>VDFB02193867.1:314443652-314620934 GCA_007258455.2 Sequoia sempervirens
CTCCCACCCTCTCCGACCTTATCCCACTCTCTCAAGTCACTCTCTCACACACTAAATCCATCTATCTCTCTCCCCTATACCCTTATAACCCTTGACCCTTAAACCCTCTACCATATACCCTAAACCTTAAAGTTTAACCCTTAAACCTTCTACCATATACCATTAATCCTTAGGTGTATGTGTACACAAATTGGATATCCATTTCAAATCAGATATCTGATTTGAAATGGATATCCGATTTCTATACCATTACTTTAAAACAACAACAAATTTTGTATATATATGCTTTTTACAAATCAGATATCCGATTTGTAAAAATCATATATATTCAACTATTTTCATTGTTTTAAAGTAACAGTCTATAAATAAGATATCCGTTTCAAATCAGATATCCATTTCAAATCGGATATCCGATTTGTAGACCATTACTTTAAAACAACAACAATTTTTTTTTATATATTCTTTTTACAAATCAGATATCCAATCCAAATCGGATATTTGATCCAAATCAGATATCCGATATTGAAAACTAGGATTGGTGTTTGCTTTGGTGGTGTGTACTGACACCCGAGCCTAAAAAAAGTCAACACGATATTTTCGCATTTTTGGGTCGATGAAAGACATTTTTTTTCCTCATTGCCACTTTTTGGCATACCATGATCTTGCACATACCCTTGACCATCATTCTTAAAATAAGGCATTTCGTAACTTCCAATTTTTTTAGTAATCTTTGATGTTGCCCACATTATTTTAATTTATTAAAATAATCTTTAATTTCACAAAAACTAAATATAATTAATATGACACATTGCCAAATAATTTAAATGACATGTTATTCTCTCATTCACACCTAGGTGTTTTTCCTATTTTGCCTCAATTTTAGCAAAGAAATTTGAATAACTTCATAGTTAAATCTAAACCAGATATAATCCATTATAGCGGCCAATGTAAAGTAGAAGAAACAAGGATTTTATAGAGTTGCACCAAATTAATTCCAAGCTTGTATTTTTCTTCATCCAATTCTGCTAAATTCAAAAGAAAATATGAGTTCTGCTTACAAATCCCTTATATAGACATTTCCATTTGTTTTTCTTACAAAGGATAATTATATGAATGAGGTCATTACAATTTTCAATGGTATAGTGACATGTTGAAAAGTAGGTATCTTACATTGTACTTTTCTATTTCAATTACGATCTCTTTAGATAGATCTTTTGTATATGAGGAACTTGTAATTTAGTTAGTATTTCTTTAATTTATTTAAGAGATTGTTAAGAGAAGATAGCAGAATCAATGGAGGGGCATTAGAGCTTTACATCTACAGTTTCTGGCTGTTGGACTTTGTATTGTCTAAATTTGAGTTCCTTCCCCTAAGTGTTTCATTCACCCTTTATAGTTACACAATTGAATGCTTCTGACTAAATTCCCCATGTTGTCATTAACACATTACAATATATATGAGACTAATGCTGCCAACTTCCCGAAAAGCAATCATATGTCAATCTTGTTGAGGAATGTCAAGTGAATAAATGTAAGCTTTTTAAATATTTATATAGTCAAGAATTGCTTGTATTTAGATCCAAGAAACAAAAAAAAACCCAAAAAAAGCCACTACTCTTCAAAGAAAAACATGGTAGAATAATCAGATAATGGCCTCCTCTTGGTGGGTTTGAATGGTAGCATCAGATCTTGGGTAGGTGACGCAGGTCTAGATGAAGTTATTCTCAATCTGTTCGTCATCCAAGTATCCTTGATCCACCATCTTAGTTTCTCCACTAACAACCTTTCTAGCACAAGAAAAGGACAAACTAGAAGGACATGAGTAAGGAAGGTCAAGTCTTGCATCATTTTCTGTGTCTAGAATAATGTCATCTGGGTAGTCAATGATCATCTCCCCATTAGGTGCAAGCAGCGTAACTTTACATGCCACCTTCACATACCTCTCCATCTTTAGACCTGTCTTCCACTGCTTCGCTAAAGCTCCTATGCTCATCATTGACAACCCCACATTTGATTTTCTTTGGCTTAGAGTGCTCCACCCTTACGTCGACCCTACCACTGGAACTACCACCACTGACAATGTTATGGCCACCATTTTTCCCCCTTCTCAACTCTGTTTGTTAGTGTACAACTCAAGCAAAGAAACATAAATAATGTGCAATTCAAGCAGAGAAAGAGAAATAGATTTAAAGAAGTTCAACGTACGTGGGTTTAGAAATGTGGATCAGATGGAGTTGGAAGTTGTAACCATCACTATCACTATCCTACCACCAACACTATTTCTTTCTGTAACCACAACTGGCAGAATACGAAACGTCATGCTGAGTGGTGGTGCCATGTAGTAGAATACGAACCATTTCTTTTTCCTAAGACCGTTACTTGTGCTGGTCTCCTATAGGGACTATGCTGCCATTGTAGGCTTACGCCTCTTGACATAAAAACACATGAAAACATACATAACATATATGGAAACATACATAGCATGACGTGGTAGTACAAGGCCTTCCAGACATGGGATAAAAGTGATGAAATAGACAGACAGGACCAAACATCCAGGAAAGGTATGTAGGAGTTAATGGTGTTGTCAGGTCAGTTTTCCCACCTCTTGTTGGCCAATAAAACTAGGTCCCATGGAGTGCCTGTGAAGTTTCACTTTTAGAGCTTTTTTTTGGTGTGGGAAAATTGGAGGCAGATTGATGTGTGCATTTTTGGTTTGGAAAAAGATGAGTGAAAACACAATGATTTTCTAGTCTACACGTTGAAAGCTAAAGGTTGGAGTGCATGTGGAGGAATTGGAGGAGGAAACCAACCAAATCGAGGTGCTTTTTTATAATCTTGATGTTGTAAGCTAAAGTTTGGAGCGCACATGGAGGAGTTGAAGGAGAAAACTGACCAAATCGAGGTGAGGGGTGCTAACCAATTGGGTTGCAGAGGGTTTTACAACACAATGAAATTTGTAATTTGAGAAACACAATGTGGGTTTTCAGTTATTTGAATTTCCTTGTTTAAATATAAAGGGTTGTCTCACAGTGGGTTGCTTGCTTCTTAACACGTATAGTTTTGTAACCTGGAATGTTACAAAAAGGTATGAATGTCTTCAAAATCACACCTTCCATTGTTGTGTTTAAATTTCAGATGAATGAAAAGAAAAGTGCATAAAATAATTGTATTTTGGAAAACACAATGTGGGTTTTCGGTTATTTGAATCTCCTTGTTTAAATATAAAGGGTTGCCTCACAGTAGGTGTGAATGGTGGATCTAGACCTACATAAACATAGACAAACAACACAATATTAGTCCACTATACAAATCAAAACCATCATTCCCCATAAGATTCATTTGAAAGATGAAGAACAAGAAATAAAGTAAAAACACAAATGAAAGAAATCTAAATCTTATTCAAATGTTCAAACTCTCAATCCCATGAGGGAATTGGTGCCATTTTGATGTGGAAAATGACCCTTTCCCAATTTCTTGCAAGCTGGATGATCAATGGTGAAGATTTGATGCTCCTTGATGAAATTTCTCCATAACCTAGCTATAAAATGATGAAAATGGATGAAGATGGATGAACTTTTCTCAAAACAATGAAGATGATAACTTTTCATAGGTTGTGGATTCAAATGCATAAACTTGTGGATGAAATTGAGTATAATAATCTTGCATGGATTGTGGATGATCAAACAAATAGAGAAGGCCTCTATTTATAATGGAGAAGGATGGAGGAATGAAAAATGGGATGAATGTGAGACTAAACATAAGCCAATGGCATTGTGCCACTTGTCAACATGCTAGTGGAAGGAGGTGGAGCACATTTTGATGAATGTGCAAATAAATGCTATTAGGTGGAAATTGAAATTGGAGAAGTGACATGTTGGAGGGAGATGAAAGAAGACTTAAATACCACTTGGATCAAGAAAAAGGACATGTAAGAGGCCTTTAATGCCTCGTTGGATGGACAATGCCTTTTGAGGGGAGATTTTAAAATTTGAGGAATATTCCATTTTTTAATGCCTTGTTGGATGGACAAGTCCTTTTGAGGGGAGATTTTCAAATTTGAGTAATATTCCATTTTTGATGCCTTTTTGAATGAAAATAGATGAATTTATAAATCAATTAAATTGATTTACTTGTGCAAGTTGCAAAATATAAAGGATTTGATGGATTAGAATTAGAGTTAATTAGGATTTAATGAACTTTAGATAGAATTTAGCTAATTTGACATTTGACTTAGATTTTTGGATTTATTTAAATCAAATGGGAGGAAATTCATGCATTAGACTTAATTAAATAAAGTTGGATTTATTTAATTAAAAGGGGATGGTGTTAAATTTAAATCAAATAAAGGTTAGTTTATTTAATTTAAAGGAGATGACTTTAGAGCTTAATTTAATAAAATAAATTATTTAATTAAAAGAGGGACTATAGGATTAATTAAACAAAAAAATTTATTTAATTAATAGGAGATGATGATTTAATCAGATAAAATTGATTTATTTAATTAAAAGACAAAATATGATGAATTTAATCAAACAAAGATTATTCGATTAAATGATTAGTAAAGGAGATGATTCAAGATGAACCAGTGTTAGTAAATCAGGAGTAGGTGTATAGGGTGAATCAGTATATTTTACGTGTCTACATTTTCCCCCTCTTTGAAGCAATGCACTTGCTGTGTTGGTTCAAAGAATAACCTTTCTAAGATCAAAAATTTTAATTTTTTTGATTTTTTTAGATGCTCCACTATTGCCCCAACGAAAGAAGTATACTGGCACACTATCCCCTTGAGAGATTAGATAAAAAGTTTGATTTGAGGGTTGATCTTGGGATAAAGAGGTTCAAGATTAGTTCAGCTCAGAGAGGACTAGAAAGCTCAAATGTTTGATGTAGACAATTATGATGATGTAGACAGTTCATTGGCCATGGGTAGCCTCATGTATATTTTGATATATTACACACATTTGATACTTGGATAGAAATTTTAGTAAAGATAAAAGAATAAGAAGAATAAGATGGATGAAGGGAGGATCCAACAAGATGATGATAATGATGATGATGATTTTCTTATCAGGAATTGAGATTTTAAAATGGTTACTTACCTTATGTTTGATAACACATATAGGTATGATGCATCAGGGTATAGAGGACTAGGATGGCGTTGCACCTAGTGTGATGGTCTTTGACTCAACAATTAGATAAGAGTACTCCTGTTCACACCTAACATACAAAACCTTATTCAAAATATAGTTTAGATATTCCAAACATCTTAGACCAAAACATAGGAAGGAAAGCCTTCCTATGTGGTCAACAAGACACCTAAAACACCCTCCCTACATCCAAATAAAACACACATGACCAAGGTTATATTACAAGAATATCCAACAAGCACAACAGATAAAAAGATATTGATCGTTGCCGCATTCCTTTCTCTCTAAATCCCTTTTTTTGGACATCATCGAGAGGTCATTGGAATGAGTGCAATAAGATAAGTTAAAAGACAAAGATCAAGCGAACAAACAAGCTAATGTTCTTCATATCGCTAGCCAAGACTAAACTATGATGATTCCTGATGTTGATGTCCATTGTAGGAAGGATGCATCCTAGGACATGATGTTATCAGATGATTTTGGTATTGATTGGATGATAGGCTATTGATACCAAGAGTTGACCAACTTGTTTACTTATTGGCGTAGACTTGAGACTCTGATGTTTGAGTTTTCACTTTTAACTTGCTAGAATCGTTTTTGATTGTTTCACCAAAGGTTGGGGATGATGATTGATTTATTTGGAGTGGAGGTTTATTTTGGGTGATTGTGAAATGGGATGGGTGGATTTTTCAAATATTTGGATGTTTTTGAAATGTTTTGAGGCTGTTTTTGGTATTTTGATTTTCAAATTTTCAATGTTTTTGTGTTTTTTGATATTTTATGAATGTTTTTGGATTTTGTGTCTCAGGGGTTGATCAAAGATTATCCTTGCCTATGTTCAAGCTCAGAGATGATGTAGTTTGGATACCATGTTTTTGACATTTTTTGTTTTTATGAATGTTTTTGGATGTTTTTGGATTTTCTTGGTTTTTTGAATGTTTTTGGATTTGTCGCCCGATTTTGACATTTTGGATATGGACATGTATGATGATATCAATGCTCTATTTGGGATTTTGTTGAAAACCAAGCTAAGGTTGATTGATCTGATTGATGGATTGATGATGATAACATTATTGAGGATACACAACAATGCTAGGATAGTGTTAAGCAACAAAAGGATTAGGATGGATATCCCAAGATAATGAGAGATTGATTCGATTTGATTGATCATGATTGATGATGATAACATTGTTGAGGATTTTTAAAATTGGCTATGGATGCCAAGATCTATGGACCAAATGGAAAGCACAAGAAAAAAGAGAAATGAATATGACAAGAATAAACTATATTCAATGTCAATGATATGAAATGATTGTTTATAATGAGAGAGACCCCTTGGTTATATAGCCAAGGTGAGAACATAGAAGGGCATAAGATTATGACAAGTGTCGTAATATTATGACATGAGACAACTATGAAAAGCTATCACTCCACCTAAGGTGGAGAGATAATCACATGATGTGTCCACAAAAGGTGTCCAAGTGATAAAGTAATGATATGTCAAGTCCACCAAAAGTGGAAATTCTCCAACAACCTCCTATGTGGTCCCTAAGTAAACTTAACTAAGGTGTAATTATGACCTAGGACAAGGTACAAGACTTTAATTACACCAACAACCCCCCTTAAGTGCAAGTTAGGGAGTAGTAGATTATTATGCAAATGACACAAAGATACAAAGATGGGTCCCAACTACTAGGCCATGTTAGGTACCCATGTACATATGCAATGCAAATGAAATGCAATCTCTCACAAACGGAGAAAAGGAGAAAACCCAATGGGACAAAACTCCTCCCCAAAAGAGAGATGAAATACAAAAGATAAAATTTTCTTAATGAAGAATGAGAAGGTAAAAACCCCATGTGAGGAAAAGACCCCCCATAAGAGAGAAGTAGAAGAGAGACAATGCAGCCCCCCCTCAATGTTGAGTCTCCTGCAATGATGGTAGAATCTCAACATTGAATGCTGAAGATGATCCAATCTTGCTGAACAACGTTCCTCCCCTTATGAAGAAAATGAACCAAGGATGTATGCAGGATATCAAGAATATGGATGATGTATGATGATGTCTCTGAAGCATGCTCAAGTGTCTCCATGTCGATGCCGAAAGCTGACACACTCCAAACAGGCGTTCTAGGCCACACTGATGAAGATGAAAATCCAACATCTAGTAGAGATGAATGTAGAACACAATCCAAAGACAAGTGATCTATATATAGATCTAGACTATTTGCAGTAACAAATGCTTAATTTCAATAACTTTGTGGATTTACAAATTCAAGCACACATTAACGTAATTATGCATTTAAACTAAAACTTATAGTGACAAATCAGAACATGAGAGAGGAGAGAAGAAGTGCAAACAAATTGGTAACGGAGTTCATCACAAACGTGACTACGTCTCCGGGTCCACTCTAATAGAGAGACCGATCCGATTAACTCCAAAATCAATTACAAATGATGCACCAAGACCATCAGTTTGGCAGCATAACAAGGCTCCGACGTACAACAATGGCTTGAAAAATCTCCAGCACCTCTCTTTCTTGTCACCTCAACTTCAAGTCTTCATCACTTGAAAAAAATACTTCATCTCCACTCTCACTTCACACCCCCTTAAATACATAAAATTAGCCTAATGGGGATAAAACCTCCATAATTACAAAGGAACAACCTATAACCTCCATTGACAATGTGTAACAGGGTTGGTTTGATTTTTTTCTAACCCCCTTTGTCATTTTTCTAGGTGGGTTGTTCACATTTTTGGCTTTATTATCCATTTGTTATACATTCGGCTTAATAAAACTTAACAAAAGTAAACAGACTCATATAATATACCGAGTGGTGTCGGTGGTGTGTTGGCACTAACCATCTTGGGGCATCCACGTGGTTACGAGTTCAACCCAACAGACACGTTTTATTCCCAACACTGAAAGTTCTCACAACAAAACAAAACGGCCTCGCTATATAGTTGAGTGGTGTGTTCGGTGCAATGGTGGAGACATCGGCTAACAATCGAAAGGTAATGGGTTCGAGCCCGGCCAAATATTTTGGTTGAATGAACCAACGGACTTACCGACCAAACCAAGGGAATGAACAGAGACACGTGTCCATCACTGATTCGCTGTCGACGCCACCTGTGTGCCCGTGTGTATAACGACCGCTTCCACGTGGCAGAATACTATTCCTTGTCTACGCTGACATGGAAGGTGAATTTCTGTGCCATGTGTCCAACATTGGTTCGTTGTTGACGACACATCATCATTGACTGTACTGCCACATGGATGCCACGTCAGCTCTGTCTCGACTACCACATGTCTGCTAACTCAGAGTACGAGTGCCACGCAAGATGCTGACTGTATGTACGAAATGCCATGTCACATGTACGGAATGCTGACTTCATCGTACGGATGACATGTGTCAAGTCCTGATTGGTCCATTTCAAATTTCGTACCACGTGCTGACGTCATTTGTATGGATGATGACGTCATCACTGTACTTTCAGTCCACCAAGTCAACCTGAAACTTTGACTAGCTGTATCTTGAGCCTCTGGTGTCGGATTTCGACGAAATGAACGCCGTCAGAATTGTCTCGACGAGCTCTTTGTGATGATGTTAACTTCAACAATTTTTGACGACATCATTTTTTTTGCTTCCTGGACGCCCTCTGATCCCTGTTTGATGCTACCTTTGACTGACCATAACTTGCACAAACAAACTCCTTTTTGCTCCATTTGAGTTGCGTTAGAATCAGAACATCGAGTTCTTTCTAATGGTGCTGATTCTGGAGAAAAATGAGACACTTCAATTTTCACTAAAAATATCCACCAGATCAACAAGGATATCCCCTTTAAAGACAAAGAAGCCTCCTCCAAATGTTTTCCAAAAGTATCCACACTCACACCAATTTGTGAAGAATGATCATGTAGAGAATGAACAAGAGGGTCAAGCTGTTCCCTCATAACAACTGAAGAAGGTGCATCTTCATCAAAGAGAAGATGAATGCTATCAATGGTGTCCTCCAAATCTGCAAGATGAGACTCCACAAACAAGTTTGAAATACCTATTAGGAAGTCATCCAAAGTAGCCATTTTTGGAAGACAATTAGGATCTTGCTGCACTGAATCACTAGGAGCCAAAACTGTAGCAAGAAAAGCATCATCAACTACAATAGTAGATGGAGGAGATGAAATGAATGGATCAAGGACTAGATCTGATGTGAGAACTCCCAAGTTCAAAAAGCCAAATGTCTTCTTTGAATCATGGTTCATATGATCAACAGTCGAAGGAACAATGTCACCATCAAAAGAAAATTGTGCAAAGGTGTATAACCGAGATGAATGATCAACCACCCCAGTAGCAATGATCTCTCGAGTCTCCAAGTTTCAAATGATAACTGAGTCAAGAGTGAACTCCATAGTTCTCCCATCTCCACCATGTGTAATCTGATAAATGGAAAGAAGATTGTTCGTCAAATAAGGAACACACAAGACATCCTAAAAAGTGTTGTCCCCAATGCTAATAGATCCCTTCCCAAGTACACTCATGTATTTATTGTTTACCATCAAGATAGGAGACATAGTACAAGGCTGAAATGAAGAGAATATAGACTGCGAAGATGCCATATAATGTGATGCTCCTGAATCTAGAAGCCATCTCCTTGATCCTAGACCTGAAAGAGCACAAAGAGCTTGTCCTTTATATCCTGATGTAGATGCTTGACCTTTGTCCTTTTTAGATTGTTTTGAAGTAGAAGGAGAAGAAGATTCAGACATTCTAGAAGGAAAATCAATGTGATTCTTTTTGAGAAGATTCTTCAACTAATCAATATCCTTCTTATAAAAATGACATTCTTCATGTCCATCATTCTTGCAACATGCACAAAAAGGTATCTTGTTTTGAAGATGAGGATTCTGATTCTTTATGTGGCTTGTTCTTTTTCTTCTTTTGCTTCTTATCAAGATTTCTTGATTCTTTCTATCCCTTAGACTCATTAGCCACCAATGCTTGTGGTTTGGAAGACTTGATTAGTCCCATGTTCATTAACTTAGGTTCCTCTTGGATTAGGAGATTTGCAAAGTCATCAAACTTAGGATCAACATATGATGCTCCCATAGAAAGTTGATGGGTACGAAAGCCATAAACAAACACTGAATACTCAGGACCAAGCTTGGATAACACATTCAAAATCAATTGTAAATCCTCTTTTTCAATACTATATTCTTTCAATTGTGTTCTTAGTTGCTTGATTTTGGAGATGTAGTCTTGGATGTGGTAAAAAATTTTAGGATCAAGATTCATCAAATCATTATCAATCTGATAGCCTCTAATCTTATCTGTTTTACCATACAATTTTTCAAAAGTCTCCCATGCTTTTTTAGGTGTATTACATGATTCAATATGAAACTGCAAATCAAATGAGACTAATGAACATATGCATCCAAGTGTTTTCTCATGATCAATCTCCCAACTTGCCAATTCTTTAGCATCAATAGGTTTTTGAATTGTGTGTTTTAGATGACCTATTAGACCTTTCATCATGAGATAGTTCCATACTAATTTTCTCCATGTAGCATAATTATGTGGATTTAGGGGTTCAATTTGAGATTTCCCCATTGCAAGAAAAAAATCAAGTAAAAGAATGCAAGCAATCACTGCAAGATTACCCCCCAAAATCACTCAATCAAGAAACCCCCCAAGCAATATCTGATTTTGCACTTTATATTTAGTGCATTTATAGTTTCCACTTGCAAGAAATAGAGAAGTGGTCTTTGATCTTGGTACATGCAAATGCCAAAATAGGCCACAAAATCAAATACAATTTTTGTTAAAAAATGAGATCAATCTGATCATACCATTGAAAATTACATGAAAAATCATGCACTTTAAAAAAAATGCACCCAAAAATGTTACCGTAGGAGCAAGATATGAGATCTCGATGTTCCCAAAATGAGGATGAAGCAACAACACCTGCGAGAATATGACATTTATGGAAAAAAAAAACCAAAACAAAAATATTATTGAACCACTATGTAGAGCATGAAAAATTAGCCCAAATAAAAAAAAAAATCTCGAAAAAAGGAGTCAAAATGAGCAAGATATCGCCGTTTGAAGTTCGCCTCCAAAATCAAGAAGCTCAATGGAGAGGGGGTAGAAAATTTTGAAAATTGATGACACAGTGCTGATGCGTGGCTAAATTCAGCAACTTGCATGGTTAAATTTGATGGCCCTCCACTCGTCAAAGTTGCCATTGCCCAGTAGTCAGAATATTCTATTGCCTCGATGGAATATTCCCAGACCATCTGGAATCTTTCAACGGCGAAATCTCATGAATATTCCTTAGAATTTGATCCCTTGCTGCCGGATTTCTTTGAACTATGGCCAAAATTTCAGAAAATTGCCACCGAATTTGAGGGGTCCATCGGTTGAAACATTGATTTCCGGTGGGGCCACAATGGCTCAGCAAAGCTAGCCACGTGGTGTGCTTCACAACCTGTGTATCTTTGCGGTACTCTGTACCCTGCGGTACTTACAAAATATCTACATAAACTAAATTTTTCCCTTTTTTTTGTTTTTTATTTTTAAATAAAAAATTTACAATAAAAATTTGGTTGGTACAAAATGAAAATTTTCATAAAAAATTTTCAAAAAATTTCCGTGAATAAAATAAATTATTTAATCAGAAAATTCGTACCGACACTGTCATTATGACCCCTAGGGGCTGTACGACTTTGGGAATTTTTTTTTTTCATCACCGGACAACTGCTCTGATTTGGACGATTCAATAGTTGATCTTAGGGTTTTTGGATCTTTTGGATGCAATGGTAGGGTTGGATTTGACCCAAAATGCTCCAAAATTGTAGCTACCTTATGGATATGGCAACCACTCTTTAGCTTCAAACCCTCATAGATTTGGCCTCGTATGTCCGATTTGGACGAAACAAAAGGAAAAATTGACTATCTCGAACCTTCTGGACATAATGGTGAGCTTAGATTTGCACCAATAAGCTCCGATATGAACCTGCAATAAAGAGCCAAAAATGCAACTCCCCCAAATCTGGTATCTCTCTTTAGAAAAAGACTCTCCAATGGCACCCAACCTACTCTGATACCATGTTAGAATTGGCTATGGCTACCAAGATCTATGGACCAAATGGAAAGCACAAGAAAAGAGAGAAATGAATATGACAAGAATAAACTGTATTCAATGTCAATGATATGATATGATTGTTTACAATGAGAGAGACCCCTTGGTTATATAGCCAAGGTGACAACATAGAAGGGCATAATATTATGACAAGTGTCATAATCTTATGACATGAGACAACTATGAAAATCTATCACTCCACCTAAGGTGGAGAGATAATCACATGATGTGTCCGCAAAAGGTGGAAGTGATAAAGTAATGACATGTCAAGTCCACCAAAAGTGGAAATTCTCCAACAACCTCCTATGTGGTCCCTAAGTAAACTTAACTAAGGTGTAATTATGACCTAGGACAAGGTACAAGACTCTAATTACACTAGCAAGGATACATAACAATGTAAGGATAGTGTTAAGCAACATGAGGACTAAGATGATGATGGATTGATCAGGATGTGTGAAGCTTGGTTTGGAACAAAATTTGGTTTTGGATGATTTGATGTGATGTTGAAGCACATGTTAGATGCAACTGATATTGATTGTTTGGATTGATGTTCGATGAAAGATAAAGCTTGGTAAGGAACATCTTCTTGTCAAAATATGCCATGAGCTAGTGATTTGGATTTTTTTTTTGCTCACAAGTGTTTTGACCAATTTGATTTCATGTATGCCAATGTTTGGATCACCACATAAGTTGGAAGATATAGATCAAGATTTACTCCTAAAGAAAGATATAAATATCTGCCCCTAGTGTCTAGCAATGTATGGAATGCTATGGATGGATTCTTGGATAGGTGCATGGATGGATGGATGTGGTAAGAATGCAAAGGATGCCAAGTATTATCTTGTGATAAGATAAGGTGTTTGAATAGAGGAATGCTTCATTTAGATAGTGCTTCATGGCTTAGATAATGTTGGGTAGGATAGGATCAATGAAAATGACTCATGTCAAGATGTTTACCATAAGCAAGTGTAAAGTGTACACCAAAGTTTTTCAAGATCAAGATAACTTGGAATATGGATGTAGATGGATGAAAATGGATTGGATAAATGGTCCATGGATGAATGAATTTATTTTGGATGAGATGGATGGAATGCTAGATTTATTATGGATAAGATGGGTGGAATGCTTGATTTATTATGGATGACATAAGACGCTTTCACCTGAATTAGTGCATGCAAATTCTCGATTCTACACATGACGCCTATTTTCTAGGTTTTCATCATGGAACGTATCCAAAGTGCCACAATATTGATTTTCACTAGAGGACAATTTTTTTCTCTTTACTATTTTCAATCCTTTTATTTTTTATTTTAATATTTTTTATTTTTTTGAAAGATTTTAAGGTCACTCTGAACCACCTAGTGGTGTCAATGTATATTCTTATGTCATAATGTTCCATCAATATCCTACCTGAAAAAGTTGTTTTTCCAAGATACATGCACTTGAATACAACTTTTGAGATTCTTGATTTGCTTTGTTGATACTGGAGTTAACTTTGTCTTTGTGCGCATATCACAATAGGATGCCTTCTGAATCCTTATGATGAAGGGTGGATGTCAATACATGGTCAATGTAACAATTGGATATCATGCATAGAGGAGTGGATGGAGTGTGTTTAGGAATAAAAGATGGATTGGTTGTTAGTTTGGAACCTTTGACTCTCCAAACTTGGGAAGATGAGCAATGATGGGTGGATACGAAAGTGTGTGTGGAATTAGGACCAATTGCTTGATATACTTTGTATGTTGCTTAAGAAGCCTACTTTTTCCTATCTGGACACCTTTGATGGATACTTTTCCTTTTTTTACTTTGCCCCATAGTTTCTTTGTCTAATGGAGTTTGATAGGGATAATATTTCTTTGTATTCATTGGTATCCATGTGTATTTGATTTGTCCATTATGATTTTCAACTTCTTTTCCTTTGATGATGTTCTTCTTGCTTTTATTTACATCCTTCTTTTGATGTTGGTCCCAATTTATGGATAGGGTGATGGGTGGATGGAGATTCATGATGTGGTTGGTTGTAGTATTGGCATCAGTTTCATCATAAGGATTCTTCATGCTCCCTATGTTGATGCTTGCACTAGATAAAGTTGCCCCAGTACTATAGAGGTACCACTGATATGTTTCTAGATCCCTGAATTGTCGAATAACCAAGACCTTGATGCTTAGGATTTCCAATAATCTACACCAGTTCTAAGGTACTTTGTTCACGTAGGCCTAATCCTTTGCCTTGATAATTCACTCGTTGAAATATTTTATTAGCAATAGGATATGATTTACCTTGGAAACAAGGTGCTACTCCTTCTCTGCTCTGTTGTGGATCTTCAAAGGTGATAACTTCTTCATTAATAAGATAGCTTACCCTAAAAAGGGTAAGTGATCCTAGTTTATAAGTGATATGATCCTCCATAAGTGGGATAACTTCCTGATTCATATCTTTGGCTTGATCTTGTGAAATATTAGATTTTAATGCTTCTTCAAGTGGTGTTGATGATTCATTGTCCACATAAAAGTCTTCCTCATGATCCATTTTTGATATGCCTTCATAGGATGCTTCTGATTCCCAACTTCTATAGAATCCTTCTTTGTGACCCATTTTTGATATGTTTGTATATTTTTTTATATCTTGATCATGTGTACAAATGTTAAGAGTAGGAGACTCTCATTCCTTGGTAATGATATCAAGAGTATGAGAATCTTGTTTTGAATGAAAATCATCTACATGTCCATTAGGAGTAAGCATCTCATGGGTAGATGGAGAAATATGTGTTATATGGATATGATCATTATTTGTGACATCTGGTATAGATAGAAGAGTGTCCATTAGATCATTGAAGTATCTTGGAGATACAAATTCTTGATCTTGAATGATTTCAAAATTACTTTTGACATGATTTGGATCAAGTTTTTGACATGGGTCAGTTTCAAAGGATGGATTACTTGTAAAGGTTTCTTGGATATCTTGATTAGGAATGGGAAGTGGCTCAATATCCTCTTTATCTTTGAGCATACTTGGATCAAATGTTGAGTTGAGGATTCCTTCAATATCTATAACCATGGGGTCAAAGGATGTCAATATGTCTTGGAAAGGACCATTGCTAGACTTTGGTGAAAGATTTTGATCATGCTTTGGAATAAATTCTGTAGATATGTCCTCTAACTCATTAGATGTTGTAGAGACATTTTCAACATGAGGATCACCAATTATAGGATCAAATAATGTTAACACTCCTTTGAATAGATCATTGTTGGATATTGTCGAGGGGTATTTATCATGATCAAAAATTGACTCTTGATGAATGTTGAGTTGATATTCGGATGAGGTAGAAACATCTTCAAGGTGCTCATTGATGGATAGATATTGACCATTGCTTCCAATAATTGTGGTGGAGAGATTGTTAATGCTATCACTAGTGGTTGAATCTTGATCATTGTCCTCAATAGTTATTAGTTTTTGATCAATAAGGTCTTGGATGAGATTTTTGAGTTGAATACAATTTGATGTTGTGTGTCCCTTTGTTTTGTGAAAATAACAAAGGTGCTTCTTGTTATACCTTGGTGGTTTAACTTGAGGCTCTTGATAATTTTCATAAACAGGGATTTTGATGATATTTTCTTGTACCAACTGTTGCATGACCGATTCGATTGGTTCCCCAAGTGGTGTGTATTTTTTGTTTGTTACCTTGTGAGATTTGTACTTTAAATTTACCTTGTGGTGATTTATTTTGGAGATGTGGTGATTGATCTTTGATATGTGCTGATTGGTCTTCAAGATGTGGTGATTGGGTTTGTTGTTGATGTTGTTGATCTTGATATCCAACCTCTTGACATTGGATATATTGTTCTTGATGTGGTTGTGGAAACAAATTAATGCTTTGATGACATGGTTTAACAAATGGAAGAGTGTATTGATTTTGGGGTGGAGATATATCTTGGTGCAATGAATCAAAAATTTTGGTAAGGGTAGCAATTTGATCTCGCCAAATTTGATCTTGATTTTGATCTTGAAACCCTTGATATAGTTTATTTGGTTTTTGTTCAAGAAGATTTGGAATGTATACTTGTGGTGTTTATATGGGATCATGGAAAAATTGATTTTGAACAATTTTTTGATTTGGGATGATGTTTATATTTGGCATTATAGGTTGAAATTGAACATTATTGTGGTTGGGAATCACATTGCCTTGATTTAGGTAACTTTGATTTTACATGGTGTTACCTTGATTTGGATCAATACATGGAGTTGTTAACATATTGTTTGGACTTTGAACAAAATTGGTGTGATTCACAAACATATCTATCCCAAATTTAACCAAGTGTGGATTTGAAATGCTCATGTTTGGTAAAATTGTACTTGGTATATTCATATTTGGCATGTATGGATTTGGTGGGATAATGTTGTTTTGTTTAAGACTCATGCATTGATTGTTTGGTTGATAGATTTGTAGGTTTGGACTTTGATTTAAATCTACCATAGAGAATGGTGTTCCAACATTTAGATTGGGCATACTCACATTTATTGTACCATTGAGGTTTGTAGGAGATAATGATCCCATGTATGGATTGTATAAATGCGATTTTTGATAGTTTGGTTGACTTGGATCACTCATGATGTATGAATCAAGTTTATATTCCATGTTTTTCTTGTATTTTGACCTTGTTGACCTCTAAAGGATTAGGACCAATGATGAGATGAAGGATGAAAGGGGTGAATGATACGGGTGTTAAACTTTTAAGATCCTTTAAGGAATACTAGACTTTAGGAATTTTGGATATTTTATTTTGGATTTGATTTGGATTTGGTTTGGATTTGATAATGAACTCATAAAATCCAAGAGGTTGGATGTTGTCTTGGAATAAAATTCTCCACAAGGTGATAATTTAACTAAGTGTATGAAGAAGGATTCATCTACACACACTTAGTCAAACAAGATGGTTTTGATTTTGATTTAGAAGGATTTTCTAAAAGTATAGCATGAATTATTTTTCCAATGGTTCAAAAGTTGTTTGTGAGATGGGATTTGATTGATGTTTGAGATGGATTAAATGATTGGTTGTTTTGATCCTAAATGAACCTAAGAGGGACTTTTTTACAAGACCAAGTTTTTGAAGAGCATGCTTTTACCTAAGAGTAGTTCAAACCAAAAGATCAATGTTTGCTTGGAAGACCATAAGAAAAAAGATATCAAGCACATGTGTGGGGTTCAATTGATTTAATCTTGGTTAATGACTTAATTTTTACCACATCTACTTGTCTTGCTTAAGTTTTAAACTAAATGTCTATGCCAAGGCCTTATTTCATTCCACAAGGTCCATTATGTTGAAATCAAGAAAAATCAAGGCAATAGTTTCCTATTGTTGACTTTAGAGCGAGAAAATGGAGATATGAGTCCAAATACTTAGAAGCCTCTAAGGATGGAATCTCGAGGGTCAAGCAATAATACTTGGAATTATCAAAGGTATTTTCTCTTTCAAAAGGTTTGAAATTTGATGTCCTTGTTGAATATTTTTTTCAAGATTTTGGATCCAAACAATGTGTTTAACTGACTCAATTGCACAATCCTAGGATGGAAAATAAAATATTTGTTGAATTCCCACTTGGATAAATCCAGCCGTGCTTATTCAGAGTGGATGATTAGAAGCTTGACCACACTAGCTCCCCTCCACAACACTCACTTATATGGGTCAGCCAAGCTTTAGTTCTCATGAATTTCCCATGACAAACTTTTCATCTCTACAAAGAAGCACAAGTATGTGGGATGACTTAGGAGGTCCGACCTCCTGATGCCAAAAAATATTGGGATTTTGGATTCTAAAAAAAGGTTCATAGTAAGGGCATCCAGTTTAGGGGGTGCAATGATAAAATCTCCCAACCCTAAGAACAAGAGATTTAAAGGTCATAAATATGTCCCAGAGTTATCATGCAAGCACATCTTGGCTTATGCTCATTACCACTTGGGTCATTCCTTGGAGTGATTAATTTTTCCCACCAGGAAGGTCCTCTAAGGGTAAACAAAAGTGAGCAAGCACATCCGTAGTTCGATCAATCTTTGTTTGCGTGAGAAAAGAGAGAACAAACATGATAAACTCAACTCACATTCACAAACTTTGTTCAATTTTAGGAACCCAAATTAAAGTGTGGAGACAATCTTTTATACAACTTAATATCACCAAAATACTTTTGATTCTCAAGATCACTATGAAGTGCGAGAAAAATGCATACGCCTTTTAAATAGTATTAATTTTTAAAAAGGGTTACAAAACATAAAGGACACATGTTCATTTTACACTTCAAAGCAATAATGGATTCTTTTTAAGCACCAAGATGAAGTGTGAAGTTTGATTGTTTAATTTTTAGATCCCAAAATCAAATCTAGTGAGTTTCTAATGTTCTTTTTAACCCCTTTGATTGTTCTTTTTAAGCCCAAATGAAAATTATTGAGTCCTAAAACTAGAAGATAATAAAGCCTTAAGAATGAGATTATAATTGCTCCCAAAGTGTTTAAAAACACTTGTTACAATCATGTGATAATGCTTTTTCTTTCATTTCCATGCTCCATGATCCTTTAAAACCTGCAATCCAAGCTCCAAATGTTAGATTAAATCAAGAAACAAGAAGATATAAGGGTTAGATGAATGATTAAGCATAAAATCCCTAAAATTTAGACCAAGTTTCATTATGATTTGATATTAAGTGAAAATTTGAAAATTTTAACTTATAAAAGTTGAGAAACACCCACACTATTGGATATCTTATGAAATTCTACCCCATTTAAAAAAAAAGTTTTGAAAAAGACCAAAATATGATCAAGATATGAGCAATTTAAGATTGAGTGAAAAAGCAAGCAAGCAAAGGCGATGCCATTTGAAACATAGAGGCAATGACATTGTTTGAGTGTGTGAGCATGCTTTTAAAATCTGCAAACACTAGCTTCAAACAGGGTTAGTACCTACAAATCTCTCAAGAATACTCCTATGAAATACATTGTGAATGCTTCCAAATGCAATACATGACAAGAGAAAACCAAAAGCATTATGAAAGCAATAACAAGTTACCTATTCCATAGTGGATTGCTGTCAAATGTGTCAATGACCCTTTCCCAATCCTTGCTAAGAAGCCAAAATGAGATGCAATGGAGATGAAGAACAAGATTAGTTCTCAAACCAAGAGAGTAACCTTGCATAAAATTTGTGGATGGATTGATGAGGATTAAGGCCTTCTTTTATAGATTTTCTTGATGAGAGATTGGTCAAATGGGTGAATGTGGGACTAAAGATCCACCAATGAGAAGAGGCCACTTGTCAAGTGGTGATAGGCCAATGGATGTGCAAGATTTGGAAAGTGTTCCCATGAGAGGGAACTTCAAATTCAAATTTGTGCAATAAATTTTGAGAGGGGGACAAGAAAATGAGAAATAAATGCAATGTTGGAGGGACAAATCAACTTGTCATGTTTTTCAAACTTGAGGGCCATGTTGAGTGAAAATATTGGTTTTAATAAATAAATAAATTGATTTATTTGTGCAAGTGGCATAATCTAGAGAATTCAAGTGGGTAAGATTATCATTTAATCATGGTTAGATTAAATTAATGATGATTAGGCTAGTTTGAATTTCACGATTTAAATATTTGATTTATTTAAATCAGAAAAGGATGAAATATGGATTTAGAGATTTAATTAAATAAAGTTTTGGTTTATTTAATTAAAGGGATGATGTTTGATTTATTTGATTAAAAGGTTGATGACAATGTTTATTTAATTTTGAATGAATGACCTTAGGAGATGAGATTACCTAATGAATGGATGAAGGTGATGAATGGACCTAATGTGAAATCTAGTTTAGTTAATGAAAGAACCTGATTGAATGCACAATGTTAATTTTGCATGTCTACATTTTTCCCCTCTTTGAAGTAATGTACTTGTTGCGTTGGTTGAAGGAATAAACTTGCCGCGATCAAAAAAATTCTGATTTTTTAGATGCCCCAGTAGAAAGTACACTAGTACATTGCCCCCTCGAGAGATCGAGCAAAAAGATTCGATTTGAGGGTCGATCTCGCGATAAAGAGGTTCAAAATGGATGGTTATGGACGATGATGCAAATGAGATGATTTCAAGATGCTTAAAATAACAAATCTATATTATCCTAAACAACTTAAATGATGATATGATATGAGATGGATGAGATTGATGATGTGATATGTTGTAATTATGCAATGGATGATTTATGAGATGCTTAGATTAACAGGTCTATATTATGATGATGATATGAATGCACGATGGATGCATGATGGATGAATTGGTGATGATGATTAACTATTCATGCTGTGATGTTAGTGTGGAAAATGAAGAAATTAGATGATGAAAAGAGGATCCAACAAGCCAACATTATGAGAGATGATGATGAGAAATGATGATAAGAAATGATGATGATAGATGGATGATTTTCTTATCAAGGATTGGGATTTTAAAAGAGTCACCTACTTTATGTTTGATAACACGCTTAAGTATGATGCATCAAGGTATAAAGGACCAGGATGGCATTGTACTTAGTGTGATGGACTTTGACTTGAAAAATAGATAGGAGTATTCCTGTTCACACCTGACATATAGAAACCTTGCTAGGATGCACTTTAGAAGTTTCAAACATCTCAGACCAAAACATGGAAAGGTATAACCCATCAATGCAATAGTCAACAAGCTGTCCAAAAAATCCTCTACACATATCTAACAAAGCAAGTATTCTCCAAGTTATTTTACAAGAACATCCAACAAGCACAACAGATAAAAGAATAATGATCGTTGCCCCATTCCTATCTCTCTAAATCCTTCGTTTAGATATCATTGAGAGGTCCTTGGACTGAGCATAATAAGATAAGTCAAAAGAAAAAGACAAATCACACAAACAAGTTGATGTTCTTCAATACTGCTAACCAAAAGGGAATGTTTTTTTAAGGATAACAACCAAAACTTATTGCCAAAAGATAATGCCCATTGTAGGAAGGATACATCCTAAGACATGTTAGTGGATGGTGGCATGTCATTTTGTTTATCCAAAGTGTTCTTTCTGATAAATAATTCCCCTTGTAGGAAGGATTCATCCTAGGACATGATGTTATTAGATGATTGATATGGGACTGTTTGGATGATGGACTATCAACACAAAGAATTGACCAACTTGTTTACGTATTGGCTAAGACTTGAGACTTGACACTTTTGAGTTTTTACTCTTTTAAGCTGCTAGACTTGTTTCTAATTGTTTCACCAAAGGTTGAGGACGACGATCAGTTTATTATGAGTGGTGCTTATTGCGGGTGAGGCGGATGGATTTTTTCAAATATTTGGATGTTTTTGATGTTTTGCAATGTTTTGAGGCCATTTTTGGTATTTTTTGAGGTTTTACAAATGTTTTGATTTTTGATTTTTCAAATATTTTTGGGAATTTCTGATATTTTGACCAAGATACTAACCTAAAGACCTATCCTAGGGGCCTCGAGGGCTAATCAACAGATTAGCCTTGCCTATGTTATACACGCAGAGACCACGTAGTTTGACTGACGACTTGACCGATTTATAGATGAAGATATACATGATGAATTGTCAGTTTATTATGACAGACTCCTAAAGGACTGACCTAAATGTCTCAAGGGATGATCAAAGATCAACCTTGCCTACGTTTAAGCTCAGAGATGATGTAGTTCGACAAGACGACCTTGTTTTTGTCTTTTTGAATGACTTTTTGACTTGTTTTTGGTTTTTGATATGTTTTGAATGTTTTTGGATTTTCTGATGTTTTGATGTTTTTGGATTTTTTGATTTTGAGGACTTTAAGACCATACATGAATCCGATCCAATGAGAACGTGCCCCTAGCATGATGTAATAGACTACTCTGATAAAGGCAGGATAAACTGACCTTGAGGATGGGCCGAGTAGTACTAGGAGGGATCATGATGCGAACACAGGGCCAAGCTATGGTGCAGATACTAGTGGATGTGTGATGGATGGAGACCTGAATGTGATGGGTGATGGAAGTGAAATGAATGGATGATGCAGATCAAGTCATAAAGATCCTGGTGGATGGACAGTTTTTATTTACACAAGACACCTATTTTCCAGGTTTTCACCAAGGTACTTGCCCAAAGTGCCACCAAAGTGGTTTTCACTATAAGACTATTTTTTTGATCATTTTTTTGATTTTTTTTGATTTTTTGCTTTTTTACTTTTTTTTGTTGTCACTAGATGCTTGTTTGCAAGGTTTTCACCGAAGTAACCATTTTTTTAGGACTTTTTTTGATTTTTTTTAATTTTTAGTTTTATACCCTAGAAGAATTAGGCATAAATTTTTTTGAGATGGGAGCTATTTATTGGCTCTTGTAGAGGTTCCCCTTCGGGTGTTGATAGCTGATATACCCCTAATTTATAGCTTGATGTGATGATGAAAGGCCCTAACCAATTGGGTTCAAACTTGCCTTTGCTGCTGGGATTCAGGATATTCTTCTGATTTTCTTTTAAGACCAATTCTCTGACTTGGAAAGTCCTGCTTTTGATTTTCTTGTTGTAGCTCCATTTGAGTCTATTCTGATAGACTTGTAAGTGATTCAAAGCATAAATCCTTCTCTCATCCAGTAGCTCCAGCTCGTTTAATCTTGACACCTAGTAGTCCTCATTAGTGATGAGATTTTGCAATGATATTATGAGGGATGGGAGCTTGATCTCAATTGGGAGTATAGCCTCTGATCTGTAGACCAAGGAGAATGGGGTGGCACCAGTGGGTGTGCAGATGCTGGTTCGATAAGCCCAGAGGGTGGGATTAAGCTACAGATGCTAGTCATGACCTGTGTCATTGACTATTTTCTTAAGGATTTTAAGGATGGTTTTGTTCGTAGCTTCTGCCTGGCCATTGCCTTGGGGATAGTACGGGGTGGAGAAGCGATGCTGGATTTTGAATTTCTTGCACAAGTCACAAACATCCTAGTTCTTGAATGGTGTCCCATTATCTAAGATAATGGCTTATGGAACATCGTAACAATAGATGAGATAGTTCATGATGAATTGTGAGATTTGCTTCCCAGTGATATACGTCATGGGTATGGCTTCCACCCACTTTGTGAAGTACTCAGTTGTAGTTATAATGAATTTGTGGCCATTGGATGAGGTGGGTGAGATTTTCCCAATGAGATTGAGTCCCCACTATGAAAAGAGCCATGGTGTGATAATCGAGTGAAGCTCTTAAGCTAGAGCATGGATGAGGTCCCCATGCTGCTGACATTGTAAACACATTTTAGCATGATCATGTGCTTCTCGCTCCATTGTGGGCTAGTAATACCCCATCCTTAGTAGTTTCTTGGTGATGGTCATTCCACTCGAGTGTGAACCACATATACTATTGTGTACTTTGGTTAGAGTAGTTAATGCCTCCTCAGTATTTAGGCAGCGTAGCAAGGTACCTTCTATGCTTCTACAGTATAAGGTATCACCTAGGATGAAAAATCTAAATGCCTTTCTGACAAAGGTTCATTTTAGGTTTGATGGGAGGTCAGCGGTTATGACTCCTATGTGAAGGTATGTATAGATGTCATGATACCAAGGATCGCTAGGACCAACGATTTCATGCACATATTCTAATTTTGGTACCTCGAATGTGGGCATGAGAAGCTGTTCAATCAAAAATTCATATTTTGGGATGTTGTTAGGGATATCTAATAGAGACCCAATTGTAGCCATGGCGTCTGCTGCTCTGTTGTTAGTTCTTGGAATCTGTTCAAATGTTATGTCAATGAAGGATTTCTTTAGAGTCTCCACCAATTTCTTGTATGGAGTGAGCTTATCATCCTTAGTCTGATATTCATTATTAACTTGATTTATGATCAACTGAGAGTTTCCATACACCTTGAGAGCTATGATGTTCTATTGCACTGCTATCCTGAGACCTATAGTCAAAGCATCATATTCTGCTATGTTGTTAGTGCAAGGAAATGCCAATTTATAGTATGACTTTGGTATGCAATCTCCTCATGGAGTGATGAAGAAGACACTAGCTCCTGATTTGTGCTGTGTGTATGAACCATCGAAGTATAATTTCTAGTGGTCAGCTACGTTGAGGTTAAAAATAGATTCATCTGAAAACTCTAAGACAAGAGGGTTCTCAGAATAAATAGGTGCTTCTACTAGTTGATCTACAATAACCTGTCCCTTGATTGCTTTCCTTTCTACATACTCAATGTCATACTCTGATAGTATCATTACCCATTTTTCCATTCTTCCTATGAGCATGGCCTTTGATAAGAGATACTTGAGGGGATCAATTTTCGCAATGAGCTTTATCTTGTGTGCCAACATGTAATGTCTGAATTTTTGGGATGCAAACACTACTGCGAGGCATGCCTTCTCGATGAATGAGTAGTTTAGCTCATGACCCACCATTGTCCTACTAATATAGTATATGGCCCTCTCCATTCTATTTTCATCATGCTGAGCTAGGAGAGCTCTAAGGGCTGCTGCTATTGCTGATACATATAGGATCAATGGCTTCTTTGGGATGGGTGGAATTAAGACTTGTAGTGCCAGTAGATATTCCTTGATTCTGTTGAATGCCTCTTCGCATTTTGTATCCCATTTATACACTACCCCCTTGTGGAGTAGGTGAGAATATGGATTTTGCTTGTCTTCCAGTTGTGCTATGAATCATCGGATGGATTGAAGTCTTCCTTGGAGACCTCTTAGTTGTTTTAATGTCTTTGGTGCTTCCATTTTGAGGATTGCTTTCACTTTTGTTGGATCTACCTCGATATCCCTCATAGACACTATGTATCCTAACAATTTACCTGATTGTACGCCGAAGACGCACTTCTTGGGATTTAGCCTGACTTTGTATTCCTCCAATCTATCAAAGATAGCACTTAAGGTTGCTATATGATCTTTTTTTTTTCTTGATTTGGCTAGGATGTTGTTGACATAGTCTTCAACTGTTTTATGAATCATGTTGTGGAAGATCAATGTCATGGCCCTTTGATATGTTGCTCCTGTGTTCTTTAGGTTGAATGGCATCATATTCCAACAGTATGTCCCCCATGGACAAGTGAAAGCTATCTTGTGTTGATCCTCTTTTGCTATGATGATCTGATTGTATCCTAAAAATCTGTCCATTAATGATAGCATCTCATGTCCTACTGTCATGTCTACTATCATGTCAATGTTAGGAAGTGGGAAATCATCCTTCAGACATGCTTTTAATTCAAATCTTTGAAGTATGTACAAATTCTAATGGCTCTGTCAGGATTTGAAATAGGTACCAAGTTTGATACCCATTTTGAATAGTCTATTAGTCGTATGAATCCTGCATCTAATAGCTTTTTGAGCTCCATTTTGACTAACAAAGTGATTTGAGGATGAATTTTTTGAAGCTTTTTTCTGACAGGTTTTGCTTCTGGATACATTGCTAAGTGGTGGACCACAGTCTTTGGATCAAGCCCTGGCATATCAACATAACTCCATGCGAAGTTTATTTGTCTTTCCCTTAGGAATGCTGCTAGGAGTTCTTACTCTTCTGATAATAGTGATTCTGCATAAAATGTGATATGCGGGGTCTCCTCTATTCCTAGGTTGATTGGATTGCATTTTTCAGCCAAGACTGCTGACTTTTCCTGATGAATAGCTCTTAAAGGAAGATTGAATCCTTCATCCTTGGGCACCTCAAAAAGGTTTTCACCATTGGATAAGTCCTTTATTTTTAATTTTTTCTTGTCTGAGAGTGCCACAGTGTGGTTTTCACTCAAAGACTTGGATATGATTCTTAGTTTCTCACTTTTGCAACTGAAGGATTCAATTATTTCCCCATAGTAGGCATGTGTGTCTAACTCCATTATAAACCCTACCTTGTGATCTCCATCTAGAATGTTATCCCTCAATCCCATGAATTCTAAGAGCGCCTCATCATTTTCAAATGTATCAAGAACCGGTGGTCCTCGTTGGTCATAGTCGATCAGTTGGGGGTAGACTAGGCGGATCTCATGATTTTGATGATCGGATTCGAAAGATAAGGTACTAATCATGCAAAGGGCGGTATCCTCGAATAACCTAGGTAGATTGGATATGGGGTCCTCGTCATTGCTACTAATATAGGCCTTAGTTATAAAGTTATGTATGTCGCTACCTATGGATGTTGATGGGCATACTTCTGCTGCTATTGGCTGAGGAGAGATATTAACTATTCTAACCGGAGGACTTCGGCCACGTATGGTTATACTCAGAGGGGTACATCCAAGGCCAAGATTTGTTATCGGTCGCATCTCTGGCATGATAGTTATTATGAGCCCATTGCCGTTTTGTCCAAGTCTTTGGTTTTTGTCATAGCCCATTACAGGCATCATTTGTAAACCCTTGCTTCTGTTATCCATTGGTAAATCTGGTACTGGTCTTTCATCTTGATAGAGCATGTGTGATGGATCTTCCTCAATAACCTCCTAGGCAAGGTCTCCCTAGTTTGTGAATTTGGGATAGTCTTCAGGAGACGCTTGTGATGTGGAAGTGTGATTCTCTTGTGGATGACCCTGTGATCTAGGAGATTGTGGTAACTCTCCTACCACCAAGCATTGTAAGGGAGCTTGTAGCTTCCAAAAACCTCATTCTAGATGATGAGCTTGATGTAGGAGATGGTGGGAATGGCGGGAGTGGCGGGTTTCTTTGTCATAGAAGTGGATGCAAGGGTGGTGGGATCGATGTATTGTGTGGATGGGACCTCATCATTTTTTGGAACTTGGGGGATTTTGTAATATTTGGCTTCAAGATTCTTACAGTATGAGAAAGGTTTAGGATCTCCATGGATAGTAACTTCTTGTCCATTATGTGTGAATTTCACACATTGGTGGAAGGTTGATGCTATGGCTTTCATCGCATGGATCCATGGGCATCCCAGGAGGATATTATATGGTAAGTCAAGATCCAAGACTTGGAAAATAGTTTCCATGATGGTAGGCCGTACTTGAATAGGGAGTTTAATCATGCCTTGAGACACTCTTTCTTGGTCGTCATATGCTCTTATTGTGATGCCCTTCCCTTTGTCGATGAAATCTTCTGATATTTTCAACTGCTTGATGAGGCTTAGGGAACATATGTTCAAGCCTGCACCTCCATCCACTAGGACCTTTTTGATTTTGCTCTTATGTACTATGGCTTCCAAGTGAAGTGCATGATTGTGAGATGGTTGGGTGGGGAAATCTTGGTCAGAAAATGTAAGGAGATTAGGTGTTATGATGTTTCCGACCATAGCTTGGAATTGCTCCACATCAAGATCTGCAAGGATAGTAGATGAGGCTAGTGCTTCTTCAAGAATTTTCCTATGGGCAGATGATATGTTTAGCAACTCCATGATGGAGATTTGTGATGGAATTCTCTTGAGTTGATCTAGGACATTGTAGCCACTAGGAATGGATCTAGATGAAGGGATTCTATTTGGTTGGGATGATCCTGCAATGGTGACTTTGCCGCCTCTTGTGGTGACTCCACAATCTTCGACATGGGAGCCCTTGATGGTGATGACCATGCAATCTTCATTTAGAGAGGCAACGACTGATTCATAAACATGATTTACACTGCCCTTCCCTTTATCATTTTTATTCCCTTTGTTGCCATGATTCGACATTGAATTCGTGTATATTTTAAGATCGTGATTTCCTATAGGTTGTTCCACATTTATGATTTTTTTATCGATGAGATCTTGGATGATGTTTTTGAGTCTCATGCAACTATTTGTGGTGTGGCCTTTGATTTTATGAAATTCACAAAGTTGATTCTTGTTATACCAAGGAATCGAGTTCTTGGTAATTTTCAAAGGTAGGAGCCTGAATGAGTTTTTCGTCTATCAAATTTTTCATGATGACTTCCAATGGTTCCCCCAAAGTAGTGTAATTTCTCTTGGGATAATTCTTGTGTTGGGGTGGTCCTCTTTGATCATTGAGATTATTAATTATTGAATTGTTGTTTGGATGATATGTCATGTGTTGATTGTTTTGGTGTTGTGGTTGGATTTGTGGTGTGAGTGTATTTTGGCACGGACCACTAATGACCACCTTGGCATCGATGATGCCATCATTAGTGATGTTTTTGTTCCTTGCCCATGTGTGAAGTTTATCTTTGTAATTGGATGGTGGGCGGTTTTGTTGTTCATGATATGACATTGATTCTGCAGGTTGGGTCACAAGGGCTCTTTCAATGTTGAGTGCTTTGGAGATCAATTGCTCATATGTGGTGATGCCCTGAACCTTGAGATGAAATGCCAAGCAGCCTTCAAGGTTGGCTATGATGGTGAAAACTTATTATTCTTCTGGCATGGTCCACTTGCTCCTATTGGCCATGGATCACCATCATTGAAGGAATGAAGTGAAAGATTCATTCTTTCCTTATTTTAGAGCCAAGATTTCTTTGAGACTGACATCCATTGCAATGTTACATGCATAATTCTTAATGAATGTATCCATAATTTCTTGGAATTTTCTAATGCTTGAAGGTAAGCGAGAGAAACATTCTATAGCGTTTCCTGCTAAACTCCTAGGGAATAGCTGCATGAGATAAGTATCGTCATATGAGACTTCCATACAATGAACCTGGAATTCCCTAATGTGATCTTCAGGGTTTCCCATCCCTCGATATTTGTCAAATTTAGGGATCTCAAATTCCTTTGGGAATGGTTTCATGTCTAGGCTCCTATAAAATGGATAGGGACACAAGGTGCTTGGTGTTTTCATTGTTTATCCAAATTGCATATCAAGCACTTGTTGTGAAAGCAACTTGAGTTGTATCATCACATCATCTTACAAATCAGGGGGTGGGATGAAAGTGTTTTTGGGTATTTGAATTATGGGTTGGGTGGATGGGTTGGTCGATGCATTGTTCGATGGTATTTGTGTGTTCTGGTGAGTGAAGTAGGCTTCCACTTGCTTTTGGATTAACAATGCTTGTTGTTGATCTTATTGTTGTTGCTCTAGGATTTGTGCTATTTTTTGCGCTTGTTGTTGTTCCCACAACACTTGTTGTTGTGCTTGTTGTTGGGCTACCAATTCTGCTACTTCTTGTTGCTCTTGGTATTGCTTCAGTGCTTGCTGATATGCTTACAATTGCACTGCTTGTGCAAGAAGTTGTGCTTGTGCTTGTGCTTGAGCTTGCGCTTGTGCTTGTGCTGCTTGTTGCTTCAATAGGAGTTGTGCTTGAGCCACCTTTTGTGCTTGTAATGCTTTTGCTACTTGAGTAGCTTATTGCTATTGTTGTTGCAATAAAGCTTGGGCTTGTTGTGCTTGATACGTTTGCAGTGCAGCTTGGGCAGCTTGGGCAGCTTGCATAGCTTGAGCAACTTGTTGAGCAGCTAGGTATACAACTTTTTGTTTTTGCACTTGTTGGTATCCTCTTTGAAAAGTGGCTTGTAATGCTGCATTATATTGATTTGATGAGGTGGAAGTTGGTGGTGGTGGATTCAGAATGGTGTTCGTGGTGAGCAATAGTGTTGTGTTGATTGTTTGATTAGTGGATGATGTTGTTGGTGTGGTGGTTTGAGTGATGAGTGGCGCCATTGGTGTGATTGGTCCTTGAGAGACCATGCTTTGCAATGTTATGGGAGTGTTTGATGATGTTTCCATTGGTTGTGTGTTTGTCATTTTTTGTTACGATATCAACGACAAATTTTGAGTGTTTGGTGTAATGTTTTGATTGATGGTTGGGATATAGGTTTGATTGATACTTGGTAGGGGAGGAAGCCCTAGACCAAGGAGTGGTGTGGATCATGATGGAAATGGTGGAAGTGGTGGAAATGTGAGTTGTTGTGAGAATGTTGTGGTGTCGAATATTCCCCCTGGTTTGAACATATCTCCCTCCTCTTGCGAATTTGTGAGAAGGGGTGTTTGAGGTGTTGCATGAAAAGATGATGATGATGGATCATGATGGAATGTGAGAGGAACATTCTTGTGCAATTGATTTTGAGGTATGTTTTGTTCCAAGATTGTGTTTGCATCTAAATCTTGATTATTAACAAGGGGGTGTGCTTGAAGAGCATTGAGGAATGTGTTTCCCTTGTTAACATTGGGTTCGGTTGGAGCAAAGATGTTGTGATTTGTGGAATGTTTTGCGTGATGTTGTGGGATGGAGGTGTGGATGAAATGTGAATGGTGGATGAGATTGGAGGAAATGATGTCTCCACTATGGTACTCACATCAAAATCTGAAGGTAACTTGGCCCCTTGTTTTGCTAGTTCAAGCATGTATAACGAAGGGTTAAGTCTCATCATGATGATGATTTTATGGTTCTCCTAATTTTGGAGAATTTCAGCTATTTCTTCATGAGACATTCCAAAGGTAAGATCCTCTCCTTGGGTTTCCTCTTGTGGGTTTTGCGATGATGTTGGAAGGTTAATTATGAGATTTCCATCCCCAATGGGATTAATTTCAGGAGTGGTTTGGCTAAGATCACTTGAAGTGGGTGTTTCTTTGTTGGCTTCCATACTCTTCTTATATTGAAATCTAGTTAGAACCATAAAACGAGGATCAATCTTTGAGAATATGGGAGATGAATCTCTTGATTCTTTGGATTAATCTCTATTCTATGTCCCAAAGTGAAAGTTTGAGGATGCTTTTTGGGGATCAAAGGTGATGATATGAATGATAAGAATTTTTTGGCTTTTGATAAATCTTGAATGAGACACTAGGCTTTACGACTTGGATTTGGTTGGATTTTGGATTTGGGATTTTGTCCTTGACTTTGATTTTGACTTTGTTTTGATTTTGAACAAAGGAACCCTAAGATGTTTGAAAATGATCTAAGGGATGGATTTGTTCAAAGGATGACTATTTGAATATGTGTGAGGAGAAGGATGCATCTACCCACACCTATTCAAGCAAGATAATAGCTTTTTCTAAGCATATTTAGAAGGATTCATCTACATATACTAAGCTAAACAAAGTGATTTTGATAACTTTGACTAAGGATATGCAAAAGGATGCATTTACACATTCCTAGCCAAAGGTGATTTTGATAATGTTTTCAAGGATATAGTCTCAATGATTTGGATGATTTTTGATTTCACCACAAAGCCTAGTATCAAGGATGATTTCAATATTTTCCAAAAGATGATTTGTGAGATGGATTTGATGTTTTGAAAGATGGATGAAAGAGGCTTGATTTTTTTTGATCCTTAGGTGAACCTAAAAAGACACTTTGTTTTTCTAGACCTAGGTATTTGAAGAGCATGCAAATGCTTCCTAAAGACCTTTGTAACCAAGAAATGATTTCATTTGGACATTCATTTTTAGATTTCCAATGATTTTTTGCTTTGGGATTTGTGAGTCTCCAATCACACATGAAAATTCATTTTGCTTATATTTTCCTAATGGCTTTATTTTACCAAAAACACTTTCTTTGATTAAGTTTTCAAACTAAGATGTCCAATGTCTTAATCTATTCAAACTCCACAAGATATGTTATGTGTAAATTTAATCAACTTAAGGCAAGGGTTTCCTATTGTTTACTTAAGGAGACAAATTGAGATATATAATCCAATGTTTAGAAACCTCTAAAGATGTGAATCCCAAGGGAAAGCAATAACATATGGATTGAGTCAATGTCATTTGTCTCCAAAAGGGTTTGAAATTTGAATGTTATTTTTAAGTGTTTGTTTGCAAATGTTTTCGAATACAACACTATGTTTACAAGCAATGTAACATCCTAGCTCAATTGGTATGTTTTTCTTAGTGGGCTCAAGCCTCATGCCCTTCATAGTAGAAGAGATGATTTTACATGCAACCAAGGATAAAATATAAAGGCATGTTAAGAATGAAGTCTTAACCTCTATATTTCAACCAAGATTGGACATGGCAAGTAACTTCTTGGAATCTAAGTTCCAATGCACCACTTTGATAAACTCGTTTGGATGGACTGGTTGGCTGCTACAAACAAGGTTCTTAATGACACAACATCAGGGAAATGGCACCTCATGAGCATCCAGCAAGCCACTAAAGGCTTTAATCAATCCTACTAGGGGCTCTTATACATTTTACAGTAGTACCCTGTTCTGAAAGGCACTGTACGACTAAGGCCTACATACCATGAGGACTTGACAATTTAGTATTATCCATTTGTATACCGGCCCGAATGAAAAACCAGTTAGAGTCACCTTCGAGTTCTCCTTTCGGATGTGTCTCTTAGGCAGGCCCCTCTAAAGGTAAACAATAACAAGCAAGCACATCCGTAGTTCGATCAACCTTTTTTTAGAAACAAAGGGAGAACATATGCGATATACCTAACTCACACTCGCAAAGTGTTTTGTTCAATTTTAAAACCCAAATCGAAGTGTGTATGGGAAATTATTTATGCAACTTAATGTCACCAAAATCCTTTTGATTCTCAAGATCACCATGAGGCACGAGAGAAGTGCATACGTCTTTTGATGATATTACTTTGTGTAAATAATTACAAGACAATAAAGGCACACATTCATTTTATCCTTCAAAGCAATGATTTGATTTGTTTTAAAACACCAAAGGAAAGATGAAGATTGCTTGTTCGATTTTAGTCCAAATTGAAATCTAGTAGGTATCTAAGTTTTAATTTTAACCTTTTGCAAATGAAAAATCAAAGTGTTCTTTTTAGACCCAAATGAAAGTTAGTGTCCTAGAAATGAAAGATAAAATTTTTGTGAAGAAGTGTTAAACAAACACTTAAAGTGTTTAAAAACACTTTGATTTTTCAAAATATCCTCCTTTCGTTTTCCTTCGCTAGCCTTGTCTTCCTTGCTTTCCTTCATTTGTACCTTTTTTTCTTTTCCTTTGTTTGCTTATGTACCTTCACTTTCCTTTGTTTGTACCTATTTCGGCAAAGTAAAAATATAAAATTAGATTTTTCTCAAAAATCATTATTATACACCATATGCAATGTTGATTTTAGAAAACTGAAGTTGTCAATCCAAAAATAAAGTCCTTAAAAGTATGATATAGACATAACACAAATGCATTTTATCATCCAAAGTTCCCTTTGACAATAAAGAAAAAGGCACAATACTCTCAAGAAAGTCATATAATCTCAAATATTGTTCTATGTCAAAAGAAACTTTTCAATAAAGAATGTGTATGTTCAATTTTTTGGCATCATTCTTTATTTGATTTCATCCAACATTTTTATAATGGGAACATGTTATTGGAATAAATAGCACCTTTAAACTTTAATGCCTAAAAAAAGAAAAGACTCTATATTCTCTTTTAATGCCTGCTCAAGTTTCCTAAATGGCACGCATTCTGGAGACATAGGTTGTATAGAAATTGTTATATATCAGCTTTATCAGCTTGTTCCTCTCTTAATTTTCTCCAATAATGCATTTCCAAATCATTCAAGATCCATAACCACTTGCATTGACTTAGACATTTGGTTAGTTCAAAACAACTTTTGTGAAGTACTCCAGTTACCATAAATGAAAGACAAGTCTTCCTACCAGATCGCTGCTTTAATCCACCTTGTGCACAATTTTGGTTCATGCACCAACCATAACATCAATTGAAGTCATTCATGGTTAAATAAAGAATCCTAGGCAGTAACTCAAGACACATGCACATTAAATTGTATGAATCTTCAACTTAGACAGGCGTACGAATTTTTGATCTCCTCTAAGCTTTGACATTGAACTGGTGATCTGCCAATGTTTATCAATTAAATATTGAATTTGCAGAATACATGCCTGTCATAAGTGCGTACCACTTAAAACACCCATCACAAAGAAATTTCTGTGTTCTTTTAACATAGACGCCTACTAAAAATTCTTACCAACTAAATACTATATTAGAATGGGTGCCAAAAAGAAAACAACAGATTTGCTAAAGATCTAGAAGCTACGCCATAGGGAAAGATTTTGCTCCAGGCATAAAATGTATATAAATTCTAAATGTTGTTTGCTCTAGATTTGTGAGGTACTGGTAGTGAGTGATTTTTTGAAAAGGACTGCAGCTTGACACAACTTGGTGGTTGACAATTATCTAGTAAGAGTTGACAACTAGCTAATAAGATGTGACAATCTTGAATTCAACACAGGAAATCATACCTAACTCTGCAATATTGACTTATGTATACACAAATTTCAAGCACATAATCAAAGTAGTATGATTTTCATTTATTCGTTCAGAATGCCAGTGCAGATTCAAAGGATGTAGATATTGTTAATGCTATAAAAAAATTCCCCACACACTTTTTAGACATTTATATCTCTTAAATATTGTGGTTAGCGCACTGTCAAGTAAAAGGATTTTTTTTTTAACATAAACCACTGGTTAACACAGCTTGTACTCTATTTGTTATGGAACGCTAGCCATGAAGATTTATTTAGTAAAGGTCATCACATTGAAAGTGAATGAGAAAATGCCGAGCGATTAACAAATTTCTGGTGCACATATTGCATTTGATAGATTTTTGGCATTCTATTGTTTCCTGCATTGGATAAAGCTCAACAAACAGATTTATCCTACTCAAATGCCTTCATCTGTAAGTTCAACTTTCCTTCAATATTGGTGGTGTCTAGACAGTACCTATATAAATGAGTCAGCTTCAGAACCAGCTCTGATAGATTAATTGCCATTCCCTTGACATCCTAGATCCATTAAACAAAATTTGAATTCAAGATTGGAGAGCCAGATTAAATCATTGTAAATGAATGGTAATGGAATTTTGAAGCTACATTCGACTGTGAACTAACATTCACGTGGATGGAATACTAATAAACCAGATTCGAGTATAGGCATAAAACAAAGCCACCAAGAAATCATAGATAAGGAAAGCAAGGTGAAAATAGTAATTTGAATTAGCAAAATGTTGGACTGCTAGGTGAAAAGCAAAAAAAAAACTGAGTAAAGAACGATAAAGCAAAGACAAAATTGGGGGATTATAACTGTATGTTAAGAAAATTAAGAATTAGTCCTCCATGAGTTTATATTTTTTTTCAGTAAACAGAAATGCAGATTGAGAATATATATATATATATATTTTAAAAAAAAAAACTAATCTAGATCTAACATCTTCAAATATGAGACCAATCTGCCCTCCTTCTAGCGCCAAATTGTGAGCATGCTTTTAAAATCTGCAAACACTAACTTCAAACAAAGGTTAGTACCTACAAATCTCTTAAGAATACTCCTGTGAAATACATTGTGAATGCTTCCAAATGCAATACATGACAAGAGAAAACCAAAAGCATTATGAAAGCAATAACAAGTTACCTATTCCATAGTGGATTGCTATCAAATGTGTCAATGACCCTTTCCCAATCCTTGCTAAGAAGCCAAAATGAGATGCAATGGAGATGAAGAACAAGAATAGTTCTCAAACCAAGAGAGTAACCTTGCATAAAAGTTGTTGATGGATTGATGAGGATTAAGGCCTTCTTTTATAGATTTTCTTGATGAGAGATTGGCCAAATGGGTGAATGTGGGACTAAAGATTTACCAATGAGAAGAGGCCACTTTTCAAGTGGTGATAGGCCAATGGATGTGCAAGTTTTGGGAAGTGTGCCCATGAGAGGGAAGTTCAAATTCAAATTTGTGCAATAAATTTTGAGAGGGGGACAAGAAAATGAGCAATAAATGCAATGTTGGAGGGACAAATCAACTTGTCATGTTTTTCAAACTTGAGGGCCTTGTTGAGTGAAAATATTGGTTTTAATAAATCAATAAATTGATTTATTTGTGCAAGTGGCATAATATAGAGAATTCAAGTGGTTAAGATTAGCATTTAATCATGGTTAGATTAAATTAATGATGATTAGGTTAGTTTGACTTTCATGATTTAAATATTTGATTTATTTAAATTAGAAAAGGATGAAATATGGATTTAGAGATTTAATTAAATAAAGTTTTGGTTTATTTAATTAAAGGGATGATGTTTGATTTATTTGATTAAAAGGTTGATGACAATGTTTATTTAAGTTTGAATGAATGACCTTAGGAGATGAGATTACCTAATGAATGGACCTAATGTGAAATCTAGTTTACTTAATGAATGAACCTGATTGAATGCACAATGTTAATTTTGCATGTCTACAGAGTGCAAACAACGATGTTGGAATGAAAGTGGTGCTGTTTGAGGATTTGAGCGGTGCTTTAGTGAAACTAGCGGCATTGTTTGGAAAAAAGAGATTGCATATGTATGCATCACTATTTCCTCCAGTGGCACTGTTTGACCTGGAAAGATAAAAATAAATAAATAAATGATGAAAAATGGCCAAAAAAATGTGTTAATTTTGAGATTTATGCCCTCCTTTTAGTGCCAAAATGTGAATGGTGGATCTAGAATTGTGCAAACACAAACAAACAACACAATATTAGTCCATTATGAAAATCAAAACCATAAGTCCCCATAAGATTCATTTGAAACATGAAGAAAAAGAAATAAAGTAAAAACACAAATGAAAACAATCTAAATATTATTCAAATGTTCAAACTCTCAATCCCATGGGGGAATTGGTGCCATTTTGATGTGGAAAATGGCCTTTTCTCAATTCCTTGCAAGCTTGATGATCAATGGTGAAGATTTGATGCTCCTTGATGAAATTTCTCCATAACCTAGCCATGAAATGATGAAAATGGATGAAGATGGATGAAATTTTCTCAAAACAATGAAGATGATAAATTTGCATAAGTTGTGGATTCAAATGCATAAACTTGTGGATGAAATTGAGTATAATAATCTTGCATGGATTGTGGTTGATCAAACAAATAGAGAAGGCCTCTATTTATAATGGAGAAGGATGGAGGAATGCAAAATGGGATGAATGTGAGACTAAACATAAGCCAATGGCCTTGTACCACTTGTCAACATGCTAGTGGAAGGAGGTGGAGCACATTTTGATGAATGTGCAAATAAATGCTATTAGGTGGAAATAAAAATTGGAGAAGTGGCATGTTGGAGGGAGATGAAAGAAGACTTAAATGCCACTTGGCTGAAGAAAAAGGAAATGTAAGAAGACTTTAATGCCTTGGTGGATGGACAAGTCCATTTGGGGGGAGATTTTCCAAATTGAGGAATATTCCATGATTGATGCCTTTTTGAATAAAAATAGATGAATTTACAAATCAATTAAATTGATTTACTTGTACAAGTTGCAAAATCTAGAGGATTTGATGGATTAGAATTAGAGTTAACTAGGATTTAATTAACTTTAGATAGAATTTAGCTAATTTGACATTTGACTTAGATTTTTGGATTTATTTAAATCAAATGGGAGGAAATTGAATCATTAGACTTAATTAAATAAAGTTGAATTTATTTAATTAAAAGGGGATGGTGTTAGACTTAAATAATATAAAGGTTAGTTTATTTAATTTAAAGGAGATGACTTTAGAGCTTAATTAAATAAAATGAATTATTTAATTAAAAGAGGGACTATAAGATTAATTAAACAAAATGATTGGGGTTGGGGCCCTAGCTCGGTTGGCTAAAATCATTCCTGTTGCAGGAGGTTGGTCACGAGGTCTAGTCTCCCCAACCCCCGTGGTACCGGAGGGCGTGTCGCGCCAGCACCGCCGGTCATGTTAAAAAGTTTACCAGGCGCATTGCAGTTTATATGGGGTCGTGCTACCCGATTCCTGCAGTCTAAAAAAAATTAAAAAAAATTAAACAAAATGATTTATTTAATTAACAGGAGATGATGATTTAATTAGATAAAATTGATTTATTTAATTAAAATATCGAATATGATGAATTTAATCAAATAAAAATTATTCGATTAAATGGTTAGTAAAGGAGATGATTCAGGATGAACTGGTGTTAGTAAATCAGGATCAAGTGTATAGGGTCAATCAGTATATTTTATGTGTCTATAGTAGGTTGCTTGCTTTAACACATAGGGTATTGCAAGATAAAGATGAAATGCATTCTTATAAGATCAAAGCATTTGTGCCAGGGGAGAGTATTTATCCCATTAGACTAAAAATTTAGATTGAAACTCAAAACAAAACTAATTACTGTCACAACCCATCGAGGGGAAAAATAGAGAAATATCTATGAGCTATCCCCCCTTCCCAATATGTAGTATGAAGCAACTGCTCAAAATTCATGGTGCTCAAACACCCATTAAAATTAAAATTATCTTTTGGAATTTAGATCCCAAACAACCATCCAACGATAAGTATCTTCAAAATCTTAATTTTAAATAAAACCATGTGGTAAAACATTGTACACATATGGACAAAAAGGGTAGCGTGCAGACCTTGTAGATTAAATTAGACTATACATTACCAACTTCCTATATATGGTTGATAAAAATGACCCATTCAATGTCTCAGACTGACTCAACATGCAACATTTTCCCAAGGAATCTTACTGCTAGCTCAACTCACTCTCTATACCCACATAGTGCCTCACCTTGGATATATTGCATGAAGGGGAAGAAGGTTACTTCCTCACTAAAAATGAGAAGACACTCCAAGTCACAGGGCCTGAGTACACCAAGGATAAAGGAGGCAACATCCATAACTACCTCTAGCCCACCTAAAATTTCAAATATAAAAATATTGTGAACCATTTCCACCACCTCCACCTTCGGAGTATGCAGGTCTAGTAGTGCCCACCACAAATCATTAGGAAATATCTAAACCCTATACCAATCATCTAACAGTAGAAATTCTTGAATGAGGATGTGTTTAACTAATCTAATCAATATAAAATTTGATTCCACAATGATTCACTTCAACTAGAGCTCCAAGATTTCACCTTGGAAGGCCATCTATCTATAGTACTCACTATGCTAATGGAAGTATCCATATCTCCTCCCAGAAATGTAAAAATCCCTTGAAGTAGGTATGCACACTATGAAATGTAGATAATTTTTTCAATTAAGACACACTGAATTATAATAATACTCTTGCATGAGAAAGTACCCCAAAGAGTGTACCAATAGATTCTGCTAAAAATTGACCATACATGTATCTAATTCTAGACACTAAAAATTATCCCAGGCCTGCGACTCCTAATTTCTTCATTATTTTCCCTTTTCGTCATTAATTAAATAATGATTAATTATTTAATTATTTTATAATGTCATATGTTTTCTATTAATTAAATAATTTTAATTATTGGATTAATTCATTGTCCTCTTTGTTTTCTTCCTTTGATTAATTAATTAAATTTTATTTATTTAATTATGTTACTAATTTTCCTTTCTACTACAATTAAATAAATTTTAATTTATTTAATTGGTTCACTCTCTAGAAATTTTGAATTAAATTATTATTTAATTCAAAATATTTTCTTTGTCACATTCTTCTATAATTAAATAATTATTTTAATTATTTAATTATTCATTGGCCACCTAGATTAAATAATTTTATTATTATTTAATCTCCTAGCACCTCTTTATCCATGTCAATCCTTATCTATCCATGTCTCAATTAACCTCCACCTTTGATTAAATTATTTTATAATTTAATCCTAACTATCCATCCTTATCATTTTCCCTAATTTTACCCTAACCCTATCCCATAAATCTCTCATTCTTGGCCATTTATCTTTAGGTCAAATTAACCTTTCAATCCTATCCCTTCATGACAAATCGACCTTCTATAAAAGTCTAGTTTTCCATTGTCAAATCATTTGGTTTATTGCATCTACAAGCTATCTTGAGACATCTTGCTATCTTATCAACCTAGCTATCAAGTCAAGTGCATCCTAGTCAATTAGAATCTTCAATATTTTTCCTTTTCATTGTCATTAGGCCTATTTGCATACTCAAAAATTTGAGGGAAATTATTCATATCAAGCAAAATGGAGAAGTGTAATGAAGGTGAATCAATGGTGGTATGAAGAATATTTGGTAGTATTGTTCTATATTTTATGTCCTTACACTTATTTGTACTTCATTGTTTATTAGGTTTTGATTTATATCCTTTTCTACCTAACTAAACCATATATTTTTGACACCATGCACCTTTCTAGCTCTTCTAGGGGTTTTCACGTAAAAGGAGAGAGTAGGGCCAAAAATGCTAAGGGGTTCATTCAAATTATGTTATGTATGATGTTGTTTAAGCTGAATGAAATGAACTAAATGCAACTAAGTGATCTATATGATTGAATTTGAATGACAAAATAAAGATTTTTGCAATGCTTGAAAACACAATGTGATATGCAAAAAATGACCTATGAATGAATAAATGTAGAACAAAAAGAAATGAGCTGAAATAGTGTGCACTTGGAGGTTTGATGAAGATTTTGGAATCTTTGGAATGCTATCTAGAATCACATAAATTCACTAGTGGGACTCATTCACCTAGGGTGGCAAATTAGTCATGCTTCTGATGAAAACTGTCAGGAACATGTTTCTGAGTGTCAGGATCCAAAATCTAACAAAACCTAGATTTCTATCCTTAAGGCATGACTCATTCACCACTGGTGGTGAATCAGTCCTCTCCCAAAATTTTGAGAAATCAGGAGACAACTCTGCAACACCAGATTTGAGGATGTCTACTTGTTGGGTTGGCGAAGTCAATTCAGTAGGAAATAGACATAATCCATTCTCCAAGCTTGAAATATGGTTAACTTGACTTGAAACACCTAGTTGACTTGTTGACCACTCTTCAACACCTAGATGCTTGTTAAATATGCATACAAATGTCTACAAACACACATACAAGAGGGAAAAAATGGTTGAGGGTTAACAAATAGGGGTTTTCCTTGGTCAAACCCCACTTTAGTAATCAAACCCTTAATGAAATAATGAAATGAAAGAGAATGATAAAAAAATAACATGCAAAATGCTACCAACTTACCAAACCTTTGTTTATGTAAATCTGGAGTAATGCCAATGGATGCTTCAAAATGCTTGATGAATTCTTTATTTGATGTTGTAAGATGCTTGAATGCTTGAGTGAATGTAGGAGATTGAATACTTGAATGAATGGGGGTTAAAATGGATGAAAAAACACTTATTTATACACTCTTGTGCCTTAGTAACTTGTTGATACCTCATCACAGGTCAACATCAAGTGATTTTGAATAAAAAAATGAAAGGAAATTTAAAATATTTTGAATTTGGAGCCAAGGGGGACTCATTTGCCACCCATGATGAATGGGTCCCACCTAGGACCTGAAAATGGGTGTCAAGAATTATCTTGCATTTAATGTTGATTGTCGGGTTAGATTAAAAAATGCACTTAATTAAAGCTTCTAAGGGCACAAAGGGTTCAAATAAAGCATAAGAAATGTGTAAATAGAGAAGTTATGCCTAGAAAAGCATGAAATATTGTTACAATACTTTACAAAACTTCAAAATAGGACTTGTTTAGTGATGAAAAGGTGATTTTTAGGTGAATTTTAATAAATAGAGTCTAGAAGAGTGTAGATATGTTTTACAACACTTCACAACACCTTCACAAGATGTCATTATTTGAATTTTAGTACCTAAATATGCATGTTCAAGCCACAAAATCAAAGCAAAATAGATCAAACATCATAAAGCAAGGCCTAAAAGACCATGAAAATGACAAGGGTCCATTTTTGTATGATGCACTAACCTTGATAATTTTACCATAATTTACATTGGTGAAATCGACATGAAAGGATAAATTTTCCAAATTCATACAATTTTTTTGGTTTTCTAGGTTGCAGGTACAGATCGAAGCAATCGCCTGACACAAGGCCACAACTATGACATTGAACAACACAACTGCTTCAGATTAGGGCACATTTTGACTTTGTTTGATTTCTCAAATTTTCTAGCAAATTTTTGTTATTTGGTTTCTAAGTTGCTTAGATCAACCTTAGTTGCATATCATAATAGTCATTAGTTGTTTGGATTATGTTAGATTTCATGTTATTTTATAGTTTCAGGTTATTACGACACAATCGACTATCATTCGATGCAGTTGCTAGGGGCTTCACCACATCTAATATCAATCAAGATCCATAATTGATTTTTTGAGCCACAATTGACATCCCAAATGAAACATTCACTATTCTTGTGATGCAATTGCTTTTTGGTTGTGAGTCGTAACTGCTATTTTCTGTGATGTAATTTCCTATTCATTTATAGTTTAGGGTTTTCATGAAAATTTTCAATTTATACCTTTTGCATAGTGTAGCTTAGGGGTTTTTTGTTATTGATATTAGATTTCTAATGCATGGCATAGGTGGGAAGGAGGAATTTCAGTTGATTTATCTAACTTTTCTATCTTGTTTAATTTTCATACACTCATTGGGATTAAAACTAACCTTGCATTTACATGTCATTGGGCTTAAAATTTACAACATTTTGCATTTCTTCACTTATTGGTCAAAAATTAACCTTGCATCAAGTGTCTTCTTCACATATTGCTTTGATGATTAAAAATAACTAGTGTCGTCATTGTCTTGTGGTTTTGTAACATGTCTTAAGGTGTGTATTCTCTTCTCTCACACCATTTGGTGATCTTGAGATTCAAAAGAATCTTTTAGACATTTGCATAATCACCCACACATTTGGTTTTGGGATTTTTCTTTTTAAAATGAATATCATGCAAGTGTGAGAAAAATGTGTTGCGTATGCTCTCTCCTTGTGCTTTGTGCGATCTTGAAGATCAAAAACAACATACTTATCTTGATTTTGTTACCCTTAGAGGGCATACCTACCACACTTGTGAGAGGGAATGACCCAAGTGGTACTTTGTTTTGGTTTGCTATATAAATATTTGTGATTGTTGGGAAAGTCTTCAATCACTTGGTGTGGATGTCCTATACTAACAAGTGTCACCCTCAGTATCCATGAGATACGTCAAAATAATTTCTTATGAAGGGACTGGGAGGCCTCTTTATTGAGCTAATATCATCACATGTATAGGCACCGGTATTACCCTGAAGTGCAGATTAACAACCACTTGTTTTAGAGGCCAAAATCCCTTTTAGTTGTTGGTGTAGGAGGTCAGACCTCTAAAGCCACCCTACATTCCACCATTCATTGTGGAGAAAGAAATTCCCTTGGTTCACAAGATCTTAGGATCTTCAAGGGTAAGAGATTTTGGTGTGCCCATGTCATGTAAGGGGGAGCCAATGCCACCAATATCTCCAGTTGTCCACTTTTTTTAGGTGTTTAGAGAAATCCAAGTAGGGACTCAACAAGTAGTATCCTTTCTAGCCTAGGTTGTGCATTGTCTACAAGTGTCTTCTTACACATTTAAACATTTTAACACTTAGACCAAATAAAACAAGTTCCTTTAGATTGTTTTTTGTGTTTTCCAAAATCAAACTTCACAAAATCACCTCAAAATTGGTCAAAACAAGTCAAAACCTAACAAAACACATTGTTAACCACAAATGACTATCATTCACTGTAGCTGTAATTCAAAAAACCACAACTACTATTCCTAGAATGTTGCAACTATTTCCAGAACACTGTAACTGACATTCAAAATCACACAATTTCCTGTCATTGAAATTTTTAGGGAAAATTGAGACATTCCATTTTTTGATCAATTCCTGAGCATTACTTTGTCCTCTGATCACAAGACTTGCAAGCTTCTAGATTGCCATCCATCCATTTTTCCATCATTGCATCCTTTTTATCACCATATTTCAAACATTAGGTCATCCTTTAGCTTGCATGGACACCTTGTAGGTTTTGGCTTTGCAAACTTATCAGACTTTAGAGCAATCCATAGTGACCAAATTAGATTTATCTTGACTTCAATTTTCCATCATCTTAGTCCTTTGTCATTTAGGTTGGCCGTCAACTCACAAGGCTAGTTTGGGGACCACCTTTGTCAACTTGTCATTCTAGTCCTCACTATCATTGAGGTCTTGATAAATTAGGTTTTTAACCTTGGCTATCTTAGTTTGATTAGGAAACCTTACCTTAAACTTTCCACAAGGTGCTTAGTTGTGATATTCTTATTCACCCTCTTAGGACATATCACCATCTACACCTATCATCCTTTTACACCTGCATTACATTTGTAATACTTTAGACATACTCAAGATATTGACCTAATTGTGAAGCTATTGTCACTTTGATTCTTTGTCTTGACACAATCCTTAGACATCATTTATACCTTGAAAAATCCAAAAAAATAGTCATCTTGCATAGAAATTACCATAGCTTGGACCTCATTATGACATCATCTTATTGACACCTTGACATCTTGTCACTTTGAATCCATAACTTGGTATCATCCTTAGGCATATCCTATACTTTGAAAAATCCAAAAATATAGTTGCATAACCTTGTTCTTAGGAATTTACCTTGGTAACACCTAGACGTCATACCATATCACCTTCATATCCATCTCCCTCTTGCAAGTCTTATATGGTTGAAACAAGGTTGCAAAGGAAACAAAAATAAATGGATTTTTCACAAGATGATAAGTGTTTCCAACCCCTTTGGCATGCCTTCCCAAGGGACACCTATACCACAAAAGTCATTCCATAATCCATTAGAAAAAATTATCCTTAGAGACCAACAAGGAATTGACACCATAGAAGAAGTAGAGGTCACTGCACTAGATGCTAAAGTAGCCTCTTTTATGGATGAAATTGTGGCATTAGAATCTCTATGGTTCCTAGCTAAACTTTTTTTAGAAGGAGCCACATTACCCCATGGTTTTGACATCAACACTCTCCAAGTGACACCTAAACCAAATAAGAAAATCCAAGGACACAATACACCCATTTCTAGTGGTCCCATCTCACAATTCAACACCTCTATACCATTGGGATGTTCCACACAATATGCAATCACAATCCATACCTCACCACTTGGTACCCAAAACTTGACACAAGACATGACACCAAACATGACACAAGGCATAACACAAAACATGACACAAGGAATAACACCAAACATGACACAATCCATGTCACAACCCTTTGGTGCCTTTTCCAACCCATTTTCCATATCAAACATCATGGGGGCATCATCCTCTAATCCATTTGGCACAAACACTTCAACCAAAAGACCAAAAATTGTCATCAATAAGACTCCCAAAACAAATGCTATACCAAAAATGGGGGCCTCTCAACATACCATTGTGTCACAACAAGGTCCCACTCCTCATACACATGTGAAAAACAATACCCAAGGCTACATTCCACAAAACACACATTATGGAATCCAAGGCTCCTTCACACCTCCTAGTAACCAAGGAAATTTCCCACAATATGGCAACCAAAATCCCCATGGTCATACTTTCACAAATTTATGGCATACACAATCAAATCCTACCCATAACACTCACATTCCCACCTATAACCAAAACATCCATAACCAAATACCATCTTACACACATGTGCAAAACCAAAATCTATCATACACACACATACCTAATCAAAACCCATCTCATAATATTGGATTCCAAAATGCCAACATGAGCTCTCAAAATACCCAAGATCCATAATTGACTCAAGTAGATGTCCTAGCCACTCAAATTATTTCCATTCAAGAACAAATGGAAAAAATTCAAGTTTCTAACAAGAAGACTTACTCCAAAAAATAATTATGTCCCTATTTGGATTTGACAAGAGTCTATACATGCCACCCTTGCCACATGGCTATGTTATTCCCAACTTACCTAACTATAGAGGGAAGGGAAATCCAATCGAGCACATAAGAGAGTTCTCCACAACTTGCATAGACATTGCATATCAACCTACATATCTAATAAGACCTTTTCCATGAAGTCTTATAGGCATATCCCTTGAGTGGTTCACACATCTACTAACTAGCATAAGACAATTGGGATAACTAGTACACAAATTTGTGGAAAATTTTGCATTCAACATTGACAATGAAATAACTATTTCCATCCTATGTCATACCACACAAGAAGATGAATAATTTTTTTTAACCTTCTTCCAATGATGGAGGGGTTTGGCTAGTAGATGTCTCATTGAAATACCTGAGAAAAAAAATTGTCATGTTCATTGAAAACCTCAACTCAAACTTGAAACATGAGCTACGAATGCAATGTTGTACTTTATTTGTTGACCTAGTTGAGAAAGGAATTATCCTTGAGAAGGCCCTCATTGAAAAGGGAGAAATCAAGACTACCAACAAAAAAATGAGACCACCCAAAACACATCAAATGACAAAGGTAAATATTGGGCTTGTAATAAAAATGTGACCAATGATGGAGTCATTGATGCTAAGACAATGTAACTAGGACCTAACATTACACTCAAAGGACTCAATGCACCAAAACCTCTTGATCAAACAACAAATTACATTAAGAACATTCAAGAATAGAGAGTCCAAAGGAAGTTCCCTACAAGACATAAATACACCCCTCTTGGGGAGCTTATTGAATATGTCTTTAAACAAATTTTGCAACACAATGTCATAAAAATTCCTTACACAAAACCATATGACCCAGGGTAGTTCAAACTGTCATGGGGGGATGACAATGCCTTTTGTGACTACCACTGAGGTAAATGAAATTCCACTACATAATTCCAAAAATTGAAGAACATCATCCAAGACCTTGTTGATAATGGTCCTATTGAAGTGAATGGAAAATAACAAAAATAATCTAATAGCGACCATAAAGTCTTCACAGATCCTTTACATGACCATGGAAAAGGAAAGGCCTCTAGTTCTAGTAATAAGACCAATAACAATTCATCCAATTACACTAATGCCAAATTTGACTATACCACCATAGTAAATCATATCTGCATTGTCGATGATTATGTCAATACCATTACCATGAAGAGACTACCAAAGTGTGTTGTTAACACTTGTCCAACCAAGGTGACTATCCAAGGTCCTCCAAAAAAACAACAACCACCAAAGTCCCAATATAATTTACTTTCACCATTTAGGGAAGACTCCAAAGTAGATCTCTATCCTAGAGTTGTTGCATATATCACTTGATCATTGAGCCATTCTTGACAAGGCCCTACAAGACACTATCATTCCCACTAACCTTGATGTCAACTGATTCTGAGAGATGGTGGGTTCCTTGGCTAATTCACATCACATCACCTTTTTTGACCAAGACTATTCAACTAAAGAGACAAACCATAATGGCCCTTTGTATCTCAAGGTCCTCATCCATAAACACAAAGTCAGATGAGTTTTGGTAGATAGTGGAGTAGGGTTAAATATCTACACTCTCAAATTGGTTAAGATATTAGGCTTTTCAGAAGCATGTGTAGACATAATCAAAAGTATTGTTATCAAAGAATATGATGATGAAGAATGATCTTCTAAAGGAGTTATCACACTACCCAATAGAGTTGGACCTGTAGTTTTGGACACTACTTTTTAAGTATTGAATCTCGACCTCCCATACAATCTCCTGCTAGGCTGACCATGGATTCATGCCATGAAGGCCGTACCATCCACATATCACCAATCCCTTAAATTCCCATACAATGGTACCAAAATCACAATAGCCAATGATCCTAATCCATTCCAATATTGTACTACTCTATGAGTTGATGGAACCCCTAAAAAATTTGTGATTACATTCTTGACTTTGCCAATTTTAGTCAATTTCAAGTGTCTAGACTTGGGGTTTTGTTCATTCATATTTCCTAGGGATTTTCTTGTCAAAATATCACCCAAGAAACCCTTAGGGAAAATCCCTTTTTATGGATCTAATTCATTGTTGACCTTCTACTACCCGTTTTCGGTCATCTTAAAACATCTTGAGTCATTAATGCTCATGGAGTAAGCGGTCCCTCGCCCTAGGTCCAACATTCTTATATTTTGTAAGGGTTATCGATTGACCTTATTTGGCCTTTAAATACTTTGAAGATATTATTATCTAAGTCCTCAAGGCCTTTTATACATCATCCTAGATGGCCCCTATCTTAAAACAATTTGCGGGCACATGCTATATTGTTTTCACCTAAGTCCCAACCACTGTTTCCCTTTATCACTCATCGCAAATGACTTTTGAAATGCAAATTAAAATGGGTGATGAGTGGTGAGAAAATTTTCTTTGGTTTTTCTCATCATGGATGGCTTTCTGAAAGCTAACTTGCATTAGTGACTAGTGATGGGAAGCATTTCTCTTGTTTCATGCATCGCAGACAGGTTGTGGGTTTTAAGTTTCACATTATCGATGTGCAATTTGTGGGCTATTGTTGTTATTGCTAGATTCTTTCATATCACTAATTTCTCATGAATTTCATGATGAAAATTAGTGATGTGCGATGGAACCTAGTGCTTGCTGCATCTTCACTTATTGCTCATAGCAAATTTTCTCCAAGTTTTGAGTTTCAAATGAGTGATGAGTGATGACCTCAGGCCTCTTTGATTTTTGTTCCATCGTTCATCACTGATAGATGTGTGATTGTTTTGTTCAAATTGGCGATGAGCAATGAAATGATTTGTTCAAGGTTTCCTTTCACTGATCCAAAGTGTTCTCATGAGTGATATCTCTGGTTCCTTAGATTTTCTTGTAGATGTACATAGCACAATATGGTTTCATCACTGGCTTCAAGATGTGCTGATATGGTCTAGATTTGAAAATATGAATTAGTGACACATGATGTGAGGATGAGATTTCAAAAGTGAGAAGTGATCTATTAGAAACCAAGATCAGATTTACAAACCGAAAAGACCTTCCACAGAAGAGAAAATCAGAAAAAGAAGAGGTTGCAGAAGAATCTGCAACATAATATTATTCGAGAATTCAATAATTACAAGATAATGATTTGATTTATAAAAGAAAAGATGCATAACCCTAATCTTATCTTGAGAAACAAGATAACTCAACAAGATAAGGATGAGAATTAATTAACCTAGGAAATAAATAATTGCCTAAGTAAACTTACATAAAGTTTAATTAAATATTAATTACACCAACACCCCCCCATAAGTGTAACTTAGGGAGACTAACAAAGCATGCACCTAAAACTAAGATGAATATAAGAAAGCATGAATGGGTCCTGACAACAAGGCTTGATTAGGTACCCAAGTACAAATGCAATATGAGGTAGAGAAGGAAAACCTGGTGGGAAAAAGCCCCCCTACAATGAGATGACTGTTACAAAGAAGCACTGGAAGAACACTTTGGAGTAACACTAGAACTGAAATCTAACAAGCAAGGAAAGATACTTCTATCTACAACTGAAACCAAAACCAGAATCATGATAATGTGATAGCAAACCTGATGCCATGAAACATTGGAAAGCTCACAAACTGGAACAACCCTGGAATATGTGAAGCAATAGTAGATGAGATGATGACAGAATCTGGAAACCATGTATCTCGATGCCAATGCCAAACTGTGATTGAAACTCTTCCATGGGAAGGAGTACCAAAAAAAGACTCTGGAACATTAACCATAAAAACATGGCCCTCAAACTAAGAAGAATCTAAACCAATGAGGATCAAGAAACATAATCTCTCAACTGAAGTGTGAACTGATGAATCCGATATGTGTCAAGCTATAGCAAAAATGTGGCCAAAAGAAACTAGGAAACCGAATAAACCATGTGAGCTATCATCAAATCAAAATGGATATGGAGATCAAAGTGCATGGACACTCTAATCAAATTTATTATGCAAGAAACCCCCCTGATGGAACTTTATCTTAGTTCATTTATTACAATAACCCAATGATTGTAAAAGGAGAGATTCCTAAATGTGCATAAACAGAAAATAACATGATGCCAATACTGAAATGAAGTACAAATATTCAAGTTTCACCTTTCCAACTGCCAAAACATCCAAGTAATCTCCAAAACACTCATCGGGAAAAATATGAAATAACGATAAACTTGGGATAGATATAGAAAAAAGTGCATGGACAACAAGATAGATATCCTCAATACCTTTCCAACGCCTCAAAGAAGATGAAAATTGGAGATCGTGGAAAAAAGTTATGAGCTCGGAAGCCCAAAAAGAACATCTGACTTCAAACAGAAAAAAATAGTAGATAACAAGAAAATTTCTAAAAAATAACCTACACCACTAAAAGGTGCTCAGAACCAGCTTTCCAGCGATATCTTGTTTGCTCAATTTCGATACGGTATGCCCAAGTTATGAGCAAAAGAAAAAAATTGCTCCTTTAGGAAAAATCAGGGCTAGGAGGGGCAAAGAGGGGTCGTACGGCCGATGACGTCATGCTAACATCAACACTTCAATGTGTTAAATTTGACAACCATCTGGATGTCGGGGCATAAAAATGCCCCCCGCCGAAAATTTTTGTCAGCGTCAGTATATTCTTTGACAGTTGACGAAATATTCTTCCTTTCTTGGAATATTCTCTAGGAATCTACATTTGGCGAAATATGTTGTGTAGTCGGCTAGAATATATTGTGGCCGGTAGGGGGCTGAGCTCAGCTCCCAGTCCATCATAGGACCACGCTACTGGAGGAGGATCCCGCGGGGCCTAGGGAGAGTGGTGGCAAGCTGGTAGTGGAATGGGGTTGTGGTGGCAGGCCGGTGGCCTCCCGGTGGCTACTTGATGGCCGCCGAGTGGCAAGGCAGATTTATACTAGGAGCGCTAGTGCAATTTCCAAGAAACAATTTTTTTTAATTTTGTTTTTTCAATTTTCGTGCCTCGAGGAGTGTGCTGGGGAGGCCGTACAACCCCCGAGGCAATTTTTTTTCCTTCTGGATCAACTGCTCCAAAATCGATGAAACAAAGGGTGATCTTAGGGTTTTTGGCCACTACAAACATGATGGTGACCTCCGTTTCTAATCAAACTGATTTGAAAAATCAGCTACCCATAGAGCTTGCAAAAAATCACCGAGCTTCAAACCCTCACGGATCTAGCAAATGATGACCAAAATTTGCAAAATAAAAGCCAATCCTGACTTTTTTCCGCACTCTAAATCTAATGGTGAAGCCTAATCTGATCCAAAACACTTCATAGATGAACTTAAGGCATGATACCCTTGAGGAATCTTGAACGAACCTTGCAATGATTTTCTCAAAAAATTTGAGAAGGGGATGCAAATCAGGGCTCTGATACCATGTTAGAAACCAAGATTAGATTTGCAAACTGTAAAAGACCTTCCATAGAAGAGAAAATAAAAAAAAGTAGAGAGGTTACAAAAGAATGTGCAACATAATATTATTCAAGAATTCAATAATTACAAGATAATGATTTGCTTTATAAAAGCAAAGATGCATAATCCTAATCTTATCTTGAGCAACAAGATAGCTCAACATGATAAGGATGAGAATTAATTAACCTAGGAAATAAATAATTACCTAAGTAAACTTATGAAAGTGTAATTAAATATTAATTACACCAACATGATCCAATGGTTTGAATTTTTTCACGCTAATTCTCTCATCACTGATTGTACCTTGGAGGGGTGGGGCGAATCCGTGAAGTGTGATGGAAGGTTTTAGGGAATATTCTCTTTGAATGCTGACCCTATGTACTTTGCTGATATAAATGAAAAGGCATGGATGGAGTTGGTGATGCGTGTTAATTGTTACATAATAGGTGACTAATGAAGATTAAGGGAAGATGTGGTAGCTTTTGAGGTGGTATCACCATTTTTAGGAACAAGTTGTAAAAGGCCAAAAATGGTGTTCTAGGTTGCTATTGATGAAGTTTTAAATCCTCAAAGATCAATAGTCTAGATTCAAAGGTGAGCTGCTAAGTTATCAACTTCTTCGTGTGAGGATTTCTTCAATGATTAATTATTGCACGCTCCAAATTATCTATTTAATGCAGATTTCCTATTGTTTGATATCACCATCTTTAGTTTGCATAAAATGTGAAGTGTGAGTTATTGAAAGAGTGAGCGATTGTTGAGTTTTTAGTTGCAGAGAAATTTATGTTTTTTTATCCCGGGTGAGTTGGTTCTTCATATGAGCTCTATTTAATTCATGCTCTTGTTTGTCTGGGAGTTTTATATTTCTGGGGTTTGTTGGAATTGTCTAGGTTTTTGGGTGTTCTTTCTTGCAATTTTAATTCATGACTTAAAGTTGGTTTGTCTTCACTCAATCTAGATTTGGTATAGCTTCTACCTTGTGTTTTGCAAAATGGGTAAGTCGGGTGATTCAATTCAACCAACTAAGAGGTCTAGATGACTCAATATGTTTGAGTGTCATGAGGATAGGTCTATGGCTAAGCAAGAAGTCTCTATGACTTCTGTTGCTCCAAAGGGTAAAAAGAAGGCCCATGGTCAAAGGAAGAAAACTATTGTCTATAGTACTTACAACTTAAGAAGCATGTCCATTTCAGAAGAAGTGGTCAAGTTTAAGGGCAAGGAAGTAGCTGAGCTTGAAAGGAAGACTAAGAAAAGAAACAAGAGTCCCAAGGCCTAATTGGGAAAACAAAATTCTCCCATCGCACTCGCTGATATCCCTTCAGATGGTGGAGGTGACACTGACTCGAGATATGACCATTACCTTCTCTCTTTGGTGCCGTATGATGATTATGACAAGGATGTAGTGATGGTTCCTCTGGTTGCATCATGAACAAGGAGTGGTCAAGCATACTCTAATGCTAACGACTCAGAGTAGCATCTCCTCCTTGTTTTTGTCTTGATGAAACCATTACCACTGTATCGGGATTGTTCTCTTCACTGTATCAGGTTTTTTTCTTCTACTCTTCCATGCTTATGTGGAAATCTTCTGGATGGTGTAATGAAGACTTTTTTCTCGACATGGATGCTACAACAATGACTAATGATACCCTGTGGTGATTTGGTTACTCTCCATCGACAACTCATGAGGAATTTTATCTTTTTATTTCCCCTACTATGTCAATGATTGCATATAACCATCTGGGGGAATCTCTTGAATGAAGGTGAAATTCATTTTGACATGAAATGTGAAATGTAATCATAATTTAGCTGGATACTTGTTGCTCTCTTGTTCTATAAAGGGGATTTTAGGGCTAATTACAAGGGAGGTGGTTCAAGTTTTTTGTCTCTGTAGGGTCTAGGTGAAAAGGCTAAGCTTAGAATGGAGCATAAATTTAAAGAGATAGATTGAAGAGTATACCAGGAAAAAGTTTAGGGTACAAGTCATGATGTAATGATCTTAAATATTTTTATAGTAACATCAGTAATAAAAAATATCAGTTCTAAAATATATGTTCTCTTGTGTAATTTCCTTGTAGATTATGAATGAAATTGTTAATGATAATTTCATTTGTCTTCCATTGTTTAAACTGAATGAATGATTTTATTTATGCTTGAATTCAAAGGGCTGATTTAATGCTAAAGTAAGTTCATGGGTCTGTGAGGAAAGGATATAGGATTTGGTAAGAAGCTATGTTTTAGACATAGCAAATTGAATGCTATAAAGTAGTATTCCAATAATCCACAAATTACTGAGTTGAATTGTTAGGGTATTATTGATCAGTTGCAAATGTGACTCCATTATCCCATTGACAAGGCACTGGTCCCTTCATCAACTAATCTAAGAGTAATTTGAGTTAGTAATGCACCTAGCCAAAGGCTTAAAATGAGAATAAAATCATAAAAAATTTCAATTATAATATCCCAACCTAAAGTGTTACTTTATTCCTTGCAATGGAAAATAGTTTATTAAAAGGTTATCCAAACCTTTGATGAATGTTTCCCATTTGCACTTTGAAGGAGTTTATCTGAGTATAGAAATGATCTTGTTAAAATGAATATCACATGAGAATGTTTAAGGATCACCCTCCTAGGTCTTTCAAAACCCGAAGTGAAGAAGTAAGGGCCTTAAAATACTTACTTGTGTGTTGTCCAATCCTCATCCTTACTAGTAATTGAATTCTAGTAGATTCATAGGTGAGGGATGAGATCAAGTTTGGTTCATAAAAAATAACCAATAGAAATGGAAACTCTACTTGGGAATATTTGAGAAAACTCTAATAGAAGATCATTTTTCCATAGAGATTCAAAGTATTTGTTGGAAAATTATATTACCCAACCCGACTTTGTGTCAATGAGTCAATCCTCTAGGATAGTGAAGAAGTTTTATATGTGTCCTATGAAAATTTTCACATGCTATCGAGATTTGTCACAATTTCATAAATATTGGTAGAAATTCCTGCTAGAAGTGGGTAGCGACTCAAAAAGTTCTTTGTACTAGTGTAAATTGTTTGGAGAGATTCTAGTAAAATGGAATGAAAAGTTACTAGAAACTAAATAAGAGAGTGCAAAGGACCTATGTGCGATTTTTTTGATTAAGGAGGTTTGAAGTGAAATTTATTGGTGAAAGAAACTTCATATTGTGGAAGTTTGTTCCTCTATAAAGGAGGTGACGACTCTATGCATAAGAACCCGAGGAGAACATGAAGAAAGTTCTAGATCTGCAAGGTTTTCTAGTCAGAAACACAATTCAGGAATGATTGTAGTTTATTCAAGTATTTTTCATTTTGGCTATCAAGAAGAAATAAATTTATGAGAAAACCATGTTGAAAAGGTTTGGTGAAAATTTTGTTTCCCTATTATGTGAATTAAGCACAAATAAAGGGAATAGTAATTGTTGTACATAATCCTAGGGTGAAATTTGTAATATCTAAGCTGGGTTGAAGAAGTATGCTTGCTCTTGAACTATGCCTCTTAGAAATTTTTTAAAACATGGATATGTTTGAGCTTTAAAATTGTGATTAAAATTAAGGAATGAGGTAGTAGATTTATAGACTATGAAGTTGATTTCTGAAGATTGAATAAGGGTACAAGAGAAATGTATCACTCCCCTATATTTCCTTGTGGAACATCAAGTAAAAGCATGAAAGGCATGTGACCCTTATTGTGCCATCAAAATAAGTTCTCTATTGAGATGTATAAGCCATTAAGTTTTAATGGTATTCAAGGTTTTCCTAATAAGATTCCCGATGATAGTAGGGAACATTTGCCTAAATTTAGAAGGAAAAGTGATGAGTCAGGGTGATCCCACAATACTGGTTTACAATGTAGAAGGAAAAGTATGCTTGCTCTTGAACTATGCCTCTTAGAAATTTTTTAAAACATGGATATGTTTGAGCTTTAAAATTGTGATTAAAATTAAGGAATGAGGTAGTAGATTTATAGACTATGAAGTTGATTTCTGAAGATTGAATAAGGGTACAAGAGAAATGTATCACTCCCCTATATTTCCTTGTGGAACATCAAGTAAAAGCATGAAAGGCATGCAACCCTTATTGTGCCATCAAAATAAGTTCTCTATTGAGAGGTATAAGCCATTAAGTTTTAATGGTATTCAAGGTTTTCCTAATAAGATTCCCAATGATAGTAGGGAACATTTGCCTAAATTTAGAAGGAAAAGTGATGAGTCAGGGTGATCCCACAATACTGGTTTACAATTTTTGGCCAAACTAGACACTAAACTAATTTTTTATAACTAAATCATCACTTTTGAGCACCTATAGTGGTTAAACAGTGAGGAATTTGAAGATGATGAAAACTAGTGATTTATGACATTTTATTTGTAGATTCTAAATATTTTTTTTTTTCAAAATTTTTGGAATTATATTTCACAAGTCTTTTTCCATCTCCTTCAAAAACTAGTTTTTTTAGTAAACACCATTTTTAAGGAGTGATGCTCATCGTATATAACATAAGTTTTTTTCCATGAAGGATAAAATTATAATTTTTTTGAATTTAGATTTGTAACTATGATATCTAGTGATTTCATTTGGTTTCATAGCATGTTTTATTAAATATTTTTCCTTAATCAAGTTTTAAAGTCAAACCAATTACAATTCAGACATAGGCAGATTGTATACAACATAACTTTTTTTTACGTATCGAAATTCATTTTTTTTTGTTGGATCAAGGACTTCAATATCTAGTGCATTGATATTTTTCAATTTTTTTTTTTGTAATAATCTGCTATTTTTCCACATGTGCAAAATAGACCTCAGCTTGATTTTCGGTGAAAAATCTATATTCACAAGAAATAGAAAATAAATATAATAATAAAATTAAATTTATTTAAAATTATACTTTTTGGGAAGCTTATAATAAGGATTACATACTTACAATTTTTTTTAAAAATGAATTCATTTGATCCCCTAAAAGGTAAATTGAAAGTGGTTTTTTATCAAAATTTTGATAGGTGTAAAGGAGACTCTGTTATATGTATGGTTTAAAACTAGCAGGCTTCTATCCAATGGGGTTTGATCTAAGGTGGTTTGATAAAACCATCTTCAATTGGAATCCTTTAAATGGAACTTTTAAAGGCTTAAATAATTATATTTTCTAAAAACATGTGATTTTAGCAAAAAACAAGATCTCCTGGAAATTGTAAACCAATATTGTGGGATCACCTGTCAGCTTCTAAACACCTAAGTGCATTCATAGATTTTATGGGTGACTTTGAGATAGATCATGAGGATGTTTTCATGATGCTCTTTGCTTAGTATTTAAAAGAAAATGCTAGATACTGGTTTTCATATTTTCCAGTATAATCTGTAGCTTCATGGGATGAGTTTATGGTAGCATTTTTGGAACAATTTGGTGAAAGGGTTAGTCCTAGTGAGATAAAAAAGACTTATGGAAATCCAAAAGGATAAAGATGAGATGGTTCCTACTTCTAACTTGAGATTCATATAAGCAGTTAGAGGTATCCTTGAACACCTAAGGCCTAGTGATGCAAAGTGTTTAATTGTATATCTAGGTGCATTTGATAATGAGATGAGTTATTTGATAAGGGATAAGTTACCCAAAACATTACATCAGGTCTATCACATTGCTATGTGTATTGAGAATATTATGAAATATTCAATGATGAGGGGTTATATGGATGCAAGTGTTTGTTGTTTTGATGCATATCATATAAATGAAACAAATAAGGATGAAAATGATGATCAGAGTAATGATGCTCCCAATACCTTATCTGGTTCACCATCACAACATATTAATCATGAACGGATGCAAGGTGAGTTACAACAAAGTCTAGGTGATAATGATCAGGTATTGTTCAGACTATCTAGTATGAAGAGACATGAAGGGGAATTGCCCTATGATTTGCTAGCAAGGTTCTTGGATTCCTTGTTGGAGATCCCTAAAATATTATGACTTGAAGATTCAATTTTTATTGACCTATTATGTGAAATTTATGAGCCAAGGCTTAGTACTTTTCCTAAGGAATTAAAACCACAGGATTTTTATCAAATAATTGGTTGGATGATGGTGCAAGAGCACCATGACTATTTCATGCCTCCATGAGGAAAATATTGAATTTTGATTCAATTTTGTTGTTTCTACATTGTAATAAGGTCATATAGATCATTTTTCATATGTTGAGGTTAGTAGGGAGTCAATGGTCAAGTTTTGTGTCAATTTTGAAAAGATGTCAAAAGTCGCCACAATGCAAAATTGCAAAAAATTGAAAAAGTACAAAGTTGGGAAGGTGAAGAGTCATCTTGATCTAGTTCATTGGAAATTAGTTGGAAGTTGTTTGATCATTCTTGTAAATAATTTAAAAGGCCTTGTGAATGTTTGAAGAGGTCTGGGTGGTTGTAATTTTGAACTTGAATAATGAAAAGCACTATTTTCTTGGATTTTCTACAAAAAAATGTTGTTCTCATGTACTATACAAACTTGTACGAGAAGGAGTTCATTTATAAATGGTTGCATATGGAATTTCTTTCTATCACCTTCCTTATAAAGTTGGTTTCATGTAAATTGATGAGGTTTTGAGAAAGATATTGCAAGTTTTATGAAAACAGGTCAAAAACCTGGTTTAGGGTTACAATAGCCATTGAAAATCCTCAAAAATTGGTGTACAGTAGGATTTACATGTTTTATAAAAGACCTCCACGTTACAAGATCATAGGATGAGATTTTTGGAAAATATAATGATGCCCTAGGATTGTAATTTGTGAAAAGTATGGAAATAATATTGAACAATGGAGTTTTTGAGAGTTTTGATTGTGAAGTGCATGTCCTTCTTGGGTAATATTATTATAAAAGGTTTCTAAGGTGTATTTATATTCCTTTCCATATAGTGTTTGGTGAAATTATAAGCTTTTGAGTCCATTGTTTATTGATTGTCCTATTAAGGAAGATTTGTGTAGTTATGACAATATTTGCATGGTTGGAATCTTCTACCTTGTATGGTCATAAAGTAATTGAAGAGTGATTCAATTGAGTTGACTTACATACTATTGAAACTAAGTGGTAATATTAAGAGATATCCTTTGTTGCATGTCAAAGTTAAATAGGTTGACAGTCAAGAAACCTAAATAGGCCTGTTAGGACAGTCTACTAAGGAAGTTCTCATGATTGTGATGTTTAAGTTGATGACAGGGTTCTATATGAAAGCATAAGTTAATACCACCTTGTGAAGGGTTCTAAAAAGGTCATAAAGAGTGTTAAGATTCTAGTTTCTTATGTTGGGTTGTTGTCAAAGAATGCTCCAAAAGTGTCAATGAATATGGATTGTGAGATCATTGCCTTGAGTTACTTGTGGAATTAAGAAGTTAGAGTTTTGTTCGCCTTGCTTTGCATTAGATCAGGATTTCCAAGGAGGCTAAATGTGAATTTATGCAAAAAATGATGTCCCAGGATGACAGGGATGCTCCTCCTATTGTTATTAATCAATGGTTTATTCAAGAAATGGATAAAGAAGTTTCAAAAGAAGAATACATATCTAGTAGCATAATAGATGATATTGTCATACTTGCAAGTACTGCTAGTGTACTTTTGAAGGTGGATGACCAGGATAGTGAACATGAAAATATTGATTGCTCTAATAAGAAATGTGAATCTTTTTGTGAGGTTTTCCTGAAGGCATCCTTCTTTCCTAAAGAGTTCAACTATAGCAGTTCTCATGAGGTTGTTCCTTTTCCATTGGACAAAAAAATAGCATGTGATGGATTCTTGAAATGCAATCCATCTGTATCCGAATTGGAATTCCCTAGAAATGTGGTAGAAAATGAATTTAAAGATAAGAGTGTCTGTATTTAGGGTCTTGAGCATGAGGTTTATGTCAAATGTGATGGAATTGGTGATGCTAGTCAGCAAGGTCCCGTTTCTAAATACTTATATACAACAAAAATAGAATGTACAAGTTTCATGACAGAAATGGACATGATAGTTTTCAACAAAGAATGTGTTAAGGAGACTTGTTTGGCTAAAAATGAGTTCTAAATGTTTAAGTTGTAGGAAATCCTAAATAATTGAGCAAACAAACCTATCAAATAATGGTGCACTTGAATATACTACTATTGATCACATTAATCTCGAGTTACTAGACTCATCTTTTGAGAAATTTTGTTTTAGTTTGAGCAATGATTTGAAAGAAGGATGGGAGTGTGTTGATGATCCTAAAAAATGAGTATTTTTTAATGACTGGGAAGGTGTGGATAGTTCCTTTTGTAGGAATAACTCTAATGAGAGCAAAAGTGGAATGGAGATTACTAAATCAGTTTCTCGAGGAGGTGAAGAATATGGAAGTGCAACTGCTTTATACTACTCTGGTGAATATGAGCACCAATTTGAATAGAAGCCCGTGCATGAAATTTTTTTGTTTTTCACACAAAGTGATTTTGTGCTTAATTTGGGACAAAAGCTAGATGATAGTGACCCTGGAATTCTAGATGTGAAATTTCAGTATCACTGCAAAGGGTTAGATCATATGTCCTTGAACGAGAGCCTAGGAAGGAATGTGTATGAGGGTTTCTAGTTTAATGAGAAAAATGAATTTGATATAAGTTTGTATGATGATAGTGATCAAGTGGATTATGAATTTTTTATTTTACCTGTTTAGTTGGATGAACATTTGGTGAAATATGATTACAAACTAAGTTAGATAGAATGTTACATTGATCATGTTTTCCAGTTAATGATTAGTTATAGTTCACAAAGGGAAATGAATGAAAGAAAGAAATGTAAATTTAGACACATGTCCATAATGGTTGATTGTGGTGACCACAACATGATTAATTGGTGGGAAATTCATGATACTGCTTTTAGCCTTAAAGCATGGTGCAAATAGTCAAAAATAGGGTTTTTGACAGAGGTAAGCACTAGTTTTAAGGTTGGGAGGCCTGGGGCCACCAAGTAATGTTGAAGCCTCATAAAGTTGCAAAGTGCAAGTTGAAGGATTGCACGACATAAATGGATTCAATAATGATGAATTTTGGATCTCTTGGTATGGCCCTGTAACTTGTGTAAATACTATACGTATGTTGTTCGCTTTGGTTTGGTTTTCCTACCTGGTCCTTTCTTTTTTGCTCCTCTGTGCTCATTTTGTTTCAACTAAAATTATAGATTCTCACTTTGTTCACTGAGGAATAGACGTCCCTAGCTGAAGCCACTAATGGAAGCCCTAAAAATTTTGTGATTCCATTCTTTCCTTTTCCAATTTCAGTCAGTTTCAAGTGTCTAGACTTGGGGTTTTGTTCATTCATGTTTCCTAGGGATTTTGCTATTAAAATATCACCCAAGAAACCCTTAGGGTGAAGCCATTTTTATGGCTCTAATTAATTGTTGACCTTATATTTCCCATTTTCAATCGTCTTAAAACATCTTGAGTCATTGACGCTCGTGGAGTAATCGGTCCCTTGCCCTAGGTTTGACATTCTTATATTTTATAAGGTTTATCAATTGAACTTATTTGGTCTTTACATCCTTTAAAAATATTATGATCTAAGTCATTGAGGCCTTTTATACATCATCTTAGATGGTTTCCATCTTAAAAAAAATTGTGGGCACGTGCTAAATTGTTTCACCTAAGTCTTGACTACTGTTTCCCTTTATCACTCATCACAAATGAATTTTGAAATGTAAATTCAAATGGGCGATGAATGATGAGTAGATTTTCTTTGGTTTTTATCATTGCAGATGGATTTTTGAAAACTAACTTGCATCAATGACTAGCGATGGGCAACATTTCTCTTGTTTTGTGTATTGTGGATAGGTTGTGGGTTTTAAGTTTCACATTAGCGATGCACGATTTGTGGGCTACTATTGTTATCATTGGCTTCTTTCATATCGCTAATTGCTCATGAATCTCATGATGATAATTAGTGATCTGTGATGGACCCTAATGCTTGTTGCATCTTCTCTTATCACTCATCATGGATTTTCTCTGAGTTTTGAGTTTCAAATGAGCAAATGAGCGATGACATCAGGGCTCTTTGATTTTTGTTCCATCACTCATCACAGATGGCTATGTGATTGTTTTTTTCAAATTGGTGATTAGTGATGAAATGATTTGTTCAAGGTTTCCTTTCGCTGATCCGAAGTGTTCTCATGAGCGATATCTATGGTGCGTTAGATTTTCATGTAGATGTACATGGAATAATATGGTTCCATTGTTAGTTTTAATATCACTGATATGGTCTAGATTTTCAAATATGAATTAGTGACATGCAATGTGAGGAAGATATTTCCAAAGTGAGGAGTGATCTAATGGTCTAAATTTTGTCATGCCAATGCTCTCATCCTTGATTGAACCCTAGAGGGGTGGGGCTAATCTGCGACATGCGATGGAAGGTTTTAGGGAATATTATCTTCGAATGTCATCCTTGTGTACTTCACCAATATAAATGAAAAGGCACAAATAGAGTTGGCAATACATGTTAATTGTCATATCACAGGTGACTAATGAAGATTAAGGGAAGACATGACAGCTTTTGAGGTGGTATCACCATTTTTTAGGAACAAGTTGTAAAAGGCTAGAAATAGTGTTCTAGGTTGCCATTGATGAAGTTTTAAATCCTCAAATATTGACAGTCCAGATTCAAAGATGAGCTGCTAAGTTATCAACTTGCTCGTGTGAGGATTTCTTCAATCATTAATTATTGCATGCTCCAAATTGTCTATTTAATGTAGATTGCTTTCCGTTTGATCTCACCATCTTTAGTCTACAAAAAATGTGAAGTGTGGGTCATTGAAGGAGTGTGTGTGTTGAGTTTTCAATTGTAGAGACATTGATGTTTTTATCCCAAGTGAGTTGGTTTTTCATATGAGCTTTGTTTAATTCATGCTCTTGTTTGTCTAGGAGTTTTATATTTCTGGGGCTTGTTGGAATTGTTTGGGTTTGTGGGTGTTGTTTCTTGCAATTTTAATTTAGGACTTAAAGTTGCTTTTTCTTCACTCAATCTAGATTTGGTATAGCTTCTACCTTGTGTTTTTCAAAATGGGTAAGTTAGTTGATTCAATTCAGCCAACTAGGAGGTCTAGACAACTCAATATGTTTGAGTGTCATGAGGATAGGTTTGTGGATGAGAAATAAGTCCTTGCAACTTTTGTTACTCCAAAGGGTAAAAAGAATTCCCATGGTAAAAGGAAGAAATCTATTATCTAGAGCACCTACAACTTAAGAAGTGGGACCATTTTAGAAGAATTGGTCAAGTTTAAGGGAAAGGAGCCAACTGAGCCTAAAAGGAAGACCATGAAAATAAACAAGAGTCACAAGGCCTACTTGGGAAAACACAATTCTCCCATCGTGCTCTCTAATATCTCTTCAGATGGTGGAGGTGACATTGACTCAGGATATGACCATTACCTTCTCTCTCTGGTGTTGTATGATGATTCTGATGAGGATGTAGTGATGGTTCCTTCAGTTGCATCACAAACAAGGAGTGGTTGAACATACTTTGATGCTGACGACTCAGAGTAGTGTGTCCTCCTTGTTTTTTTTTTTGATGACAACATTGCCACTGCATTAGGATTGTTCTCTTTAATATGTCTATGGTTTTTGTATTTTACTCTTCCATGATTATGTGGAAATCTTTCGACTAGTATAATAAATACTTTTTTCTCGATATGGATGCTGCAACAATGACTAATGGTACCCTATGGTGATTTGGTTACTCTCCATCAACAACACATGAGGAATTTTGTCTTTTTCTTTCCCCTACTATGTCAATGATTGCATATAACTGTCTAGGGGAATTTCTCGAATGAAGGTGAAATCTCTTTTGAAATGAAATGTGAAATGTAATCATAATTCAGTTGGATGCTTGTTGCTCCCCTGTTCTATAAAGGGGATTTCAGAGCTGATTACGAGGGAGGTGGTTCAATTTTTTTGTCTCTGTAGGGTCTAGGTGAAAAGGCTAAGCTCAGAATGGAGCATTAATGTAAATAGATAGATTGATGAATATACCAAGAACAAGTTTAGGGTATGAGTCATGATGTAATGATCTTAAATAGTTTTATAGTAACATTAGTAATAAAAATATCAGTTCTAAAATATTTGTTCTCTTGTGTAATTTCCTTGCAAATTACGAATGAAATTGTTAATGATAATTTCATTTGTCTTCCATTTTTTAAACTGAATGAATGATTTTATTTATGCTTTAATTCAAAGGGTTGATTTAATGCTAAAGTAAGGTCATGGGTCTATGAGGAAAGGATATAGGATTTGATAAGAAGTTATGTTTTATATGTAGCAAATTGAATGCTAAAAAGTAGTATTCCAATAATCTACAAATTACTAAGTTGAATTGTTAGGGTATTATTGATCAATTGAAAATGTGACTCCATTATCCCATGAACAAGGCACTAGCCCCTTCATCAACTTATCTAAGAGTAACTTGAGTTAGTAATGCACCTAGCCAGAGGCTTAAAATGAGAATAAAATAATAACAAATTTCAATTATAATGTCTGAACCTGAAGTGTTTCTTTATTCCTTACAATGGAAAATAGTTTATTAAAAGGTCAGCCAAACCTTTGATTTGGACTTTGAAGGAATTCATCTATGTATAGAAATGCTCTTGTTAAAATGAATATCATGTGAGCATGTTTAAGGATCACTCTCCTGGGTCTCGTATAACCCGAAGTGAAGAAGTAAGGGCCTTAAAATCCTTGCTTGTGTGTTGGCCAATCCTCACTCTTACTAGTAATTGAATTCTAGCAAATTCATAGGTGAGGGATGAGACCAAGTTTGGTTCATAAAAAATAACCAACACGGGGAACACCTCAACAAAAAGTTCCTATCAATCAAGAAGCTTCATCATCCAAGCCATCTCACTTCGTTGATCCATCCTCTCTATCTAAAGCATCCAATTCCAAACCTCCATCTTCTTATCCTAAGGTTGGGGTCCAAGACAAAGGATATGGTGAGTATCACATGAAGAGGTCCTATTGTATCAACAAATTGACAACTCATAAATCATATGGAAAGCCTATAGTAAATAAAAGACAACCCAAGGTCACCATTCACTTACTTCCCACAACTAATTTCACAAAATGGGGTGAGTTAAGCAAAGAAGCAATCAATGAAGAGGATGTGACCTCTTGGATCTACATAGAGGACAATGAAGAAGCTCCTCCACCCACACAATAGTATGGAAAAGGTTTCATGATCATGCAAGAAAAAGGTTATGACAGACACAGTGGACTTGGATTGAATAAAAATGGGATGACTAAAAATTCGTCTATGTCTAAGTGGCTAAAGGTCTAGGCCTTAGGTTTAAACTGATTAAGATTGGTGTTTCTAGTATCATGGTACCTTTAAGCGAGGAATTGAATGCTTCTAAGGTTATCGAGGCATCTATAATACCCAATACCCATGAACAATCTAACACATATGATAATTACTACATTGAAACTCATTCTAATGAGTACGAGTGGGACTCTTGTACAACTAGTGAATATGAACTAGACAGAGTCTTCACTGATGTTGACCTTTTTGATACCATGATCCAAGACCTTGACAATACCTTTGTCTTTACCATATCCATCTTGAACCTTGAAAATAATGATGATGGAGTGCCCTTAGTTTACCCCCAACTCATTGATTGGGACCAACAAGGACCTCTTGTCTTAGATGTATTCGAGAATAATCAAGCAATTGTTGAATTCATGGGATTGAGAGAAGGAATTCCTAGCATAGTGATCACAAAGATAGATTTACCATTGACTTGGATCATATGGAATATTTTGGGGAGTCCATCCACCCCTCTAGTCACAAAAGTAAAAATGAAAAAAAAGAAGAGTCTCTAGGTGAAAACTGCAAGGTGCCTTTAGAACAAGAAAAAAGTAAAAATGAAGGATGGGGTAAACCCACAAAAGTGGTTTACAATTTGAGTGAGGAAGGAAAAGTTGCAAAAAATGACCCCATGCAAAATTTTTGGTTTTTGGGGGTTTGAATGAACTTTTGGTTTGAGTGAACCTAAAGTGGGTTCGCTAGAACCCCCCTTTGAGAGAACCCATTAAATGTTGGGTCCGCATTTCCTGGAAAAATGAGCAAGAAAAAGGTTGTGGAAAGGGGGTTCGCTCGAACCCCCTTGTCCCACTTTCTCACCCTCTGGCACCAAAAAAATCTAGAATTTTTCCCTTCAAAGCTTGGGTTGAGGATGAAAATGGAGGATAATTCATAAACCCAAGTGGAAGATGGTAGTCCTTAGAATGAGCTATCCAACAAATAAAATTTTAATATGTTTTGTTTTTATTATGTATTTGTTTTTTAGTTTTATTAAACATAGGTTTTTCACTGAAAAATCAAGCTCTTTGTTCTGCACTTGTGGAAAAATAGTAGATTATAAAAAAAAAATGAAAATTATGAGTGCATCAGATATAAAAGTCCTTGATCCAACAAAAAAAATGAATTTCGATACATACAAAAATTTTTTACACTATATACAGTCCACCTATGTCTGAATTGTAATTGGTTTGACTTTGAAATTTGATTAAGGAAAAAATATTTAATAAAACACTATGAAACCAATTGGAAGCACTAGGTATTGTAGTTACAAATATAAATTTTAAAAAAGTAGAATTTTGTCCTTCATTAAAATTATTTTATGTTGTATATGGTGAGTGTCACTCATTAAAAATGGTGTTTACTAAAATAAACTAGTTTTCGAAGGAGATGGAAAAAGAGGTGAAATTTGATTCCAATTTTTTTGAAAAAAATATATTTATAATCTATAGACAAAATGTCACAAATCACTAGTTTGCATCATCTTCAAATTCCTCACGGTTTAGCCACTATAGGTCCCTGAAAGTGAAGATTTAGTTAGAAAAAATTATTTTAGTGTCTAGTTTGTCCAAAAATTGTAAACCAGTATTATGGGATCACCCGATATATCTGAGGGAAAAAACCTCTCTGAGGCATCCAAGGATGGAGGGTTCGAAATTCTCCCCATTTCCCAAGAGAATTCACCAATGCTCATCGAGAAATCTATGGAAGTCAACATTGGCACAAAAGACAATCCCAAAATTATCCATTTTGCAACATCACTAACAAAGTCCGAGCAACCTGAGTTCAATATATTCTTTGTAAAATGGAAAATTAACTTTGCTTGGTCTTATGCTACCATGCCTAGGTTAGACCCTAAATTGATATTACACCACTTACCACTGCACCCTGACACCAAACCATTCAAGCAAAAGCTTAGAAAAATGCATCAACATATTGCTTTATTGGTCAAAGATGAATTGAAGAAACTATTGTCTAGATGTTGGATTTATCAGGTCTATTGACTATGCAAAATGGATTACCAATATTGTACCAGTAACAAAACCAATGGATGGGATCTACATTTGCATTGACTTTCATGATCTAAATAAGGCATGTCCTAAAGACAATTTTCTATTTCTGAATATTTACATAATCATAGACTTGACAACTAGATATAAAATTTTATCTCTCATGGATGACTTCTCAGGGTATAACCAAATTAGAATAGCACCAAAAGATCAACATAAGACAACCTTCACTTGTCCATGGGGAAATTTTTCTGGAATGTCATTCCTTTTGGACTTAAGAATGCCAGAGCAACATATCAACGAGCCATGACAAAAATATTTCATGATTTGATGCATACTCTAATGGAATATTACGTAGATGACCTGTTAGCCAAATCATTGACCTAAGGGGACCACCTTCAAGTTTTGGAAAATATTTTCAAGAGGTTGGAAGAATACATAGTTAGATTAAATCCCAAAAAGTGTGTGTTTGGAGTAACATTAGGAAAACTATTGGGTTATATAGTTTCCAGATGAGGCAATGAAGTAGACCCAACAAAAGTCAAAGCTATAATAGACATACCTCCACATATCAACATCATCAGTTAACTGTGAACACTTCAAGGAAAACTCCAATCCATTAGTCGATTCATAGAACAACTGGCCAACAAGATACATCCTTTCCAACATTGACTCAAAAAAGGTGTACCATTCATATGGACAGAAAGGTGTCAAGAATTATTTCAACTAGATCAAGGATTATCTACTGACACCACCAATATTAATGCCACTTGTCAAAGGGAGACCTCTCATCCCATATATTTCAGCAACTATATCCACATTGGGGACATTACTTGTACAAAATGATGATGAAGGCCATGAGCGAGCAGTATACTACATCATTCACACCTTGGTTGGCTATGAGCTAAACTACAATCCAATAGAACACACTTTTCTTGTGGTAGTCTTTGCTACTCAACAAGTAAGGCAATACATGATGAACCATAAAAAATTAAGTTAGTTTCCAAGATTGACCCATTAAAGTATCTTCTCAGTAAGGAAGATTTGATAGGATGACTGGGTAAGTGGGTCATGATACTCAGTGAATATGATATTTAGTATGTCAATTTAAGAAAAGAAATAAAAGGGTATGTGCAGGATCATCATGGAAAAAATAGACCCTTAAGTGGCGAAAAATTCAAAAAAATCAGAGTTAGGCAATTTGACATAAAAATTTGAATAAGTTATCTATATTATTTCAAAAATATATAAGAATAGAAGATGTAGAAAATTAAATTTAGTTTCTAAACTACTAGGTTTATTTAAAAAGAAAAAAATCTATTTGGTAAAAATTTGAAATTTCAATGCATTAGTACTTAAATTTCAGGGAAAAAATAAGTAGGTGTCTGTCTAACCACCCTAACCACAATAAAATGATAATATTTTTTTGTAATATTTTAGATATGTCATGACCCTCTTTTTGTTAAACCTTTAGACATATTATAATTTTGTGTGGTAATATTATGTAAGTGTTTTTATATAATTAATTTATGTGTGAAGAAGGTAGAGATTAAATAAAGAAAGACAAAAAAATAAATAAATAAAACAAATAAAAATAAAAATAAAAATAAAAAAAATTAAAAAATTATTAAATACACACTCCTAAAAAGGAACAAATAAAAGTTAACAATATTAATAAATAAGTGTTAGAGAAAAATAAAAATAATAAAATAATAAAATAAAATAAAATGATGAATGAAATAATTGTGAATAAAAAGCTAATTCATTAAGTGACAAGTGTACCCATCCTATCCTAAGCATTATTAATTGACACAATCTATCATTATACTTAATTAATAAAATTATCCATTTTACTAAGTCACATTAATTTAATATAATACATCATTTAATCTAATTAATTAGGATTAGGGAGATGCCACTATCCTTCATAATCCATTAACTAGTTAATCTTAAATTAATTGATTAATTAATCTTCATTATTTTTTTTCAAATTTAAAAAATTATTCTAATATCACTCACATGTAACTTGCATGCACAAGTCACTATCACCTTACAACTCACCCCCACTCACCCTTGTGTGGGAGTTACACCATGCATGTGACCTTTCCTCTTTTAGCCATTTGGCTTCCCCATGTGTGCTCACACATGTGTGAGCACACATGGTCAAACCACCCTCCATTACATGTCATAGACATGTCATTATCAAGCCACCCTCTCTTTTACATGTCATAGACATGTCAACATCCCATCTACCCAAGGTGTACTCACAAATCAAAATTTGTATTTTAAAATTAGAATTCTCTTTCATATAGTTATTTGGACTTGTTCTATTGACTTTAGGGTAAAAATGAACGCCAGGGTAAGTAACTATAGGGTGGAAGCTTATTGAAAACATAATATGGCCTTTTGGGCAAAGTATGAACCCCTAAAAGGTCACTTAAAGAGAAGTGACGAATTTTATAGTCTTGGAAAAAGTGTGGAGACTTGTCATATCCATTTCTCCTAAGGTATGTTCACACATTTGTGAGCACCCTTGGCTCCTCTCCCCATGCCATGTGGTCCTATTTTTAAAGCCTTCTTCTTGTGACACTTGTCACAAAGTGAGACTATCAATCCAAAACCTCACCTTCTCAAACAATCCTAGCCGTTGAATCAATCTCCAATCTTGACCCTCCATTTACCTCCTCTCAAGTCTATAAATTGAGGCCATTTCTTCTCTCATCAACAACACATGAATGGTATTTTTATGCTATCATTTTGAAGAACGATAGGATTGAAGGAGGAAGAATCAAGTTGAAGAAGGTACAAAGAGAAGATTTATTGCAACTCCATCAACATTAAGGTATTCTTTACTTTGATTTGCTTTTAGAATAACTAATCAAATCTAGAAAATTTGTTAGAATCAACCTATTCTTTATTTATTTTTATTTTTCCAACTAAATCTAGAATGAAACTAATCTTTCTACTATTATTATTCCTATTTTATTTTTTCTTTTTTAAATCAATATATTTATTCTCATTTATGTTTATTTACAAAGAAATTATTTTCCTTTAATCCGGTTAATGTTATTACAAATATAAATCAATTTTTATAAAATAAAATTTATAAATAAATGAATTATTATTTTATTAGTGTTAAAACACATATGTGCTTTTGTATTCAAGTTATTTATAATATCTAATTAATATTCATTTAATTTTTAAACGAAATAAGTTTTAAAGTTACATTGTTCTTTGAAAATAAATAAATTAATAGATTTTTTTTAAAAAAAAGGGGTATCAATTGGATAGATTAAATAATAAAATATTTGGTCTAATTAACTATCAAAGGGTGGGTTTATTCATTAAATATATATATAATAATAATAATTTATAAACTTCTTAATTTTAATAAAGTTATCCTAACTTAGCAAGACAATAAATTAACTAACATCGATGGTTGATGAAGATTTAGTTCAAACTATGGTTCTATGAGATAGTATTTAATTTCCTTTGAACAAATACGGAATTGGTTACTAGCTAATATTGAATATAATTAATGGACTTATAATATATCTCTTTTTTTATAAATAATGATAAACTATGAGTATGGACTTAGTTATAGAAATTTTAAAATAGAGGAATGACAACATTTATATCTTATGGCAATACTATATTTTTATGACAATAATTACAACTCTATTATAATAATTATGACTATTAAATATTAAATTATAAGCTTAAATTTACAAAATACTATCTAACTTAAGGCATTAATAACATATCTTTAATCAATTTTTTTTTTTGTTATGCCACAAACTTAACTCTTAGATTTATTGTAAACTCTCTCTCCATGTAATAAATTTATTTTCTTGGGATTTAAGGTTTATAGCACATCACAGTTATGATTTAATATATTTACAATAAACTTAAATATCATGGTTATTCTTTAAATTAATTTTCTCCCTCAATATACAAGTTGATTCATTTTTTTTCTTCTTAAAACAAGGTTGACTCATTTAATTACAACAAGGTCATAGTGAATAAATAATTATGTAATTATTCAAATATTATCAAGAATAAACTTATGCAAATTAATGCAAACCTTCTTTAGATAGATCATTAGTAGTATAACTTATACAATTAAAAATCAAGGTGCTTATTAAGACATTGTATTGGTTTATCTATCTAAGAAATTAGTGTAATAACTTATACAATTTAAATCAAGTCTTTTTTTAGTTGGATTATTTTTTTATTTATGCAACCAAAATTAATAAACTTTTTGTCTTAAAACAATAGATTATGGCATGAAGTCTCTTTGAGTTGAAATTATTTATGCTAACTTAGATGAATATTTATCTTGAAAATATTAGTGTCATGCAAATCAAAACTACTTATTCTATGACATAGACTATGTGAATAGATTCAAACTTTTCCTTTCTAGAAAATACTAACATTTCAAAATAATTAGATTCATACCATCTATAAATTAGATCACCCATCTTGAAGAATTTAACTTTATGTTTAAGTTTTTTTATTTCATAAATGGATTTGACTATTCAATTTATCGTTACAAAAATTTATACTTTCATAGGATGTAAGTAATACTAGTTTCTAGCAATTATACTTGAATAAATAGTTTTTTTAGTAAGTTCATTTAATTTTACTTCCTTAGCAAGAAGGTATAAAGTTTTTATATTTCATTTGGTTTATGTGCACAAGCTACTTTTCTTATTATTTAATAATGCATTTAACTCCTTAGATAAAAAACTTAAATAAGAGGAGGAAAACATAAAAACTAGCAGCATTCGGTATTAACGGTGCCTCTGACTCACGTTTATGGGTAATGCCATCGTGCTTGAGTTACTACATTTATAGCCTAATAAAGTTGCAATAACGGCGTCTGTGGCATCGTCCATATAAATCATCGGGGAGTAATAAGGAACATTTTGGAGTTAAAATCCAAAGGGCGGGAAATCCCTCTTGGATCGATAATCTAAAAAAAGATAATACTATAATGGACTTACATCCGCTAGTGAAAATCATAGAAAACCCCAATAGGGTTTGGGCATGTAAATTGACTTTTTAATTCTTTTATCTTTGATGATTTGTTGTTCAACGGGAAAGGGTGACGTGACTTATAGGAATTTAGGACATAGATGAATTAGGAAACAAGCAAAAGATCACCATGAATCTTTATGCTCCCTCATGTGGGTAGCAACCAAAGAGAAACTGTCTGGGGAGATGGCCCTAGAAAGGGTTTCGTACCCACAAAACAGTTTACATCCAACAATAGATTAGAAAATAGAACTACATATTATATGCCTTGATCCCGTGTTGAAATTGTGTATGTAGGCAGTCTAGGGACGGAGTTGTCCCTAGTACATAGGCATTCGGGGTGGGGATTTAGGATTGGTTTTTACCTTATTGGAATTGTTAAGATACCTTAAGATAAAGGAAGATAAATAAATATTAAAATTGAAGTTAGAGTTTACTTGTTATACTTAGAGGGAATCCCGGATGGATTCGTTTAATTTCTTGAGGCTTTAGGCCAAATTCCGAGTTGGGACTCAAGCTTTTATTATTATCTCACATACTCCTAAGGACGTTGACCTCAGTGCACTCCTAGTAGGGGAGTGTAGTCTTTAGAGAGTGACTCATGACCTGAATGGTCCTGATGAGTCTAAGTCTCTGGCCAGAGCATTTTCTAACCCATGTGGTTAGATGTCTATCTTATTTAAATAGATAGATCTTGGTCCCCAAATGGACATTAACCTAACCCAAAAGGTTAGACGCCTATCCCAGATGGATAGATGAATATTGGTCCTGAATGGACATTATCCTAACCCGTATGGTTAGATGCCTATCCCGGATGGATAGATGCCTATCCCGTATGGATAGAAGTTCCTGAGTATACAACTAATTGAGCAAGACATTAAGGGATTTACTTAAAAAAAAAATAGTGAAATTTTTGGTTCAAGGAAGTGTGGGTCTTTACAAGATAAAAGTATAGGACTCATGTCCCAATGTGATGCATATTTTTTTATAATTTTTTTTCAAGTAAATAATTAATTATGATTTTTTTATTATAACTTTTAAAAAATATAAAAATTCATATGTTTGACCACCTTAACTTGGTCAAAACTTCATGAAATTCATTTTTTTTTAATCCTATAGTATGCGAAGCATAAAATGTGATGCATATTTTGGATTCAAAAAATGTGATATCATTTAAAAGCTATCTAGATGTTTTTCAATTAGCCTATCAATTAGGACTTTAGTCGTAATTCAATTAGAAAATGAATAATAATTATTTATTAAATTCAAAGTAAAGAATAATTTATATTGGTAGAAAGCTAAGAATCTCTTTTAAAAACCCTTTCGTTTCATTAATTTTGGGTAAGAAAAAAGTCATTAGCCACATACCCATCAGATCGCCACTTTTTATCCCATCATGATCTTACACATACCCAAAAGGACAAGTCATTGCTAATCAACTCGTAGACGCACCAACCAAGGTTGATCACCCATTAGTCTCAAATTTTCTAGTTGAAGCCATCTTCACTATAGAAACAAAAATGACATGGAAGCTATACTTTGATGGATCTCACACAAACCATGGTGATTCTCAATTGGGCATACTATTTATCACCCCTCAAGGTGATACCATTCCTAAGTCATTCAAAATTTCCTTTCCATATAAAAAAAAAGAAGAATATGAGGCTCTCCTTATAGGACTTCGTATGGATATCAAATGGAGGATTAAGCACTTGCAAGTATATGGGTATGTGTAGGATCATCATGGAAAAAATAGGCCCTTAAGTGGCAAAAAATTTAGAAAAATCAGAGTTAGGAAACTTGACGTAAAAATTTGAATAAGTTATCTATATTATTTCAAAAATATGTAAAAATAGAATCTGTAGAAAATTGAATGTAATTTTTAAACTAGTAGGTTTGTTTTTTTTTTAAAATCTATTTGGTAAAAAATTGAAATTTCAATACAATAGTACTTAAATTTCGGGAAAAAATATGAAGTAGGTGTCTGTCTAACCAACCTAACCACAATAAAATGATAATACTTTTTATAAGATTTTAGATATAAGTAGATGACTCATGCCCTGATGTGATGCATATTTTTTTATAATTTTTTTATTATAACTTTTTAAAAATATAAAAAAATCATATGTCTGACCACCTTAACTTGGTCAAACTTTATGAAATTCAATTTTTTTTTTTAATCCTATAGTATGCAAAGCATAGAATGTGACGCATGTTTTGGATTCAAAAAATGTGATATCGTTTGAAAGCTATAGATTTTTTTTAGTCATCCTATTAATTAGGACTTTAGTCATAATTTGAATAGAAAATGAATAATAATTACTTATTAAATTCAAAGTAAAACATAATTTATATTGGAGTGCTGAGAATCTCCTTTAAAAATCATTTTTGTTTCATCAATTTTGGATTAAAAAAAAGTCATCAGCCACATACCCATCATATTGCCACTTTTTGGCCCATCATGATCCTACACATACCCATATGGTGATTCTCAATTGGTAATCCAACAAGTCAACGATGATTACAACACCAAGGATGAAAAGGTCACTTCGTACAAATGAATAGCGAATAACTTCAGGTAGTATTTTGACATAATCCTCTTTCATTAGGTACCTTGTATTTAGAATAAAGTAGTAGATGCCATGGCTACCATTGGATCTCTCTTGGACATAAAAAATAGTGTGCCTTAATTTGAGTTTCTAGTAGAACAATTGTTGATCCTTGCCTTCAATATCCCAAAATATGAGATGATTTGTGAACTTGTTGATCCTAATTCCCCATGGTACCAAGAAATGTACGACTACCTCCATGACCACATCCTTTCCCCTAAATTTTCTACTAACCAATGCAAGACATTTATTTGCAAAGCCTCCAAGTATGCCATCATCGATAATACCCTTTATAGATGTGCCCTAGATAATACCCTGTTGTGATGTTTTGACATCGAAGAAGCACAAACAACCTTGCACAAGGTATACAAGGGCATATGTGGATCCCATTCTAGTGGTCCAACCTTGGCTAAGAATATCATGAGAGCTGGTTACTATTGGCCTACAATGGAAAAGGACACCTATCACTTTGTTAAGAAATGTCAACAATGTCAGATCCATGGAGACTTGATACATGTGCTAGCATAAGAATTACGCCTGATAACATTACCATGGCCCTTTTCTCAATGGGGACTTGACCTCATAGGTAAGATTCATCCCACCTCCTCCAATGGCCATAAATTCATCATTACCACAACTGAATATTTCATTAAGTGGATTGAAGCCATTCCTATGACATACATTACCAGAAAACAAATTTATATGTTTATCCTCAACTATATCATTTTTTGGTATGGTTTCCCTTAGTCCATTATCACTAACAATCATTTTCCATTCAAAAGTAAAGAAGTCCATCAACTTTGTGAGAAATTCCACATCCAACACCATTTATCAACTCCATACTACCCACAATGCAATGACCAAGCTGAGACATCTAATAAAACTATTCTTAGAATCCTTAAAAATATTGTCAATGATAGTGGTCATGATTGGAACCTCCAACTTAACCTGCCTTATGGGATTACTTTACCAACATCTACACACCCATCGACGCCACTCCATATTCCCTAGTTTTTGGTTCCAAAGCTATCTTACTTATTGAAGTCAAACTTCCTTCCCTAAGGGTATCCATGCAAGGACATATCGATGATGAGGAATACCAAGTATCAAGGCTACATGAGTTGGAAATTTTAGATGAGTAGCAACAAAAAGCATTGGATCATCTTCAAGCATATCAGAATCATCTCCATCATAGTTACAATAAGAAAGTCTTGAATCGACATTTTGACATTGGTGACTTGGTCTTAATGGAGAATCCAAAGAACCAAGTAGAATGAGAAAAGCTAGGAAAGTTTGAGCTGAATTGGTTGCGTCCCTATATTGTCACGATAGTCTTTAGATTAGGAGCTTATCAAAACTCCACTCCTAAAGGGGAACCCTTATTAGAACCAATAAATAGTCTACACCTATGAAAAATCTACACATAGCTTCTAAAAGTCTTATCATAATAAAAAATACCAATTTTTTTAAAAAATTCATTACCTTGATGAAAACCTAGAAAACAGGCATCTTGGTGACACCAAAAAATAAAAAAATCAAGAAAATAGTAAGCAGAAATAATCCATCCAATAGTGAAAACCACTTCAGTGGCACTTTGGATAAGTACCATGGTAAAAACCTGGCAAACAAGCACCATGTGTAGTTGACTTTTGCTTCATGTCTACCATCATTCTTTCTTGCTTTCCCTTCTATTGCTTGTCCGCACCACCTTGATACTCATAATAAAGCCTCATTCCCTTTTCATAACTTGGAACATTCGGTTGAAATCACGTCTTTTTTCCTTCCATATCTTATGACATTTCACCCCTAATAAACTAGTCTTATACTTGACTAGGGGAAAATGCTTGACCTATGTATTTGGATATTATCCTACCTATCAAAGGTCGCTATTATCAAAAAGACAAAAAGAAAAATATTCCCAAATGACAAAAAAATCATAAAACCTCAAAAATCTAAAAAAATCAAAACATGTCAAAAAAACAAAAACATCCAAATAAATTTCAAAAATCCAAAAAAAACAATATCAAAGTCAATCCTGTCAATTTAAGTCTAGTCAAAACACATTGCCTCTACAACTAAATGTAGGAAAGGTCATCTGTTGATGCACCCTTGAAGCATTATGTCAGTCTTTTTTAGGTTTGGTCAAAATAAAAATCATGACTAAGTCATTTTTCAATAAAATAAAGTCAAGTCATGTTGAACTACGAGGTCTTTGCACATTGATATATAGGCAAGGCCATCTATCGATGAGCCCCAGAGGCCACCTAGGTCGATCCTTTAGGGTTTGTCACATTAGTTACAATAAATTAGACATTTTCCAACTTGGACATAAGCAGTCATCAAAACATTAAACAAGTCACACATCAACAAGACAATAATCCAACAAAGTCACTCAGTCAAACCAAACAAATTGTCAAAACAGTCAAACATCAAACTAGTCAAACTTATGTCTTATATAGGATGTGTCCTTCTTGAAACTCTAGACATTATCATTAGTCAAATTTTTTCATTCTCCTTACACAGGTAGTCACATGGTTGAAACCATACTTGACGTCTTATGAAATGTTCCTTTCTTGAAACCAGTCCTTGTCAAACAATCAACCCATCAATAACCTAGTCAATTAAACATCAAACCATCTCATTTTGGAAAACACTCTGAATGGATATTGAATTTGTGGGCTATTTTGTCTCATCTTTCTTGATTTTTCTGAGCCATGTTAATAGCTCTCTTGAGGATGTCCCATGAAGGATTTAGTGGGGTGAGGATGTCTGATGACTCTTTTCTTTGATTGCTATTTATGGTGTGTTTTGTCAAAAAGATTGGGACAAATTTTCCTTTAGTATGAGCTAAGATATTCCTTTTCTGTGACTATCTCATACCATGATTATTTTTGTCCATTTGTCATATTTTATCACCCAATGATGATTAAATGCAAGGCCTATTATTTATCTAGCAAAATATTGAAGTCCTTTCTCCATACTAACATCCATATCTTTCACACTAACATTTCTTCCATCTGCATTTTGACGGTGTCCTATGACACATAAAAATAAACATCTTGCATATATGTTCACCTTAGAAGCATCATATAAGCATCATCATACATACACATTAAATCATATATGCTACATCAAAAAATACAAAAAAATCCATGGCATATAGGCATATAGGCATCCATATAAACATCCATTATCATAAAAAATTTCATAACATATTACATACATGTCACATCCACATCCATAATCATAATCCATAACCAACAATTATATTGCATGCATTTTTACATTTGCATCATACAAACATAAAATGACATCAAATCTCATAATCATTATCCAGCATAAACATCACATGGCATATACATGACATCCATAGCATCATAAAAATAAATGCATACATCTAGATATCACATGGATAAGGAATCAACATATAGTACCATTGCATCATCAAATAGGCTACATAAACATCATAGAAACATAAATCATCCATGACATAATAAATGCATAGAAATAGATTGCACATCATGTAATCACCACCAAAAATAATTTATCATCTATATACATTGGTCAAAATGTGTCACAATACAATGTCAAAATGTATCTAAAAAATGGAGCTCAAAAGCTCGATGATAAAAAATACATGTGTCCAAATACATATAAACGCATGCCCTAGCCTGAGCTGATATGCTCTTTGGAGGATGATTGTTGCAATGAATCTAGTGGCCTATCATATGGGCCTATCCATGTATGCCTAAAACTCCCCCACTACTCTCTCCCCTATTGTGTGATTTCCTACTATGGGACCATCCACTGTGCAATGCCTTAGATGCAGTAGGTTCCCTACACTCAGGTGGTACCTTGGCCTCATAAAGATCTCTATAATACTGCTCTCTCCAGTTGGCCATGTCAACCTCTCTGACCATATCCAAGGATGACCTACTATAGGTGGAAAGGAAATATAAACTCCTTTTCTCTACCTGCTATGCTCATATCACTTCTATGTCTCACTCTATCCTCAGACCATCCCTCTCTACTCGAAGTATACCTACCTCAGCCTCCAAGGCCTGAACCTTGGCCTGTAGATTCAGTATCCTCTCATCCACACCCTGCTCTCCATCTCTGATGGGGATGTCCTTGAAGACCTCCTCCCCCAGGACAATCCTTTCTTGGAGGATGCGCTCTTCCTCTCCCATCACATCCTCCTCTTGCCTCTCCTCCTCTACATGCTCCTCCACTATGTAACCTCCTCCATGATCATATCCTCCTATCCCACCTCCAATAGTGGTACATAATCCTATTGACCCTCCTCGATAACCATCTTTTCCTCTTGTCTCCCCTCCTATGCAACCCTCTCCTCCTATTTGACCCCTCTCCCTCCTCTCTAATAGGAGAGAGTGGTGCTTTCTATCTCCCTACCCTCTATCTCCATCCCCTACCTCTATATTTCCCACCATGTGTCATACGTGGCCCTAGTCCCTGCATTTGCTGAACCCCCTCTCCATGCCCATTGTACTACCTACAAGGCATCAATTCCTTTCTCTACTGTGGTCACTAGTATAACAGGCCCCCATGGTGTCACCTCTTGAGAAGACTTGGAAAACTCTATTGAACCTTGTGGTACACCCTACTACTCACCAAAATATCGTAGGACACACTCAAGAACATACATATCAAGATATGTTGTGATTGGACTATCTTCACAATCAAGTAACTCTATTATCTACACCAAGGAAAGTGCTCACCCTCATCTAGCCACTGGGTGCAATCTCGGTATGGTATCCAAATGAAACTGACCAGGGTGTCGATGCCATGTCTCCAATATCCTACATCCCCTTGTTAGAATTGGCTATGGATGCCAAGATCTATGGACCAAATGGAAAGCACAAGAAGAGAGAGATGAATACAATGAGAATAAACTGTATTCAATGTCAATGATATGAGATGATTGTGATTTGAGATTGATTACAAATGAGAGAGACCCCTTGGTTATATAGCCAAGGTGAGATGCAAGATGTCATAGGATTATGACAAGTGTCTTAATCATATGACATGAGATAACTAATCACACTTACCTAGGTTCAAATGTAGTAGTTGTCAAAGGATAAGATAACAACTAATGACAACTAACATCTTCTAGAAATATTCCTTCCTATGACCTAAGTAAACTTAAAATGTGTAAATAAGTCCCCTAGTAATGAATGAACTAGGTAAAATACTTTATTTACACCAACACCCCCCCTTAAGTGCAACTTAGGGAGTAGAAAATTATTATGCAAATGACACAAAGATGCAAGGATGGGTCCCGACTACTAGGCCATGTTAGGTACCCATGTACATACAATGCAAATGCAATCTCTCACAAACGGAGAAAAGGAGAAAACCCAGTGGGAAAAAACTCCTCTCCAAAGAGAGATGAAATACAAAATAAAAATTCTCTCAATGAAGAATGAGAAGGTAAAAACCCCATGTGAGGAAAAAGACCCCCCCATAAGAGAGAAGTAGAAGAGAGATAAGGTATCCCCCCCTCAATGTTGAGTCTCCTGCAATGATAGTAGAAGATCGGCATTGAATGCTAAAGATGATCCAATCTCGCCGAACAACATTCCTCCCCTTAGGGAGAAACAAAACCATGTATGTATGTAGGATGTTAGGAATATGGATGAAGTATGATGTCTTTGAAGCATGCTCAAGTGTCTCCATGTTGATGCCGAAAGTTGACACACTCCAAACAAGCATTCTAGGCCACACTGCTAAAGAGGAAAATCCAACTTCAAGTAGAGATGAATGTAGAACATGATCCAAAGACAAAGATATCCCCTCTAAAGAAAAAGAAACCTCCTCCAAATGCTGTCCAAAAGTATCCACACTCACGCCAATCTACAAGAATGATCATGTAGAGAATGAACAAGAGAGTCAAGGTGTTCCCTCACAACAACTGAAGAAGGTGCATCTTCATCAAATAGAAGATGAATGCTATCGATGATGCCCTCCAAATCTACAAGATGAGACTCCACAAACAAGTATGAAATACCTGTCAGGAAGTCATCCAAAGTAGCCATATCTGGAAGACTATGTATGTCCTGCTGCACTAAATCACAAGGAGCCAAAACTGTTGAATCACAAGTGTCTTTAGGTACAACAGTAGATGATTCTACAAATTTTGGATTACAAGAGTCCCCAGCCTCAAGATGTTGACTCATTGATGAAGAAGATGAACTCTCTAAATCTAGATTAGGAGCCATAGAAACTGAAGCCTCAATAGATGTCTCTATAGGAGGAGAAGGAGAAGGCTCTGGGTCATCAAATATACCATACCTTTCCCAATTAGCAAGTGTTTCAGTTGTTTAATCATCAATAGGGTGAAACTCTGCAAGTGGAACACGACAATCTACAACAAGATCCTCTAGGAATGGAGGTTCATTCAAGTCTCCATACATCTCTCAAAGTTTGTCATAAGGTCACGAGGGATATCAATACCATCGGTGGCCATTTGTGTATCAATATCAGAACTACAACCAATTAATCCTAAGATATGTTTGTTCTTTATGTCCCACACAACTCTCTTCCATTTTGATGAAGGTTTAGGAACTAGTACATAGAGATATGGTAAAATATTAAGCCACCTACAATGTGTTAGGATTCCATCTCGCCAAGACTTAAAGTTCCATTGATTTAACCTTATTACAATAGGATGCTTTTTGATTCCCATATTAAACTCCTCAACTTAGTCACACAATAGACCAATCAAGAGACACAAGCCAACAAAGGAAAATATTACTCCCCCCAAATTACTCAATCATGAAACCCCCCAAGTAATATCTGATTTGACACTTTATATTTAGTGCGTTTATAGTTGTCACTTGCCAAAAACAATGAAGTGGTCTTTGATCTTGGTGCATGAAAATGCCAAAATAGGCCACATAATTAAGTACAATTTTTGGTACAAAATGAGATCAATCTGATCCTACCACTGAAAAGTACACAAAAAATCATGCACTTTCAAAAAAAAATTGCACACAAAAATGTTACTGTAGGAGCAAGATATGAGCTCCCAAACTTCTCAAAATGAGGACGAAGCAACAACACCTGTGAAAATCTACAAGTTCTAGAAAACCAAACACCAAAACTAGAAACTGATTATACCACTACGTAGATCATGAAAAATTAGCCTAAATTAAAAAAAATTGCTCAAAAAAGGACTCAAAATGACTGAGTTATGAGTCTTCAAAGTTCGCCTACAAAATTGAAAAATGCAATTGGAGAGGGGGGGAATTTTTTTTGAATCTGCTGATGTGTTGCTGAAGTCAACAACTCATTGGCTTAAATTTGACTTCCATTTAGCTGTCACCGATGCCATCACTCCCCTTGCTGGAATATTCTCATAATCTTTGCACAAAATATTATGTGTTCCAATGGTGGAATATGTTGGAGGAATCTTCTTATGCACCCGTTTGAAGCTATTGCTGGATTTTGTTTAAGACTGTCGGCCGATGAAAATGCTGACACTAGTTTTTGAAACCTAGCAAGTGAGTGGGGGTCGTGGGCAGAGGCCATGTGGCAGTGCTAGGGTCTGTCATACCTCTATTGTAGGTACTGGGTACCCTACAAATATGTTGTCGGTACTCGCCTGGTACAATTCCGTAGAAAAAACTCTTTTTTCCCTTTTTTTTAATTTGATTTTGAAATAAAACTTTACAAAAAAAATCAAATTGGTATAAATGATTTTTTATAAAAAAATTTCAAAAAATTTCAACTGAAAATTATTATTTATATTTTGAAAAATTGTACCGATGGATAATAATGATGATTTGGGGCCATACAACTCTTTGGGAATTTTTTTTTGCCTCACCAGATGACTTGCTCTAAAATGGACAAATTGACAACTGATCTTAGGGTTTTTGGCCCTTCTGGATGTGATGGCAGGGTTGGATTTGACCCAAAATGCTCGAGAATTGTAGCTACCTTCTAGATCTGGCAACCACACTTCAGCTTCAAACCCTCATAGATTTGGCCTTGAATGTCCGTTTTTGATGAAACAAAAGGAAAAATGACTTTCTCAAACATTCTAGATGTAATGGTGAGCTTAGATTTGCACCAGCAAGCTCGATATGAACCTACAATAAAGAGCCAAAAATGGAACACCCCCAAATCTTGTATCTTTCTTCAAAAAAAAGACTCTCCAATGGCACCCAATCTATTTTGATACCATGCTATAATTGGCTATGGATGCCAAGATCTATGGACCAAATGGAAAGCACAAGAAGAGAGAGATGAATATGACAAGAATAAACTTTATTCAATGTTAATGATATGAGATGATTGTGATTTGAGATTGATTACAAATGAGAGAGACCCCTTGGTTATATAGCCAAGGTGAGATGCAAGATGTCATAGGACTATGACAAGTGTCTTAATCATATGACATGAGACAACTAATCACACTTACCTAGGTTCACATGTAGTAGTTGTCAAAGGATAAGATAACAACTAATGACAACTAACATCTTCTAGAAAGATTCCTTCCTATGACCTAAGTAAACTTAAAATGTGTAAATAAGTCCCCTAGTAATGAATGAACTAGGTACAAGACTTTATTTACACCAACACCCCCACATGCATTTGTGTCATTGTGTCTCTACACATATATACATATGGAACATTGGCCCCCAATTGGTGAGCTACTAGTGGTCAAAACACAACAATGTTCTCCTAGGCCTAGACAATCAAAAGTGTTACACCGCAACTCATTGACTACCCATCTTAGTATGTAATATCATGAAGCTAGAAATAGAGAATCACAAGCAAGAAAGGGACCCATGCATGGACTATCTCCCTATAAATCATCTGTACCAACATCTCTCCCTAGCCAATTAGGAATATGTGTCCTCGGTGGTCTAGAATGATGACCTCGGCAATCAAAGTGCACATGATGTAGTCAAACCACTTGTACCTCTCGACCAAAGTCTCCAATATGATCTCATACCTATCTATGACCTAGTCTTTGACATCCTCATAAATGTAGTATTCTAGGAGTGCCTGATATCTACATCTCAGGTTGTATTTGACTTTCTCTCCTCGAATGGGAAACTGTAATATCTAATAGATGTTCTCAAGGGTGACAGTATCCTTCCCTATCAGTAGATGGAAGGAGCATGTCTTTGAATGCCACCTCTCTATGAGTGTAGTCAATATACCCCTGTTCACCCTAATGGGCATGAAAGTCACGTGATATAAACCAAGATTCCACAACTTGCACTTTTTAGTGCTAGTTAACTAATCTCGTAGTTGGTAGGTAGCAGGCCAAGAATCTCATGTGTAAATGGGATCTAGTGTCACCTATGGTCACAAGTACAAGCATTGTGTTAATTAAAAAGCCTAGTCAAACCTATTAGACAAAATTTACAAAATAAATTTTATCTTAAACTGGGGCAAATATCTTAATAGTCAGTTGCGTCGCATAGTTACACAATTGTGTCACACAATCACAATTGTGTCATGAAACTCCCATTTGTGTCATAAAAAAACACTTGAGTCACATGTCTCGATGGATGCATTTCAGGGGTTGAATTGCATACAACCCCCAGTCAATTGTGGCTTATAATATCACTTACATCATTCCCTAGACAATTGTGTTGTGCATTCATAGTTGCGTGTTTGCACACTCCACATGCTGATTCTAGTGCAATTGTGTTGCATAATTTGAAAGGTAAACCTACCCTAGGAATGATTCAATCACTTGCATCATTTCATAGAAAATTATGTCATTCACGATAACACTTGCGATGAACCGGAAGCAACATAATTGCCTGCTCAATTTTTCTAATGCCTAGAAATGTGTGAAATTAAAAATTGTCAAAGTGGGAAAATAGACACTTATCAACTCTCCTGCACCATCTAGTCATCTAAAGGTACGAATGCAGTATCCTTGATGCTCGGTGTGTGGAATAGGTGACATCTTTGCAGCTTCTTCTCTTAGAGCTCCTAGGTTTTCAAAGTCAAAATGTACAGATGAGCCATTTGACCCCTCAATTTTCCTTTTATACCTCCTCAAAATTAGGGTTCTAACTAGGGTTTGTATTGCCTGTACTCTATAACAACTCAAAAACCTTATTTTGGCTACCCCAAAGGTCCTGAAACTTAATTCTTTTGTCATCACGAAATTTTGTGCTATCAATTTGACTTTTCATAACACATTTTCAAATTTTTTGAAAAATTTGGAAAATTTGTAAAATTTTCTTGAGGAGGCATAGATCTACCCCATTTGTGCTAGTGCATGTTTTGACTAATTTTTTTTTTACACGTGATAGACTACATTGTATGAAAGAGGGGCAAAATGTAGACACTAAAAATTGTCCTAGGCTTATGACTTCTAATTTCTTCATTATTTTCCCTTTTCATCATTAATTAAATAATGATTAATTATTTAATTATTTTTAATGTCATATGTCTTCTATTAGTTAAATAATTTTAATTATTTAATTAATTCATTGCTCTCTTTATTTTCCTCTTTTGATTAATTAAATAAATTTTATTTATTTAATTGTTTATTCCACTTTCAACTATAATTAAATAATGTTAAAAAATTATTTAATTATTTATTAGCCTCTTGTATCATAAATTAAATCAATTTTAATTTATTTAATTGGTTCACTCTCTTGAAATTTGGAATTAAATTATTATTTAATTCAAAAGACTCCCTTTGTCACATTCTTCTATTATTAAATATTTTAATTATTTAATTATTCATTAGACACATAGATCAATTAATTTTTTATTATTTAATATCCTATCACCTCTTTATCCATGTAAATCCTTATCTATCCATGTCTCAATTAACCTCCACCCTTGATTAAATTATTTTATAATTTAATCCTAACCTTCCATCCTTATCATTTTCCCTAATTTGACCCTAACCCTATTCCATACTACATCTCTTATTCTTTGCCATTGATATTTAGGTCAAATTAACCTTTCAATCCCATCCCTTCATGACAAATTGACCTATAAAATTCGTCTATTTTTCCATTGTCAAAGCATATGGTCTATTGCACCTACAAGCTATCTTGTCAACCTAGCTATAAAGTCAAGTGCATCCTAGTCAATTAGAATCTTCAATATTTTTCCTTGTCATTGTCATTAGGCCTATTTTCCTATTAAAAAAATTGAGGGAAATTATTCATATCAAGAAAAATGGAGAAGTGCAATGAAGATGAACCAATCGTGGTATGCAGAATCTTTGGTAATATTGTTCTATCTTTTATGTCTTTATGCTTATTTGTACTTCATTATTTATTAGGGTTTGATTTATATGCTTTGTTGTCTAACCTTTATAATTTTTCCCCAATTTACATTGATTACTGATAATGGTTGTCATCCTTCACATATACTTAGCCTTATTCTTGAAAGAAAAACCATAAAATTAGATGTTGGCATGAGAATATAATGTTAGTGAGTGTGGCTAGCTTCCTTGATTTTTGAAAGGCATCTTTGTGCCAAAGTAATTAGTCATTAATACCCATCATATCAAGTTTAAATCCATACATGGTATGAAAGAAAAACTGCCACCTTTGGCCAAGAAAATGTCAAGATAATATTCCATAAAATTTGGGAGGCTTCCTAGTGTTTACGATGGCATTCCAAATAGAGTTCACAGGAAAGTGTGATAGCTATCACTAACTCCCATGCTCCATCTAGAGGTGACAATGAGCCAACAACACATTATCTAGATTTCCTTGGCTATGGATCTTCATAAGTTTACACCAAAGTAACATGTGGTGCTAGTGCAAAACATGTTCCTATTGGGAGCTTTTGGAGCCACTTGATGAGCTCAGGATATGCTCATAATTTGAGTATCATGATGTATTAGTAATATCTCTAATTTTATTACTAAATGATGTTTTAACTCTTTTATTAAAGACTTTTTATCTAAAATGGGTGGTATCCTATAGCAATACATTCCTACATTCCTGCAGCCTAACATCTCCATATGTCTTATTAATTACCCTGTTTTGACTTCCCAAATGACTGATATAATGCATATGGTTTTTGAATAATGGGATAGATTTAATAGGTGATTAATAAATGTATCATGTTTTTTGCCATGCATACCTTCTTTCACCTCTGTCGCCTTGTGCATCGCAGGTTGTTGAAGGGAGCATGAGAGAGTCAAGTGCAACGAATCTCTGCCCTGTAGTAAAGTCCATTTCCTGCACAACGTCGAGGAAGTTGTTCCAGCGAAGACTCTTTTTCCAAGTAATTGGGAAGAAACCGAATGATCATTTAATTTGGAAAGAGTGGAATGCTAAATCTTCTCTTTGGGTCAGGTTGAATGGATATGCTTTCATTTATGAGAAGTCTATTCCTCAGTTTTAGGATATTTATGTCCACGTCTTTCTCTTTAGAGTTGGGTAGTTAGTTTTTTTTCTCGTTTAAATAAGTGTTCCTCCTATGCGAGTGGAAGCACAAAAAGCATAGAATAGAAAATATAGAAGGATAACATGTAAGAGTTAGTATGATAATAAGAGATAGAGTTTTGTGTTAGTTTTTATATGAGCAGAACAATGTATACCATTATGAGTTTATGAATAATAGCTGATGAAGTTCTGAGTTCAACTCTTGCATAGTTAGTTGATGCTTGCTAAGGGGGCCCACTTAGTAAGTATCTGTAGTTAGTTAGTTAATCATTTATTTTCTGTTGATCATAAGTTAGATTTCATTCTGGAAAGTTTTAGTGAAAACTTAGTCTTATATTGTTCCTATGGCATCGGGAATCCATCCCTGTGTTTGTTCTTGCAGCATAAGGCCAGTTCATAGTTTGTCTCTCAATCATAGTTGTTATGGTTTCTGCTTTGATTAAGTCTAGAAGGCTTCGCATTACATTCCTATAGCATAAGTAGAATTCCTTTCATGCATTTATTTCTGGTAAATCATGACTGAAACTAGTTCTTAGTGCACATACAGTGCCGCTCCATTTCAAGTATACATTCCTTGGTTTGAAAAAGTAAATGAACGACCATAAGAAGATGCTAGTCGCCTGTTGGAATGTTCAATTCCTAGGTTAGTATTTTTCGTGACAAAAATGTCATGGAAAATACTTTTGTCACGGAAAATACTAACCTAGGAATTGAACATTCCAAAAAGCGACTAGCATATTCTTATGGTCGTTCATTTACTTTTTCAAACCAAGGAATGTATACTTGAAATGGAGCGGCACTGTATGTGCACTAAGAACTAGTTTCAGTCACGATTTACTAGAAATAAATGCGTGAAAGGAATTATACTTATGCTACAGGAATGTAATGCGAAGCCTTCTAGACTTAATCAAAGTAGAAACCATAACAACTATGATTGAGAGACAAACTATGAACTGGCCTTATGCTGTAGGAACAAACACAGGGATGGATTCCCGATGCTACATGAACAATATAAGACTGAGTTTGTACTGAAACTTTCTAGAATGAAATATAACTTATGATCAACAGAAAATAAAGGATTAACTAACTACAGATACTTACTAAGTGGGCCCCCTTAGCAAGCATCAACTAACTATGCAAGAGTTGAAATCAGAACTTCATCAGCTTTTATTCATAAACTCAAAATGGTATACATTGTTCTGCTCATATAAAAACTAACACAAAACTATATCTCTTATTATCATACTAACTCTTACATGTTATCCTTCTATATTTCTTTATGCTTGTGTGCTGGAACACTAAACATTTAACAACAAAAAAGAAACTCAACAATATCCTAAATAGGAAGTTTGAAAGCATAAATATCGATCAATATTTAGCATTCCACTCTTTCCAAATTAAATGATCATTCAGAATCCCAACGACCTTCCAAAGAGTAAACTAGAACAACTTTCGACGGAACAACTTGGACTTTACTGCAGGGAGAGATCCGCCACGCTTCGCTCATGCTCCCTTGAACAACTTGCAATGCACAAGGCGACAAAGGTGAAAGAAGGCATGCATGGCAAACAACATGATACATTTATTAATCACCTATTAAATCTATCCCATTATTGAAAAACCATATGCATTATATCAGTCATTTGGGAAGTCAAAATAGGGTAATTAATAAGACACATGGAGATGTTAGGCTACAGGAATGTAGGAATGTATTGCTATAGGATATCACCCATTTTAGATAAAAAGTCTTTAATAAAAGAGTTAAAACATCCTTTAGTAATAAAAGTAGAGATATTACTAATACATCATGATACTTAGATTATGAGCATATCCTGAGCTCATCATCTGCCCCCTACTTAACCTGATGATGGTCCACCAGCATTAAGCTTCCTGGCTATTTCCCTAAAATCTGTAGAAGCAGCATGACTTTTTGACATAGTCCTAAATTTATAATAAAAACCTCTGAAATCTTGCCATCTTTCATTTTTGAGGTTCTCTGCATCCCTATTAACATCTGTAGCACGATATGGATAAAGTGGCCACATTAAAACTAGAGGTTGAAATGTTATTGGCAACCATAATTCAAACCTCTTCTGAAGACCAAGCTGAATGTACCTTTCTATCCTTCCAAGGACTACTTTAAAACTCAGGGGGCTATGTGGCTCAGATTTTCTGAGCCCAACAGTCAATTTCTCCCATCTCTTTTCAATTCTAGAAGAGGAAAGCTTCCAGAATAGGTATGGTTGGTCTTTGAATTCCTCATACACTTGCTTTCTGATATCAAATATTTTTACTCTTTCTGCTTGATTGTTGAACCCATATGCTACAGTGAACCAAGTTTTTAACATTGTATAAGGATCTGTGCTTTTTGATCATAGTGGTATGGGCTCATTCCTTTCAACTTCTTCATAGGCTTCCAGTTGTCTGCCATAATTGGTTTCATTGGCTGCCCATGACATAAGTGACCTCAAATGGATGTCACCAATGTACAGAAGTGGATTCCACTTTGTTTCAGAGGGAATTATCAATCCATGTAAATAGAATTGACATAAAGAATTCTTTAGCCAATTAGGAGCCACTTGGTATGCATCATAAAATTCTTTGGATGTATTAATGACAAGATCTAAATTCCTTGAAACCCTCATTAATTGGAACCAAAGAAATTGTTCTTTTAGGAACATGGCATAGACTCTAGGCAGTGGCCTACACTCCACAATCTTACTAGTTATTTTGAACATTTCATCCATTTTCTTTTTCATCTCTTGGATTTCCTGTTTCTGTCTTTCAATTTCTCTTTTCAACTTCTTTTGTTCTTCCCAAAGACTTTGTTGAATTTCAGTCTTGGCTAGGTGGCGGAAACTCAGGGTTTGAAATGTGACTGGCCTCCATGTGGTCTTAAAGTATTCCAAAAATTAAATCAAAAATGTCTTTTTGTAGACAACCATGGCTTGAAAAGTTGCATGGGGTAATGAAGCTTTATTGGCCACTTCCAAGGGATGTTCTTCCTCTTGCTATATGATGAATTCATGTTGCTATGCAGGAGGAGATTGTACTTCCTCTAAAATTTTCCTAGATGCTTTAGCCAAGTCTTGATGACTTAGCATTCCCCTTTCATTACTATCATCTTGTGTTTCATCAACTTCCATTGATTCATTCTACATTTCCTCAAGAACAATAGGTGGGCTATGTGAAACATTCTCAGGTATATTCTGAGAATCTTCATGGCTATGTTCTTTAGACTCCTCTAACATTATTGTAGCTTCAGGTTGAGCAAATGTTGAGGTGACTTTACTTTGTTTCCTTGTTGAAACTCTTTTTGGAAATGTGGCAGCTACAAGAGGCACTCTTATGGCTTTCCTCTTTTTGACTTGCCTAGAGGGTTCAGACTCAACAGAAGAGGATGATAGAGAAATTGTAGTGGCAAAAGGTGTTGCTGCATGAGGAACTGCTACAGGAGAAGGTGCTGTAGGAGATGTACACTATTGTCTTTGAGCATGAGGGTTAGACTCTGGGGTTTGTTCTGCCCTAGATGATTATGCTACCTTCATTTTTCCTTTTTCTCTTCTACTAGCAGAGCTGGTTTGTACTTTGGTAGAGGGTTCTGATGTGGAGGCCGCAAGAATAGATGCTATAGGGGTTGCTCTAGGCAGCTTGGGAAGTTGCAGACCCTTTTGGGCAACAAATTCTTGCCAAGAAAAGGGTGACACATCCCTCAGGGAATGCTCAATCAATAGTTTGATGAGGGCATGATGGGCAATTGAATTGTACCTTCTCCTCTGGGTTTCATAGGCACTTTGTTTTAATAGATTTAACAAGAAATTTGAGACATTAATAGCTAACCCATGCCTCATATGGCTCAATAACTTAAAATGGTAAGAATGTAAATAGGAGAAGCATCCCTCATAGGCTAAATACCTGATTATAAATGCAACATATTCTGAATATGGAAAGGGCAGTGACACTCATTTGTAGCCTTGTTTAGAGACCTCCAAAGGTCCATCAGTTGGCACTGTAAATTCTACCCTAGCAGAAACAACATCTGAAGAGACATTTTCCCCTACTGTAGGAAGCCCGGTTACTTTAGCAATTCGTTCTTCTATTACAACCACTATTAGATGCCATACTAAAGCTTCCCCTTTTGAAAGAGTTCTTAAAAATTCCCTAGTAGCTTCCTCATTGAAAGTATCTAACCTCAGAAAATAGTTTAGCCAACCACAATTATTGAACGCCTGCATTGTTTGAGGATTCTGCGTTAAGAGCTCATGAGCTACAGGCTCATGTCTTATCAATTGACCACCCGTATTTGCAAATTACCTCAGTCGAGATTCCAAAAACCCAAACCTTTTCTAAAAATGCAAAAGAAAATTCTTTTGCTTTGCTTCTTTCTACTTCTTTCAGTCTTGCCGTCACTTTTCTCTTCTTTTCCAAGAATGGCTCGAAAGATAATTGCATGTAATGATTATAGGAACTACTCATATCAAGCAGTTAATATTATTTAAGATAAAACACGAAGCCATATTTGGAAAGTACAAGAAGAATAAAAATATGTTATTAGTTGTGACAGCGACATAAGAAAATGTTTGAAATGGATTACCCCACCCCCTACTTAAAAGTTGACATGTGTCCACACATGGGCGAAAGGATAGGTGAAGCATGGGCGATAAAGACTAATATGTACATAGTAATTGTTGAATAAATGAAATAAATAAATAATGTGATTAAGAAAAGATATTGCGTACCTTTCAATTAATGCTCGTATGTGCTAAGAAAATCACAACACACCATGAAATGACTGCTGGAATAGAAATAATGAATGTGGTGGTACAATAGGATGGATGATGTGGAAGAAAAGAGAATGAATGGAGAATGTGGTGTCCTTGAAAATGAAACCTTTATTATGTGCATGCAACGTGGAATTTAAAGAGATGTTGTAGGAGAAAGATTGAAGCCTTTCATTGCAGGAAGATCAGTAGCCATATTTGGAACAAACTGCTACAGAAACTCATCTTTAGATGCTAGCTTATGATACAACTGAAGTCGGTGTCCATTAACTAGTAGCTTGAATCGAACTTGATCTATTGTGGTTAGCTGCATTGAGCCATTATCAAATACATTTTCTACTTCATAAGGACCAAGCCAGCGTGTGGTTAGTTTACCTTGATTTTCTTTGTATTTGGAGTCATAGAGCAGTGCCTAGTCACTGGTAGAGAATTGCTTAGTTTGAATATGATTGTCATGCCATTTCTTTCTTTGCTGTTGGATAGTTTTAGTATGCTGCAAGGTAGCTTTCCTTAGCTCATCCAATGCATTCAGCTGCAGGAGGCATTCCTTTTGAGCCTTAGAGATATCAATATTAAGCTGGAGAGTAGTCCTCAAGGTTTTATGCTCAAAATCTATTGGCAACATAGCAGTCTTACCATAGAGTAATGCAAAAGGAGTAAACCCTGTAGTCATTTTCCATGTTCTATAGGCCCAGACTACTTTAGGTAGGTGACTGCTCCAATCCTTCTTGTGTAACTGGACTATCTTTGTAAGGATTGCCTCAATTTCTCTGTTAGTAACTCTGCCTGGCCATTGGCTTGAGGGTGATAGGGGCTAGACTTTCTGTGCCTAATATTGTAATCATTCATCCATGCAGTGATTAAGTTGGATGTAAACTGAGCTCCTTGATCAGTAACAAGTTCCCTTGGGACTCCAAACCGAGTAAAAATTTTCTCATACAGGAACTTAGCAACTTTATTGTCATGGGCACGTGTCATTGCTTTCACTTCCACCCACTTGGTTAAAAAATCAGTACACACCAAAATGTATGATTTTCCATTGGATGGAGGATCAATAGGCCCAAAAAAATCAATGCCCCATTTGACAAACAGACTGACCACCACTTGTGGATTCAGGGGCATTTCATTAGACCTTGTTGGTCTCCCCATGCATTGACATTTGTCACATTTCCTAGTATAGGCTGCTGCATCTTTGTGTAGTGTGGGCCAATAATATCTTGTATTGAGCACTTTCATAGATGTTCTCTTGGCTGCAAAGTGCCCTCCACATGGCTCATCATGATAGGCATGTAAAATGTCATAAGTCTCATCTTCCCTCACACATCTTCTCATGACTTTGTCATGTCCTATATAAAATAAACAGTCTGCAATCCATGAAAAGTTAAAACTTTTCTCTACCAATAATTGCCTTTCCTTTGGTGAGAAGTGTGCTGGAATTTTGTTGGCTGCTAAATAATTTGTGATATCTGCATACCATGGAGTTTGAGAAGCAATAGAAAATAGATGTTCATCAGGGAAGCTATCATCAATTACCTCAGGAGTGTCAGGTGTAGGTGTTTGAAGTCTTGACAAGAAATCTGCAACCACATTTGCTCGGCCTGGCTTATCAATAACTGTGATATCAAATTCCTGCAACAATAGGAGTCATCTTGCTAATCTGCCAGATATGGCAGGCTTATTCATGAGGTATCTTATTGCTGTATAATCTGTATGAAGAAATATTTAGTAACCAGTGACATAATGCCAAAACTTGTTCAAAGCATGCACAACTGCTAGCAATTCTTTTTCTGTGACAGTATAGTTTAATTCAGGGCCTTGAAGATTTTTGCTAATGAAATATATGGCATGCTCAATGGAATTCTCTTTATGTCCTAAGACTGCCCCTATGGCATAATCAGAAGCATCTGTGTGTATATGAAAAGGCAGGTTCCACTTTGGTCCTTAAAGAACAAGTGCTTGAGTAAGTGAGTTCTTAAGCTGTAGGAAAGACTTGTCATAGGCCTCAGTCTAGGAAAACTTAGAATCCTTAGTCAATAAAGCATATAATGGACTGGCTATTTTGCTGAAATCTTTGATAAATTTTCTATAATATCCCGCATGTCCTAGGAAACTTATAACATCCTTTTGTTTTGTAGGTGTTGGCAAAGTTAGAATAACTTCTATTTTTGCAGAGTCAACCTGAATTCTTGCTTGAGAGACATGATGGCCTAAAACAATTCCCTCTTGCATCATCATGAAGCATTTCTCACTATTCAAAGACAAATTTTGCTCCTGACATCTTTTCAACACTTTTTTCAGATTGGCTAATACTTCTTCATAAATAACTCCATAAGTAGTGAAGTCATCCATGTAGATTTCCATAGAATTGTGAGAAATATTGGAAAAAATATTGATCACCGCCCTTTGAAATATTGCAGGTGCATTACATAGCCCAAAAGGTAAGACTGAGTAGGCAAAAATACCCCATGGACTGGTAAAAGTTGTTTTGTTTTGATCCTTAAGGGTGATTCTAATTTGATTATAGCCACTATATCCATCCAAAAAGGAGAAATACTTTTTCCCAGACAAAAAGTCTAGTACTTGGTCAACAAATGGAAGTGGAAAGTGATCCTTTTTAGTTGTTGTGTTCAATTCCCTGTAGTCTATGCAAACTCTCCATTTTCCACCTTTTTTAGGGACAATTACCAATGGAGACACCCATTGACTATCTAAAATGGGGTAGATAAAACCAACATCAAGTAACTTCTGGAGCTCTATTTTAACTATTTCCTTGAGTACTGAGTTTATCCTTCTTTGAGGCTTTCTAATAGGTAAACAATCTTCCTTAATGTAGATCCTATGAGTACAAATTTGAGGATCTATTCCCTTCATATCCCCATAGTCCCATGGAAAAGCTCTATGTTGTTCTTGCAACATTGTGACTAGGGTAGCTTGTTGATATTGAGGCAACTTATTATTTATATTAAGACAACAGCCTGAAGACACTTCTACTTGCCTGATAAGATTATTCATGGAGGCTGCTGATAAAGGTGGTGTCTATATTTCATATGGAAGCAAATTATGATAAACTGCAGGAGATTCAGGTGTCAGGTCCTTAGAATTCAGTTGCTCCAGGAAACACTACCGAACACAAGTATCTGCAACAAATGGGCTATTTGGACTAGGGTTGGACTACAAAATATGTAAAAGCAGGTCATCCTCACTTTGAAGTTGTGAAAATAGATTAGTTTGAAGCATCATTAGTTGAGCCAATGAATTGAATTCTTCAGTTTCCTCTCTTAAATCTGGCCAAATTGGTTGAGACAAGTCTAGCTGAGGCTGAGCAGGTGGGTATAAAGCCAATTTCTTTCTTGATTGACTATAAGAAATTGTCATGTCTCCTGAGCAGCATCCTATAAAAGCATCAGTAGTGGCTAACCAATGTCTACCTAGGATAATAGGATATCCTCCCAAAGTTGCCTTAGTGGACAATATGGTGAAGTCTGCTAGGTATTCCCAAGACTCAAGGATGACAATAACATCTTCTACCATTCCATCATGATTTACTGTGGAGCTATCAGCAAGCTGCAGGATGGTAGGTGTAGACCGAATGTTTAAAATACTCAAATACTTCATTGTATTCTTAGTCATTACATTGATAGTTACACCAAGGTCAATCAAAACATTCTTTACTAGCTAACCATTAATATTTATTTGTACCACAGGACTCCTAGGGTCAATATATTTTGGAATGAATACCTTCCCTAACATAATATCTACCAACTGTCCTAGAACATGGATAGTTTGGGGATCATTTTTATTTCTTCCTGGTTTCTTTAAACATGCCTCCTTAATGGCTTTTCCATAAATTGTGACATCTTTAATGGCTTGGAAAAGGGGAATTTGAATGTGTACATTCTTCAATTGATCCAAAATATCAAGGGTAGGCTCTTCCATAGACTTTGATGTAGTAATTTGTAATCTCTGAGGAAAAGGTGGTTTGGCCTGATGTTGTAGAATAGGATCCTTAGAGACAGTATCTGATGCAGGTATATGTTCTACAGGTTTGGCAGATTGCTCAGAGGCAAAATCTAAAAATTTCGTAATTACAGGTGGCTATGGAGTAGGAAGTGTGGTTCTAGATCTGAGATGGATACCATGAATATTCAGGGCATAAGCTAAATACTGATTGGCTTTTGCAAAATACATAGGTTGCTGCTATTACTGCTTATTATTAGGATTTGGCAATCGTTGAGTAGGCATAGGGGTTTGTTTTGGAGGACTAATATTTGCTACAGGTGCTGTAGGAGGTGGCATGAGGGCCTAAGGCTATGGCTGCTGAAATTGCAGAGAGGCAGTGGATTGGTTCTGCCATTGCTGTGGACTTCTCCATTGAGGATTCTACTGCCAGTTACCTTGGGGTGGAGTCCATTGTCCTTGTGGTTGCTGCCAACCTCCTTGAGGAGATTGCCATTGAGGACTCTGATAGTTAGGCCAATGTGATTGAGGGGTATTCCAAGGGAGTGATGGGTCATATGTAGGTTGCCACTGATTATTATAATTAGAATAAGGATTACCAAAAGTCAAAAGGTCTTGAGGCATACCTTGTCTTTGAGCCCATGGTCGCCTTTGTGCGACAAAGAATACTTGGTCATCATCACTCTCTACCATCTTAAAGTCAATAGGTAACTGCTTAGCCTCCAGGTTATCCACCATCTTACATCTGCAGTCCCTTTTCTTCTGTCTACAATGTGGATAGAACTCTGCCAAGATTGTTTCAGCTTCCTCATGTTTCTTCCAAGCTTGCATAGTATCCAACTGTGTAGCCATATTGTTTATGATATGCTACTTGAAATCATCTAGCAAATTTGTGATCTCCATCTATGAAACTCCATTAATAGAAGACTTTCCCACTGTGCTTTGATGACCTCTACCCTTCTTAACAATTGCTTGAGAGTAGTTAAAACATATTTTCTTGATATCATCCCAAGGAAATTGGGTTATATCGCTTCCTCCCATCAGGTCTAGAGCATCTATATAGGTATCACTGATTCCTCTTAGGAAGAGTAGTTTATGAGACTCTTTATTGAGAGTATGGTTTGAATTCTTTTTTAGTGAAAACAAGAATCTTGAGATATAGTCTTCCAGGCTTTCATCCTCCTTTTGTTGAATTCAGAATATATCATCTTCCTTACTACCACTCTTACAATATTCCTTTTATTTCTCAAGAAATTTTGTTTGCATGGCTGCCCAACTATCAACAACACCCCTTCCCAAACTCATGAACCATCTAAGAGCTCCTTCCTTCAAAGTAGAAGGAAATAACTTCAGCCTATGAGCATATGAAGTGTAATCATAGCCACGACAGAGGATGTCAAACTCGAACAAGAAAGTGTTTGGGTCCTCTGTAACTAGTCCATAGAACTTGGGGAGTAATGAAGAAGGAATATTTTTAAGGTTATCATTATCCTGCTGAGCAACAATGAGAAACTCAAAAGCAGGAGGTTGATTAAGTGGATTTTGTGCCATATTTGTCTGATGGAGTATCAAAGCAAATGGATTTTCTTTAGGTTCTTCATTAGCTGGGTCAAATGGCAATTCAACAAATAGGTTTTCAGCAAATAGATTGATATCTTGGTCTCCTTCCTTAAATAGATTATAAGCTGGTTCAGGATTGTTATCAATGAATGGAAGGTCAGGAAGGAATCTTCCCAAAGCATCTCTTCTTCTATGCATACAATAGAATGAATGGTGAATTGAATTTTTTTTGAAAATTCTTGAATAACAGACTAAACTACTGCTAACAATGACTTATGACAAGTTCTTAGCTTGACACCATCCTCATCAATGGTGCCAAAAATGGTCATGCCCACAAAAGGATATAAAAGTCATGAAAAATCCTAACCTAGGAATTGGACATTCCAACAGGCAACTAGCATCTTCTTATGGTCATTCATTTACTTTGTCAAACCAAGGAATGCATACTTGAAATGGAGCAACACTGTATGTGCACTAAGAACTAGTTTTCGTCACAATTTACGAGAAATAAATGCATGAAAGGAATTCTACTTGTGCTACAAGAATGTAATGCGAAGCCTTCTAAACTTAATCAAAGTAGAAACCATAACAACTATTCTTGAGAGACAAACTATGAACTGACCTTATGCTACAGGAACAAATATAGGGATGGATTCCCGATGCTGCAGGAACAATATAAGACTGAGTTTGCACTGAAACTTTCTAGAATGAAATCTAACTTATGATCAATAGAAAATAAACGATTAACTAACTAACTACATATACTTACTAAGTGGGCCTCCTTAGCAAGCATCAACTAACTATGCAAGAGTTGAACTCAAAACTTCATCAGCTTTTATTCATAAACTCAGAATGGTATACATTGTTCTGCTCATTTAAAAACTAACATAAACTCTATCTCTTATTATCATACTAACTCTTACATATTATCCTTCATATTTGCAATACTATGATTTTCGTGCTTCCACTCACATAGGAGGAACACTTATTTAAACGAGAAAAACAACTAACTACCCAACTCTAACAGAGAAAGATGTGGACATAAATATCCCAAAATCGAGGAACAGACTTCTCATAAATGAAAGCATATCTGTTCAACCCGATCTAGAGAGAATATTTAGCATTCCACTCTTTCTAGATTAAATGATCATTCGGTTTCTTCCCAACGACGCGGAAAAAGAGTCTTCACTGGAACTTCTCATGAGTATTAAAATAGCCAATAGTGCACCTTTACACAAATTGAAAAATCCAAGTTCTCTTGATCTTATGCACAATTGACACATGGCATTGTCGTGTATCAGACCCAATATGTTTTCCTTTTGAAAGGAATACACCACAACAATCATAGTGAATTCAATCTGACATAAGATTTTTGGATCGCTCTTGGGGTCATGCGAATGCAATACATGCGACAATAACACACAATCATTTAAACAACCAATCACACAACTTTCCACAATCCTCAAGCTCAATATGTTTCTGAGCTCATGTCCATATGACACGTTGCATTGTTGGGTGTTAGGCTCAATAAGTTTCAATTTTGGTACCTCCCTTGGAGGAGAACAATGCAACAATCATCGTGAGGTTGGGTTGACATCAAGTGTTGTTTTTTTCTTGAGCCCCACATACAATAATAGCCAAACAAAGTTAGATGTATCCATGAATTATGGAGTAATTTTCTTGTACGAGCTATAAACATAATCTACATTATTGTACCCAAATTCTTAAGTATGCATGCAATAGAAGAGCCCTAAAATAATCTAGAACACAAACCTATAGATGGAATGAGGACCATTGAGGTTTAAAAATCTAACAACCATAGCAATGGCTTCATGAGTTGCCATATTTTCTCTATTATTAAAAGTTATATGAATATTTACCTTTGACATGCAAGTAATTATTTTTAGAATGGAACATTTTTATTGGATAGTTATAGGGTCTAGTTAGGTCATTAATGTGACCTATGTCATGCAAGGAGGTAGGTGGAACTAAATAGTGCAAAATGTATGAGTGTTAAGGTTTTTAGGATTAGGGTTTGATGATACCTCCTAATTCATACTATTGTAGGGAATTCAAGAATAATATGTATAACACACTTCATAATCAAAGAAAATAGATAGGGGTTTGCCCACATATCTAACTCTAAAACAACACATGGATCAAGATATGATAATTCAAGGGACAAATAAATTATGTTTTAAGGTATGTAAATTGGAGTATGTCTAAACTAATTATCTTGATAAGGTAATATAGTTTAATAAATCAAAGATAAAATTTTGGGGATGTCACATGTCATGTATGATATTAGAGTATTCCCACATATTTGGCTACAAATATTTTTACATTAGGATGGTAAAAATTTTAACTCTAAAATGTGACTCGCTATAGGGATCAAGGAGTTTGGGGTTAGAGGAAAAGCATGCAAGTAAGAAAAATTCTAAATCTTTGACAAATTTAGGGGAAAAATCAAGGGTTGGATGAAATAATTTAGGCCAAGAAGGAAAACTCTAAAATTATAGTAGGAATAGTTAGTGATGTAGGGTAAAAGTGAAATGTATACTTGAATTGGAAAGTATCAAACACTAGTAGGGACAAAGGAAAATGTGGACTTAGGGGGAATGGAAAAATAGGTTGAAAAATTACAAATATTTGAAACTCTTACAAACTTACCCACACTTAGAGAAATGAGTAGATTTTTGTAAGTTGCAAAAGAATATTGTACAACAGTTATGTAAACTTTCTCGAGGGAGAAAAATGAAGAATTATCTCAAACCAATTGTATGTAATGGGTCAAATAGGGTTAGAACACATACATGGGACGAGACTCAAGGGAGATTTGACACTTATAAATTTAGCAATATCATGCATTTATTTAAGTATATAAGTACATGATCTCATACATATATACACATACATACATATATACATATATATATATGTATGCGATCATGTACTTATTGAACATGTATGTATGTATGTAGAAAGAAATACTTGTACATATAAAAATATATAGTCAAATATATTTGTGTATGTATACATGTGTGTGATTGTACATATGTACATGTATATTTTATTAATTTATTTTCTATTTAGTACAAACTCATTACATGTACAATGGAATATTCTATCTAAAACAGAAAAAAATGGGGTAGGGGTTCAAACACAGAGTTTTATACTAAATTTATAATATTTCACCAAACTTACTATAAATAGAAAGATAAAATGGGGTGAATGAGCCTACCCATTCTTCTATTTCATTAATGAAATGAGATCCATCAAGTTAAAATCCACTTTCAACCCTTAGGTGAGTGAATTCTTGGAGGAATCTTCCAATTTCCTTTATTTTGTGTGGATGGGGTCAAGGTCAAACAACACTTTTGGGAGACACACTAAAAATAGTAAATCAAGTCAAAACTGAAATGCAAGACCAGATTTGAGTAGATTAACCATATAACTATCAAAGACAATTTATTTCATGCAAATCGAATGAGTGGAGGACACTTAAAACTTATCTCAAAAATAGTTGCAAAATGTCATGTTTTGGCATAAAGTGTCCTCACAAAAATGACTAAATAAGGATTTTGGGAGAAAGATTAAAAATACCAAATGCACTCATTTAAGACATGTAAAAAGTACGTTTTGCAGATGAAACATAATACTCTAAAAAAAATTAAAGCTTCTCGCATATCTAAGAAGGGAAAATCTTGTGTACCTATTACAAAACATTGTTTTTAGAAGTTTTCTTGGGACTCATTTGTGCTATGGAAAATAGGTCCTTGTTCACATTTCCAAAGTTGATTTATAGGTCCTTTTCTCCTATTTCTGCACTTCTAGATTCTCTAGGTTTCACAAATGGACAATTGGAAGTAAATTTGGGATCTGAGTTTCCATGAGATGACAATAAAGGTGACAACAATTGTAACTTTGCAATTTTGCACTTTTGAGATCTTCAAATTTTCTTCACCCTATCAACCTACAAATGAAACCCTTAATTAAACTTTGGAAGGACTAAAATTTTGATGTTGATCTTGCATGAAATTCCTTCAATGGATGTGGATCTTGATGCTTGAATCTTGCTTTGAATCTTTGACTTGAATGCTTGGATTAGATCTTGAAACCTACATCACACTGCAAGCTCCAAAAACATTCATAATTGAAAAATAGGTTGACATGATACTTGAGATATTAATGCCACAAGAAAACTCTAATAATTCTTCTCTTGAATGCCTTGAATTTTCTCCAAAATTCTCTTGAATTGCTCTTATGAATTCACATAAAAATTTCTCAGTGAAACATAGTGAAATAACCTTATATTTATAGGTATGTATCCTTAATTTCTTGAAATTCAAATATCACAAGCCAACATTTGAATATACACTTAGAGATATTAAAATCCCACCAAAAACATAATTTAAATTTAGGTCCTAGGTATAAGGGAGGACTCATTCGTCCATGGGAAAATGGGTCCTAGGTCCCTAAACCTAGGACACACATTGCTGAATGAGAAGTGTTATGTTAAGAAATTAATGAATATCGGGCTTCCTCTTTGGAAAATATAATAAAATAGGTTTGGTAAATGAATTAAAGGGCCAATTAAGGCATAATTAAGCTCAATTAATTAAAGGAGCCCTAAATAAGTGTGAAAGTGTAAAGGGGTACACTTTACAACACTAAAATAAGGCACAATTAAGTCCAAATTAACTAAGAGAACCCAAACAAGTGTAAAAATGTAAAAGGGATACATTTTTCTACACTACATTTAGCCCCCTCTTTAGTGAGAGGATGACCCTACATCAAACTCACACTAAAGTTGGCATTCATAACATATGTATACAACAACAACAAGATTACTCAATCATACAACATCAAAGAATAGAAAGAAAAGTGAAAAAAAAAAGGGTGGATAAAGCCTCGACTATCCAACATGATGTAGAAAATTCCTCAACTATTTGTCTAAAAGTGAGGGGTGGATCAAGCCTCGACTATCCAATGTGATGTGGAACACGTCTTGACTATTTTTCCAAAAAATTTCATAAGCAAAACACAATGTCTACTATGCAAACAACAACACACGCTCACTCTGGGCTAATGGAACCTCGGGCTAACCCCTAGGTGAGCCCCCAAAAAGTGGCTAAGTGAGAAAATAATGATAGATCTATAGGTTCTCACTATATAATGATAAATTCATGCTAGGTCTATTGGATCTCATCATATTAACCATAACAAATCTCTATCTCTAATAACTCTGATAAGGCACCACACAAAAAAATATAAACTTCAAGCTTCATAAGGTTAACAAGCTTTTTTATGCTAAAAAATTATGAACAAAATAAAAATAAATTTTGTTCAAAGGGATTTTATTTAGTTCATGTAAGGTATCCTCTTAGGGAACATCATGCCTAATGTCTCCAAGAGAGGACAAGTCAAGGATAAAAGATTCACAACTTAGGTAATGCAATGCATAGCATCACCACTAAGATGAAAGTCGTATGCCAAGATATATCAGACTCCTAGAGGACATCACACCCAATGACACAACCAAGAAAATGATGCATCACAAGAAGAAAGAAAATCACACAATGAAACATAAGGAATGCCAAATATTTTAAAAATAATAATACCAATGTATGCTCACACTTTAAAGAAATTGCAAAAACCATTATTGTGAGAAATTTACTTTAAAGTAGCAAATAATCAATGCTAAAAAATAAAGAAGACATGAGAGCTTACTCAGAAAATATTATGCCAAGTCATATGTTTCCAAATGAAGAAAGAAAGTGCGTCATGTTAGGAAATATTGCATTCAACCCACAAACTCATTTATTTTCCTACATAACCCCATGAGAGATAAACATGCATAAAAGTAACCAAAATGCATAGATCAAATAGACAACCCACAAGATAACACAAGATATACCATACGAAAACCATCAAGAGGGAAAAACCTATCCTTCAAAAGCGTCCATACTCCATCATATTATTCAGAAATAAAGCAATACAAGAGATACAATGAATACCTTTGAAGCATCAAGCCTCTCAATGCATCCTCACATGTCCAAGCATGAATCCACACATCCCATGCCATGCTTCACATATGCACTCCTTAGAAAGACTCAATAATGACAGCCCACTCACTCAACCAACCTTAACCACTACACATGTTTTTTATTTTATAGATACAAGCTCACACAAAATACAACTAGTGGTAAGATAAAACCATGTAGCAAAAAACCATGTGAATACAAAACCACTGTCCCCTTATTTAATATTGGGTACTAAGACTTCACTTTATTTAATATTTCTGCAATATTAAATTATTATCACATGTCTCCCACACATTAGATAATAATACAATGTTACAATACAACATCAAGTGGTCCCCAAATAATTACCTAGTGTGATTAACCACATCACCAAGGTGCATCACAACTAAATAATTATTTAATTACAACATTATATTAAATCAATTTATGCAATGGTGTACAACACTATATCCTAACATTCTCCCACTTATTGTATACATTGCATGAGAGATCAATACATAAAATACATCATCATAGCCATACATGAAACCACATGAATCTCTTACATGCTCTCGTACTCCATCAAGATACTTGCAACAACAAAAAAAGTGACCACCATCTCAAGCAAGAAATCCTCTCATCCTCCAATGTGCCACCTATGGAAGAAAATGAACATGCCAAGGTGAAGATGCACCAATCCATGAGCACAAGCATTAAATACAAGTGATAACAAAGGATCCAACCAAGCTGTTGTCAATTGAAATACCCACATGATTGAAAAATCAGAAATAACATCCACAACATATGCGAATACATCAAACCATCCATACCTCCACAATATCAATACATCAGTAAACCCATACCAAGAACATATGCAACTCGTAAACTACACTCCACAAGCTCCTTGTATCAAACCTATCAATGAACATACATATCTAGGAACTCGCATTGCATAGGTAATGTAAAAGCATATCAAGTCTACAAATCAATACTATATCAAGGTGTGATAAGTAAAAAAAAGTATGAAGTACTAAGAACAATAAGAAGGATCCACATATACAACACAAAGAGCTACATAGTCTCTCACAACATGTTGCCACCATCCTCCCAAAAACATGAACATCCAATAAGGAACCATGAAGAGATAAACTTATAAACCATAACATGTCCTTATACCAACACCTCAAAAGTGTACTGCTATGTCAAGTATGATCTCCTAACAACCCCAAATGAAAAGCCTCAATAACATCCATAACACTCAATCTCATAGACCAAGTACAACATATGAATCATGTAATAATTTCAACATGGATTCAAGCCTCTCTAATCAAGAGGATAAAAATCAAAGTAACCTTCCCCAATACTACAAACCAACCAATAAACCATCTCCTAAAAATCCTCATCAAAGAATGATATCATAACCTCAAATGCACACTGAGATAACCATGCCATAACATCCCTCAAAATGAATCCTCCAGAACTAAGTATCAATAGCTCATGATCCATGTATATGAAAGATAAAGCATATAAAATCATGCTAAACAATCCTCAAATGAGTCTCCATAATTAATCACCATGAATCAACTCATTCCCACGAGAAATCAAAGAACAAAACATAACACATCTGAAAGATATAATGGGAAAATGCCTCTCAAATAATAAACTATCGAGTAGACCAAGAGTGGGGAATGAGAATTCTCATCTAAGCTAACCAAACATCATGAATCACTCCAAGAAAAATATCCTATATTGGTCCATAATGAAGTTATGTCCATATCTAGGTGAAAGCTCCTTGGTCTTCCTATTGAAACATCCAAAGAGTAACAGTCTCAAGAAAATGTCTCTAATCACAAGAGAACTCCAACCATCACCTACGTCTCCAACCACGAGTACCTATAACCATTCAATCCATGCCAAAATCCAAATGCAAGATTGCACCATCATGAAGTAATCAAGCAAATGATCAATGTACCCAATACAAAGAGAACTACCAAGATCAATGTCAAGGATCCAACTATAGAATCAGGAACCTAACATGACAACATGATCTAATCATCTCCTCCTAGGGGATCACATGCCAAAGTAAATATCCTGGTTTCAAGAGAACACATATCATGCCAAAACTCTAAATTAGTATCAAGAGTAAACCATGACATAATATCAAACATACTCTAAACCAAGAAGGGTATGTGTAGGATCATGATGGGCCAAAAAGTGGCAATATGATGGGTATGTGGCTGAAAACTTTGTTTTTACTCAAAATTGATGAAATGAAAAAAGTTTTTAGAGGATATTTTCAACTTTCCACCAATATAAATTATGCTTTACTTTGAATTTAATAAGTAATTATTATTCATTTTCTATTCAAATTATGACTAAAGTCTTGATTGATAGACTGATTGAAAAACATCCATAGCTTTCAAACGGTATCACATTCTTTCAATCCAAAACATGCATCACATTCTATGCTTCATGTACTATAGGATTAAAAAAATAAAAATTGAATTTCATGAAGTTTTGACCAAGTTAAGGTGGTCAGACATACGAGTATTTTATATTTTTTAAAAGTTGTAATAAAAAAATCATAATTAATTATTTACTTGGAAAAAAATTACAAAAAAATATGCATCACATTGGGACATGAGTCCTCTACTTATATCTAAAATATTATAAAAATATTATCATTTTATTGTGGTTAGGGTGGTCAGACAAACACCTACTTATTTTTTCCCTGAAATTTAAGTACTACTACATTGAAATTTAAAATTTTCACCAAATAGATTTCTTTTTTAAAACAAACCTAGTAGTTTAGAAACTACATTCAATTTTCTATAGATTCTATTCTTACATATTTTTGAAATAATATAGATAACTTATTCAAATTTTTATGTCAAGTTGCCTAACTCTGATTTTTCTGATATTTTTGCCACTTAAGGGCCTATTTTTTCCATGATGATCCTGCACATACCTAGAAACCATATCTCCAATCACATGAAGATAGCCATAACCAATGATGCATCCATTTCACTACCAACAACACTCACTAAATTGTGATATGAGCTACAAATAGCATCATGAATACCATCCTCTCCATGAAGATCATCCAGGTCTACACACACTCAATTACAATATTAGTAACATACAAGTGAAACCAAGATCTCCAAGCCAAGAAGTTACATACAACCGCCATCAAAACATCACAAACCAATCCAATCCAAGACTAGCAAAACATCACTATCACAAGATCACACTCAAAGTGTATAACCAATGAATATAACAAGCTATGATAATGACACTATAATCAAACCACATGCTACAAGTCCCATCACCTGACTAATCAAATAATCTAACCATCCATCCTCTTAATCCCAAAACAACATACCAATGCACAAATGAGACCAAGCTAATTAATGAAATATTCAACAAAAATGAATCAAACCTAGTGGATATAGACAATCCACATTTGAGTCATCTCACTACAAATGAATGAGTGGCCAATCCACACACCTGCATAACTCATAGATCCAACCATTCAAATATACAAACTCACTATCACATTAGTAGTGCAAACTGAGATATTAAAGAAAATCTTGTAGACATCAGGACTCAAATAAAAAATCAACCATAGATTTGATTTTCCAACCATGTCCACAAATGAGTAATCATATTCAAAGAACTAATAAGAATCAAGAAAATAAGTGAAATCTCCTAACATCAAGCCATATCACCACCAAACAACCACATACATGATCATGTTGTGCCAATGCATCAAATGTACTTACATATCCATGACACCATAACAGTAGCCAATGATGTACCTGCACTCAACTATAACCCATACAAGACTCCAAGTCTCAAACCATGTCCAACTATGTCCTAAAAAGGGAAGACAACTTGTGTACCTATCACCATCAAAGTCCAACTCTAAAAAACACCTTGAACTTATGTAGCATAGAAAAATGGATCTTTGGACATTTTAATGCTTATTTGGGTATTTCTTGTGGATGCTGGCTTAGTTTTCACCTTGATTTAGTGTTGTAATGTGGTCAACACATTCACATTAGGTCTTGGGCCTTTGTGAATTAATAAGGATTTTATGATGCCTTGCAAAAGTATTATGAAGTGTTGTAACACACTTTCACACTTTTCTAGGATATTATTATTATATTTCACCTAAAGAACTTCTTTTTATCATTTAACAAGCCTTATTTCAAAGTGTTATAAAATGTTGTAACAAAATTTCATGCTTTTCTAGGCTTGTCAAATGTAATAAAATTATACCTTATGCTTTAATTGGCCTCATTTTACATCTACAGGCCTTACTTAAGTGCATTTTATAGAATAAGCCTGATACACATCATTTAAAATATTTAAATTTTGGCACCCACTTTAAATACCTTAAGTGGGACCCATTTGCCATTAGGGGCGAATAAGTCCCCTTTGGCTCAAAAATCAAAATGAATTGAAAATTCTAGCGGGTTTTTATTTTCTAAGATCTAAGGTCAGCCTGTGATGTATTATTTTTGGGAATTAGGGCATAATTATGTATAAAATGATGCTTTTCTACTCATTTCATCTCCCCAATCATTCATTATCCATCTCAAGTCAAGCAAGCTAGGGTTTAGCATTTTAAGTCTTCACAAGGTCATTTAGAGAGTATTCAAGATCACTTCTAGGGCATTCAAGGGAAAATTCTTCATCCATTGTTGCAACAAATCAAGATCCATCATCATGGCAAGGTTTTAATTCCATTATTTCATGTTCATGATTCATCATATTTCTTCATTTGGTTTGATTACCTAAACGAGGTTTGACCAAGGCAAAACCCTATTCCTTAACATTCAACATTTCTCTCTTTCTTTGTGTGGTTGCAGATCTAGGTACTTTGAAGGCTTGGAGATGATTGAAGAGTAGGTTGCAAATTTTTTGAAGTCATCTCCCTATTTTCTAGGTCAAAATATCCACAAAAAGTCACTCACAATGCCAAAAATTAGAGTTTCAGATTCAGACACTTGGAGGAACAAAAAGAGTAGATTGAGAGCTTCCGTTTCCACTTTTGAGTTTTCAAAAAATTCAAAGTGGACTCATTCACCATTAGTGGAAAATGAGTCCCACTGTAGGTCCATTTTTTAGATATTTCTATAGATCCAAATACCCATTTGTTTGAAACAAGCTCTAGTGTAGTTTTCCAGATCTGGGACTAATTCGCCCAGAATGGTGAATGAGTCCCAGTAGGTCAAAATTTTAGGATCAACAACATTTCTAATCTTCATTCTAGTCTTTAACACATTTCCAAGTGCACACTTTCTATTTTACTTTCCTGTTCTATTTTGCTTGCATTTCTATTCAATTTTCTAGGTCTTTTTGCATACTACACTATTTTTTCAAACATTTTGTATTTTCCAAGTTTACACTTGGTAGTGAACCCCTCATTCAGCCTTTTCTAATCCAAAACCCTATCCTAGAATACCTTATAGTCATATCTCCCACATCCTTCATTGGTTTGAGATCTCTAAGGTATTCTTGAGTGTGAACATTGTGAAATCAAATTCCTTTCTTTAACAAGGAAGTAAAACATCCATTTTCGGTGTCTACATTTTGGTGAACCTAACTTTTGAACATAGTAATTCTGATTAGGAGTCCATCATCATCCTAGATCTATCTCACATTAACTTTGCATTGGTTACTTTGCATCTAGGTTTTCTAAAATTCTACATTAGTGATAGTGCATATAGGTTGAAGTTTTGCATCTCAAATAATTAAAAATTTCTAAAATTCTTCATTTGCATCTTAGGTCTACATAATACAACATAGAAAACATAAAAATCAATCAAAAAATTCTAGAAATTCTGAAAAAAATCCCCATTGGGACTCATTCACCACCTTGGGCGAATCAGTCCCTTTAGACACCTGAAATTTCCTTTTACAACACTAGAAACCCTATTTTTGTACTTTTGTTTGTTGCCATTAACTATTTGTATCAATTGGCTAAGTTTCTGTTACGTGCATTTCATTAGATCTAGCTTAAATTAGTCCATTTCATGCATTGCTCAATTTCAAATTTTCATTTACAACAATTCATCTTTAAGGTTTTTTGCATCATGTAATCAACAACTCACCTTGTTTCATATCTAAAAATTACATTTAAACGTTTGTCATTGCATTTCACTTTCTTTACTTTTTCATGATAGCATGTTTTCTTTCATGAGACGTGGCTTTGATATCATGGTTCAAAATGGATTGCATAAGTACAAAATCCCCTCTTATGAGTTTAATTTTGATTACAACAATGAGGTCATTAAGAAACAAGTTAGTCATAATTATGATCAAACCATTAACACAATCCTTAATATTAAATTTCCCATTGGCGAGGTTGGTAGTGTAGACAATCATAACAATCATAGTTGTTCTTCTCTTGATACCTATCCTATTAGTGATGACAGTATCTTGGTGAAAGAAGTTACAAGCATTGAGGGTCTTAATTGTCCCTCTCCTTATTCCCCTTTGGAAGATATTAGAAAACAAGAAGATGAGATCATAGAAACATTTCTAAACATCACCTTACCTAGTCTCCATTCATTCCTTTCTTGTGAGAATGTTTTAGTGTTCAAGAAGATGATATCATAGATAGCCATGAAGATGAAAATTTTCCTTCTCCTAATATCCCTCCTTGATGCAAAGAGGATAGGTTGGTGTTAGACGATATACCTATTAAGTGTCATGAGAATCTTGCTCCTCCATTCCTTAATGCTCCTACCATTTGGGAAGATCTATTTTATAGGAATGAAAATCATAGTTGTCCTTCTCTTGATGCCTCCCATACTTTTGATTAAGCTAACTTACAAAATCTAACCATGAACATCTTACAAGCTCTCCTACTAGGGTAGATAATATGCCACAAAAGAATGAGACCTTAGAGAAAAATGAAAATCAAATAGAGCCTTACCCTAATCTCCCCACTATCGATAAACAAGAAAATACAATGATTGATAACTCCCTTGCGATGAAGTCATTTTAGAATGACCAACCTCTGAATATCATGAACATCTATTTTTTTGTTCTCCTAAAAACTCTCCTTCTAGGGAGGATATCATGGTGCAACAAAAGGAAAGAATTGACAATAATGATATTATGCCCTTAGATGAAGATGATGAAGTAACATTAGAATCTCCTTCACTGAGGGATGTTAATATTATTCAACGTCAACTCATCCTTTAACCCCTTCACACAAACCGCAAACTCAAAAAAAATAGAAACTTATCCTTTAACCACCTAAGCATAATGTATCAAAACATTTGCATCATAATACCATTGGTCATACATATAATACTAGAAACAATCCACAACCGCCACAACCAACCTTGACACCCTTACCTTTGCCTAATCCTATCCTATCTAACCCTATCTTACTAGGTCCACCTCATGGAAATGAGTATGATCTTGTTGAGCAACTTAAGAATACTCTTCCTAATATATCATTATGGGACCTTATTCAAGCCTCCCCTCACTACCACAACATGATTCAAACAACCTTACAAAAATTTCCTATCCCTTCTTGCACAACCAAATGACATAGCAGCCATGATCCAAGGAATAAATGCTCACATTCTTTTCCACCAAAGTGAACTCCCCCCTTTGGAAGTGAAAAAAAAAATGAATCTTTCATAATAAAATATCAATACAAAAGAAAAGGGGTAAAGAGAACTCTTGTAGATACTGGCTTTGCCCTTAATGTGTGTAGTGTGATCCTTCTAGATAGGCTTGGCATTGATAAATTAAACATTCAACCTGATTCTTTATCTATTAAGGGATTTGAAAATGTAAAAAAAAATTGCTCGGTGTGATTACTTTACCTCTTACAGTTAGGAAGGCCACATTGGAGACACAAATCCATGTTATGCATAATTAAATTTCATATAATCTTCTCTTAGAGAGACCGTGGATTCACACAACGAATGGGGTGCCTTCTATTCTCCATTGTAAAATGAAATACATCTACAACAAAAAAGTGTACACACTTGACACTAATCCTGAGCCTTATTGTGTCTTACAACTTGAGGAAAACAAAGAGAATCCCTTGAACACATTAACACCAACCACACAAGTAGAACCCACACAACAAAATGACAAAGGAAAACAAATTGAAGAAGTCATGAAGCTATTAGAGGATGATTGGGATTCCTTAAGTTTCACACCAACATTCATGGGATAATACAAGATCATACACAAAGACTCTGACAAGGGAAGAGGATCAACAACAATATCAACACAAAATTTAGAAGACCCTTTGAAAGCATCCACCTCAACCACTTTAGAACAAAACACAAAAAATTACACAACAACCTTTTTCAAAGCTGATTATGAACAACCACCAGATCCAAAAGCAATGAAAAAGATTTATGGAAAAGGTTATGAACTTATGAAACAACTTGGGTATAGTGGGAAAGGATGTGGTGCTAGAGAACAAGGTATCTATGTCCCCATCAAACCTAACACATAAGAAAGAAATCATGGTCTTGGTTATTTTCCTTTGATAGAAATAAACAAGCCTTCAATCAACATCAACATCATCCCAAACAATTCCTCTAAGCCAACCTTAATAGTTGTACATCCTGAACTGCTAGACACTACTAGTCTTGGCTATCATCCTTTGCTTGAAATGAAACAAATAAAGAAATCTTAACTTAATGTCAATGTCATATCTCAAAACACTAATGATTGAAATTCGTTAGATTTTACATCCTCCTTTCAAGGAGAGAACAAAATATCACAACCTAAAGAGTCTCGTGTCAGTATGAAATCTTGTATTAAGCAAGAGATATCTTTGTCACAAAATAAAGGAACATTTTCTATTGATCAAGAGGGTATCTTATTGAGACTCCTCCAAGATCACTTGATATCCCTTCCTCCAAAAACACAAAATAAAATTTACTACAAGACTTCATTCTGCACATATCATAGATTTCATGGTCATGCCACTAACGAATGTAACTTGGATTAAGTAACAAAATTCAACATCTCAAGGAGTGTGGTGCTCTTCCTTGTGTTGAAACACCTAATTCCTCTAACTGATACTTACTTTTGTCCTATTCGGCTCACCCTTGTCATACACTAAGTGGGGGAAAGGGGTTAGTTAGCCTTGTGCTTGTATGTCACTTGTTGTTGTCTCTTTTGGCTAGTTGACTAACTTTTATTTATATATAAGAGCAAGCTTGGGATGTGGACGACATGCCTTAAGTTGGCTCGCATGTGACATACTACCTTTTTCATGATGTAGCTTATCAGAAACATATGACTTGGCATAGGGCTTTCCAAGTAAGCTCTCATTTCTTCTTCTCCTACTTTAAAGCAATTGCTCACAATAATGGTGTTAGCAACCACTTTAAAGTGGGGGCATACATTGACACTCGTGTTTCAATACATGATTTTCTTTCTTCATGTGATGAGTCCTTTTTCTTGGTGGTGTCATTGGGTTTGATTCCCTCCAAGAGCATGATATTTCCTTGCACTTGTCCTCTCTTGGAAACAAGATGAGACCTTGCATTTGTCCTCTCTTGGAGGCATTAATCACAATTTTCCCTAAGATGAGGCCTTGCACAAACTAAGAAAAATCCCTTTGAAAATTCCTTGTACTATCTTGCATTTACAATGTCTATGAGTTTCAAGCATATGAAGCTTTTCTTGCCTCATGGAGCTCAAAGATAATTTTTGTGTGGCACCTTATTAAAGTTATTAGGAGGTATAACTTTGGCATGGTTTGAGCAGGAAGCCCAATCCGAGGCATGAATTTCCTCATAGCCACTTGCATGTGTGTGAGTGCATACCAACCATGAGTGTATGTTTCTCACCTTTTAGGACTTTTCACCTGACGGACAACCGAGAGTTCCTTCGCCTCAAAGTGAGTATGCATTTTTTGAAAAACAACCTAGATCTGATCCACATCATGTTGGAAAAATGGTATTTAAGCTTGATCCGCTTTTTTTTATTTTTGCTCATTTGCACTTCTCTTCCTTTTAGTTATTGCCATTGCATGATTGCGTATCTTGTTTTTCTACATATGTCATTCACCTTGTGTATGTACTTTTGCACTTATGTCAGTTTGACTTAGGATCTTCGATCTTGGGGGATTGATCACCTCCTTCATCCTTGTTATCCTATACCATTCACATTGGTATGATAGGACCCCTCTTGATTGTCTACTTAGTGTGGGTTTGAAGCAAGTTCATCCTTTCACTAAGGTGGGGGATAAATATAGCATAGAAAAATGGATCTTTGGACATTTTAACGCTCATTTGGGTCTTTCTTATGGATGTTGGATTAGTTTTCAAATTGATTTAGTGTTGTAATGTGGTCAACACATTCAAATTAGGTCTTGGGCCTTTGTGTTTATTAAGGATTTTATGATGCCTTGCAAAAAGTGTTGTGAAGTGTTGTAACACACTTTCACACTTTTCTAGGAACTTATTATTATATTTCACCTAAATAACTTCTTTTTATAATTTACCAAGCCTTATTTCAAAGTGTTGTAAAGTCTTGTAACAAAATTTCATCCTTTTTATAGGCTTTTCATTAATAATTATACCTTTCTTATGCCTTAATTGGCCCCATTTTACATCTACAAGCCTTAATTAAGTGCATTTTTTAGAATAAACTTGATAAACATCATTTAAAATATTTAAATTCCAACACCCACTTTAAATTCCTTAAGTGGGACCCATTTTCCATTAGGGGCGAGTGAGTCCCCTTTGGCTCAAAAATAAAAATGAATTCAAAATTCTAGCGGGTTTTTATTTTCTAAGATCTAAGGTCAGCTTGTGATGTATAATTTTTGGGAATTAGGGAATAATTGTGTATAAATATGAGGATTTTCTACTCATTTCATCCCCCCAATCATTCATTATCCATCTCAAGTCAAGCAAGCTAGGGTTTAGCATTTTAAGTCTTCACAAGGTCATTTAAAGAGCATTCAAGATCACTTCTAGGAAATTCAAGGGAAAATTCTTCATCCATTGTTATAGCAACTCAAGATCCATAATCATGGAAAGGTTTTAATTCCATTATTTCATGTTCATGCTTCATCTTATTTCTTCATTTGGTTTGATTACCTAAATGGGGTTTGACCAAGGCAAAACCCTATTCCCTAACATTCAACATTTCTCTTTCTTTGTGTGGTTGTAGATCTAGGTACTTTGAAGGCTTGGAGATGATTGAAGAGTAGGTTGCAATTTTTTTGAAATAATCTCCATATTTTATAGGTCAAAATAACCACAAAAGTCACTCAAAGTGCCAAAAAATAGAGTTTCAGATCTGGACACCTGGAGGAACATAAAGAGCAAACCAAGAGCTTTCATTTCCACTTTTGAGTTTTTAGAACAGACAAAGTTGAATCATTCACCATTAGTGGAGAATGAGTCCCACTATACCCATTTTTCAGAGATTTCTACAAATCTAGATACCCATTTTTTTGAAACAAGCTTCAGTTCAGTTTTCCAGATTTGGGACTGATTCACCCAAAATGGCGAATGAGTCCCAGTAGGTCAAAATTTCAGGATCAACAACATTTCTAGTCTTCATTCCAGTATTCAACACATTTCCAGGTGCACACTTTCTATTTTTGCTTGCATTTCTAATCATTTTTCTAGGTCTTTTTGCATACTACACTATGTTTTCAAACATTTTACATTTTCCAAGTTTACACTTGGTGGTGAACCCCTCATTCAGACTTTTGTAATCCAAAAACCTATCCTATAATAACTTATAGTCAAATCTCCCACATCCTTCATTGGGTTGAGATCTCTAAGGTATTCTTGACTGTGAACATTGCAAAATCAGATCCCTTTCTTTAACAAGGAAGTGAAGCATCCATTTTCAATGTACATAAATTATACTTGGAAGGACCAATCTGATAATCATTTATAGGATAATAAATAACATATAAAAACATATACTCCCTCAAGGTTTCACCTCTTGACTCATCCAGATGCTCACACGATCACACTCTGAACCTTAGGTTTGTACAGGTGATAAAATATGTACCAAACTCATCCCACTCCTTAAACTGATAAACAATCTAAACCAATATGTAGTACACTGCAAATTCTCTCCAACGTCTCTTTGAAATTTAAAATATGACTTTGTATGCAAAATTTATGCTCAAAACATTGTAATCAAGAACATCTAAATTCAAGGGTACAAAAATATATTAAAATTGAAAAATCAGGGAACCCAATCAACTCCATAGAAAAGAGCACAAAAAGATCTTTTTGATGACTACAAAAAGTCAAAAAATGAACATTGTGGGTAAAAGTTACGTGCATTTGAAAAAAAAGCTATTGTAAAAGGAGCTCCTAGTGGCTCTTGGGTAGCGCGCTAGTGGTGGGTGGGTGACAGATTCCAAAATTTATTAAATTCAATTTAATTTTTCTAATTTAAAAATCCCCCCCTTTGCCCTTATGGACTCAATGTATTTTATGGATTCTTCCTTATAAATTTTGGAGTTTGGCAAAATGCATTTAAAATGGCGGATATTAATTTTTTTGAATAAATAAAAATTTAAACTAGTTTTAAATGTTTAAGCCCTTCGGGCTTTGGGGAATGGTCCCCACAAGAGCCCCCGCTGGCTATAGTCATCAGTGGTGGCCGATAGAGACTATTGGCAGTAATGAAACCCCATATCGGTAGTACCCTGGTAGTACCACCTGCGACAGTAGGTGCTGTCAGCGTATGGGGTGGAGCTAAACCCCAACAAATTTTTCTTTGGGTTTTTATTTTATTTTATTTCAAATATTTTTCAATAAAGCTTTTCTAACTTTTATTTTTCTATTTTTCAAGATTTTTTAACATTTTCAAAAAAATCCCAATGGATTTTTCTTTCCAGATTTTTCAAACTTGGGATTTTTTATTTTTTTCTAATATTTTCCTGCACATGGAAAATTTGAGTGGCCAAAATGGTCATACAACTAATTTTTTTTTCCTTTTTTTCAACTTTTCTAAAATAGGTCAAATTTTTATCAATCTTCATCTCTTGGCCAACCTGAATCCAACCATGAGGTCCATTTTGTCTCAAGAGGTCATCTATTAGATTTTCCCTGCAAAACCTTCATATGAAAACTCAAATAGGAGAAACCCTCCTCCCAAATTTGGAAAACTTCAAATCTACAATAAATTTAACAAATCTTGACAACCCAAAAGCCCAAATATGCATACAAACACCTGGAACATGTGTTCCATAACTTGTAAAGACTCAATCCCTACATGCATGTCTATGGATTCAACTTTGCAAAAACTCTTAAACTAGGGTTATAACAAAAAATCTTCAACTATGAATGCTCTAATACCACTTGTTAGGAAATATTGCATTCAACCCACAAAATCAATTCATTTCCTACATAACCCCATGAGAGATAAACATGCATACAAGTAAAAAAAATGTATAGATTAAATAGACAAGCCATAAGATAACACAAGATATACCTTGGGAAAACCCTTGAGAGGGAAAAAAACCAGCCTCCAAAAGCATCCATACTCCATCATATTATTCAACAATAAAGCAATACAAGAGTTACAATGAATACCTTTGAAGAATCAAGCCTCTCAATGCATCCTCATGAGTACAAGCATGAATCAACACATCACATGGCATGCTTCACATATGCACTCCTTGAAAAGACTCAATAATGAGAACCCACTCACTCAGCCAACCTTAACCACTACACATTGAACCAAAGGAAATAGGGTTCCACATTTTTGGAGATGGAACTTGGAACTATTTTACACTTAGTTGATTAGGAAACCAAGATCCCTCAACCAAGTGACTCAGTTGAGGGAAAGGTTACCAAGGGGTTTCCTTGGGTGTGATTAAATGAGGGTTCCCCATTGAATGAAGTTTCAAAGGAGAAATGAAAAATCTAATGCACTAAACCCTAGAAACTTGAAAGTATGAAATAAAATTAACAAACATAAAATTAAAAAAAAAAGGAAAATGGTAAACTAATGGATTCCAAGAAAGATCTGCAACTGTAAAATTCTATTTTTTGAAGTGCACTGGGACTAATATGCTAGGATCGACAATTTAGTCCTGCTACAAGAATTTGGGTAGAATATGAAATCTTCTATTGAAAATTTAGGATCTATAGAAATATGGGAAATAGGGTATACTGGGACTCATACGCCCAAAGAGGCGATTTAGTCCCGATGCTCCTTTTCAAAAAAGCAGGATTTGAAATTGTTCTCCTATCTCTACACTTCCCATGCTTTCCAAACTTCACTTCCGGATCCAAACCTTTTAAAAACCTACAAAACAAAATATTGCGTTGATTTTCTTATGGGGGGTTTGCCTTGGTCAAACCCCTAGTTCGGTAATTACAACCTAATAGAAAGTATAAATTTAAAATATAAATGTGTGTGAAGGCTCTAATCTTAAGTGTGTCTAAGATTATGAGAGCTAAAATGCAATAAAACCCTAGAAGCTTTAGTGCTAGAAGAGGATGCATAAATGAGACATGGAAATGACAATGACTCACTTAGGTATATCTCTAATCACCCTAATAAGCCATAAGAATGCATGTACCTTCCTTTATGTAGAAGGTAGAATGATAATGGAGGATGAAATCACTTAGGAAAAAAAAAAAGGCTTGGTTCAATGGCTAGTTGCATTTTCCCAACCTGGAATCCATCACGATTCTCCATAGGAAACCATCATCAATCCTTGGGAATACTCGATCTTGAAATGAAAGTGAGCTTGAAGAAATGAAAAAACACTCTAATTCTACTCCAAGACTTCAACTTTTCTTGCTCCTTACTCTTTGGAAGTGGATCTCTTGCTTACTTGCTTCTATATTTCTCTCTTTTTCTAGTTCTATTTGTAAAAATGAATTTGAGACTTCATTTTTATAGGAATCCTATCTAATTTACTTCTTATTAGATCCCAAATGCTAAATTTTGTGAAATTTGAATTAAAAACCATGGTTTTCAGCTCAAACCTTAAAAAGGGCCCCAAATGGGAATCATACCCCAAGGTGTTGTATGGGTTCCACTCTAGATTTTTGGGGTGAGAGAGTGTTGGGGGGTTGAAATATTAAGTGCATTTATTGAATTCATTACATGATTTAAGTTGAAATAAACCTTGGGATATGTAATAAAGGGTCTTATGGGCATGTTAATGATGATTTAAAGGACAAGAATGCAAGGGTACTAAAATAGGTTCAAACTAAGTGTGAAATTGTACTATCTCTAAGAAGGGAGTACAATTTTTGACACTGCATTTAGCCCCCACTTTAGTGCCCATATGACACTATGTGCATATGCAAGCTAAAGTACTTTGAAAAGTAAACTTTATCTAATAAAAAGATACTCATATGGATTCCTTTGCAAACATGGGAGAATGAAGCCCCTATTATAGTTATTTGCAAAACCACAATGTTAGGAACCACATCCTACAAAACCAATTCATTAGTCATTCAAAATCCTCTTATCTAACTTCTTCAAGAAATCAAATTTGAGGGTAGATGTATGCTCCCCCTTGTTTCTGCTTGCTTTATGGAGGTGGAATTAAGGTAACAGTCTTACCAAAATGAATTACATAAGTCATATCATAGGGTATTTCCAAGTACCATACCACATATTGATAAAAATTTGATGAGACCAAGGGTGGAATTATGAATCTAATGCAACAAATGACACCAAAAATAGAGTTCTCTAGCCCTCAATATGCTAATTTGAAATTAAAAATCACTTTTTACTTTAACATATACATAACCTAATTGAAAGTATATCAAGATAAGAAGTTAGGTATTTTATGATCAATTTTTCTTTTACCTTTTTGCAGTTTGAATTCGGTGGAGAGTGATTGAAAATGTTGAGCATACACCCTTACGTGCCTCTAAGACTCGAGACCCTATGTTATGATGTGGCATGGGGTGAGTTGGATCATACAGTGAATGGATTCTTCTCTACCTTTACTTCCTTTTTATGTATTTACTTTATGTTTATACATATTTTTAGATAAATTTAGGACCCTCGAAGAAAAAGTTGCAAAGCATCCCTTTTTTCACAAAGCGTCCCACTTTTTTGTAAATTAATCCACTTTTTCGCAAAGTGACCCACTTTTTCGCAAAGTGACCCACTTTTTTGCAAAGTGTCTAGCATTTTTACAGGGTTTCCCAAAAAAGGAATAAAGTTTCTAGGACCCCTAGAAAAGTATCCTAGAGAAACTTTAGCACACTTTTTGATTGTTGATGTATAGATTTAATATTTTTAGGATTCTTATAGGTAATATTTTTGATTTTTATTAGGTTTGTCCTTGATCATGACAACATCTAGGTGGTAGGTTGTTCTATCACCTACGAGAGCTCATCACAGTGCTTTCAAAGGAGGATAAAGAGATATTATAGTAGAAAGGTATATATTGGGCCTATCTCATGCCACCCATGAGATACCATGATACCATGCTTATGGCATTAGCTAAGAGAAGGGATACAGATACCTACACCTTTCATCTACCTACTGATGATATGACCATTACCCTAGAAGATGCGCGTCACATTCTTTAGATCCTTGTTTGAGGTGATACTAAATATTTTATAGAGGACCGATCTTATCAGGGGATGAGGGCAGACATTCAATATTGTCTTGGAGGTTTGATTTAAGAGAGGATCATAGGGACACATATATAGCTAAGGTGACTACTTTATGCATGATCATTGCTCCATAGGTGGATCCTGATTATGACTACAACACTAGTACTAGTCCTAGATGGTCGGGGAGTAGACCTAGATGGAGGACTAGGTGAAGCCACAATAGTGGTTTACAATTGAAGTGAGGAAGGAAAACTCACAAAAAATGAATGCATGGAAAAAAAATTGATTTTAGGGGTTCATACAAACCTATTGGTTCGATCGAACCCATTAGGGGTTTGCTAGAACCTAGGTTAAGGCAAACCCTCCTAATACTTTCCCGCCAAAAAAGCCATCAAAACCCCTTATAGAAGGGGGGTTCACTCAAACCCCCTTTATTCCTCATCCCCTCCCTGAGACACAAAAATAGCCTAAATTTTGGCACTTCAAAGGTTGGGTTGAGGATGAAAATGGAGGAATCTTCACAAACCCAACTTGAATCAGGTAGTCCTCAAAACGAGCTATCCAACGAATATAATTTTAATATGTTTTGGTTTTATTATGTATTTGTTTTTTTAGTTTTATTAAACATAGGTTTTTCATCAAAAATGAAGGTCTTTGTTCTGCACATGTGGAAAAATAACATATTATCAAAAAAAAAAATGAAAAATATGAGTGCACCATATATTGAAGTCCTTGATCCAACAAAAAAATAATTGAATTTCGATAAATACAAAAAAAATTATACTTTATACAATCGCGCTATGTTTGAATTGTAATTGGTTTGACTTTGAAACTTGATTAAAGAAAAAATATTCAATAAAAAACTATCTAACCAAGTGTAAGCACTAGATATCAGAGTTACAAATCTAAATTTGAAAGAATTAGAATTTTATCCTTCATTGAAAAAAAGTTATGCATTATACAGTGTGCACCACTTTTTAAAAATGTTGTTTTTTGAAAAAAACCAGTTTTTGTGGGAGATGGAAAAAGAAGTGCAATCTAATTCCAAAAATTTTGAAAAAAATATTTTTAGAACTACAGACAAAATGTGACTAGACTCTATTTTTCATGATCTTCAAATTCTTCATGGTTTAGCTACTATAGGTGCCCAAATGTGAAGATTTATTTAAAAATAATAATTTCAGTGTCTAGTTTGGCCAAAAATTGTAAACCACTATTGTGGGATCACCCAACTGGTACATATGATCAGGGAGATGGAGTAGCACATGAATGTCTACACCTAGGGTCATAGTATGCGAACACATCTCTATTATGACTTGGTATGGTTCACCTATCAGGATGTGGAAAATATGGTTCATTGTACACTATTATAGGTTTGGTGCTTGGAGCTTATCACATGTACAGTCAAATTGGCAAGATTTCCTACTATTGAAGCTATAGGCTACCAATGCTCCTTTAGTTTTCTACTTAGATGAGCATGACAGTATGGGGATTTGTTATACTAGAGAACCAGGTTCAACCGTCTTGATTAGGAGGAGATCCTATGGAGACCTTACCACCTAATACTTCAATGACCAGACAAGACACACCAGTTGACTAGGATAGATAGGGACTGGTATTGTTTTAGGAGGCATGATTACATAGTGAGACCTTTCTACTAAAATTGTGTCATGAGGCAGTTTGGATAGATACAAGTTCCACCAACACTACAACCTTTCTATAGACCATCAGTATGGAGTCCTCTTAGGCCTAGAGATACGACACGACTCAAAGCTGATGATGTTGTCTCTAGTGATTCAAATGATGAGGATCTCAACATGCCCCTTGTATCTAAAGTTGATGAAATAGGTGCTACAAATGCATATGAGGAGTGGTGGGTCGCAACACGACCAACTCTAGTCCTTCCTATGGATCAGCCTATAGGCTATATGGGACCTCTTCCAAATCACAAGGATGTTGAGAAAGAGACATGCAAGGAGATCAAAGTTGTATATTTTTTTTTACATGATCAGGAGGATTATGATGAGGAGGAGGACTTAGACTATGAGGAGGAGGATGAGGATGAGGATGAGGACAAGGATGAGGATGATGAAGAGGAGGAGAGCCAGCTAATGAGTGATGGTAGTGATATAATAGGTGAGGATTTAGTTACCCCTGAGTGGAGAGATTGAGTTCCTACTTGGGTTACCAGATCATAGTTAGTAGCTACAACATTTTCCAACAATCACGAGCATGGAGAGGGTAGCAGATCTTTTATACTTCCTACATAGTAGGTAGGAGACCTAGGTGATTGTGGCATAGAAAATTGGAAACTCCTGAGAAAAGAGACAATTTCATGCCTAATTGGACCCACTTTTGATTCCCTATACATTATTCACCCTTCAAAACAACATTTATAAGCCCATAAGATCCATTTATTTTGATCTAGAGGCTCGTTTCACTTGAGAAATCAATTAAATCCCAACAAACAACATTCAATTCATCCATATCCCGAAAACCCACCTTCAAAAATCACTAGTGGGACCCATTCACCACCTTAGGTGAATGAGTCCCCTTTAGTGGGACCCATTTGCATCCCCTCTAGTGGGACCCATTCGCCAAGGGTGGCGAATGAGCCTTTTAATGGAACTTTCAATTTTAAGCGGGAATTCAATTATTTCAACTTAATTTTTTGGTGAATGTCAGCCTCTTAGGTCTAAATAATTGGAAAATGAGGTGTTGTTTCTTATAAATACTCATTTTAAGTCATCTTACACATCTTTTAGTCATTTTACAAAATCAAATTCTAAGGTCAAGTCTTCTATAACAAGTTTCATTAGCAAAGTTGAAGTTTTAGGACACTAAACTAGGGTTTTTGTAGGTCTTGAAGCTCACCCTTTGGATCAAAGTTCAACATTGCAAAGAGTTGATGATGGATGCCTATGGTGAATCATGGAGAAATCTAGGTTGAGGAGATGCAACTAGCCATCAAATCACACCTAAAGACTTGTTTTCAAAGTGATTCCATCTTCTATTTCTTCTCTATCTTTAAATTAAGGTTTACATTTCATTTACATTCTTTTTACATGTCATTTTATCTCCTTTTTGATGTGTTGTATAATTTGTAGGGTTGAGATATTGCATCACTAAAATTACATTTGCATTTCTTATTATTGCATAATAGAATAGGGTTTTTGGACATACTTCAAACTTTCCTAGTATTTAAAACATCTAAGGCTAGGGTTTAATGTATATTTTTCTCCATTCAAGGTTTAATTACCAAACTAGGGGTTTGACCAAGGCAAACCCTGCATTAGAAAAACAATTTAAGCTATTTTGTAGGAATTTTTTGAGATCTAGATTCAGGTTTCTATTAGAAAGTGTTGTACATGTGTCAAGGTGCAAAACAAAAACTTGAAATCATAGAAATTTGGAAGTGGACTGATTCGCCATTCATGGAAAATGAGTCCCTCATGAGATGCCATTTTGAGTTAGATGTAGATCCAAACACATAGTTAGTAAAAAATAGTTTCTATGCAGAAAGACGCTAACCTAGGACTAATTTGCTCAGGGTGGTGAATTAGTCCTAGTTAGCTCAAAATTATATTTTTCAGATTTCTAGATTGCTTTCCATCCCTTCTTTAGCTTCTCAGGTTCACACATTTTGAGATTTAGGTTTTTGTTTAATAGTTTAATTTGCATTTTCATTCATCATTTTAAGCTTTTTGCAAACATCAATGTGTTTTCAAACATTACATATTTCTTAGGTTTTGCATTCATAATCAATCAATTACTTAGCTTAGTTGTATTCATATCATCTCATTTAGCCTTAATAACACCATACACATCTTAATTTGAGTGAACCACATTGATTTTTCATGAGGTTTATCTCTCTCCTTTTAGGTGAAACATCCTAAGAGTGTAAGAGTAGCCTATAAGCCTCATGCCCAAAACTCTATGGTTCAGTGACGATACATTATTTATGTTTATGCTCATATTTTTTTTTTTTCATTTATATATATATATATATATATCATGATGTGTACTAATTATATCTATGATTTCCATCTTGTAGGATCCATGAGAGAGCTACAAGATGTCAACACATTCTCATCAAGGAATGAGTCTATATTAGGTAACACTAGGGGAGAGGGAGCATCAACTAATTGTCCAGTCAAGGCTTGTCCTTTGATTTCCTTTTGAGAGATAAATTTAAGATCAAACTTAGTTAACAACATAACCCACTTAGCTAAGTGTCTCAATGAATATTTTCTAAAAAAAGGTGTTTTAAAGGATCAAATTTTGTTATCACATGGATTTCAGGATTTAGTAAGTAATGTCTCAATTTACTAGTAGCGAATAAAAGAGTCAAACATTGTTTTTCTATCGTCATATATCATGGACCTCATAATCAATCAGATTTTGGCTAATGTAATAACATAATGTTCTTTACCACTTTCTTCTTGTTGAGCCAACAATGCTACAAGAGCGTGGGATGATGCTACCATATAATGGATAAATGGTTTGTCTTGCATAGCAGGTTGTAAAATAGGTGGAGTAGCAAGATAATATTTCAAAATCTCAAAAGCCTATTTACAATTCTCATTCCAATTAAACTAAACCTCTTTCTTAAGGATTTCTGTAAAGGGTAATGTTTTATCCACTAAGAATGCTACAAAATGACATATAGCCTAAATTCTTCCTTGTAAAGTGCACAATTGAGAAATATTTCTAGGAGCTAGCATGTTAATGATAGCATCAATTTTCTTCATGTTCGTGCCTCAATGCCTCTATGAGATACTATAAAAACTAAAAAAATTCCACTATCTACACCAAAGACACACTTTTTTGGGTTCAATCTCATGTTATATTTCTGCATTCTTTCAAAGATTTTTTGAAGGATATGCACATTTTCTTGTCTAGTTAAATATTTGGATAGAATAAAATCAACATAATCTTCCAAAATATTATGTATGTAATCATGAAACATCAATGTCAAAGCTCTTTGATATGCTGTGCCTGTGTTCTTTATGTGAATGCTTTTCCTAGACCAGCTCCAACATGAACAAAAAATCAAACATTAGTCCATAAACAAATCTAAACTAACATTCCCCATGAGATTCATTCAAACACAAGAACATGGAAAATAAAGAAAAGTAATCAAATGAAAGATAATTAAATCCTATTCTAATGCTCAAACCAACAACCCATGGGGGAATTGGTGATTCTTTGATGTGGAAAGAAGCCCTTTCCCAATTCCTTGATAAGATTGATGATGATTGATTGATGCTTGATGAAGAATGACAATAACCTTGATATGCTTGATGAAATATCATGCTAACATGGATGAAATGTGGATGAAAATGGATGCCTTGAATTCAAAATGACTATAATAACCTTGCCTAAACTTGTGAATGACTATGGATTCAAATGAGCATAATGATCTTACATGGATTGTGGATGCCAAATACAATAGAGGAGGCCTATATTTATAGAAAAGAAGGATGGAGGATTGAATAATAGGATGAATGTGGGCTAAAAGATCAACCAATAACAAAATTTCACTTGTCAACATGGTATTGGAGAGGGATGGAGCACATTTTGGTCAATGTGCATGATAAATGCCAGTAGATTCAAATTTGAAATTTGAAAGTGACATGTTGGAGGGAGAAGAAAATGAAGTTAATGCCACTTGGCTCAAGGCAAGGACATGTAAGAGGCTTTTAATGCCTTGTTGGAAGGGATAAGTCCTTTTGGAGTGATTTATTGAATTTGAAGAATATTCCATCCTTTGATGCCTTTTTGAATGGAAATTGAAGTTTTATAATCAATTGAATTGATTTTCAGGAGCAAGTTACAAAATCTAGAGGATTTGAGTGATTAGGATTAGGATAATTAATTGGGATTTGATTAATTTAAAAGGAGATTAGCTGATGTGACAATTTGACTTAGATTTTAGGATTTAAGTAAATCAAAATGAGAGGAATAATAATTTTAGACTTAATTAAATAAATTTTGATTTATTTAATTAAGGAGAATGGTGTTAGTTTTAAATCAAATAAAGATAAATTTATTTAATTTAAATGAGATGACTTTAGAGATTAATTAAATAAAATAAATTATTTAATTTAAAGAGGGACTATATGGTTAATTAAACAAAATGATTTATTTTATTAATAGGAGATGACAACTTAATCAGATAAAAGGGGATTTATTTAAATAACAAATGAAATGTGATGAATTTAATCAAATAAAGGTTATTAGATTAAATGGTTAGTAAAGGAGTGATTCAGGATGAATTGGTGTTAGTAAATCAGGATTAGGTGCATAGGGTCAATCAGTATATTTTACCTATCTACATTTTGCCCCTCTTTGAAGCAATGTACCTTTGGTTCAAAGAATAAAATTACCAAGATCAAAATTAGAAAAAAATTGATTTTTTCAGATGCCCCAGTGGAAAGAAGTATAATGGTACATTATCCCCTTGAGAGATCAAGTGAAAAGTTCGATTTGAGGGTCGAGCTCATGATAAAGATTCAAGATTAGTTCAACTTAGAGAGGACTAGAAAAATTTTATGATGTATAGATAGTCATCAGCCATGGATAACCTCATGTATATTTTGATATAACACATAGATCTAATACTTGGATAGAAATGTTAGTAAAGATAGAAGAATAAGAAAAAATAAGATGGATAGAAGTAGAAGAATAGGATGGATGAAACCTTGATTCTAAGAAGATGTAGAAGTCCAAAAAGTCCATGAGTCATTAAGACTTTATTAGATATGAGTGATGATGATGATGATTTGCTTATCAAGAATTGGGATTTTAGAAGGGCTACTTACCTTATGTTTGATAACACACATAAATACGATGCCTTAAGGTATAAAGAACCAGGATGGTGTTGTACCTAGTGTGATGGAATTTGACTTGACAATCAAATAGTACTCTTGTTCACACTTGAAATACATAAACCTTACGAGGATGTACTTCAAATATTTCAAAAATCTCAGACAAAAACACGGAAATGAAAAACCTAACAATGTAATAGTCAACAAGCTATCCAAAATGCCTTCCATCCATACCCAATAAAGCAAGTATTCACCAAGGTTATATTAAAAGAACATCCAACAAGCAAAGTAGACAAAAGATAATGATTCAATGCCCCAATACTTTCTCTCTAAATTGTTTTGATTAGACATCATTGAGAGGTCATTGGAATGAGCGCAATAAAAAAAAAAAATAGATCAAGTACACAAACAAGTCAATGTTCTTCATACCTTGAGTCAAAGGGATGTGTTTTTTCTAGGATAAGTATCCAAAGTGATTTGCCAATGATAATGCCCATTATAGGAAGGATGCATCCTAGGACATGTTAGTGGATGGTGGAAAGTTGATAAGTTGTTTGAAAAGCCATTAATATAAGGTTGACTGACATGTTTGCGAATGATCAAGAGTTTGAACTTAAAATTTTGTTGTTTCAATTTTTATTTTGTGTTTGAAGTTTGCTTTTGTTGATTGTTGTGATTGTTTCTAAGTGTTTTTCCAAAGGATGAAGGTGATAATTGATTTATTATGGACACAAGTTTATTGTGGGTGAAGCAGAATGAGACAGATGGATTTTTTTCAAATATTTGGATGTTTTTGGTTTTTTTGAAATGTTTTAAGGCTATTTTTGGTATTTTCAAGATGTTATACAAATGTTTTGATTTTCAAAATTTCCAATGTTTTTGTGTTTTATGAGATTTTATGTTCATGTTTTTGAATTTTATGTTTTTTGAATGTTTTTGTGTTTTATGAGTGTTTTTGGATTTTGTGTCTCAGGGGCCGATCAAGGATTAGCCTTGCCTACATTTAAGCTTAGAGACGACCTAGTTCAGATAGCATATTTTTGATGTTTTTCTAACTTTTTAACCTATTTTGGGATTTTGATATGTTTTGGATGTTTTTGGATTTTCACATGATTTTGACGATTTGGATATGGATATGTGTGACAATGTCAATGCTCTATTTTGCAATTTTTTTGGAAACCAAGCTAAGGTTGATTGATTTGATTGATGGATTGATGATGATAACATTGTTGAGGATACACAACAATGCAAGGATAGTGTTAAGCAACACAAGGATTAGGATGGATATCCCAAGATGATGAGGGATTGATTGAATTTGATTGATTGATGATTGATGATGATAACATTGTTGAGGATACACAACTATGAAAAGATAGTGTTAAGCAGTGACACATGGATTGGAAAGGATATCCTGAGATGATGATGGATTGATTGGATTTGATTGATCAGGATTTTGAAGCTTGATTTGGAACAAAATTTGTTTGAATGATTTGATGTGATGTTGACGTGAAAATTAGATGTGACTAATACTGACTATTTGGATTGATGTTCGATGAAAGATAAAGCTTGAGAAGGAACATTTTCTTGTCAAAATATGCCATGGGCTAGTGATTTGGATTTTCACAAATTCTTTAACCAATTTGATTTTAAATTTTCCAATGTTCGGATCACCACATAAGTTGGAGGATATAGATCAAGATTTATTCCTAAAGAAAGATGTAAATGTCTATCCCTAGGGTCTAGAAATGTATGGAATGCCATGGGTCGATTCTTGGATAGATGTATGGATGGATGCATTATCTTGTGATAAGATAAGGTGTTTGAACAAAGGATGCTCATTTGCATAGTGCTTCATGGCTCAAATAATGTTGGGTAGGATAGGATCACTGAAAATGACTCATGGAAAAATCTTTACCATAAGCAAGTATAAAGTGTATAACAAACTTTTTCAAGATCAAGATAACTTGAAAGATGGATGCAAATGAATGAAAATGGATTGGATAAATGCTTAATGGATGAATGGATTTATTATGGATAAGATGGATGGAATGTTGGATTTTATTATGGATGGGATGAGATGCTTCCACCATAACTATCACATGTAGATGCTTGATTCTACAAATGACACCTATTTTCCAAGTTTTCATCATGGTACCTGCCCAAAGTGCCACCCATGTAGTTTTTTCTAGAGGATGATTTTTTTTCTTTACTGTTTTCAATCCCTTTTCTTTTTTTTTTGGATTTTCATATTTTTTAATTTTTTTGAAAGATTTTAAGCTCATGCTGAACCACCTGGTGGTGTCAATGTAGATTCTTCTATCATAATGTTGCATCGATATCCTTCTTGAAGAAGTTGCTTTTCCAAGATACACGTACACGAATACAACTTTTGAGATTCTTAATCTACTTTGTTGATACCAGAGTCAACTTTTTCTTTGTGCACACATCACAATAGAATGCCTTTTGAATCCTTATGATGAAGGGTGGTTTCCAATACATGGTCAATGTGAGAATTGGATATCATGCATTGAGGCATGGATGGAGTGTGCTTAGGAATAAAAGATGGATTGGTTGATAGTTTGAAACCCTTGACTCTCCAAACTTGGGAAGATGAGCAATGATGGGTGGATACAAAAGTGTGGATGGAATTACCTAGAACAACTCCTTGATATACTTTGTGTGTTCTTGAGAAGCCTTCGGTTTCCTTTTTGGACATATTTGATGGATTATTTCCCATTTTTTATTTTTCCCCATAGTTTCTTTGACTAATGGAGTTTGATAGGGATAATATTTCTTTATTTTCTTTGGTATCCATTTATATTTGATTTTTCCATTATGATTTTTAGCTTCTTTTCCTTTGATGATGTTATTCTTGCTTTGATTCACACCCTTCTTTTGATGTTGGTCCTAATTTTTGGATGGGGTGATGGGTGGATGAAGATTCATGACATGGCTGGTTGTAGTATTGGCAATAGTTTCACTATAAGGACTCTTTGTGCTCCCTATGTTGATGATTGCACTAGATAAAATTGCCCCCAATATTATAGCGGCATCACTAATATTTTTAGATCCCTTGATTGTTGAATAACTAAGACCTTGATGCTTAGGATTTCCAATAATTTGCACTGGTTCTAGGATACCCTATTCATGTAGGCCTAATTTATCACCTTGATAATTCATTTGTTGAAACATTTTATTTGCAATAGGATATGATTTACCTTGAAAACAAGGTGCTAATCCTTCTCTGCTCTATTGTGGATCTTTGAAGGTGATGGTTTCTTCATTGATAAAATAGCTTTCATTAAAAAAGGTAAGTGATCCAAGTTTATAAGTGATAGGACCCTCCATGTGTGGGATAAATCCTTGATTAATATCTTTGGGTTGATCTTGTGGAATATTAGATTATGATGCTTCTTCAAGAGGTGTCGATGATTCACTATCCCTATAAAAGTCTTCCTTATAATTCATTTTTGATATGCCTTAACAAGATGTTCCTAATTCACAACTTCTATAGAAGCCTTCTTCATGACCCATTTTTAATGTCTCTAGGTTTTTTCTATATCTTGATCATGCGTACAAATGTTAAGAGTAGGAGACTCTTGTTTCTTGGTAATCATATCAAGAGTATGAGGCTCTTGTTTTGAATGAAGATCATCTATATGTCCATTAGGAGTAAGCATCTCATGGGTAGATGGAGGAATATGTGCTATATCGATATGATCATCATTTATGACATCTTGTATAGATAAGAGAGTGTCCATTAGATCACTATAGTATCTTGGAGATATAAATTCTTGATCTTGATTAATTTTGGAATTGCTTTTGACATGCTTTGGATCAAGTTCTTGACATGGGTCAATTTCAAAGGATGGATTGCTTATAAAGGATTCTTGGATATCTTCATTAGGCATGGTAAGTGGCTCAATATCCTCTTGATCTTCAAGTGGAATTGGATCAAATGTTGAGTTGAATATTCCTTCAATATCTGCAACCATGAGGTCGAAGGATGTCAATATGTCTCAGAAAGGGCCATTGCTAGACTTTGGTGAGAGATGTTGATCATGCTTTGGAATGAATTCTTGAGATATTTCCTCTAACTCATTGGATGACGTAGAGGTATTATCAACATGATCATTGGTGGATGGATCATGGATTATGTCAATAGGATGAAATGATTCTAACACTTCTTGAAATAGATGATTGTCAGAAATTGTTGAGGAGTTTTTATCATGATTGAAAAGTGACTCTTGATGTATGTTGAGTTGATCTTTGGATGAGGTAGAAACATCTTCAAGGTGCTCATTGATGGATAGATTTTGATCATTGTTTTCAACAATTGTGGTGGATAAATTGTCACTGCTATCACTAGTGGTTGAATCCTGATAATTGTATCAAATAATTATTATTTTTTGATCAATAAGGTCTTGGATGAGATTTTTGAGTTGAATACAATTTTATGTTGTGTGTCCCTTTATTTTGTGAAAATAACTAAGGTGTTTTTTGTTATACCCTAGTGGTTTAAATTTAGGCTCTTGATGATTGTCATACATAGGAATTTTGATGAGATTTTCTTGGATCAATTGTTGCATGACTGATTCGATTGGTTCCCCAAGTGGTGTGTATTTTAATTTGTTACCTTGGGGGATTTGTACTTTAGATTGACCTTGTGGTGATTGAATTTGGAGATGTGGTGATTGATCTTTGAGATTTGGTGATTGGGTTTGTTGTTGATATTGTTGATCTTGATATCCAACCTCTTGACATTGGAGATATTGTTCTTGATATGGTTGGGGATAAAAATCAATGCTTTGATGAAATGGTTTAACCAATGGAAAAGAGTATTGATTTTGGGGTGGAGATTTCTTTTGGCATAATGAATCAACTATTTTGGTAAGTGTAACAATTTGATCTCACAAAATTTGATCTTGATTTGGATCTTCACACCGTTGATAGAGTTGATTTGGTTTTTGTTCAAGCATATTTGGAATGCATACTTGTGTTGTTTGCATGGGATCATGGGAAAATTGATTTTGGACAATTCTCTTATTTGGGATGATGTTTAGATTTGGCATGATAGGTTGAAATTGAACATTGTTGTGGTTGGGAATTACATTGCCTTGATTTAGGTAACTTTGATTTTGCATTGTGTACCTTGACTTGAACCAATACATGGAGTCATTATCATTTTTTTCAGACTTTAAACAAAATTTGTATGATTCACAAACATATCTATCCCAAATTTTACCAAGTGTGGATTCAAAATGTTCACGTATGGTAAACTTGTGCTTGGTATATTCACATTTTCCATGTATGGATTTGGTGGGATAATGTTATTTTTTTGAAGACTCATGCGTTAAGTGTTTGGTTGATAGATTTGTATGTTTTGAGTTTGATTTAAATCTATCATACAGAAAGGTGTTCCAAAATTTAGATTGGACATACTCATATTTTTTGTACCATTAAGGTTTGTAGGAGATAATGATGCCATGTATGGATTGCATAAATTTGAGTTTTGATAATCAATTGGCATTGTAAGGCTTTAATAGTTTGGTTGACTTGGATTAGTCATGATGCATGAATCAAGTTTATATTCCATGTTCTTCTTGTGTTTTGACCTTGTTTACCTCTAAAGGATTTAGGACCAATGATGAGATGAGGGATGAAATGGGTGAATGATATGGGTGTTGAACTTTTAGGAACCTTGGAGGAATACTAGACTTTAGGACTCTTTGGATTTTTTGATTTGGATTGGATTTGATTTGATTTGGATAATGGAATTATAAACCCGAAGATGTTGGATGTTATCTTGGAATAAAGTTGTCCACAAGGATAATAATTTGAATAGGTGTATGAGGAAGGATCCATCCACACACACTTAGCCAAACAAGGATATTTTGATGTTGATTTGAAGGATTTTACCAAAAGTCTAGTATGAAGGATTTTTTGAAGATTTCTAAGAGTTGTTTGTGAGATTGGATTTGATTTATGTTTGAGATGGATGAAATGATTGATTTTTTTCATCCTAAATGAACATAAGGACTTGTTTACTAGACCAAGATATTGAAAAAAATGCTTTTCTCTAAAAGTAGTTTGAACCAAAAGACCAATGTTTGCATGGAAGACCATAAGGAAAATGATAGCAAGCACATGTGTGGGGCTCAATTTATTTGATCTTGGTTAATGAATTTATTTTACCAAAAACACTCTCTTGCTTATCTTTTCAATCTATATGTCTAATGTCCCAATTTATTTTCATCTCACAAGGTCCATTATGTGGAAATAAAGAAGATCAAGGAAATAGTTCCCTAATGTTGACTTTATTGAGAGAAAATTGAGACATAAATTCAAATACTTAGAAGCCTCTAAGGATAGAATCCTTAGGGAAAGCAATAACACTTGGATTTTTTCAAGGGTATTTGCTTCCTCTAAAGAGTTTGAAATTTGATGATCATGTTTGAATGTTTGTTTTCCAATGTTTTAGATCCAAGCAAAGTGTTTTGGTTCCAAGAAAATGCACAATCCTATGGATAAAAAGACAATATTTGTTGAATCCCCACTTGGATAAATCCAACTATGCTTACTCTAAGTAGTGGATGATTAGATGCTTGACCACATTGACTCCCTTCCATGACACACACTTCTTGGGTCAACCAAGTATTAGTACCCATGAAACTCCCATGGCATACTTCTCATCTCTTCTAAGAGCTGTAAAAATGTGGGATGGCTTCAGAATGAACGTTCTTGCACCAACAAATAGATAAGGATTTGGAATTCTAAACAAAAGGTTCTAGAATAGGCATTCCATTCTTGTGGGATCATCCATATGGAAAGACACCATTGCTTCCCTTCTTGTTAGAATAATCCTCGTGATACTTGAACTTTCCTCAAGTACCCACACTTATATATCAGGTGGAAGTCACTTGGATTTAGCATGTTCCCAGTTGGGTTGTTCCCTTGGGTGATTAATTTTTCCCACAAGGCAGGCCCTCTAGAGATAAACAAAAGAAAGTAAGCACATCCGTAGTTCGATTAATCTTTGTTGAGAAACAAAGAGAGAACACACGTGATATACTCCACTCACACTTGCAAGATTTTGTTCAATTTTAAGAATCCAAATTGAAGTGTGGAGGCAATCACTTATACAACTTAATATAAAAAAAACCTTTTGATTCTCAAGATTTCCATGAGGCGCGAGAGAAGTGCATACGTCTTTTAGATGATATTACTTCAGATAAAAAGATTACAAAATATATAAGGCACATGTTCATTTTAACCTTCAAAGCAAGAATGAATTATTTTTAAGCACCAAGATTAAGATGTGAAGATTGCTTGTTCAATTGTTAAGCCCAAAAAAAATGTAGTGAGTTCCTAAGGTTCTTTTCAATCCATTTTTTTTGTTCTTTTCAAGCCCAAACAAAAATTATGGAGTCCTAAAAATCTTGAAAGTGATAAAGTCCTTAGAAGTGGGATTATAATTGCTCCCCAAAGTGTTCAAGACACTTGATACAATGATGTGATAATGCCTTTTTTTTTCACTTCCATTCTCCATGATCCTTTAAAACCTTCAATACAAGCTCCAACTATTAGATGAAATTAGGAAACAAGAAGATATGAGGGTTAGATAAACGATTAAGCATAAAAACCCTAAAATTTAGACCAAGTTACATTGTGATTTGATATTAGGTGAAAATTTGAAAATTTTAACTCTATAAAAGTAGAGAAAAACATAAAACATTGGATAGATTATGAAATTATACCCTATTTAAAAAAAAACTTTGAAAAAGACCAAAATATGACCAAGATATGACCATTTTAAGATTGAATGAAAAAGTAAGAAAGCTCCAGCGACGCCCTTTGAAATATAGAGGCAACAATGTTGTTTGATTACAAACAGTGATGTTGGAATGAAAGAGAGACTATTTGAGGATTTGAGCAGTGCTCTGGTGAAACTAGTGGCATTGTTTGGAAAAATAGAGATTGCATATGCCTCGCTATTTCCTCCAGTGGTGCTTTTTGACTTGGAAAGACAAAAAACATAAAAAATGACAGAAATGGCAAAAAAGAGAGTCAATTTTGATATTTATTCCCTTTTTCTATCACCAAAATGTGATTTCTTTGCCTATACTTGCTCCAACATGAACAAACAATCAAACACTAGTCCATAAACAAATCTAAACTAACATTCCCCATGAGATTCATTCAAACATAAGAACATGGAAAATAAAGCAAAGTAATCAAATGAAAGCTAATTAAATCCTATTCTAATGCTCAAACTAGCATCCCATGGGGGAATTGGTGCTTCTTTAATGCAAAAAGAAGCCCTTTCAAAATTCCTTGATAAGCTTGATGATGATTGATTGTTCCTTGATGAAGAATGACAATAACGTCACTACGATTGATGAAATCTCATACTAACATGGATGAAATGTGGATGAAAATGGATGCCTTGAATTCAAAATGGCTATAATAACCTTGCCTAAAATTGTGAATGACTATGGATTCAAATGAGCATAATGATCTTACATGGATTGTGGATGCCAAATATAATAGAGGAATCCTTTATTTATAGCAAAGAAAGATGGAGGATTGAAGAATAGGATGAATGTGGGATTAAAGATCAACCAATAACAAAATGACACTTGTCAACATGGTATTGGAGAGGGATGGAACACATTTTGGTCAATGTGCGTGATAAATGCCATTAGATTCAAATTTGAAATTTGAAAGTGACATGCTAGAGGGAGAAGAAAATGAAGTTAATGCCACTTGGCTCAAGGCAAGGACATGTAAGAGGCTTTTAATGCCTTGTTGGAAGTGATAAGTCCTTTTGGAGCGATTTTTTGAATTTGAAGAATATTCCATCCTTTGATCTGCCTTTTTGAATGAGAATTGAAGATTTATAAATCAATTGAATTTATTTTCATGAGCAAGTTGCAAAATCTAGAGGATTTGAGTGATTAGGATTAGGATTAATTAGGATTTGATTAATTTAAAAGGAGATTAGTTGATGTGACAATTTGACTTATATTTTAGGATTTAAATAAATCAAAATGAGAGGAATACTAATTTTAGACTTAATTAAATAAAGTTTGATTTATTTAATTAAAGAGAATGGTGTTAGTTTTAAACCAAATAAAGATAAATTTATTTAATTTAAATGAGATGAATTTAGAGATTAATTAAATAAAATGAATTATTTAATTAAAAGAGGGACTATAGGATTAATTAAACAAAATGATTTATTTAATTAATAGGAGATGATTATAAAAAAAATAAAAGATAACAAAAATTAATAGGAGATGATGACTTAAGCAGATAAAAGGGGATTTATTTAAATAATAGATGAAATGTGATGAATTTAATCAAATAAAGGTTATTCAATTAAATGGTTAGTAAAGGAGTGATTCAGGACAAACTGGTGTTAGTAAATCAAGATCAAGTGCCTAGGGTCAATTAGTATATTTTACGTGTCTACATTTTGCCCCTCTTTGAAGAAATGCACCTCCTGCATTGGTTCAAAGAATAAACTTGCCAAGATCAAAATTCAAATTTTTTTGATTTTTTCAGATGCCCCAGTGGAAAGAAGTATTTTGGTGCACTGCCCCCTCAAGAGATCAAGCAAAAAGTTTGATTTGAGGGTAGATCTCACGATAAAGATTCATGATTAGTTAAGCTCAGAGAGGACTAGACAGATTTTATGATGTATAGACAATCATCGACCATGGATTCGGGACATTAACAACTAACCCATGCCTCATATGGCTCAATAACTTAAAATGGTAAGAATGTAAATAGGAGAAGTGTCCCTCACAGGTTAAATACCTAATTATGAATGCAACATACTCTGAATATGGAAAGGGTAGTGACACTCATTTGCATCCTTGTTTAGAGACCTCTAAGGGTCCATCAGTTGGTACTATAAACTCTACCCTAATAGAAACAACATCTGAAGAAAAATTTCTCCCTGTTGCAAGAAGCCCAGTTACTTTAGCAATTCATTCTTCTGTTACAACCACTGTCATACCCCATACTAAAGCTTCCTCTTCTGAAAGAGTTCTTAAAAATTCACCAGCAACTTCCTCATTGAAAGAATCTAACCTCAAAAAATTGTTTAGCCAACCACAATTATTGAATGCCTGCACTGTTTGAGGATTCTGTGTTAAGAGCTCATGAGCTACAGGCTCATGTCTTACCAATTAACCACCCATATTCACAAATTACCTTTGTTGGGATTCTAAAAACTCAAACCTTTTCTAAAAATTCTAAGGAAAAATTCTTCTTCTATGCTTCTTTCTGCTTCTTTCTGTCCTGCCATCATTTTTCTCTTCTTTTCCAAGAATGACTCGAAAGATAATTGCATGTAATGATTATTAGGAACTAATCGTATCAAGAAGTTAATAGTGTTTAAGATAAAACATGCAGCCATATTTGGAAAGTACAAGAAGAAATAAAAATATCTTATTAGTTGTGACAGTGACATAACAAAAGGTTTGAAATGGATTATCCCACCTCCTACTTAAAAGTTGACATGTGTCCACACATGGGCAAAAGGACAGGTGAAGTATGGGCGATAAAGATTGATATGTACATAGTAGTTGTTGAATAAATGAAATAAACAATTAATGTGATTAACAAAAGATATCACGTACCTTTAATTAATGCTTGTACGTGCTAGAAAAATCACACCACACCATGAAATGACAGCTAGAATAAAAACCATGAATGAGGTGGTACGACAGGATAGATGATGTGGAAGAAAAGAGATTGAATGGTAGTGATGGATAAAAATGAAGAATGTTGCATCCTTGAAAAGGAAACCTTTATTATGTGCATGCAACATTGAATTTAAAGAGATGTTGCAGGAGAAAGACCGAAGTTTTTTGCTGCAAGAAGATCAGTGGCCGTATTTGAAACAAACTACTGTTAAAACTCATCTTTAGACACTAGCTTATGATACAATCAAAGACGACGCCCATTAACCAGTAGCTTGAATCAAACTGGTTCCATTGTGGCTAACTACAATGAGCCATTATCAAACACATGTTCTATTTCATAAGGACCAAGCCATCATGTGTTTAGTTTACCTTGATTTTCTTTGTACCTGGAATCATAGAACAATGCCCAATCACTGGCAGAGAATTGCTTAGTTCGAATATGATTATCATGCCATTTTTTTCTTTGTTGTTGGATAGTTTTAGTATGCTATAGGGAAGCTTTCCTCATCTCATCCAATGCATTCAATTGCAAGGGGCGTTCCTTTTGAGCATCAGAGATATCAATTTTAAGCTAGAGAGCAGTCCTCAAGGTTTTATGCTCAAACTCTATTGGCAACATGGCAGTCTTACCATTGAGTAACTCAAAAGGAGAACCCTGTAGTTGTTTTCCATATTGTCCTATGGGCCCAGACTGCTTCAGGAAGATGACTGCTCTAATCCTTGTGTAATTAGACTGTCTTTGTAAGGATTGCTTCAATTTATCTGTGAGTAACCTCTGCCTAGCCATTGGCTTGAGGGTGATAGGGGCTAGAATTTTTGTGCCTCATCTTGTAATCATTCATTAATGCAGTGATCGAGTTGTATGTAAACTGAGCTCCTTGATCAGTAACAAGTTCCCTTGGGACTCCAAATCGAGTAAAAATCTGCTCATATAGGAAATCAATAACTTTATTGTCACGGGCATGTGTCATTACTTTCACTTCCACCCACTTGGTTACATAATCAGTCCTCACCAAAATGTATGATTTTCCATTGGATGGTGGATCAATAGGCCCAAAAAAATCTATGCCCCACTTGTTAAAGGGATTGACTACCACTTGAGGATTTAGGGGCATTTCATCAAACCTTGTTGGTCTCCCCATGCATTGACATCTGTCACATTTCCTAGTGTAGGTTGCAACATCTTTGTGTAGTGTGGGCCAATAGTATCTTGTGTTAAGCACTTTCATAGATGTTCTCTTGGCTGCAAAGTGTCCACCACAAGGCTCATCATGACAGGCATACAAAATGTCATAGGTCCCATCTTCCCTAACACATCTTCTCATAACTTGGTCAGGTCCTGTATAAAATAAACAGTCTGTAATCCATGAAAAGTTAAAACTTTTATCAACTAACAATTTCCTTTCCTTTGGTGATAAGTGAGCTGGGATCTTGTTTGTTGCTAAATAATTTGCAATATCTGCATACCATGGAGTTTGAGCAGCAATAGAAAATAGATGTTCATTAGGGAAGCTATCATCAATTACCTTAGTAGTGTCAAGTGTAGGTGTTTGAAGTCTTGATAAGAAATCAACCACCACATTAGCTCGGCCTGGCTTATCAATAATTGTGATATCAAATTCCTATAGCAATAGGAGCCATCTTACTAATCTGCCAGATATGACAGGTTTATTCATGAGGTACCTTATTGCTATATGATCTGTATGAACAAATATTTGGTAACCAGTGACATAATGTCAAAATTTGTTCAGGGCATACACAACTACTAGCAATTCTTTCTCTATGCCAGTATAGTTTAATTTAGGGCCTTGAAGATTTTTGCTAATGAAATATATAGCATGCTCTATGGAATTCTCTTTCTGTCCTAAAACTACCCCTATGGCATAATCAGAAGCATTTGTGTGTATATGAAAAGGAAAATTCCACTTCTATCCTCAAAGAACAGGTGTCTGAGTAAGTAAGTTTTTAAGCTGCAGGAAAGATTTTTCATAGGCCTCAGTTTAGGTAAATTCAGAATCCTTAGTCAATAAAGCATATAATGGACTGGCTATTTTGCTGAAATCTTTGATAAATCTTCTATAATATCCAGCATGTCCTAGGAAACTTCTAACATCCTTTTTTTTTGTAGGTGTTGAAAAAGTTAGAATAACTTCTATTTTTGTAGAATCAACCTGAATTCCTACTTGGGAGACATGATGGCCTAAAACAATTCCCTCTTGCATCATCATGAAACATTTCTCACTATTCAAAGACAAATTCTGCTCCTGACATTTTTTCAACACTTTTTCCAAACTGGCTAATGCTTCTTTATAAGTAACTCTATAAATAGTGAAGTCATCCGTGTAGATTTCTATAGAATCATGAGAAATGTCAGCAAAAATACTGATTACTACTCTTTGAAATGTTGCAGATGCATTATACAGCCCAAAAGGTAAGACATAGTAGGAAAAAGTACCCCATGGACTGTAAAAGTTTTTTTGTCTTCATCCTTAGGGGTGATTCTAATTTGATTATAGCCACTATATCCATCCAAAAAGGAGAAATACTTTTTCTCAAACAATGAGTCTAGTACTTGGTCAATAAATGGTAGTGGAAAGTGATCCTTTTTAGTTGTTGAGTTCAGCTTCCTGTAGTCTACACAAACTCTCCATTTTCCACCTTTTTTAGGGATAATCACCAATGGAGACACCCATTGACTGTCTGAAATGGGGTAGATAAAACCAACATCAAACAACTTTTGGAGCTCTGTTTTAACTATTTCCTTGAGTGCTGGGTTTATCCTTCTTTGAGGCTGCCTGACAGGTAAACAATCTTCCTTAATGTAGATCCTATGAGTACAAAGTTGATGATCTATTCCCTTCATATCCCCATAGTCCCATGCAAAAGCTATGTGTTGTTCTTCCAACATTGTGACTAGGGCAGCTTGATGAGATTGAGACAGCTTATTATTGATGTTTAGACAGCGGCCTGAAGACAATTCTACTTGCTTGATAAGATCATTCATGGAGGTTGTTGATAAAGGTGGTATCTGTATTTCATATGGAAGCAAATAATGATAAACTACAGGAGATTCAGGTGACATGTTCTCAAAATTTAGTTGCTGCAGGAAACATTGCTGAAGACAGCTATCTGCAACAGATGGGCTACTCAGACCAGGGTTGGACTGCAAAATGTGTAAAAGCAGGTCATCCTCACTTTGAAGCTGTGAAAACAGATTATTTTGCAACATCATTAGTTGAGCCAATGAATTGACTTTTTTAGTTTCCTCTCCTAAATCTGGCCAAATTGGTTGAGATAAGTCTGGCTGAGGTTGAGCAAGTGGGTATAAAGCCAATTTCTTTCTTGACTGACCATCAAAAATTGTCATGTTTTTTGAATGACATCCTATAAAAGTATTAGCCGTAGCTAACCATGGTCTACCTAGGATAATAGGATATCCTCCCAGAGTTGCCTTAGTGGACAATATGGTGAAGTCTGCTAGGTATTCCCAAGACTCAAGGATGACAATAACATATTCTACCATTCCATTAAGCTTTATTGTGGAACTATCAGCAAGCTATAGGACAGTAGGTGTAGACCGAATATTTAAGATATTAAAATACTCCATTGTATTCTTTGTCATTACATTGATGGCTACACCAAGGTCAATCAAAATATTCTTTACTATCTGGTTATTAATATTTATTTGTACCACAGTACTCCTAGGGTCAGTATATTTTGGAATGACTATCTTCCCCAACATAATATCTACCAATTGTCCTAGAACATGGATAGTTTGGGGATCCTTTTTCTTTCTTTTCGGTTTCTTTAAATAGGCCTTTTTAATGGCTTTTCCATAAATTGGGACACCTTTAATGCCTTAAAAAAGAGGATTTTGAATGTGTACATTCTTTAACTGATCCAAAATATCAAAGGTAGGCTCTTCCATAGCCTTTGATATAGTAATTTGCAATCTTTGAAGAAAAGGCGGTTTGGCCTGATGCTACAAGACAGGCTCCTTAGAGACAGTATTAGACACAGGTATATGTTCTGCAGGTTCAGTAGGTTGTTCAGAGGCATAATCTAGAACTTCTGTAATCACAGGCAGCTGTGGAGTAGGGAGAGTAGTTCCAGACCTAAGATGGATATCATGAATATCCAGGGCATAAGCTAGATACTGATTGGATTCTACAAAATACATAGGTTGTTGTTGCTGCTGCTTATTATTAGGATTTGGAAATGGTTGAGCAGGCATAGGGGCTTGTTTTGGAGGGCCAGTATTTATTGTAGGTGCTGCATGAGGTGGCATGAGGGCCTGAGGTTGTGGCTACTGAAGCTGCAGGGAGGCAGGGGATTGGCTATGCCATTGCTGTGGACTTCTCCATTGAAAATTCTTCTGCCAGTTACCCTAGGGTGGAGTCTATTGTCCTTGTGGCTGCTGCCAACCTCCTTGACGAGATTTCCATTGAGGACTCTGATAGTTAGGCCAATTTCACTGAGAATTATTCCAAGGTGGTGATGGGCTATATGTAGGTTGCCACTGGTTATTGTAATTAGAATAAGGATTACCAAAAGTCAAAGGATCTTAAGACATACCTTGTCTTTGAGCCCATGGTTACCTTTGTGTGATGAAGAATACTTGGTCATCATCACTCTCTACCATCTTAAAGTTAGTAGGTAACTTCTTAGCCTTTAGGTTAGCCACCATCTTACATTTGCAGTCCTATTTCTTTTGTCTGCAATGTGGACAAAACTCCGCCAAGATTGCTTCAGCTTCCTCATGTTTCTTCCAAGCTTTCATAGTATCCAACTATGTAGCCATGTTGTTTATGATATCCTGCTTGAAATCAGATAGCAAATTTGTGATCTCCATCCATGAAACTTAATTAATAGAAGACTTTCCCACTGTGGCTTGATGACCTCTACCCTTCTTAACAATTGCTCGAGAGTAGTTGAGACATATTTTCTTGATATCATTCCAAGGCAGTTGGGTTATATCACCTCCTCTCATTAGGTCCAGGGCATCTATACAGGTATCACTGATTCCTCTTAGGAAGAGTAGTTTTTGAGATTTTTCATTTAAAATATGGTCTGAATTATTTTTTAGGGAAAACAAGAATCTTGAGATATAGTCTTTCAGGCTTTCATCCTCCTTTTGTTGAATTTTGAATATATCATCTCCCTTACTATCACTCTTACAATATTTCTTGTATTTCTCATCTGAATTCTTTTTTAGGGAAAACAAGAATCTTGAGATATAGTCTTTCAGGCTTTCATCCTCCTTTTGTTGAATTCTAAATATATCATCTCCCTTACTACCACTCTTACAATATTCTTTGTATTTCTCAAGGAATTTTGTTTTCATGACTGCCCAACTATCAACAACACCTCTTCCCAAACTCATGAACAATCTAAGGGCTCCTTCCTTCAAAGTAGAAGGAAACAACTTCAGCCTGTGAGCATATGAAGTGTAATCATAGCTACGACAGAGGATATCAAACTCGAACAAGAAAGTGTTTGGGTCCTCTGTAACTAGTCCATAGAACTTGGGGAGTAATGAAGAAGGAATATTTTTAAGGTTATCATTATCTTGCTGAGCAATGATGGGAAACTCAAAAGCAAGAGGTCGATTAGGTGGATTTTTTGCCATATTTTCTTGATGGAGTATCAGAGCAAATAGATTTTCTTCAAGTTCTTCCTTAGCTAGGTCAAATGGCAATTCAACAAATAGGTTTTTAGCAAATGGATTAATATCTTGGTCTCCTTCTTCCTCAAATAGATTATAAGCTGGTTTAGGATTGTTATCAATGAATGGAAGATTAGAGAGGAATCTTCCCAGAGTGTCTCTTCTTCTATGCATGCAATAGGATGAATGGTGAATTGAAGGAATTTTGAAAATACTTGAATAACAGACTAAACTACTGCTAATAATGACTTATGATAGGTTCTTAGCTTGACACCATCCCCGACAATGGCACCAAAAATGGTCGTGCCCACAAAAGGATATAAAAGTCACGACAAATCCTAACCTGGGAATTGGACATTCCAGCAGGTGACTAAAATCTTCTTATGGTCATTCATTTACTTTGTCAAACCAGGGAATGCATACTTGAAATGGACCAACACTATATGTGCACTAAGAACTAGTTTCAGTCACGATTTACCAGAAATAAATGTGTGAAAGGAATTCTACTTATGCTATAAGAATGTAATGTGAAGCCTTCTAAACTTAATCAAAGCAGAAACCATAACAACTACAACTGAGAAACAAACTATGAACTGGCCTTATGCTGCAGGAAAAAACACAGGGATGGATTCTCGATGCTACAGGAACAATATAAGACTGAGTTTGCACTAAAACTTCAAGAATGAAATCTAACTTATGATCAACAGAAAATAAATGACTAACTAACTAACTATAGATACTTACTAAGTGGGCCCCCTTAGCAAGCATCAACTAATTATGCAAGAATTGAACTCAAAACTTCATCAGCTTTTATTCATAAACTCATAATGGTATACATTGTTTTGCTCATATGAAAACTAACACAAAACTCTATCTCTTATCATAGTACTAACTCTTACATATTCTGCTTCTTATTATCATACTAACTTTTACATGCTATCATTTCTATGCTTGTCATGCTTGCTCACTCGCATAGGAGGAACACTTATTTAAAACAAAAAAGCAACTAAATACCTAACTCTAATAGAGAAAGAAATGGACATAAATGAATCCTCAAACCGAGGAACAAACTTATCATAAATGACAACATATTCGTTCAACATGATCCAGAGAGAATTTAGCATTCCACTCTTCTAGATTAATGATCATTTAAGTTTCTTCCCAATGACCCAGACAGAGAGTCTTCACTGGAACAACTTCCTCGACATTGTGCAGGAAATGGACTTTACTGCAGGGCCGAGATCTGCTGCACTTGACTCATTCATGCTCCCTTCAACAACTTTCGATGCACAAGGTGACAGAGGTGAAAGAAAGAATGCATGGAAAACAACATGATACATTCATTAATCACATATTAAATCTATCCCATTATTCAAAAACCATATGCATTATATCAATCATTCGAAAGTCAAACAGGGTAATTAAGAAGACACATGGAGATGTTAGGCTACAGGAATGTAGGAATGTATTGCTACAAGATACTACCCATTTTAGAGAATAACATCAATACATCATCCTAGTGTAACTATAATCACCTTGATTTTGGCCATTATGCAATATTCCTCACCTCATAAGCGATCAACAAGACTAGAATAACATATCTCATTCACACGTGTAGGAGAAAACACTACTCTAATGCCAAATGAAGAGAATAAAGGTTAATTACTTATTCTTTTTTTAAGGGTAAATGCTTTTGACCTAAAGGTAGGAACCAATGAGGTCACAAATGGGGGACCTCATCCCCAATTTAAACAATAAAAAATTAGACCCCAGTGGGGTTTGAACCTTGATGGAAAAAACAACACCACAACAACTTAACCATCATACTATGCCACCATTGGTAGGTTCATGAAGTATTCAAATAACTCTTGTTGCCTTTATTTAGGAGGAGACAAGAAACAACATTTGGTTAAACTATAAAATAGCTTAATTGTATACCTCCCCATTAACAATGTAATATGCACCACTAAATATGCTATACTAACATTTAAAAGTATGTCTAACAATGCAAATCAAATATATCGTCAATAGAAATCTAGAATATGTGTAATAATAAAATAAAGGAAAACATGATTATGGGAAAAATAAAGTATGAATCCAAAAATAGAAGTAAACCTAAAAATGATAAGGATTATAACTGTAGCGTATAAAAAAGTATCTATTGCTTGATATGGGAATAAAATTTAATGATAAATTGGACTTAATGATGCCTTGATCTAGTGTTGTGAGGTGTTTTACACATCCACATTAGGTCTTGGGCCCTTGCAAATTGAATAAAATGAATTCATCGATGTCTTGTAAAGGTGTTGTAAAGTGTTGTAAATGGCTTTCACACTTTTCTAGACTTTTATTAAGCATTTAAGTCTAATGGACCTATTTTCTCCCTAATTCAATGTTGTAAAATGTATTTAATTGCATCTTCACATTAATCTAGAAGTTCTGTAAATTAAACCTAATTCTAATCTAGTATTGTAATGTGTTTTACACATTCACATTGGATGTTGTACCTTTCTAGGCTATGTGGACCTCATTTTAATGTTGTAAAGTGTATTTACTCACACTTTCATATTGAAATTTGTGTCCCTATCACTAATTACCATTTATATAATCACTAATAGGCCCCTATGAATCCATATTGTGCATCCTGAGGCTTATTTTGATCAAAGACTTGATAAAATCAACATAAAAACTAAAATTCTTCACTCCTCGACAATCCAACTAGAAAAATAGCCCTTGTGGGACTAAGTCACCCACATGGATGAATGAGTCCCATCCAAGTGGGACTAAGTCACCCATTTTAGCGACTTAGTCCCATTTGGGCTATTTTTGAGGTTTAAGCGAGAAAAATTTGGGTTTTAAGTTTAATTTTCCTCCATGTCAGCCTTGGGGATAAAATTAACAAGAATTTTAGGTGGATTTCCTATATAAACAAGCTTTTAAACCCTAATTCATTCACTTAATAATTCATTCATCATCCATTCTCCATCTCAAGTTAAAAAAGTTAGGGTTTTAGCATCTTAAGTCATCAAGATAGCTTTCTAAAGCTTTCAAGGGAAGATTCTTCATCTATTACTTAGAAATTCAAGATCTATCATCATGGAAAGTTTATAGTTCATTCATTTCATGTCCATCCTTCATTTTATGTCTTCATTTGGTTTAATTACATAAACAGGGTTTGACCAAGGCGAACCCACATTCCCTAAAATTTAACATTTATCTTTCTTTCTTCGTGTGTTTGTAGATTTAGGTACTTTGAGGGATTGGAAATCATTGAAGAATAGGTTGAAAAGTTGTTGATGACATATCCTTGTTGGATAGGCCAAAATATTCACAAAAAGTCACTTTAAAGCCCGAATTTGGCAATTTCAGAACCAGACACCTAGAGGAACAAAAGGTGCAAACTAAGAGCTTTCATTTCCACTTTCAGATTTTCAAAAAAGCCAAAGTAGAAAAAGTCACCATCAATGGTGATTTAGTCCCACTATACATGTTTGACAGAAATTTCTACAGATTCTGATACCCATTTGGCTGAAACGGGCTTTAGTGTAGTTTTCCAGATCTAGTACTAGGTCACCCAGAATGGCGTATAAGTCCTAGTAGGTCAACATTTCAGATTCAGTAGCATTTCTAGTCTTCATCCCAGCCTCTACAAGTTTCCAGGTGCACACTTTCAATTTTATAATTTTTTGTTTTGTTTCATGGCCATTTCTAGGTCATTTAGTATATATTTGCATACTACACTATGTTTTCAAACACTTTACATTTCTTTAGCTTTGATTCATTATTCAATATATTTTATCAGTTTTCAGCATTTAGTTCATCCTCCTTTGATAGATTCCAATCATATTTGCATTAGTCTTGAGTGAGCCATCTAGGTTTTTGGGATTCCTCTCTCCTTTTAGTTGCAAAACCATAGAAGTGTAAGAGAGTCACCTATCCCCAAAAATATATGGTTCATTTTGGTGAACCTAATTTTTGAATACCTTCTTGTCTAATTTAGAGTCCATCATTACCCTAGAAGGAGCTTGCATTAATATTGCATTGCATTTTGCATTAGTTAAATTGCATTCTAGGGTTTCAATTTTTTGCATTAGTGAAAGTGCATATAGGTTGCATGTTTACATCTCAAATCATTAAAAATTTCTGAAATTTTGCATTTGCATCTTAGGTCTGCATCATACAACACAGAAAACATAAAAATCAATTAAAAAAAACCAAAAATTCTAAAAAAAATCACCACTGGGACTCATTCTCCACCTTGGGCGACTTAGTCCCTTTATGCCCCTAAAATTGCCTTTCACAACACTGAAAACCCTATTTCAGCACTTTTGTTTGCTTCCATTACCTATCTATATAAGTTTCTTGAGTTTCTATAACATCATTTCACTAAATCTAGCTTAATTTGGCTCATTTCATGCATTGCTTAATTTCAATTTTGCATTCACAACATTTCATTTTCAAATCATTACATTGTGTAACCAGAAAATTATCTTGCTTGAAAACTAAAAGTTTCATTTCATTTTACATCCTTACATTGCATTTCAAGTTTTCATAAATTACTTTTTCCAAATGTTAGTTTCAATCTTCTCCAAGTTTGCAAAGAACAAGTTAGTAAATAAACATGATAGTCATTCATTCAATGTATTCCCTACTTATGAGAGTCTCTTAGTGAAAGAGAGTGAAAATGATAATACTTGCCTTAAACGTATACCCCATCCTATCTCTCCTATTTGTGTGGATGATGTGATAGAAGAGCATACAAATATAGATAATCACATGATAATCATATTTTTTCTTCTCACAATACCTCTTCTTTTAATGACAAAGGTATCTTAGCAAAAGAAGATACAATCATTGAGAATCATGAGGATCTAATTTTTCCTTCTCCTCATCCCCTTTGGGAAGATATTTTAGCATAAGAGAATGAAATCATAGACACATTCCTAAACATCACCTTACCTAATTTCCATTCTCCTTTGGCTTGTGAGAGTGATTTCAAGGAAGATGAGATTATACATGATGAGGGTATGTTGGTGTTAGATGATCAAATATTTAAGGTCTATAACAACCCTCTTTCGAAAGACATTAGGGAACAAGGGAATGAAGTCGTATATGCTCATGATAATCATACTTGTCCTTCTCCTAGTATCTCCCCTAGTTGTAAGGAAGATGCTCTGATGTTAGAAAACACAACCAATGAGAGTCATGAGAATATTAGTTGCCCCATTTCACCGAAGGCAACAATTATTGAGCAAGATAATTCAACAATTGATCTTTCCCCTACTTGCAATGAAGTCATTTTAGAAGAACCAATCCATGAATGCCAAGAACATTTGATTTGCAGTTCTAAAAACTCTCTTCCTAGGGAGAATATCATGGTACTAGAAAATGGGAACAATAGTAATGTGTCTTTCTTAGATAATGATAAAATGGTGATTTTAGATTTCCCTTTATTAGAGATACATCACACCAAGACCACTGAGGTTATGAATGTGCAAGTTTCCATTAGATCCCCCTCGATTAATGGACCTCCTACATACCCCATAGGACATTCTAAGAATCCTCTAATCCTTTACCCACCATAACAAAAAAAAACTCACAACAAACCCAAACTTATCCTTTACCCACCTAAGAATAATGTGTTACATAAACTAATTCATAATGTAGTTGCTCATACATATAACATTAGGAATAATTTGCAACCACAACAACCCACCCCAAAACCCTTACCTTTGCCTAATCCCATTTTTCCTAGATAACCTCAATTAACTTCGCATACTAAGGAGCATGATCTTGTTGAACAACTTAAGAATACTCCTACAAAGAAATCCCTATGGGATTTAACTCAAAATTCACCTAACTATCACACTATGCTTCAAACGGCCTTACAAAAAGTTCCTATCCCTTCTAATGTGTAAAAGAATGACATAGCAGCCCTAATTCAAGGATTGAATGTTGACATTGTTTTCCACCAAAGTGAACTTCCCCCTTTGGAAGTGCAAAAACAAAATGAATCTTTCATAATAATATCTCAATTTATAAAATAATAGGGATAAAGTGAACCCTTGTTGACAATGGCTCAACCCTTAATGTGTGTAGTGTACATCTTTTGGATAGGCTTCATGTGGATAAATAAAAAATTCAACCTGATTCCTTATCTATCCATGGATTTGACAATGTAGGAAAACAACCACTTGGTGTGATCACTTTGCCTATTATAGTTGGGAAGGCCACATTTGAAACACCAATCCATGTTATGCCTAATGATATTTCATATAATCTCATTTTATGTAGACCATGGATTCATGCAATGAATGGAATACCTTCTACTCTTCATCATAAAATGAAATACGTTTACAACAACAAAGTGAAAATACTTGAAGCTGACATTGAACCAAACAATTGCTTGAACATTGAAAAAAACAAATAGAATCATCTAAACACATTGACACCATCTACACAAGTTGATCGTGTGCAAGAAAAAGAATTTTTTTTTGAGGGAATAATGAAGCTCTTCGAAGATGATTGGGGTTCCTTATATTTTGAACATACATTCATGGGAGAATACAAGATCATAAACAAAGATCCAAATAAGGGACAAGAGATGGTTGTCCTATCAACACAAAAATGGGACGACCCCTCACAAGCATCCGCTTCAACCACTTCTGAACATAAGACACAAAATTACACAACAAACTTTGAAGAACTCAACAACCAACAACCACCCAATCCAAAAGAAATGAAAAAGCTTTATGGAAAATAATATGAACTTATGAAAAACCTCAGATATAGTGGAAAAGGATGTGGTGCCAATGAACAAGGTATCTGCAACCCTATAGAACCTAACATACAAGAAACAACTCATGGTCTTGGTTACTATCCTTTGATAGAAATAAACAAGCCTTCACTCAACATCAACATGATCACAAAACTTCCATCTAAGATGACTTTAATAGTAGTGGGTATGTGCAGGATCATGATGGGCCAAAAAGTGGCAATATTATGGGTATTTTTAGGGTATGTGGCTAATGACTTTTTTTTTACCCAAAATTGATGAAATGAAAAGGGTGTTTAGAGGAGATTCTCAACTTTTCACCAATATAAATTATTCTTTAATTTGAATTTAATAAATAATTATTATTCATTTTCTATTTGAATTACGACTAAATTCTTGATTGATAGGTTGATTGAAAAACATATATAAATTTCAAACAGTATCACATTTTTGAATCCAAAACATGCATCACATTCTATGCCTTGCATACTATAGGATTAAAAAGAAAAATAAATTTCATAAAGTTTTGACCAAGTTAAGGTGGTCAGACATTGAGTTTTTATATTTTTTAAAAGTTGTAATAAAAAATTCATAATTAATTATTTACATGGAAAAAAATTACAAAAAAATATGCATGACATCCAGACATAAGTCCTCTACTTATATATAAAATCTTATAAAAAAATATTATCATTTTATTATGGTTAGGGTGGTAAGACAAACACCTGCTTCTTATTTTTTCCCTGAAATTTAAGTAGTACTGCATTGAAATTTCAAATTGTCACCAAATAGATTTTATTTATTTTTAAATAAACCTAGTATTTTAGAAACTACAAACAATTTTCTACAGATTCTATTCTTACATATTTTTGAAATAATATAGCTAACTTATTCAAATTTTTACATCAAGTTGCCTAACACTTATTTTTCTGAATTTTTTGCCACTTAAGGGCCTATTTTTTCCATGATGATCCTACACATACCTTAGTGCATATTGAACTAATAGACACTAGTGGTCTTGATTGTTCTCCTTGGCCTGAAATGAAACAAACAAAGAAATCTTTGCTTAATGTCAATGTCATCTCACAAAATGCTAATGATTTGAGTTCATTATATTTTACACCCTCCTACAAAGGAGAGAATAAAATCTCACAATCTAAAGAATATTATGTAGATATGACATCTTGCACTAAGCAAGAAAAATATTTGTTGCATAATAAGGGAACATCTACCATTAATCAAGAGGGTATCTTGTCAAGACTCCTCCAAGATCACTTTATATCTCTCCCTCCACAAACTAGAAAGAAATTTTATTACAAAAATTCATTTTGAGCATATCATAGAGTTCACGTCGATTCCAATAATGAATGTAAGGTGTTCAGTAGTAAAATCCAACATCTTAAGGAATTTAGTAATCTCCCTTATGTGGGGGCACCTAATTCCTCTAATTGATACTAGTTTTCACTCTAGCATGTTTCTCATCAATCATTTTGGCTCATTCTTATCCTGCACTAAGTGGGGGCAAAGGGTTAGTTAGCCTTGTCCTCGTATGTCACTTGTCATTGCCTCTTTAGGCTATTTCGTCACCTTTCATGAGCATATAAGAGCAAGCTTGGGATGTGGATGACATGCCTTCAGTTGGCGCACATGTGACATACTACCTTTTTCATGATGTATCTTATAGGAAACATATGAATTGGCATAGGGCTTTCCAAGTAAGCTCTCATGTCTTCTTCCTCTAATTTAAAGAAATTTCTTAGAGTAATGGTGTTAGCAATTGCTTTAAAGTGGGGGCATACATCAACACTCACATTTCATTGTGCGATTTTCTTTTTCTTGTGATTTCCTCTCTGGGAAACATTAGGTACAATGTTTCCCAGGATGAGACATTGCACTTGTCCACTCTTGGAAACAAGATGAGACCATTTGCACTTTTTCTCTCTTGGAGACATTAAGTACAATGTTCCCTAAGATGAGACCTTACACAAACTAAGCAAAATCCCTTTGAGCATTCCTTACACCATTTTTCTTTTACAATGTCTATGAGTTTCAAGCATAAGAAGTTTTTCTTGCCTCATAGAGCTCAAAGATCATTTTTGTGGCACCTTATCAAAGTTATCAGGAGGTATAACTTTGGTACAGTTGAGTAGGAAGCCCAATATAAGGCATGAATTTCCCCATATCCACTCACGTGTGTGAGCACATATCGATCATATGTGTCTCACCTCTTAGGACTTCTCACCCGGTAGATAGCCAAAAATTTCATCGCCTCAGAGTGAGTATGCATTTTTTTGACAAATAGCCTAGATCTAATCTACAATGTGTTGGAAAAATGGTCAAAGCTTGATCCACCTTTTTATTTGTACTTCTCTTCCTTCTAGTTATTGCCATTGCATGATCATGTATCTTGTTTTACTAGAAACTATATACCTTGTGCATGTCCTTTTGTGCTTATGTTGGTTTGACTTAGGATATTGAATCCTACGGGCTTGCACAACCTCCTTTGATTCTTTTCATCCTTTTTCATATGCATTGGTACGATTGTACCCCTCTCGAATGTCTACTTTAGTGTGATTTTGAAGCAAGTTCATCCTCTCACTAAAGCGGGGGCTAAATGTAGTGTAGAAAAAAGTATCTCTTGCTTGATATGGGAATAATTAATGATAAATTGGACTTAATGACACCTTGATCTAGTGTTGCGAGGTGTTTTACGCATCCATATTAGGTCTTGAGCCCTTGAAAATTGAATAAAATGCATTCATTGATGTCTTGTAAGGTGTTGTAAAGTGTTGTAAATGACTTTCACACTTTTCTAGACCTTTATTAAGCATTTAAGTCTAATGGGCCTATTTTTCCCCTAATTCAATGTTGTAAAATGTATTTAATTGCATCTTCACATTAATCTAAAAGGCTTGTAAATTAAACCTAATTCTAATCTAGTGTTGTAATGTATTTTACACATTCAAATTGGATTTTGTGCCTTTCTAGGCTATGTGGACCTCATTCTAATCTTGTAAAGTGTATTTAATCACACTTTCACATTGAACTGTGTCCCTAGCCCTAGTTACCCTTTATATTATCATTAATAGGCCCCTATGACCCCATATTGTGCATCCTAAGGCCTATTTTGATCAAAGACCTGATAAAATCAACATAAAAACTAAAATTATTCATTCCCCAACAATCTAACTCAAAAAACAGCGCCTATGGGACTACGTTGCCCATCTAGGTGAATGAGTCCCATCTAGGTGGGACCAAGTCACCCAACTTGGCAAGTTAGTCCCATCTGGGCTATTTTTGAGGTTTGAGCAAGAAAAATTGGGTTATAAGTTTAATTTTCCTCCATGTCAGCCTTGGGGATCAAATTAACAAGTATTTTAGGTGGATTTCCTATATAAACAAGTTTTTAAACTCTAATTCATTCACCTAATCATTCATTCATCATCCATTCTCCATCTCAAGTCAAGAAAGTTAGGGTTGTACCATCTTAAGTCATCAAGATAGCTTTGTAAGGCATTCAAGGGCAGATGCTTCATCTATTGCTACAGAAATTCAAGATCTACCATCATGGAAAGTTTCTAATTCCTTCATTTCATGTTCATGCTTCATTTTATTCCTTCATTTGGTTTAATTACCTAAACGGGGTTTGACCAAGGAAAACCCCCATTCCCTAACATTCAACATTTCTCTTTCTTTGTGTGTTTGTAGATTTAAGTGATTTTAGGGCTTGGAAATCATTGAAGAATAGGTTGCAAATTTTTTGAAGACATCTCCTTGTTGGCTAGGCCAAAATATTCACAAAATTCACTTTTAGGCCCTAATTTGGTAGTTTTAGAGCTAGAAACTTGGAGGAACAAAAAGTGCAGACCAAGAGCTTCCATTTCTACTTTCAAATTTTTAGGAAAGCCAAAGTGGACTAAGTCACCATCAATGGAGAATTATTCCCACTATACATTTTTGATAGAAATATCTATAGATTTGGGTACCCATTTGGTTGAAACGGGCTCCAATGCAGTTTTCCAGATCTGGGACTAGGTCACCCAAAATGGCATATGAGTCCCAATAGGTCAAAATTTCATATTCAAAAGGATTTCCAGTCTTCATCCCAGCCTCTACAAGTTTCTAGGTGCACACTTTCAATTTAATAGTTTTCCATTTTGTTTCATGGTAATTTCTAGGTCATTTAGTATATGTTTGCATACTACACTGTGTTTTCAAACACTTTACATTTCTTTGGTTTTCATTCATTAGTAAATATCTTTTATCATTTTTCAGCATTTAGGTCATTATCCTTTGATAGATTTAAATCATATTTGCATTAGTCTTGATTGATCCATCTAGGTTTTTGGGATTCCTCTCTCCTTTTAGGTGCAAAACCCTAGAAGTGTAAGAGAGTTGCCTATCCTCAAAAATCTATGGTTTAGTAATAATTATGAAATTATGTCTCATATAATATGTGTAAGTGAAAGAAGATAGGTTCACTTTTTGGCCAAAAAGTGGAATCATTTTTCCTAAACATCAAAGTTTGTCAAATTGAAATAATTACACATTGACTCTTAAGAAAGTATAGTAATATGAAAGGTAGGATTTTGAGTCTATTTAAAAAATATATAATTTATACTAATACCCAAATGATACAAGTTTATTTTATATAGGAAGTACAAAAATCACTTTTGAAAAGTCACCTTTTTAGGTCCATAACATGCATGTGTATGGAAAACATAATTTGACCTATATAAAATTATTTTTCTAATTTTTTTTGGGGAAATATGTCTATTATAGTGAAGTTTTATGAGGATATGTATTTATATATTTTTCAAAATATATTATTTTAATTATTCTTTTATTTTCCCAAATTGCTATTTTTGAAAACCCCTCATGTTGAGCTAAAATAATCATAAAATTATTATTTTTATTAAGTAAAGAATTATATCTAAAGAGGTACATTTAACACACTAAATTAGGGAATTGTTAAGTCCATTTTAAATAAAAAGGCCCAAACAAGTGAGAAAATATAAAGGGTTAAATTTTCTACACTACACTTGCCTTGGGCTCTATATTATTCATTTTCTTTGAGGCTTTGAAGGTTTCCTCTTGTTTAGATGATGAAATGAATAAAAATAGGTGAAGGGGTCAAATATAGAATGATGGAAAATGGAGTTTGATGGATCTATTTCTCTCTATTTCATTAGGAAATGAGATCTACATGATGAAAGGACTGTCAAGCTTTAGGTGAGTCAATTCAAAGTGTGAGTCTACTAATTTCCTTTTTTTGCAAGGATGGGGGTCCTCATTAAAAAACACCTCAGGGAGAAAGATTAAAAATAGAAAACTAACTCCAAAATGTGATCTACAAGTTGGATCTAATAGATTAAGCTCAATACTGATGGAAAAAGAAATTGAAATGCAGATCGGAGAGAGGTCAGATGATGTGTACCAATCACCAAAAGTGTTTTTCTAAAGATGACCTGGGACTCATTCACCCAGGGGTGAATGGGTCTTGAGTTAGGGTTTTATTCCAACTTTTGGGAGCCTCTTCTATAGATCTGAATCCTTTGATTTTCCCAAGTTTTAGGTTTTGGAAAGGAAAAAATAAATTTTTTAGGTGAGTTTCCATGAGATGACAACTTCTGTGACAACTTTTGCAACTTTTCAAAAAGTTCTCCAATTTTTCTCTTCAAGAGATCTTTAAGATATCTTCCACCTAAATTTTAACACATAAATCAAGAGGAAAAAATGTTTTATTTTTGGTGAATGGGGGTTTACCTTGGTCAAACCCTATTGTGGTAATTAAACCTTGAAATGAAATGAAATACCATGAAATGAATGATTAATGAATAAATCTATGTCACAACTCGCCAAACCCTTGGGTGAACCTTTGATTGTAGATCTACCATTTGCATGAAATATCTTCAATGGATGTGGATCTTGTTCTTGAAACTTGATTGGAAACAATACCTTGAATTCTTGAATGGATCATGAAATCTACATCATCATATTATCTTCAATAACATGCATGATGCATGAAAACATCGACATGACACTTGGATCTTGATTGCTGCAATAATTATTTAATAAATATTCTCTTGAATGCCTTGAAATGCTATTGAAATACTCTTGATCTCACAAAATTACTATAGGAATGCTTATTTCAAATTATTAGGTGAAACATAGTGAAATGACCTTATATTTATAGGTATGTAACATTAATTTCTTTAAATTCAAATAAAACAAGTCGACACATGAATACAAATTGGAAGATGTGAAAATACCACCAAAAACATAATTTAAATTTAGGTCCTAGGTCTATGTAAGGACCCATTCACCCATGCTAGATCACTTACCTAGGAAATACATTGCTCAATGAGAGGTGTTATGTTTTTTATTAGATAAGCAGGGAAAGGGCCTTGATCCCGTGGTATAAATTCATAATAGTAAGTAGCTTGAAACATACTAGGAAAAACAACACCAGCCACCACCAGACCTACAAAGGCACACATGCCAATAAACTAGACTTGCAACCACAAAACCATTATCTACATAATCAAAAACAAAATACCCATATTAATCCACAAAATGGTATGCAAACCATTTATGAGATCAACCATAGTCCAGCAAGTACAAAATTGTAACAAAGCTATAAAGAAATAGCAGTCTGGGACAATACTACTAAGCACCAAAAGTTTCAAAGCACTCGTTTGACCAAAGAAAAAAAAACCCAATTTTTACCAATTTGGGGCACCAACTCTCTCCAAGTAGGTCCATCTTCAAATTTTGAAATGGACCTAACCATCAACAAAATAGGAAAACTAGCCTCCCTCCAAGCAAACAAAAACAAAGTCTAAAACAACAACCACCCCAAGGGTGGGTAAGACAAACTATACTTCCAGCTCATAAAAGAAAGATTAAGAGGATCTTGAAACCCAACCACCATAAAATAGCTAAGCCCATCAGCACTCCTTAATAAAACCATCCCACCTTGAACCTGTTACTTAGAGCAACCAAACCATAACCAAAAATAACATTAGCACTTCTGGGGTAGCGAGCCCCCATCCACCTACTTTCCTTTCCACCTTTATAGGAGGAAGCATATAACAAAAGTAGAATCACCCAAACAACAAAAATTGAATAACACCAACCCCTCGAGAAAAACACCAACTTTGGGCTTGAATCAATTGCACAACCAACAAAATAGATCAGCAAGCCATCCATCAAGCTATAACAACAACAATCTCTAATAGTAACCGGATCCAAGTGACTAGGACAACCTAAACATCAAGGACTCCATGAAGCAGTAGCTTCCAAAAAACATCATCATTAAAACAATAGCTCATGAATAATCACAGGTCCAATGCATCTAGACTCCCTACTAATTGGGAGTTGACAAGTAAAACAAAGCACTAAGGATCCATCGCTAGCTTAAAGCACCAATCCACCTAAAACACCAACTCAAAATCTACCTCAATAAGAGTGAGCTCCCTTTTATAAGAGAGGAAGAAGTGAGGATCAAAACTACAAGAGCCACCAATCTCATGCATAAGAATGCTCCACCTTAATAAGAACAAACATCTAAGGAAAGTGAACTACTCATTGCAACAACATCAACCATCTCCACCTCTATAGGAGAGTGCTCCACCTCAATTGAAGCAATCTCCACCTCGATAAGAGACCCCAACTGTAAAACCTAGTAGGAATCCAACACTCTAGTAGTAAGAAAACCCACTTCATCCCTTGACAACACAAGCATTAGGTACCATAAGGAAGCAAAATAAGGTTGCTCAGCAACCACCAAAGAGAAAGCACACCCCAACGACCTCAAAACCATCAAGATGAATATGGAATGAAACCCCAACAAAAGAGTAGCATCCGAAGCATTATAGAGGACCACAAAGGAATCCTCACACACCAATTTCAACCAATTATCAACATCCTTGAAAAGCATGAGCAATCCATTGAAGACCATAGACAAGAAAGAAAAGATTCTTGAAACAAGAGAGTCCATAACATCCTTGAGGACCATCTACAAACTTTCCACAAAAGGAACAAACAATCCTATTAAGGGGGCCTCAAAGGTGAACTTGTACCTCAATTTTAACATATCCAAAGTAGCTTTAGAAACAACACCATAAGAAAACGTCACATTCACCTCCTTAAACAAACCCCAAGCCTCGATGACAAAAAATAGAGAGATAGCCATAACATTGAAACCATCATAAGAAAGAACATACAGCTCCAAAATAGAAGAACTAGAGCACATAACACCCACCTAGAATGAAGAAATACCAAGCATTAAAATCCCGTAAACACCCACAAGACTAGAGTCCCTAAACAAGACAAAAGTAGCCTTAAGCTAGAGAAAGAATAGGACCACACAGAGCAGCTTGAAAGTAGTAGCACTTTGCCCAAATAGAGTAGAAAATTAGACCCAAGAAAGGGTAGAATACCACAAAAATCCATGAGGGCTCCACAAGGAACACATACAAAAATAAAAAAACATCTGTCCAACCTCCAGCAATCAAGTAAGTAGCAAGAGACAGACAGGAAATAACCAAAAACCTAGCCAAAGAGTCTGCCATAGACCTCATATCAACGGCCACCAACATAAACTCAACCAAAACAATGGAACACGTTGATGAACACTAGTACAAAGCAAAGATTTTGGAGCAAAGGAGCAAGATGCAGAACCCTAAAAGGGACAAACCCAACACAAAGAACCCATTAGCTACAACATGACTATTGATCTCAAGGAGAAGATGCATCACAACACTATTTGTGAGACTGCAAAACTCCCCAGAAAAAAATGTTTAGACACATAAACAAGCCTTCTTCACCAAACATTCCTTATGTTAAGGAATTAAGGAATGTTAGGTTTCCTCTTTGAAAAATGTGATAAATTAGACTTGGATTTTAATTAGAGGGGAAAATTAAGGAAAATTAACCTTAATTATTTAAGGGAGCCCTAAATAAGTGTGAAAGTGTAAAGAGGTACACTCTACAGTTACACTAAAAATAAGGCAAAATTAAGTCCATTTTAATTAATAGGGCCCTAAAGTTAATGTGAATATGTAAGATACAATTACAACACTAAATTAAGGCATAATTAGGTTCTGTAGGCATCCATAAAAATTTGAAAATACTACACTTCAAGCATGGGTTAGTACTTTGCAAAATCTATCAAAATGCCCCTATGAAATAATGAAAAATGCTCTCTAACATGATAAAAAAACAAACCAAACTGAAATCATAAGAAAACCATAGTGCATATCTATTCCATAGTGGATTGGTGTCAAATGTGCAAATGATCCTTTCCCAATCCTTGATCAAAGCTAAAATGATGCAAATGCCAATATGATGAAGAGCAAGATTAGTTCTCAAACCAATAGAGTAACCTTGCATAAAAGTTGTGGACGGATTGATGAAGATTAAGGCCTTCATTTATATATTTTCTTGATGAGAGATTGGCCAAATGGGTGAATGTGGGACTAAAGATCCACCAATGAGAAGAGGCCACTTGTCAAGTGGTGATAGGCCAAGGGATGTGCAAGATTTGGGAAGTGTGCCCATGAGAGGGAGTTTCAAATTCAAATTTGGGCAATAAATTTTGAGAGGGGGACAAGAAAATGAGAAATAAATTCAATGTTGGAGGGACAAATCAACTTGTCATATTTTTCAAACTTGAGGGAATATTCCCCATAAATGCCATGTTGAGTGAAAATGATGATTTTAATAAATCAATAAATTGATTTATTTGTGCAAGTGGCATAATCTAGAGAATGCAAGTGGGTAAGATTAACATTTAATCATGGTTAGATTAAATTAATGATGATTAGGTTAGTTTGACTTTCATGACTTAAATATTTGATTTATTTAAATCAGAAAAGGATCAAATATGACTTGGAGATTTAATTAAATAAAGCTTTGTTTATTTAATTAAAGGTTGATGTGAGACAAGTTGATTTATTTAATAGTCCTAATTTACCTAGTGAATGGATTTGTTGCATTTGATTTATTTAATGAGCGAATGAACGTCAATTGGGTGCACGATGTTAATTTCACATCTACATTTTGCCCCTCTTTGAAGCAATGTACTTGTTGCATTGGTTCAAAGAATAAACTTTCCACGATCAAAATTGATTTTTTTTTTTAGTTTTCGGATGTCCCAGTGGAAAGTACACTGGTACATTGCCCCCTCGAGAGATCGAGCGAAAAGATTTGATTTGAGGGTAAATCTCACGATAAAGAGGTTCAAAATGGATGGTTATGGACGATGATGCAAATGAGATGATTTTAAGATGCTTAGAATTTAACAAATCTATATTATCCTAAACAACCTAAATGATGATATGATGTATGAGATGGATGATGTGATATGCTATGATTATGAAAATGTATGATTTATGTAGAAGCTTAGACTAACAGATCTATATTATGATGATGATATGATGTGATTATGAAAATTTATGATTTATGCAAATATGATGATTTAGGAGATGCTTAGACTAACAGATCTATATTATGATGATGATGATGCATGTGAGATGATATGCAGAATACTGATGGTTTGTGGATGCAAGATGAATGCACGATGGACCATGCATGATGGATGTATTGGTGACGATGATTAACTATTCATGCTGTGATGTTAGTGCGGAAAATGAAGAAATTAGATGATGACAAGAGGGTCCAACAAGCCAACATTATGAGAGGTGATGATGAGAAATGATGATGAGAACATGATGATGATAGATGGATAATGATTTGCTTATCAAGGATTGGGATTTTAAAAGGGCTACTTACCTTATGTTTGATAACACACATAGGCTTGATGCATCAAGGTAAAATGAATTAGGATGATGTTGTACCTAGTGTGATGGACTTTGACTCAACAAATAGATAGGAGTATTCTTGTTCACACTCGACATATGAAAACCTTGCTAGGACGTACCTAACAAAGCAAGTATTCACCAAGTTATTTTACAAGAATGTCCAACAAGCACAACAGATAAAAGGATAATGATCGTTGCCCCATTCCTATCTCTCTAAATTCTTTGTTCAGATATCATCGAGAGGTCCTTGGAATGAGCGCAATAAGATAAATCAAAAGAAAAAGACCAAGTACCCAAACAAGTCAATGTTCTTCATATCTCTAGCCAAAGGGATTTGTTTTGATAGGATAAGAATCCAAAGTGATATCCAAAATGATGCCCATTGTCGGAACGATATATCCTAGGACATGCATTGTATAGGATGATGATGGTTTGATAAGTTGATTGATAGGTTGTTGATATAAAGTTGACTGACATGTTTGAAAATGATCAAGAGTTTGATTTTGTTTTAATTGTTTGTTGTTTCAATTTTGATTTTACGATTGAAGCTTGCTTTTGATGCTATGATTGTTTCTATTTGTGTTGCCAAAGGATGAAGGTGAATGATTTATTATGGATGATTGATTATTGCGGGTGATAACGGGGGATAGATGGATTTTCAAATATTTGGATGTTTTTGACATTTTTGGAATGTTTTTTGAGGTTGTTTTTGGTGTTTTTTGAGGTTTTTTCAAATGTTTTATTTTTGATTTTTCAAATGTTTTTGGCTTTTGTATATTTTGAATGTTTTTGGATTTTGATGTTTTTTGAATGTTTTTGGATTTTGATGTTTTTTGAATGTTTTTTGATTTTGATGTCTCGGGGGCTGATCAAAGATGAGCCTTGCCTACGTTTAAGCTCATAGACGACATAGTTCAGATACCATGTTTTTGATTTTGATATGTTTTGAATGTTTTTGGATTTTATGATTTTATGATGTTTTTGGATTTTTGCATGATTTTAACGATTTGGATATGGATATGAATGATGATATTAGTGCTCTATTTGGCATTTTGTTGAAAACCAAGCTAAGGTTGATTGATCAGATTGATGGATTGATGATGATGATTTGATTGGATTTGATTGATCATGATTGATGAAGCTTGATTTGGAATAAAAGTTGTTCAAATGATTTGATGTGACGTTGACATGAAAACTAGATGCAACTGATAGTGATTATTTGGATTGATGTTCGATTAAAGATAAAACTTGATAAGGAACATCTTTTCATCAAAATGTGACATGGGCTAATGATTTGGATTATAGATCACAAATGCTTTGACCAATTTGGCTTCACGTTTTCTAATGTTCGTATCGCCACATAAGTTGGAGGATATAGATCGAGATTTATTCTCGAAGCAAGATGTACATATCTACCCGCAATGTCTAGCAATGTATGGAATATGATGGATGAATGCTCAGATAGGTGTACGGATGGATGGATATTGATTATCTTGTGATAAGATAAGGTGTTTGGATCAAGGAAGCTCATTTAGATAGTGCTTCATAGCTCAAGTAATGTTGCATAGGATAGGATCAAATGGAAACTACCTATGTCAAGATGTTTACCATAAGCAAGTGTAAAGTGTTCCCCAAAATTTCATCAAGATCAAGATAACTTGGATGATGGGTGCAGATGGATAAAAAATAGATTGGATCAATGGTTTATGGATGAATGGATTTATTATGGATAAGATGGATGGAATGCTCGATTTATTATGGATGGGATGAGATGCTTTTACCTGAAGTGACACACGTAGATGCTCGATTCTACACATGATGCCTTTTTGCCAGGTTTTCATCATGGTCTTTCCCAAAGTGCTACCCATGCAGTTTTCACTAGAGGATGATTTTTCTCTTTACTCTTTTCAATCCTTTTTCTTTTTTTTGGGATTTTCATCTTTTTTGATTTTTTTGATTTTTTTTGAAAGATTTTAAACTCATGTCGAATCACAAGGTGTCATTGATGTAGATGCCCCTGTCATAATGTGCCATCGATATCTTGCTTGAAGAAGCTGCTTTGCTAAGATACGTGCACTTGAATGCATCTTTTTGGATTACTGATATGCTTTATTGATACTAGAGTTGACTTTGTCTTGGTGTGCACATCGCAATAGAGTGCCTTCTGAATCCTTATGATAAAGAGCCATTGCCAATACATGGTCAATGTGAGAATTGGATATCACGCGTGGAGGCGTGGATGGAGTGTGTTTAAGGATAAAAGATGGATTGGTTGACAGCTTGGAATCTTTGACTCTCCAAACTTGGGAAGATGAGCAATGATGGGTGGATACGAAAGTGTGTGTGGAATTAGGACCAATTGCTTGATACACTTTGTATGTCGCTTGAAAAGCCTGCTTTTGCTTTTGTGGACATCGTTGATGGATACTTTTCCCTCTTTTATTTTTCCCCACAGTTTCTTTGATTGATGGAGTTTGATAGGGATGATCTTTCTTTGTATTCTTTGGTGTCCATTTGTATTTGATTTGTCCATTATGCTTCTCAGCTTCTTTTGCTTTAATAACATTCTTCATACTTTGATTCAAATCTTCCTTTTGACGTTGGTCCCAATTTGTGGATGGGGTGATGGGTGGATGAAGATTCATGACGTGGCTAGTTGTAGTATTGGCATCGGTTTCATCATAAGGATTCTTCGTGCTTCCTATGTTGATGTTTTCTTGAGACATAGTTTCCCCCAGTATTGTGATAGTAGTACCTTCATGCTTTGATTCTGCTTGTTCTGAGATGTCTTGTTCAATAAATATGCTTTGACAAATGACTACTGTAGATGAAATTATTTCAATTTTCTGCTCTACTAACTCTGGATTATACTATTTTGTTTGAATTGTTTCCTTGAGTGGATAATGCTGGATATCTTCATACATGATGTCTTTAGGTTGGATTTGGGATATATTTTATCTTGATCTTGACAACTCAATAACCTTCTCTTTTTGTGTAATAATGTCAGGAGTAAAAGAATCATGTTCTGAATGAAGATCATCCACATGTCCATCCAAAGAAAGCATCTCATGGGTAGATGGAGGAGTAAGTGTTACATGGATATGATCATCTTGCATAGATAGTAGAGTTTCCATTAGATTATTGTAGTATCTTGAAGATACAAATTCTCAATCTTGAATGATTTTGGAGTTGCTTTCGACATGCTTTGGATCAAGTTCTTGACATGGATCGGTTTCAAAGGATGGATTTCTTACAAAGGGTTCTTGGATGTCATCATTAGACATGGAAAGTGGTTCAATATCCTCAAGTATCGAGTTTAGGTTTCCTTCAGTATCTCTAACCATGAGGTTGAAGGATGTCAATATGTCTTAGAAAGGACCATTGCTAGACCTTGGTGAAAGATTTTGATCACGCTTTGGAATAAATTATTGAGATATGTCCTCTAACTCATAAGGCGATGTAGAGACATTTTCAACATGATCATTGGTCAATGTTTCATTGGATGAGGTGAAAACATCTTTATTGATGGATAGATCTTGATCATTGTTTTCAACAATTGTGGTGGAAGGTTTTCCAATGTCTTCAACCATAGGGTCAAGTGATGTTGGCATTTCTTTGGTTGGATCATTGTTGGTTGGTGGACTTTGATCATGATTGAAAAGTGATTTTTGACATATGTTGATTTGATCATTGAATGGAGTAGACACAACTTCAAGGTGCTCAGTGATGGATTGATCTTTCTCCTTGTTCTCAACAGTCATGGTGGAGAGATTGCCAATGCTATCATTTCCCCCAATAGTGATTATCTTTTGATCAATTAGGTCTTGGATGGGTTTCTTGAGTCAAACACAATCTAATGTTTTGTGTCCCTTTATTCTATGATAATCATAAAGGTGCTTCTTGTTATACCTTGGCGGTTTTATGGTTGGTTCTTGATAGTTCACATAAATAGGGATTTTGATGAGATTTTCTTATACCAATTGTTGTAGGACTGATTCGATTGGTCTCCCAAGTGGTGTGTATTTTCACTTGTTTCCTTGTGAGATTTGCACTTTAAATTCACCTTGTGGTGATTGGGTTTGTTGTTGATGTTGTTGATCTTGATATCTGACTTCTTGCCATTGGAGATGTTGTTCTTGATGTAGTTGTGGATATAACTCAATGCTTTGTTGACATGGTTCAACCAATGGAGAAATGTATTGATTTTGGAGAGAAGATATCTCTTGGCTCAATAATTCAATTAGTTTAGCATGTGAAGCAAGTTGTTCTAGTGAAATTTGATCTTGATTTTGACTCCCTTGATTTGGCTTTTGTTCAAGTAGATTTGGGATGTACACTTGTGGTGTTTGAATGGGATCATGGACAAATCAATTTTGGACATTGTTCTGACTTGGGATGATGTTCATATTTGGCATGATAGGTTGAAATTGAACATTGTCTTGATTTAGGTAACTTTTATTTTGCATGGTGTTACCTTGTCTTGAAGTTGTTAACATCTTGTTTGGACTTTGAACAATATTTGTGTGATTCACAAGCATATTTATCCCAAATTTTTTAGGATTCATGTTTCAAAAAATTGTACTTGGTACATTCTCATTGTTCATTTGAAGGCTCATGCATTGATTGTTTGGTTGACATACTTGTAGGTTTGGATTTAGATCTACCATCGGGAAAGGTGTTCCAATCTTTGATTTGGGCATACTCACACTTGTTGTGCCATTGACATTCATAGAAGGTAATGATCCCATGTATGGATTGTATAAGTGTGAGTTTTGATAATCAATCGGTATTGTAAGGCTTTGAAAGTTAAATTGATTTGGATTACTCATGATGTATGGATCAAGTTTGTATTCCATGTTCTCCTTGTGTTTTGACTTTGTTGTAAAAGTGATCTCTAAGGTTTTTAGGACCAATGACGAGATGAAGGATGAAAGGTCAAAATGATATGAGTGTTGAACATTTAGGGACTTTGGATCAATGCTAGACTTAGGGTTTGATTTTGATTGGTTTGATTTGGATAATGAACTTGTAAACCCTAAAATGTTGGATGTGATCTTAGGATGAACTTTTTTCAAATGATTGCTAATTCAATTAAATGTATGAGAAAGGATGCATTCCCATACACCTAACTAAACAAAGTGATTTTGATTTTGATGATCCACCCAAGTATAGAATGATGTTTCCAAAGATGTAAAGTTGTTTGGTGGGATGGATTTTGATAGATGTTTGAAATTTGGATGAGGTGTTTGATTTGTTCCTAAATGAGCCTAGGAAGGACTTGTTTACTAGGCCAAGATAGTGAAGAACATGCCTTTCTCTAAGAGTAATTCAAAATTAAAATACCAATGTTTGCATGAAAACCATATGACCAAAAGATGTCAAGCACATGTGTGGGGTCCAATTGATTTATTCTTTTCTTAATGGATTTTTTTACCACAAACACACTCTTGATTAGGTTTTCAACTAAATGTCCAATGTCCTAATTCCCTTTCATCCCACAAAGTACATTATGCGGAAATCGAGGAAATCAAGGCAAAGGTTACCTAAAGTTGACTTTAGTAGAAGCAAATTGAGATGAAATCCAAATGTTTAGATGTCTCTAAGGACATGAATCCCAAGGGAAAGCAATAACATGTGAATTTGTTCAAGGATATTTGCCTCTCCTAAAGGGTTTGCAATTTTGATGGTTCGTTGAATGTTGTTTTTCCAATGTTTTAGATAAAAGCATTGTGTTTTCAAACCACAAGCAATATGACGTCCTAGCTCAATTGATATGTTTTTCTTAGTGGGATTGTCTCATGCCCTTCATAGTAGAAGAGATTATTTTACATGCAACCAAGGATAAAATATAAAGGTATGTTAAGAATGAAGTCTTAACCTCTATATTCTAAACAAGATCGGACATGGCAAGTAACTTCTTGGAATCTAAGTTCCAATGCACCACTTTGATAAACTCATTGGATGGATTGGTTGGCTGCTACAAACAAGGTTCTTAATGACACAACATCGGGGAAATGACACCTTGCGAGCGTCCATCAAACCACTAAAGGCTTTAATCAATCCTACTAGGGGCTCTTATATGTTTTATGGTACTACCCCATTTTGAAAGACACTGTAGAGCTAAGGCCTACATACCATGAGGACTTGACAGTTTAGTCTTATCCATTTATATATCGGCCCGAATGAAAAATCGGTTGGAATCACTTTTGAGTTCTCCTTTCGGATGTGTCTCTTAGGCAGGCCTGTCTAAAGGTGACTCAAAGTAGTAAAAATGCATTTTGAATGTTTCTCTTGCACCCAAGATCACACGAAGCACAAGGGGAGAGGATACACATTCAAAATGCACCAAAGACAAAATCACTCAACTCAAACACTTGTTCTTTTTATAGCCCAAATCAATAATGAGTTTGTTTTAAAGCACCAATCTAAATGTGAAGTTGATTGTTCAATTTTAGCCCCAAAAACAACAAACTATTAGTCATCCATAAAAATCTACAAATAATACACTTCAAGCATGCGTTAGTACTTTGCAAAATTTATCAAAATGCCCCTATGAAATAATGAAAAATGCTCTCTAACATGATAACAAAACAAACCAAACTGAAATCATAAGAAAGCCATAGTGCATATCTATTCCATAGTGGATTGGTGTCAAATGTGCAAATGACCCTTTCCCAATCCTTGATCAAAGCTAAAATGATGCAAATGCCAATATGATGAAGAGCAAGATTAGTTCTCAAACTAAGAGAGTAACCTTGCATAAAAGTTGTGGATGTATTGATGAAGATTAAGGCCTTCATTTATAGATTTTCTTGATGAGAGATTGGTCAAATGGGTGAATGTGGGACTAAAGATCCACCAATGAGAAGAGGCCACTTGTCAAGTGGTGATAGGCCAAGGGATGTGCAAGATTTGGGAAGTGTACCCATGAGAGGGAGTTTCAAATTCAAATTTGGGCAATAAATTTTGAGAGGGGGACAAGAAAATGAGAAATAAATGCAATGTTGGAGGGACAAATCAACTTGTCATATTTTTCAAACTTGAGGGAATATTCCCCATAAATGCCATGTTGAGTGAAAATGATGATTTTAATAAATCAATAAATTGATTTATTTGTGCAAGTGGCATAATCTAGAGAATGCAAGTGGGTAAGATTAGCATTTAATCATGGTTATATTAAATTAATGATGATTAGGTTAGTTTGACTTTCATGACTTAAATATTTGATTTATTTAAATTAGAAAAGGATGAAGTATGACTTGGAGATTTAATTAAATAAATCTTTGTTTATTTAATTAAAGGTTGATGTGAGACAAGTTCGTTTAGTCAAGTTTTAAAGCACCAAGCTAAATGTGAAGTTGATTGTTCAATTTTTGCTTGGCTATCTAAATCAACACAACAAACTATTAGTCAAGTTAGCCAAAACAACAATCAAAACTCCTTATGAAGTTCTTATTCACATTAAGACAAGGAAACATGATAAAAAGCATTACAAAGAAAACATAAACATGTAAACCTATCTAAAATGGATTAAACCTTCACTTCATAAGTGGATTGGTGCTTCTTTGATGTGGAAAGAAGCCCTTTCCCAACCCTTGATAATGTAAATGATGATGATGATGGGAAAAATAGCTCTTGAATGAAGAGAGTGACTTTGCATAAGCTTTGTAGATCAAGATGTGGATGAAATGCTAAGATTGTGGAGTGGATGAACAAAATCAGTTCTCACTTTAAGAGAGTGACCTTGCATTAGCTTTGTGGATGATTTGTTGAAGAATGATGCCTCTATTTAAAGATTTTCTTGATGAGAGATTGGCCAAATGGATGAATGTGGGACTAAATATCCACCAATGAGAAGAGGCTACTTGTCAAGTTGTGATAGGTTTTAGGATGTGCAAGATTTGGGAAATGTGCCCAAGAGAGGGAGTTTCAAATTCAAATTTGTGCAATGAATGCTGAGTTTGACCTTTGGAAGGGGACATGTAAGAGTTTATTAATTGCTTTGTTGGATGTACATACCCACTTGGTTTTGAATTCAAACTCTAGGGAATATTCCATGTTGAGTGAAAATGATGAATTTAATAAATCAATAAATTGATTTATTTGTGCAAGTGGCATAATCTAGAGAATGCAAGTGGGTAAGATTAGCATTTAATCATGGTTAGATTAAATTAATGATGATTAGGTTAGTTTTACTTTCATGACTTGATATTTGATTTATTTAAATTAGAAAAGAAGAAACATGAATTGCATTTAATTAAATAGATGTTTGATTTATTTAATTAAAGGGATGATGATAGGATCAAGTTTGATTTATTTGATTTAAGCTGATGACTTTAGGAGATTGATAAATAAACTTGATTTATTTGTTGAATGGAATATGATTATGCATGATACTAATTTCACATGTCTACAGGTTCATTTTAATATTAATTCCTAATTAAGTTTGAAAAAGGGATACTTTTTACTACACTATAGATGATTCTCATTTTTGGTCCTCATTTCATATGCTGTGAGGATCTCATGTAATTCATCCATTGTTAGATTATCTAGATCTTTCATTTCTTTGATGGTGGAGACTTTGGAATCAAATATCTAAGGATGAGACCTTAATACTTTCTACACAATAATTGCATCCTCAAGATTTTCTCTGAGACCTATAATAGTGTTAAAAATTTCATACATGCAAGGTGAAGAGGTTACAATATATTACTCATCCTTCATTTTCAAAATTTTGAATTGTATCCTATGTGTTTGAAGCTTAATATTCCTTACCTTGTCGTCTCCTTCATATATGTTCTTTAGTTTATTCCAAATCTCTTTTTATTGATTCATAGTGCATTACCTTGATAAACTCTAATTTTTATAGATCACACAAAATTGCATTCATAGTTTTTGCATTATTTTCACTTGCCTTATTTTCCTCCAAATTTTTTGGTGGAGATGATGGAACTACATATTTTCTCACAATTGATAATTTCCAAATATCAAATTCAAGATATATTAGGTAATTGTGCATCATTATGCACTAGAAGAGATAATTTGTTCCACTAAAAAATGGAGTCCTATTTGAGGAGAATCTTTCTTGCCAAGCCATGTGTACTCTAGAGATCTACCTTCTAGCGATTAGACTATACTTGAAGGAACCTTCTCTGATACAAATTAATGATCACATACTTATATTGAGAAGGGGGTTAATTGATATAAGGTAGTATTGTACTATTTAAAATTAATAATCACAATAATATAAATCACACAACATCAACAATTAAGAACACAGGAAGAACATAAGATTTACGTGGAAACCCTTTTGAGAAAAATCCAGAAAGAAAAGGACTACTTAGATCTGCCACCCAAATCTAGTCACAAAAATTACTCTTATGAATTCTATAGGCACCAACCCATTGGAGATCTAGTATACACTACTAAGCACCAACTCAACAAGAGATACCAATATCTTTTATTAAGAGTCATGAACCTCCAATTCTTTTCTAATGAGAGGTGCCAACCTTAAAATAAACAATGCGTTTTCCTTCTTAGTTATAGTTGCTTCAAAGGATGAAGACTATTCAATTATCCTTAAAAAAAAATGCTTAATTATCCTTCATAGATCTACTCAAGTATCCTTCATAGATCTGCTTAAATATTCCTTGTAAATCTTCTCAAATATGCTTCATAGATTTTCTTGGAAATATATTTCATTAAAATCTTGTGTTCTAATACATTTCTTATTCTTCTTTTATACCCTCTCATGCCTCTTCAAGGGAGGAAACTTTCTCCAAAAGGGGTGGTTCCTCAAAGAGGTTAGCCCAAATAAGTTTTAAATATTAATTTTACTTTATTTATCAAATCTCAAGGAGAGGCACCGATATAATGAGGGCCAACCCACAAAGAACATATAATTTTAACTAATGTTATGCTACGATTGATAGGATAAATTTTTCCATTGGAATGGTTTGATTTAGTAGTCTTTGGATTTCATACTTTCAATTTTCATTAATGATTTCATGACATTAGCAAAATATTTTCTTCTTTGACATCAACAACAAAAAAAATCATTAATGCAAGATGAATAAATATTTTTATTGTGAGTGGTTGATGTAATTAAATTTCATTATCATTAATTCTCTTGAAATTAACCAATTCTAAGACAAGTAAATGTATTATTTATAATATGCCAAAGTGAATATGCTAACATTAAACAATGTGTTAAAGATATTTAATTCTTAAATTTCATTGAAAAATGGAAGTTATTTGCATTCAACGAATGTGCGAGTAATTTTTTCTGCCAGGCAGGACTAATAAAATTAGATGGGATTAATTTAAGTTATCAGATCTTATGCCATATGATTGAGATAAGTATTTGTAAATATATAAAAACTAGCAATCACACCTTGGTGTGCCATGGGTATGTTGAAGAGGTGTGGAAGGTTAATTAGGGAAAATTTGTTCTATTTTTTGAATATATTTGTGTAGTATGTGAGGTCAATTGGTAGACCATCTACCAAATGATGTTTGTGCAAAAAAAGTCTCAATGAAGAAGTGATAGCTTTAAATCAACTATGCAACCACTTATAGGGATCCCAACACAACTAAAAAATCTCTTTTAATTAGGAAGATAATGGAGCTCTATTACCAACAGGGTCATGCTATGTTTGTAATAGGGAGAGAGGGATAGATAGGGATAGAAAGAGGGACAGATAGAGGGGGAAAGAGCAAGATAGAGAGAGGGGTAAGGAGAGGAAGATAGAGAGGAAGATATAGATGGAGATGGAGGAAAGGGACATGGAGAGGAGAGGAAGAGATAAAGAGAGAGAGGAGAGAGAGAGAAAGAGATAAAAGAGATAAATATGTATAGAGAGGGAGAGAATGAAAGGGAGAAATAGAAAGCTAAATATAGAGATATCAAGTGATATAGACAAATAGGTAGATAGAGGGAGAGATATAGGGGTGGAGAGATGGAAGAAGAAATATAGAGAGATAGAGATAGAGAGGCAAAGAGATATAGATATAGAGTTCTAGAAAGAGAGAGGGAGACATGTCTAGAGATAGAGAGGGAGAGAGGAAAATTGAGGTAGAGATGAAGATAGAACGAAAGAGGAAGGGGGAGAAAAATAGATTGAGAGATAGAGGTAGAAGGAAAGATAAAAGGCATAGAGAGATAGGGAGATAAAGAGGGAGAGATAGAGAAGAAGAGATACAAAAATATAGAGAAGAAAGAGAGGGAGAGATAGAGAAGAGATAGAGAGATATAGAAGAAGAGAGAGGTAGACATAGGGAGAGATATAGATGGTGAGATAGAGTGATAGAGAGAATGGTATAAGAAGAGATAATAATATATAATTACTAGTTCAATTTGTACTATATAAAAATATTGATTATAATAATTTTATATTTATAATATTTAATAATTTTATTATAGAACATAATATATAATAATTAATATTATTATATTATATTACATAAAATATATATTATATATTAATTCTATGATTTAATATGTAATATATAAAAATATATTAATTATTAATTATAATAATTTATATTTATATTTAATAATTTTTTTTATAGAATATAATATATAATAATAATAATAATATAATTTATATAAATAAAATATTATATATAACAATAAATATAATTATATTATTTATAAATTAATTTATATTGTAAAAAATATATTTAATAATTTATAATATAAAATAATGCTTTTCATTTTAAAGTTAATACATCAATAGTTAAAAAAATAGATTAAATTTTTAAAATTATTAATAAATATTTAAATTTTTAAGATTAAATTTTTAAAATTATTAATAAATATTTAAATTTTAAGGATATCAACATATTATTGAAGGGCACGTTGGCATGTAATACCTAGGCCACACGACCGCAGGCCTCACTCAATTTTTAATTATTTATTAAGATTTTCTAAAAAAAATTATTAAAAAATAAATATTTTTCTATCTTTGTTTTTCCTGTACAATGAATGAAAAAGTTTCTTTACCTCTCGATTGAAAATCATGTTCAGCCAAGGAAAAATAGGGGAACGGAAATCTTCAAAACTATAGACAATATAAAGAATCGAATCTCTCCCGTTGCCGGTTAAAAAACATGTAAACAGTCTCGCTCCCGCTGCCGGCGAAAAAGGTAAACAAAAAATAATGAGGGTAAAAGATCGAACGGTGTTGGACATTTTTACCGTCTTGCACTGTCCTCAGATAATTCCAACCATCGATCACCCAAGTTAGCTTGCTCACTTCAAATAGGTAACGCCTTCGGCTTAAAAATATTCAATTTCTTTTCGGAAGCACTTGGGAAGGCCGAATGAAACAAAGGTTGGCGATCTCTGCTAGTCGGCCACTCATTACGGTAACTGGAAATTCTCGCCAGCTCTAGAAGGATTTGGATATGAAAACCGTTTTGATATGTCTTCTCGTGTTATAAATACGGGCTCAGAGGCAACAAAACTTACACAAGTTTAGAACTGACTTAATCAGATTGGTATCAATAGTTTCTAGTTTCTAAATAATGGCTCATTGGAGTTTTATTGGAATAATTAGTTTGTTTGTGTCACTGGGGGTGGTAAATTTTGGAGGCGTAGATGCCGTAGTAGAATACTCATTACAAAATGCAACAGCAGGAGTGCTCATCTCATGCCTGAGTGGAAATGGTATCCAAAACGTGACGTTAAGAAGCTCTTCGTCATCAGGCAGTTACTATTCGCTGCTCGAATTCTCTCTGCAGAATCTGCGCTATGCGGAAGAAGACGTGCCGAAGGCTTACGCTTTGATTGTCCCGGAGAGCAGAGAGCAAGTGCAGGAGTCGGTGCAGTGCTGCATACAACACGGCTGGCAGATTCTGGTGCGCAGTGGAGGACACAGCTATGAGGGTCTCTCCTCTACTTCTCAGGCTCCCAATTTTGTCATCATCGATCTAATGAAATTGGAAGGGGTTGATGTGGATATGAAATCCAAGACAGTTTGGGTGGAATCCGGTGCAACTCTCGGCCAACTCTATTCCGCCATCGCTAACAAGACTTCGCGCTACGGTTTCCCTGCCGGAGTCTGCCCGACAATAGGCGTGGGCGGGCATTTCAGTGGAGGTGGGCTTGGGTTACTCTCCAGGAAATATGGTACCTCTGCAGACCATGTTATAAATGCCCTCTTGGTGGACGCGTATGGCAATTTGGTGGACAGAAAGGGCATGGGAGAAGACGTGTTTTGGGCTCTCCGAGGCGGCGGGGGAGGGAGTTGGGGCGTGGTTGTGGCATGGCAGATAAGGCTTGTCAAGGTGCCTCCCAAAATCACTGCGTTCAACGTCTACAGGACGGGAAGCGATAACGTGACAGAGCTCCTGCAACGATGGCAAACTGTTGCACCTTTTGCCCACGAGGATCTGTACATCCGTACCTTTGTGTTCGGAGGAAAGCCTGGTGTTAACCTTACCTTTAATGGAATGTATTTGGGTCCTCTACCTCAACTCCTCAAACTTGTGAATGAGATCTTCCCGGAGATGGGTCTGGTCGCTGCCGATTGTAACGAGACAGACTGGATCGGCTCTGTCATTTACACTGCCGTGTCTAACGGATTTTCTGCCGACCTCCGCAACAGATATCTTCCCAGTAAAAGCTACTTCAAAAATAAGTCCGATTTTGTGACAAGCCCTATCCCAGCATCAGGCCTGCAAGGAGCATGGAAGATTATGGAACATAAGGCCGGCAGCATTATGATATTGGCTCCCATGGGAGGCATAATGAATCAGATACCCTCCAATCAGCTTCCCTTTCCGCATCGAGCAGGATATTTATATGAGATCCAGTATATACTCAACTGGGACAATGCGACCGAAGATGCAGAGTCTGTGACTTGGATGCGAATGTTTTACGAATACATGACTCCTTACGTTTCCAAATCACCCAGAGCTGCATATGTCAACTACGTAGACCTTGACTTAGGTGATGAATCTGCTAATGGAACCTCCACTGCGGAGCAGGCCAAATCATGGGGCCAAAAGTATTTCGGTGGCAATTTTATCAGGCTGGTGTATGTCAAGACTAAATTCGATCCCAACAATATTTTCAAGAATGCTCAGAGCATTCCTCCGCTCCGTCACAGCTACGCGATTCTCCTTCTCTTGAACGCTTATATTCATTCAGAAGGAAGCTACTTTAAGGTAAATAAAACCTCTACCACTTCCTCTGGCAGAATAATAGTGAGTGTTCGCTATCGTCACATTGAATAGAAAATAAATTTCTTGTATGTCTGTGTGCATCATCCTTTAATACAAGATTAGTTTCAAATATTTTTGTTCTCGTATAAATACTGTCAAACGATAGTAAAATGGAATTAAAGCAGTTTTTATGTTTCTTGCATCTATTTGACCACAGAGCAAATATATACATATACATAATATATTCTGAGGGCTTACAATTCAGAAACCACATGGAGCCTTCCTAATACCTGAATACAATACTGGGAAGTCAAGGATTTTGAAGGTTTTGGATTAAACAAGAAAAAGAATTAAGTTGTATTCAACTTTGTTTAGTCACAGATTTTAAATATTGATGTCAAAAACTGGCCAATGGAATATAACAATCTTTGTTGTAGTGTTAGAGACAATTGGAAAATCCTAGAGTTCACAAAACAAACTTTTATTGTAATAGATAAGATCATTTTCAGACTAATGTATTATTAATATAAGAATATAAGTGATTATATATTTACACAATGTATGTCATTTTTTAACTATTATTCAAATTTTATAAACCTAAATATTATAATGATTTCATCAAAGATAATTTAATAAGGATATCAATATATTAATTATATAAATATCAAGAATAATTTTTTTTCTTCAAATATTCTAGTTTTAACAAAAGATAAAAAGTATGAGAGATCAAAAAGATTGAGGTCACTTTGATATGCATGTAGAAAAATGTATAAAGTCTATAATTCCACAAAATATTAACTATTTTTATGTAAGAGAAAATTGCTACTACTAATACAATCTCCTTTGGAGACTATGTATGATAGAATCTTCCATTATACTTGTAATGAGTTTGCACTGAGTAGAAAAGAAATTCATCAAACATATATGTATGGATGTATATGAACACAAATGTATACACCACAAATACATTTGAATATATGTATATTTATGTGTACATGTATTTGTTTCTCTTTGATAGGTACATGCTTTCATATATGTATATTTTTAAATAAATGCATGATATATGTTGGTGCTCAATTTAAAAGTGTCAAAATCCCATCTATATGTTTTGACTCTATTTGACCCATCATATATAATTGATTTGAGATAATTCCTAATGTGTCTCCCTTGAGAATTTTTACACAAGTGTTGTACAATCTTCTATTAAAATTTACAAAAAAATCTAAAAGGTTCTAACTAAGTGTTATTTTCTAGTCATTTATCTAAGTATGGGTTTTGTAAGAGTTTCAAAGTTTTGGAATTTTCCTTCCTATTTTTCCTTTCCCCCTAAGTCCACATTTCCATTTATCCCTACTAGTGTTTGAGACTTTCGAATTTGAGCATACCTTTCACTTGTTCCCTACATTACAATCTTTTCCTACTATAATTTTAGAGTGTTCCTTCTTGGCCTTTATTTTTTTCAACTACCTTTTTTTTTATCTTATATTTGTCAAAGTTCTATAAATTTTCTTACTTGCATTCTTCTCCTCTAACCCCAAACTCCCTAATCCCTACAACAAGTCACATTTTAGAGTCACAATTTTCACCCATCCTAATGTAAAAAATATGTGGCCAAAGATGTGGGAATACTATAATATGGTACATGGCATGTGACATTCCCAAAATTTGATCTTTGATGTCTTACACTATATTACCTTAGCAAGATCATTAGTTTAGACATACTCCCATTTACATACATTAAAAGATACATTTATTTGTTTCTTGAATTTTCATAACTTGATTCATATATTATTTTAAAGTTAGAAATGTAAAAAAAACCTTATTTATTTTCTTTGATTATAAAATATGTTATCCATATTATCCTTCACTCCCCTACACTAATATGGGTTAAGAGGTATCCCCACCCCTAATCCTCAAAACCTTAAAACTCCTACAGTTTGCATTATTCGGTTCCACATACCACCTTGCATGACTTAGGTCGCCATTAATAACCTAACAAGATCCTATAGCTATCCCATAAAAATATTCCCATCTAAAAGTAACTGTTCGTTTTAAAAATAATTGCTAGGACGAAGCTACCGCAGATGCAGAGTTTGTGACTTGGATGCGAATGTTTTACGAATACATGACTCCTTACGTCTCCAAATCACCCAGAGCTGCATATGTCAACTACGTAGACCTTGACTTGGGTGATGCATCTGCTAATGGAACCTCCACTACAGAGCAGGCCAAATTATGGGGTGAAAAGTATTTTGGTGGCAATTTTATCAGGCTAGTGTATGTCAAGACTAAATTTAATCCCAATAATATTTTCAAGAATGCTCAGAGCGTTCCGCCGCTTTGTCACAGCTGATTCTATCTTTCTTGGATGCTTATATTTACTCATATAAATTAGAAGCTCTGGTACTTTGGTAAGTAAAATCTTCAATAAAGCCTTCCAACTTTTCTCTGGCAGGAATAGTGAGTGTGCCCTGCTATCATCATGTGATACTGAATAAATTTCTCTTATGCCTATAAAGTATCCCTAATCAATATTTAGCCGACAAAAGATCTATGGTTTGACCAGGCCTTTGTTCGCTCAATTATTGTCAAATGATAATAATAATTAATAGTTTTATCTTTCTTAGTCCATTTAGACCATTAATAGAGCAAATATATCTATTCAGAACAAAATTGAGATAAGGTTTAGACCAAAACCCATGGGAGCCTTTGAGTACTATGAATGAAAATACAAGTCAAGATTTTGTTTAGTGTTTTGACATTAAGAAAAGAAATAA
>VDFB02193867.1:314621034-314718703 GCA_007258455.2 Sequoia sempervirens
AGTATTCAAATAACTCTTGTTGCCTTTATTTAGGAGGAGACAAGAAACAACATTTGGTTAAACTATAAAATAGCTTAATTGTATACCTCCCCATTAACAATGTAATATGCACCACTAAATATGCTATACTAACATTTAAAAGTATGTCTAACAATGCAAATCAAATATATCGTCAATAGAAATCTAGAATATGTGTAATAATAAAATAAAGGAAAACATGATTATGGGAAAAATAAAGTATGAATCCAAAAATAGAAGTAAACCTAAAAATGATAAGGATTATAACTGTAGCGTATAAAAAAGTATCTATTGCTTGATATGGGAATAAAATTTAATGATAAATTGGACTTAATGATGCCTTGATCTAGTGTTGTGAGGTGTTTTACACATCCACATTAGGTCTTGGGCCCTTGCAAATTGAATAAAATGAATTCATCGATGTCTTGTAAAGGTGTTGTAAAGTGTTGTAAATGGCTTTCACACTTTTCTAGACTTTTATTAAGCATTTAAGTCTAATGGACCTATTTTCTCCCTAATTCAATGTTGTAAAATGTATTTAATTGCATCTTCACATTAATCTAGAAGTTCTGTAAATTAAACCTAATTCTAATCTAGTATTGTAATGTGTTTTACACATTCACATTGGATGTTGTACCTTTCTAGGCTATGTGGACCTCATTTTAATGTTGTAAAGTGTATTTACTCACACTTTCATATTGAAATTTGTGTCCCTATCACTAATTACCATTTATATAATCACTAATAGGCCCCTATGAATCCATATTGTGCATCCTGAGGCTTATTTTGATCAAAGACTTGATAAAATCAACATAAAAACTAAAATTCTTCACTCCTCGACAATCCAACTAGAAAAATAGCCCTTGTGGGACTAAGTCACCCACATGGATGAATGAGTCCCATCCAAGTGGGACTAAGTCACCCATTTTAGCGACTTAGTCCCATTTGGGCTATTTTTGAGGTTTAAGCGAGAAAAATTTGGGTTTTAAGTTTAATTTTCCTCCATGTCAGCCTTGGGGATAAAATTAACAAGAATTTTAGGTGGATTTCCTATATAAACAAGCTTTTAAACCCTAATTCATTCACTTAATAATTCATTCATCATCCATTCTCCATCTCAAGTTAAAAAAGTTAGGGTTTTAGCATCTTAAGTCATCAAGATAGCTTTCTAAAGCTTTCAAGGGAAGATTCTTCATCTATTACTTAGAAATTCAAGATCTATCATCATGGAAAGTTTATAGTTCATTCATTTCATGTCCATCCTTCATTTTATGTCTTCATTTGGTTTAATTACATAAACAGGGTTTGACCAAGGCGAACCCACATTCCCTAAAATTTAACATTTATCTTTCTTTCTTCGTGTGTTTGTAGATTTAGGTACTTTGAGGGATTGGAAATCATTGAAGAATAGGTTGAAAAGTTGTTGATGACATATCCTTGTTGGATAGGCCAAAATATTCACAAAAAGTCACTTTAAAGCCCGAATTTGGCAATTTCAGAACCAGACACCTAGAGGAACAAAAGGTGCAAACTAAGAGCTTTCATTTCCACTTTCAGATTTTCAAAAAAGCCAAAGTAGAAAAAGTCACCATCAATGGTGATTTAGTCCCACTATACATGTTTGACAGAAATTTCTACAGATTCTGATACCCATTTGGCTGAAACGGGCTTTAGTGTAGTTTTCCAGATCTAGTACTAGGTCACCCAGAATGGCGTATAAGTCCTAGTAGGTCAACATTTCAGATTCAGTAGCATTTCTAGTCTTCATCCCAGCCTCTACAAGTTTCCAGGTGCACACTTTCAATTTTATAATTTTTTGTTTTGTTTCATGGCCATTTCTAGGTCATTTAGTATATATTTGCATACTACACTATGTTTTCAAACACTTTACATTTCTTTAGCTTTGATTCATTATTCAATATATTTTATCAGTTTTCAGCATTTAGTTCATCCTCCTTTGATAGATTCCAATCATATTTGCATTAGTCTTGAGTGAGCCATCTAGGTTTTTGGGATTCCTCTCTCCTTTTAGTTGCAAAACCATAGAAGTGTAAGAGAGTCACCTATCCCCAAAAATATATGGTTCATTTTGGTGAACCTAATTTTTGAATACCTTCTTGTCTAATTTAGAGTCCATCATTACCCTAGAAGGAGCTTGCATTAATATTGCATTGCATTTTGCATTAGTTAAATTGCATTCTAGGGTTTCAATTTTTTGCATTAGTGAAAGTGCATATAGGTTGCATGTTTACATCTCAAATCATTAAAAATTTCTGAAATTTTGCATTTGCATCTTAGGTCTGCATCATACAACACAGAAAACATAAAAATCAATTAAAAAAAACCAAAAATTCTAAAAAAAATCACCACTGGGACTCATTCTCCACCTTGGGCGACTTAGTCCCTTTATGCCCCTAAAATTGCCTTTCACAACACTGAAAACCCTATTTCAGCACTTTTGTTTGCTTCCATTACCTATCTATATAAGTTTCTTGAGTTTCTATAACATCATTTCACTAAATCTAGCTTAATTTGGCTCATTTCATGCATTGCTTAATTTCAATTTTGCATTCACAACATTTCATTTTCAAATCATTACATTGTGTAACCAGAAAATTATCTTGCTTGAAAACTAAAAGTTTCATTTCATTTTACATCCTTACATTGCATTTCAAGTTTTCATAAATTACTTTTTCCAAATGTTAGTTTCAATCTTCTCCAAGTTTGCAAAGAACAAGTTAGTAAATAAACATGATAGTCATTCATTCAATGTATTCCCTACTTATGAGAGTCTCTTAGTGAAAGAGAGTGAAAATGATAATACTTGCCTTAAACGTATACCCCATCCTATCTCTCCTATTTGTGTGGATGATGTGATAGAAGAGCATACAAATATAGATAATCACATGATAATCATATTTTTTCTTCTCACAATACCTCTTCTTTTAATGACAAAGGTATCTTAGCAAAAGAAGATACAATCATTGAGAATCATGAGGATCTAATTTTTCCTTCTCCTCATCCCCTTTGGGAAGATATTTTAGCATAAGAGAATGAAATCATAGACACATTCCTAAACATCACCTTACCTAATTTCCATTCTCCTTTGGCTTGTGAGAGTGATTTCAAGGAAGATGAGATTATACATGATGAGGGTATGTTGGTGTTAGATGATCAAATATTTAAGGTCTATAACAACCCTCTTTCGAAAGACATTAGGGAACAAGGGAATGAAGTCGTATATGCTCATGATAATCATACTTGTCCTTCTCCTAGTATCTCCCCTAGTTGTAAGGAAGATGCTCTGATGTTAGAAAACACAACCAATGAGAGTCATGAGAATATTAGTTGCCCCATTTCACCGAAGGCAACAATTATTGAGCAAGATAATTCAACAATTGATCTTTCCCCTACTTGCAATGAAGTCATTTTAGAAGAACCAATCCATGAATGCCAAGAACATTTGATTTGCAGTTCTAAAAACTCTCTTCCTAGGGAGAATATCATGGTACTAGAAAATGGGAACAATAGTAATGTGTCTTTCTTAGATAATGATAAAATGGTGATTTTAGATTTCCCTTTATTAGAGATACATCACACCAAGACCACTGAGGTTATGAATGTGCAAGTTTCCATTAGATCCCCCTCGATTAATGGACCTCCTACATACCCCATAGGACATTCTAAGAATCCTCTAATCCTTTACCCACCATAACAAAAAAAAACTCACAACAAACCCAAACTTATCCTTTACCCACCTAAGAATAATGTGTTACATAAACTAATTCATAATGTAGTTGCTCATACATATAACATTAGGAATAATTTGCAACCACAACAACCCACCCCAAAACCCTTACCTTTGCCTAATCCCATTTTTCCTAGATAACCTCAATTAACTTCGCATACTAAGGAGCATGATCTTGTTGAACAACTTAAGAATACTCCTACAAAGAAATCCCTATGGGATTTAACTCAAAATTCACCTAACTATCACACTATGCTTCAAACGGCCTTACAAAAAGTTCCTATCCCTTCTAATGTGTAAAAGAATGACATAGCAGCCCTAATTCAAGGATTGAATGTTGACATTGTTTTCCACCAAAGTGAACTTCCCCCTTTGGAAGTGCAAAAACAAAATGAATCTTTCATAATAATATCTCAATTTATAAAATAATAGGGATAAAGTGAACCCTTGTTGACAATGGCTCAACCCTTAATGTGTGTAGTGTACATCTTTTGGATAGGCTTCATGTGGATAAATAAAAAATTCAACCTGATTCCTTATCTATCCATGGATTTGACAATGTAGGAAAACAACCACTTGGTGTGATCACTTTGCCTATTATAGTTGGGAAGGCCACATTTGAAACACCAATCCATGTTATGCCTAATGATATTTCATATAATCTCATTTTATGTAGACCATGGATTCATGCAATGAATGGAATACCTTCTACTCTTCATCATAAAATGAAATACGTTTACAACAACAAAGTGAAAATACTTGAAGCTGACATTGAACCAAACAATTGCTTGAACATTGAAAAAAACAAATAGAATCATCTAAACACATTGACACCATCTACACAAGTTGATCGTGTGCAAGAAAAAGAATTTTTTTTTGAGGGAATAATGAAGCTCTTCGAAGATGATTGGGGTTCCTTATATTTTGAACATACATTCATGGGAGAATACAAGATCATAAACAAAGATCCAAATAAGGGACAAGAGATGGTTGTCCTATCAACACAAAAATGGGACGACCCCTCACAAGCATCCGCTTCAACCACTTCTGAACATAAGACACAAAATTACACAACAAACTTTGAAGAACTCAACAACCAACAACCACCCAATCCAAAAGAAATGAAAAAGCTTTATGGAAAATAATATGAACTTATGAAAAACCTCAGATATAGTGGAAAAGGATGTGGTGCCAATGAACAAGGTATCTGCAACCCTATAGAACCTAACATACAAGAAACAACTCATGGTCTTGGTTACTATCCTTTGATAGAAATAAACAAGCCTTCACTCAACATCAACATGATCACAAAACTTCCATCTAAGATGACTTTAATAGTAGTGGGTATGTGCAGGATCATGATGGGCCAAAAAGTGGCAATATTATGGGTATTTTTAGGGTATGTGGCTAATGACTTTTTTTTTACCCAAAATTGATGAAACAAAAGGGTTTTTTTAGAGGAGATTCTCAACTTTCCACCAATATAAATTATTCTTTAATTTGAATTTAATAAATAATTATTATTCATTTTCTATTTGAATTACGACTAAATTCTTGATTGATAGGTTGATTGAAAAACATCTATAAATTTCAAATGTATCACATTTTTGAATCCAAAACATGCATCACATTCTATGCCTTGCATACTATAGGATTAAAAAAAAAATAAAAAATTTCATAAAGTTTTGACCAAGTTAAGGTGGTCATTTGAGTTTTATATTTTTTAAAAGTTGTAATAAAAAATTCATAATTAATTATTTACTTGGAAAAAAATTACAAAAAAATATGCATGAAATCCAGACATAAGTCCTCTACTTATATATAAAATCTTATAAAAAAATATTATCATTTTATTATGGTTAGGGTGGTAAGACAAACACCTGCTTCTTATTTTTTCCCTGAAATTTAAGTAGTACTGCATTGAAATTTCAAATTGTCACCAAATAGATTTTATTTATTTTTAAATAAACCTAGTATTTTAGAAACTACAAACAATTTTCTACAGATTCTATTCTTACATATTTTTGAAATAATATAGCTAACTTATTCAAATTTTTACATCAAGTTGCCTAACACTTATTTTTCTGAATTTTTTGCCACTTAAGGGCCTATTTTTTCCATGATGATCCTACACATACCTTAGTGCATATTGAACTAATAGACACTAGTGGTCTTGATTGTTCTCCTTGGCCTGAAATGAAACAAACAAAGAAATCTTTGCTTAATGTCAATGTCATCTCACAAAATGCTAATGATTTGAGTTCATTATATTTTACACCCTCCTACAAAGGAGAGAATAAAATCTCACAATCTAAAGAATATTATGTAGATATGACATCTTGCACTAAGCAAGAAAAATATTTGTTGCATAATAAGGGAACATCTACCATTAATCAAGAGGGTATCTTGTCAAGACTCCTCCAAGATCACTTTATATCTCTCCCTCCACAAACTAGAAAGAAATTTTATTACAAAAATTCATTTTGAGCATATCATAGAGTTCACGTCGATTCCAATAATGAATGTAAGGTGTTCAGTAGTAAAATCCAACATCTTAAGGAATTTAGTAATCTCCCTTATGTGGGGGCACCTAATTCCTCTAATTGATACTAGTTTTCACTCTAGCATGTTTCTCATCAATCATTTTGGCTCATTCTTATCCTGCACTAAGTGGGGGCAAAGGGTTAGTTAGCCTTGTCCTCGTATGTCACTTGTCATTGCCTCTTTAGGCTATTTCGTCACCTTTCATGAGCATATAAGAGCAAGCTTGGGATGTGGATGACATGCCTTCAGTTGGCGCACATGTGACATACTACCTTTTTCATGATGTATCTTATAGGAAACATATGAATTGGCATAGGGCTTTCCAAGTAAGCTCTCATGTCTTCTTCCTCTAATTTAAAGAAATTTCTTAGAGTAATGGTGTTAGCAATTGCTTTAAAGTGGGGGCATACATCAACACTCACATTTCATTGTGCGATTTTCTTTTTCTTGTGATTTCCTCTCTGGGAAACATTAGGTACAATGTTTCCCAGGATGAGACATTGCACTTGTCCACTCTTGGAAACAAGATGAGACCATTTGCACTTTTTCTCTCTTGGAGACATTAAGTACAATGTTCCCTAAGATGAGACCTTACACAAACTAAGCAAAATCCCTTTGAGCATTCCTTACACCATTTTTCTTTTACAATGTCTATGAGTTTCAAGCATAAGAAGTTTTTCTTGCCTCATAGAGCTCAAAGATCATTTTTGTGGCACCTTATCAAAGTTATCAGGAGGTATAACTTTGGTACAGTTGAGTAGGAAGCCCAATATAAGGCATGAATTTCCCCATATCCACTCACGTGTGTGAGCACATATCGATCATATGTGTCTCACCTCTTAGGACTTCTCACCCGGTAGATAGCCAAAAATTTCATCGCCTCAGAGTGAGTATGCATTTTTTTGACAAATAGCCTAGATCTAATCTACAATGTGTTGGAAAAATGGTCAAAGCTTGATCCACCTTTTTATTTGTACTTCTCTTCCTTCTAGTTATTGCCATTGCATGATCATGTATCTTGTTTTACTAGAAACTATATACCTTGTGCATGTCCTTTTGTGCTTATGTTGGTTTGACTTAGGATATTGAATCCTACGGGCTTGCACAACCTCCTTTGATTCTTTTCATCCTTTTTCATATGCATTGGTACGATTGTACCCCTCTCGAATGTCTACTTTAGTGTGATTTTGAAGCAAGTTCATCCTCTCACTAAAGCGGGGGCTAAATGTAGTGTAGAAAAAAGTATCTCTTGCTTGATATGGGAATAATTAATGATAAATTGGACTTAATGACACCTTGATCTAGTGTTGCGAGGTGTTTTACGCATCCATATTAGGTCTTGAGCCCTTGAAAATTGAATAAAATGCATTCATTGATGTCTTGTAAGGTGTTGTAAAGTGTTGTAAATGACTTTCACACTTTTCTAGACCTTTATTAAGCATTTAAGTCTAATGGGCCTATTTTTCCCCTAATTCAATGTTGTAAAATGTATTTAATTGCATCTTCACATTAATCTAAAAGGCTTGTAAATTAAACCTAATTCTAATCTAGTGTTGTAATGTATTTTACACATTCAAATTGGATTTTGTGCCTTTCTAGGCTATGTGGACCTCATTCTAATCTTGTAAAGTGTATTTAATCACACTTTCACATTCAACTGTGTCCCTAGCCCTAATTACCCTTTATATTATCATTAATAGGTCCCTATGACCCCATATTGTGCATCCTAAGGCCTATTTTGATCAAAGACCTGATAAAATCAACATAAAAACTAAAATTATTCATTCCCCAACAATCTAACTCGAAAAATAGCCCCTATGGGACTACGTTGCCCATCTAGGTGGGACCAAGTCACCCAACTTGACGAGTTAGTCCCATCTGGGCTATTTTTGAGGTTTGAGCAAGAAAATTTGGGTTATAAGTTTAATTTTCCTCCATGTCAGCCTTGGGGATCAAATTAACAAGTGTTTTAGGTGGATTTCCTATATAAACAAGTTTTTAAACTCTAATTCATTCACCTAATCATTCATTCATCATCTATTCTCCATCTCAAGTCAAGAAAGTTAGGGTTGTACCATCTTAAGTCATCAAGATAGCTTTGTAAGGCATTCAAGGGTAGATGCTTCATCTATTGCTACAGAAATTCAAGATATACCATCATGGAAAGTTTCTAATTCCTTAATTTCATGTTCATGCTTCATTTTATTCCTTCATTTGGTTTAATTACCTAAACGGGGTTTGACCAAGGCAAACCCCCATTCCCTAACATTCAACATTTCTCTTTCTTTGTGTGTTTGTAGATTTAAGTGCTTTTAGGGCTTGGAAATCATTGAAGAATAGGTTGCAAATTTTTTGAAGACATCTCCTTGTTGGCTAGGCCAAAATATTCACAAAAGTCACTTTTAGGCCCGAATTTGGTAGTTTTAGAGCCAAAAACTTGGAGGAACAAAAAGTGCAGACCAAGAGCTTCCATTTCTACTTTCAAATTTTTAGGAAAGCCAAAGTGGACTAAGTCACCATCAATGGAGAATTATTCCCACTATACATTTTTGATAGAAATATCTATAGATTTGGGTACCCATTTGGTTGAAACGAGCTCCAATGCAGTTTTCCAGATCTGGGACTAGGTCACCCAAAATGGCATATGAGTCCCAATAGGTCAAAATTTCATATTCAAAAGGATTTCCAATCTTCATTCCAGCCTCTACAAGTTTCTAGGTGCACACTTTCAATTTAATAGTTTTCCATTCTGTTTCATGGTAATTTCTAGGTCATTTAGTATATGTTTGCATACTACACTGTGTTTTCAAACACTTTACATTTCTTTGGTTTTCATTCATTAGTAAATATCTTTTATCATTTTTCAACATTTAGGTCATTATCCTTTGATAGATTTAAATCATATTTGCATTAGTCTTGATTGATCCATCTAGGTTTTTGGGATTCCTCTCTCCTTTTAGGTGCAAAACCCTAGAAGTGTAAGAGAGTTGCCTATCCTCAAAAATCTATGGTTTAGTAATAATTATGAAATTATGTCTCATATAATATGTGTAAGTGAAAGAAGATAGGTTCACTTTTTGGCCAAAAAGTGGAATCATTTTTCCTAAACATCAAAGTTTGTCAAATTGAAATAATTACACATTGACTCTTAAGAAAGTATAGTAATATGAAAGGTAGGATTTTGAGTCTATTTAAAAAATATATAATTTATACTAATACCCAAATGATACAAGTTTATTTTATATAGGAAGTACAAAAATCACTTTTGAAAAGTCACCTTTTTAGGTCCATAACATGCATGTGTATGGAAAACATAATTTGACCTATATAAAATTATTTTTCTAATTTTTTTTGGGGAAATATGTCTATTATAGTGAAGTTTTATGAGGATATGTATTTATATATTTTTCAAAATATATTATTTTAATTATTCTTTTATTTTCCCAAATTGCTATTTTTGAAAACCCCTCATGTTGAGCTAAAATAATCATAAAATTATTATTTTTATTAAGTAAAGAATTATATCTAAAGAGGTACATTTAACACACTAAATTAGGGAATTGTTAAGTCCATTTTAAATAAAAAGGCCCAAACAAGTGAGAAAATATAAAGGGTTAAATTTTCTACACTACACTTGCCTTGGGCTCTATATTATTCATTTTCTTTGAGGCTTTGAAGGTTTCCTCTTGTTTAGATGATGAAATGAATAAAAATAGGTGAAGGGGTCAAATATAGAATGATGGAAAATGGAGTTTGATGGATCTATTTCTCTCTATTTCATTAGGAAATGAGATCTACATGATGAAAGGACTGTCAAGCTTTAGGTGAGTCAATTCAAAGTGTGAGTCTACTAATTTCCTTTTTTTGCAAGGATGGGGGTCCTCATTAAAAAACACCTCAGGGAGAAAGATTAAAAATAGAAAACTAACTCCAAAATGTGATCTACAAGTTGGATCTAATAGATTAAGCTCAATACTGATGGAAAAAGAAATTGAAATGCAGATCGGAGAGAGGTCAGATGATGTGTACCAATCACCAAAAGTGTTTTTCTAAAGATGACCTGGGACTCATTCACCCAGGGGTGAATGGGTCTTGAGTTAGGGTTTTATTCCAACTTTTGGGAGCCTCTTCTATAGATATGAATCCTTTGATTTTCCAAAGTTTTAGGTTTTGGAAAGGCAAAAATAAATTTTTTAGGTGAGTTTCCATGAGATGACAACTTCTGTGACAACTTTTGCAACTTTTCAAAAAGTTCTCCAATTTTTCTCTTCAAGAGATCTTTAAGATATCTTCCACCTAAATTTTCACACATAAATCAAGAGGAAAAAATGTTTTATTTTTGGTGAATGGGGGTTTACCTTGGTCAAACCCTATTTTGGTAATTAAACCTTGAAATGAAATGAAATACCATGAAAGGAATGATTAATGAATAAATCTATGTCACAACTCGCCAAACCCTTGGGTGAACCTTTGATTGTAGATCTACCATTTGCATGAAATATCTTCAATGGATGTGGATCTTGTTCTTGAAACTTGATTGGAAACAATACCTTGAATTCTTGAATGGATCATGAACTCTACATCATCATATTAGCTTCAATAACATGCATGATGCATGAAAACATTGACATGACACTTGGATCTTGATTGCTACAATAATTATTTAATAAATCTTCTCTTGAATGCCTTGAAATGCTATTGAAATACTCTTGATCTCACAAAATTACTATAGGAATGCTTATTTCAAATTATTAGGTGAAACATAGTGAAATGACCTTATATTTATAGGTATGTAACATTAATTTCGTGAAATTCAAATAAAACAAGTCGACACGTGAATACAAATTGGAAGATGTGAAAATATCACCAAAAAAATAATTTAAATTTAGGTCCTAGGTCTATGTAAGGACCCATTCACCCATGCTAGGTCACTTACCTAGGAAACACATTGCTCAATGAGAGGTGTTATGTTTTTTATTAGATAAGCAAGGAAAGGGCCCTGATCCCGTGGTATAAATTCATAATAGTAAGTAGCTTGAAACATACTAGGAAAAACAACACCAGCCACCACCAGACCTACAAAGGCACACATGCCAATAAACTAGACTTGCAACCACAAAACCATTATCTACATAATCAAAAACAAAATACCCATATTAATCCACAAAATGGTATGCAAACCATTTATGAGATCAACCATAGTCCAGCAAGTACAAAATTATAACAAAGCTATCAAGAAATAGCAGTCTGGGACAATACTACTAAGCACCAAAAGTTTCAAAGCACTCGTTTGACCAAAGAAAAAAAAACCCAATTTTTACCAATTTGGGGCACCAACTCTCTCCAAGTAGGTCCATCTTCAAATTTTGAAATGGACCTAACCATCAACAAAACAGGCAAACTAGCCTCCCTCCAAGCAAACAAAACCAAAGTCTAAAACAACAACCACCCCAAGGGTGGGTAAGACAAACTATACTTCCAGCTCATAAAAGAAAGATTAAGAGGATCTTGAAACCCAACCACCATAAAATAGCTAAGCCCATTAGCACTCCTTAATAAAACCATCCCACCTTGAACCTGTTAGAGCAACCAAACCATAACCAAAAATAACATTAGCACTTCTGGGGTAGCGAGCCCCCATCCACCTACTTTCCTTTCCACCTTTATAGGAGGAAGCATATAACAGAAGTAGAATCACCCAAACAACAAAAATTGAATAACACCAACCCCTCGAGCAAAAAACCAACTTTGGGCTTGAATCAATTGCACAACCAACAAAATAGGTCTGCAAGCCATCCATCAAGCTGTAACAACAACAATCTCTAATAGTAACTGGATCCAAGTGACTAGGACAACCTATACATCAAGGACTCCATGAAGCAGTAGCTTCCAAAAAACATCATCATTAAAACAATAGCTCATGAATAATCACAGGTCCAACACATCTAGACTCCCTACTAATTGGGAGTTGACAAGTAAAACAAAGCACTAAGGATCCATCGCTAGCTCAAAGCACCAATCCACCTAAAACACCAACTCAAAATCTACCTCAATAAGAGTGAGCTCCCTTTTATAAGAGAGGAAGAAGTGAGGATCAAAACTACAAGAGCCACCAATCTCATGCATAAGCATGCTCCACCTTAATAAGAAAAAACATATAAGGAAAGTGAACTACTCATTGCAACAACATCAACCGTCTCCACCTCTATAGGAGAGGGCTCCACCTCAATTGAAGCAATCTCCACGTCGATAAGAGACCCCAACTGTAAAACCTAGTAGGAATCCAACACTCTAGTAGTAAGAAAACCCACTTCATCCCTTGGCAACACAAGCATTAGGTACCATAAGGAAGCAAAATAAGGTTGCTCAGCAACCACCAAAGAGAAAGCACACCCCAACAACCTCAAAACCATCAAGATGAATATGGAATGAAACCCCAACAAAAGAGTAGCATCCGAAGCATTATAGAGGACCACAAAGGAATCCTCACACACCAATTTCAACCAATTATCAACATCCTTGAAAAGCATGAGCAATCCATTGAAGACCATAGACAAGAAAGAAAAGATTCTTGAAACAAGAGAGTCCATAACATCCTTGAGGACCATCTACAAACTTTCCACAAAAGGAACAAACAATCCTATTAAGGGGGCCTCAAAGGTGAACTTGTACCTCAATTTTAACATATCCAAAGTAGCTTTAGAAACAACACCATAAGAAAACATCGCATTCACCTCCTTAAACAAACCCCAAACCTCGATGACAAAAAATAGAGAGATAGCCATAACATTGAAACCATCATAAGCAAGAACATATAGCTCCAAAATAGAAGAACTAGAGCACATAACACCCACCTAGAATGAAGAAATACCAAGCATTAAAATCCCGTAAACACCCACAAGACTAGAGTCCCTAAACAAGACAAAAGTAGCCTTAAGCTAGAGAAAGAATAGGACCACATAGAGCAGATCGAAAGTAGTAGCACTTTTCCCAAATAGAGTAGAAAATTAGACCCAAGAAAGGGTAGAATACCACAAAAACCCATGAGGGCTCCACAAGGAACACATACAAAAATAAAAAAACATCTGTCCAACCTCCAGCAATCAAGTAAGTAGCAAGAGACAGACAGGAAATAACCAAAAACCTAGCCAAAGAGTCTGCCATAGACCTCATATCAGTGGCCACCAACATAAACTGAACCAAAACAATGGAACACGTTGATGAACACTAGTACAAAGCAAAGATTTTGGAGCAAAGGAGCAAGATGCAGAACCCTAAAAGGGACAAACCCAACACAAAGAACCCATTAGCTACAACATGACTATTGATCTCAAGGAGAAGATGCATCACAACACTATTTGTGCGACTGCAAAACTCCCTAGAAAAAAATGTTTAGACACACAAACAAGCCTTCTTCACCAAACATTCCTTATGTTAAGGAATTAAGGAATGTCAGGTTTCCTCTTTGAAAAATGTGATAAATTAGACTTGGATTTTAATTAGAGGGGAAAATTAAGGAAAATTAACCTTAATTATTTAAGGGAGCCCTAAATAAGTGTGAAAGTGTAAAGAGGTACACTCTACAGTTACACTAAAAATAAGGCACAATTATGTCCATTTTAATTAATAGGGCCCTAAAGTTAATGTGAATATGTAAGATACAATTACAACAATAAATTAAGGCATAATTAGGTTCTGTAGGCATCCATAAAAATCTGCAAATACTACACTTCAAGCATGGGTTAGTACTTTGCAAAATCTATCAAAATGACCCTATGAAATAATGAAAAATTCTCTCTAACATGATAAAAAAACAAACCAAACTGAAATCATAAGAAAACCATAGTGCATATCTATTCCATAGTGGATTGGTGTCAAATGTGCAAATGATCCTTTCCCAATCCTTAATCAAAGCTAAAATGATGCAAATGCCAATATGATGAAGAGCAAGATTAGTTCTCAAACCAATAGAGTAACCTTGCATAAAAGTTGTGGATGGATTGATGAAGATTAAGGCCTTCATTTATAGATTTTCTTGATGAGAGATTGGCCAAATGGGTGAATGTGGGACTAAAGATCCACCAATGAGAAGAGGCCACTTGTCAAGTGGTGATAGGCCAAGGGATGTGCAAGATTTGGGAAGTGTGCCCATGAGAGGGAGTTTCAAATTCAAATTTGGGCAATAAATTTTGAGAGGGGAACAAGAAAATGAGAAATAAATGCAATGTTGGAGGGACAAATCAACTTGTCATATTTTTCAAACTTGAGGGAATATTCCCCATAAATGCCATGTTGAGTGAAAATGATGATTTTAATAAATCAATAAATTGATTTATTTGTGCAAGTGGCATAATCTAGAGAATGCAAGTGGGTAAGATTAACATTTAATCATGGTTAGATTAAATTAATGATGATTAGGTTAGTTTGACTTTCATGACTTAAATATTTGATTTATTTAAATCAGAAAAGGATCAAATATGACTTGGAGATTTAATTAAATAAAGCTTTGTTTATTTAATTAAAGGTTGATGTGAGACAAGTTGATTTATTTAATAGTCCTAATTTACCTAGTGAATGGATTTGTTGCATATGATTTATTTAATGAGTGGATGAACGTCAATTGGGTGCACGATGTTAATTTCACATCTACATTTTGCCCCTCTTTGAAGCAATGTACTTGTTGCATTGGTTCAAAGAATAAACTTGCCACGATCAAAATTCAATTTTTTTTTTTTTTCGGATGTCCTAGCAGAAAGAAGTACACTGGTACATTGCCCCCTCGAGAGATCGAGCGAAAAGATTTTATTTGAGGGTCGATCTTGCGATAAAGAGGTTCAAAATGGATGGCTATGGATGATGATGCAAATGAGATGATTTTAAGATGCTTAGAATAACAAATCTATATTATCCTAAACAACCTAAATGATGATATGATGTATGAGATGGATGATGTGATATGCTATGATTATGAAAATGTATGATTTATGCAGATGCTTAGACTAACAGATCTATATTATGATGATGATATGATGTGATTATGAAAATGTATGATTTATGCAAATATGATGATTTAGGAGATGCTTAGACTAACAGATCTATATTATGATGATGATGATGCATGTGAGATGATATGCAGAATACTGATGGTTTGTGGATGCAAGATGAATGCATGATGGATGCATGATAGATGTATTGGTGATGATGATTAACTATTCATGCTGTGATGTTAGTGCAGAAAATGAAGAAATTAGATGATGACAAGAGGGTCCAACAAGCCAACATTATGAGAGGTGATGATGAGAAATGATGATGAGAACATGATGATGATAGATGGATAATGATTTACTTATCAAGGATTGGGATTTTAAAAGGGCTACTTACCTTATGTTTGATAACACACATAGGCATGATGCATCAAGGTAAAACGAATCAGGATGGTGTTGTACCTAGTGTGATGGACTTTGACTCAACAAACATATAGGAGTATTCTTGTTCACACTCGACATATGAAAACCTTGCTAGGACGTACCTAACAAAGCAAGTATTCACCAAGTTATTTTACAAGAACGTCCAACAAGCAGAGCAGATAAAAGGATAATGATCGTTGCCCCATTCCTATCTCTCTAAATTCTTTGTTCGGATATCATCGAGAGGTCCTTGGAATGAGCGCAATAAGATAAATCAAAAGAAAAAGACCAAGTACCCAAACAAGTCAATGTTCTTCATATCTCTAGCCAAAGGGATTTGTTTTGATAGGATAAGAATCCAAAGTGATATCCAAAATGATGCCCATTGTCGGAACGATATATCCTAGGACATGCATTGTATAGGATGATGATGGTTTGATAAGTTGATTGATAGGATGTTGATATAAAGTTGACTGACATGTTTGAAAATGATCAAGAGTTTGATTTTGTTTTAATTGTTTGTTGTTTCAATTTTGATTTTACGATTGAAGCTTGCTTTTGCTGCCTGCTATGATTGTTTCTGCTTTGTGTTGCCAAAGGATGAAGGCGACGATTTATTATGGATGATTGATTATTGGGTGATAGCGAAACGGATAGATGGATTTTTTCAAATATTTGGATGTTTTTGACATTTTTGGAATGTTTTTGAGGCTGTTTTTGGTGTTTTTGAGGTTTTTTCAAATGTTTTGATTTTTGATTTTTCAAATGTTTTTGGCTTTTGTATTTTTGAATGTTTTTGGATTTTGATGTTTTTTGAATGTTTTTGGATTTTGATGTTTTTTGAATGTTTTTTGATTTTGATGTCTCGGGGGCTAATCAAAGATGAGCCTTGCCTACATTTAAGCTCATAGACGACATAGTTCGAATACCATGTTTTTGATTTTGATATGTTTTGAATGTTTTTGGATTTTCTGATTTTATGATGTTTCTGGATTTTTGCATGATTTTGACGATTTGGATATGGATATGAATGATGATATTAGTGCTCTGTTTGGCATTTTGTTGAAAACCAAGCTAAGGTTGATTGATCAGATTGATGGATTGATGATGATGATTTGATTGGATTTGATTGATCATGATTGATGAAGCTTGATTTGGAATAAAAGTTGTTCAAATGATTTGATGTGACGTTGACGTGAAAACTAGATGCAACTGATAGTGATTATTTGGATTGATGTTCGATTGAAGATAAAACTTGATAAGGAACATATTTTCATCAAAATGTGACATGGGCTAGTGATTTGGATTCTAGATCACAAATGCTTTGACCAATTTGGCTTCACGTTTTCTAATGTTCGTATCACCACATAAGTTGGAGGATATAGATCAAGATTTATTCTCGAAGCAAGATGTACATAGCTGCCCCCAATGTCTAGCAATGTATGGAATATGATGGATGAATGCTCAGATAGGTGTACGGATGGATGGATATGGATTATCTTGTGATAAGATAAGGTGTTTGGATCAAGGAAGCTCATTTAGATAGTGCTTCATAGCTCAAGTAATGTTGCATAGGATAAGATCAAATGGAAACTACCTATGTCAAGATGTTTACCATAAGCAAGTGTAAAGTGTTCCCCAAAATTTCATCAAGATCAAGATAACTTGGATGATGGGTGCAGATGGATAAAAAATAGATTGGATGAATGGTTTATGGATGAATGGATTTATTATGGATAAGATGGATGGAATTCTTGATTTATTATGGATGGGATGAGATGCTTTCACCTGAAGTGACACACGTAGATGCTCGATTCTACACATGATTCCTTTTTGCCAGGTTTTCATCATGGTCTTTCCCAAAGTGCTACCCATGCAGTTTTCACTAGAGGATGATTTTTCTCTTTACTCTTTTCAATCCTTTTTTTTTTTTGGATTTTCATCTTTTTTGATTTTTTTGATTTTTTTTGAAAGATTTTAAACTCATGTCAAATCACAAGGTGTCATTGATGTAGATGCCCCTATCATAATGTGCCATCGATATCTTGCTTGAAGAAGCTGCTTTGCTAAGATACGTGCACTTGAATGCATCTTTTTGGATTACTGATATGCTTTATTGATACTAGAGTTGACTTTGTCTTGGTGCACACATCGCAATAGAGTGCCTTCTGAATCCTTATGATAAAGAGCCATTGCCAATACATGGTCAATGTGAGAATTGGATATCACACGTGGAGGCGTGGATGGAGCGTGTTTAAGGATAAAAGATGGATTGGTTGATAGCTTGGAATCTTTGACTCTCCAAACTTGGTAAGATGAGCAATGATGGGTGGATATGAAAGTGTGTGTGGAATTAGGACCAATTGCTTGATACACTTTGTATGTCGCTTGAAAAGCCTGCTTTTGCTTTTGTGGACATCGTTGATGTATACTTTTCCCTCTTTTATAATTTTTCCCCACAGTTTCTTTGACTGATGGAGTTTGATAGGGATGATCTTTCTTTGTATTCTTTGGTATCCATTTGTATTTGATTTGTCCATTATGCTTCTCAACTTCTTTTGCTTTAATAACATTCTTCATACTTTGATTCAAATCTTCCTTTTGACATTGGTCCCAATTTGTGGATGGGGTGATGGGTGGATGAAGATTCATGATGTGGCTAGTTGTAGTATTGGCATCAGTTTCATCATAAGGATTCTTCATACTTCCTATGTTGATGTTTTCTTGAGACATAGTTTCCCCCAGTATTGTGATAGTACTAGTACCTTCATGCTTTGATTCTGCTTGTTCTGAGATGTCTTGTTCAATAAATATGCTTTGACAAATGACTATTGTAGATGAAATTATTTCAATTTTCTGCTCTGCTAACTCTGGATTATACTGTTTTGTTTGAATTCATTCCTTGAGTGGATAATGCTGGATATCTTCATACATGATGTCTTTAGCTTGGATTTGGGATATATTTGATCTTGATCTTGACAACTCAATAACCTTCTCTTTTTGTGTAATAATGTCAGGAGTAAAAGAATCATGTTTTGAATGAAGATCATCCACATGTCCATCCAAAGAAAGCATCTCATGGGTAGATGGAGGAGTAAGTGTTACATGTATATGATCATCTTGCATAAATAGGAGAGTGTCCATTAGATTATTGTAGTATATTGAAGATACAAATTCTTGATCTTGAATGATTTTGGAGTTGCTTTCAACATGTTTTGGATCAAGTTCTTGACATGGATCAGTTTCAAAGGATGGATTTCTTACAAAGGGTTCTTGGATGTCATCATTAGACATGGCAAGTGGTTCAATATCCTCAAGTGTTGAGTTCAGGGTTCCTTCAGTATCTCTAACCATGAGGTCGAAGGATGTCAATATGTCTTAGAAAGGACCATTGCTAGACCTTGGTGAAAGATTTTGATCACGCTTTGGAATAAATTATTGAGATATGTCCTCTAACTCATAAGGCGATGTAGAGACATTTTCAACATGGTCATTGGTCGATGTTTCATTAGATGAGGTGAAAACATCTTTATTGATGGATAGATCTTGATCATTGTTTTCAACAATTATGGTGGAAGGTTTTCCAATGTCTTCAACCATAGGGTCAAGTGATGTTGGCATTTCTTTGATTGGATCATTGTTGGTTGGTGGACTTTGATCATGATTGAAAAGTGATTTTTGACATATGTTGATTTGATCATTGGATGGAGTAGACACAACTTCAAGGTGCTCAGTGATGGATTGATCTTTCTCCTTGTTCTCAACAGTCATGGTGGAGAGATTTCCAATGCTATCATTGACCCCAATAGTGATTATCTTATGATCAATTAGGTCTTGGATGGGTTTCTTGAGTCGAACACAATCTAATGTTTTGTGTCCCTTTATTCTATGATAATCACAAAGGCGCTTCTTGTTATACCTTGGCGGTTTTATGGTTGGTTCTTGATAGTTCACATAAATAGGGATTTTGATGAGATTTTCTTGTACCAATTGTTGTAGGACTGATTCAATTGGTCTCCCAAGTGGTGTGTATTTTCACTTGTTTCCTTGTGAGATTTGCACTTTAAATTCACCTTGTGGTGATTGGGTTTGTTGTTGATGTTGTTGATCTTTATATCTGACTTCTTTCCATTGGAGATGTTGTTCTTGATGTAGTTGTGGATATAACTCAATGCTTTGATGACATGGTTCAACCAATGGAGAAATGTATTAATTTTGGAGAGAAGATATCTCTTGGCTCAATAATTCAATTAGTTTAGCATGTGAAGCAAGTTGTTCTAGTGAAATTTGATCTTGATTTTGACTCCCTTGATTTGGCTTTTGTTCAAGTAGATTTGGGATGTACACTTGTGGTGTTTGAATGAGATTATGGACAAATCAATTTTGGACATTGTTCTGACTTGGGATGATGTTCATATTTGGCATGATAGGTTGAAATTGAACATTGTCTTGATTTAGGTAACTTTTATTTTGCATGGTGTTACCTTGTCTTGAAGTTGTTAACATCTTGTTTGGAATTTGAACAACATTTGTGTGATTCGCAAGCATATTTATCCCAAATTTTTTTGGATTCATGTTTCAAAAAATTGTACTTGGTACATTCTCATTGTTCGTTTGAAGGCTCATGCATTGATTGTTTGGTTGACAGACTTGTAGGTTTGGATTTAGATCTACCATCGGGAAAGGTGTTCCAATCTTTGATTTGGGCATACTCACACTTGTTGTGCCATTGACATTCATAGAAGGTAATGATCCCATGTATGGATTGTATAAGTGTGAGTTTTGATAATCAATCGGTATTGTAAGGCTTTGAAAGTTAAATTAATTTGGATTACTCATGATGTATGGATCAAGTTTGTATTCCATGTTCTCCTTGTGTTTTGAATTTGTTGTAAAAGTGATCTCTAAGGTTTTTAGGACCAATGACAAGATGAAGGATGAAAGGTCAAAATGATATGAGTGTTGAACATTTAGGGACTTTGGATCAATGCTAGACTTAGGGTTTGATTTTGATTGGTTTGATTTGGATAATGAACTTGTAAACCCTAAAATGTTGGATGTGATCTTAGGATGAACTTTGTTCAAAGGATTGCTAATTCAATTAAACATATGAGAAAGGATGCATTCCCATACACCTAACTAGCCAAAGTGATTTTGATTTTGATGATCCACCCAAGTCTAGAATGATGTTTCCAAAGATGTAAAGTTGTTTGGTGGGATGGATTTTGATAGATGTTTGAAATTTGGATGAAGTGTTTGATTTGCTCCTAAATGAGCCTAGGAAGGACTTGTTTACTAGACCAAGATAGTGAAGAACATGCATTTCTCTAAAAGTAATTCAAAATTAAAATACCAATGTTTACATGAAAACCATATGACCCAAAGATGTCAAGCACATGTGTGGGGTCCAATTGATTTAATCTTTTCTTAATGGATTTTTTTACCATAAACACACTCTTGATTAGGTTTTCAACTAAATTTCCAATGTCCTAATTCCATTTCATCCCACAAAGTACATTATGCGGAAATCAAGGAAATCAAGGCAAAGGTTACCTAAAGTTGACTTTAGTAGAAGCAAATTGAGATGAAATCCAAATGTTTAGATGTCTCTAAGGACACGAATCCCAAGGGAAAGCAATAACATGTGAATTTGTTCAAGGATATTTGCCTCTCCTAAAGGGTTTGCAATTTTGATGGTTCATTGAATGTTGTTTTTCCAATGTTTTAGATAAAAGAATTGTGTTTTCAAACCACAAGCAATATGACGTCCTAGCTCAATTGATATGTTTTTCTTAGTGGGATTGCCTCATGCCCTTCATAGTAGAAGAGATTATTTTACATGCAACCAAGGATAAAATATAAAAGGTATGTTAAGAATGAAGTCTTAACCTCTATATTCTAAACAAGATCAGACATGGCAAGTAGCTTCTTGGAATCTAAGTTCCAATGCACCACTTTGATAAACTCGTTGGATGGATTGGTTGGCTGCTACAAACAAGGTTCTTAATGACACAACATCGGGGACATGACACCTCGTGAGCGTCCATCAAACCACTAAAGGCTTTAATCAATCCTACTAGGGGCTCTTATATGTTTTATGGTACTACCCTATTTTGAAAGACACTGTAGAGCTAAGGCCTACATACCATGAGGACTTGACAGTTTAGTCTTATCCATTTATATATCAGCCCGAATGAAAAATCAGTTGGAGTCACTTTTGAGTTCTCCTTTCGGATGTGTCTCTTAGGCAAGCCTGTCTAAAGGTGACTGAAAGTAGTAAAAATGTATTTTGAATGTTTCTCTTGCACCCAAGATCACACGAAGCACAAGGGGAGAGGATACACATTCAAAATGCACCAAAGACAAAATCACTCAACTCAAACACTTGTTCTTTTTATAGCCCAAAGCAATAATGAGTTCGTTTTAAAGCACCAAGCTAAATGTGAAGTTGATTGTTCAATTTTAGCCCCAAAAACAACAAACTATTAGTCATCCATAAAAATCTACAAATAATACACTTCAAGCATGCGTTAGTACTTTGCAAAATTTATCAAAATGCCCCTATGAAATAATGAAAACTGCTCTCTAACATGATAAAAAAACAAACCAAACTGAAATCATAAGAAAGCCATAGTGCATATCTATTCCATAGTGGATTGGTGTCAAATGTGCAAATGAACCTTTCCCAATCCTTGATCAAAGCTAAAATGATGCAAATGCCAATATGATGAAGAGCAAGATTAGTTCTCAAACTAAGAGAGTAACCTTGCATAAAAGTTGTGGATGTATTGATGAAGATTAAGGCCTTCACTTATAGATTTTCTTGATGAGAGATTGGCCAAATGGGTGAATGTGGGACTAAAGATCCACCAATGAGAAGAGGCCACTTGTCAAGTGGTGATAGGCCAAGCGATGTGCAAGATTTGGGAAGTGTGCCCATGAGAGGGAGTTTCAAATTCAAATTTGGGCAATAAATTTTGAGAGGGAGACAAGAAAATGAGAAATAAATGCAATGTTGGAGGGACAAATCAACTTGTCATATTTTTCAAACTTGAGGGAATATTCCCCATAAATGCCATGTTGAGTGAAAATGATGATTTTAATAAATCAATAAATTGATTTATTTGTGCAAGTGGCATAATCTAGAGAATGCAATTGGGTAAGATTAGCATTTAATCATGGTTATATTAAATTAATGATGATTAGGTTAGTTTGACTTTCATGACTTAAATATTTGATTTATTTAAATTAGAAAAGGATGAAGTATGACTTGGAGATTTAATTAAATAAATCTTTGTTTATTTAATTAAAGGTTGATGTGAGACAAGTTCGTTTAGTCAAGTTTTAAAGCACCAAGCTAAATGTGAAGTTGATTGTTCAATTTTTGCTTGGCTATCTAAATCAATACAACAAACTATTAGTCAAGTTAGCCAAAACAACAATTAAAACTCCTTATGAAGTTCTTATTCACATCAAGATAAGGAAACATGATAAAAAGCATTACAAAGAAAACATAAACATGTAAACCTATCTAAAATAGATTAAACCTTCACTTCATAAGTGGATTGGTGCTTCTTTGATGTGGAAAGAAGCCCTTTCCCAACCCTTGATAATGTAAATGATGATGATGATGGGAAAAATAGCTCTTGAATGAAGAGAGTGACTTTGCATAAGCTTTGTAGATCAAGATGTGGATGAAATGCTAAGATTGTGGAGTGGATGAACAAAATCAGTTCTCAGTTTAAGAGAGTGACCTTGCATTAGCTTTGTGGATGATTTGTTGAAGAATGATGCCTCTATTTAAAGATTTTCTTGATGAGAGATTGGCCAAATGGATGAATGTGGGACTAAATATCCACCAATGAGAAGAGGCTACTTGTCAAGTTGTGATAGGTTTTAGGATGTGCAAGATTTGGGAAATGTGCCCAAGAGAGGGAGTTTCAAATTCAAATTTGTGCAATGAATGCTGAGTTTGACCTTTGGAAGGGGACATGTAAGAGTTTATTAATTTCTTTGTTGGATGTACATACCCACTTGGTTTTGAATTCAAACTCTAGGGAATATTCCATGTTGAGTGAAAATGATGAATTTAATAAATCAATAAATTGATTTATTTGTGCAAGTGGCATAATCTAGAGAATGCAAGTGGGTAAGATTAGCATTTAATCATGGTTAGATTAAATTAATGATGATTAGGTTAGTTTTACTTTCATGACTTGATATTTGATTTATTTAAATTAGAAAAGAAGAAACATGAATTGGATTTAATTAAATAGATGTTTGATTTAATTAATTAAAGGGATGATGATAGGATCAAGTTTGATTTATTTGATTTAAGCTGATGACTTTAGGAGATTGATAAATAAACTTGATTTATTTGTTGAATGGAATATGATTATGCATGATGCTAATTTCATGTGTCTACAGGTTCATTTTAATATTAATTCCTAATTAAGTTTGAAAAAGGGATAATTTTTACTACACTATAGATGATTCTCATTTTTGGTCCTCATTTCATATGCTGTGAGGATCTCATGTAATTCATCCATTGTTAGATTATCTAGATCTTTCATTTCTTCGATGGTGGAGACTTTGGAATCAAATATCTAAGGATGAGACCTTAATACTTTCTACACAATAATTGCATCCTCAAGATTTTCTCTGAGACCTATAATAGCGTTAAAAATTTCATACATGCAAGGTGAAGAGGTTACAATATATTACTCATCCTTCATTTTCAAAATTTTGAATTGTATCCTATGTGTTTGAAGCTTAACATTCCTTACCTTGTCATCTCCTTCATATATGTTCTTTAGTTTATTCCAAATCTCTTTTTATTGATTCATAGTGCATTACCTTGATAAACTCTAATTTTTATAGATCACACAAAATTGCATTCATAGTTTTTGCATTATTTTCACTTGCCTTATTTTCCTCCAAATTTTTTGGTGGAGATGATGGAACTACATATTTTCTCACAATTGATAATTTCCAAATATCAAATTCAAGATATATTAGGTAATTGTGCATCATTATGCACTAGAAGAGATAATTTGTTCCACTAAAAAATGGAGTCCTATTTGAGGAGAATCTTTCTTGCCAAGCCATGTGTACTCTAGAGATCTACCTTCTAGCGATTAGACTATACTTGAAGGAACCTTCTCTGATACAAATTAATGATCACATACTTATATTGAGAAGGGGGTTAATTGATATAAGGTAGTATTGTACTATTTAAAATTAATAATCACAATAATATAAATCACACAACATCAACAATTAAGAACACAGGAAGAACATAAGATTTACGTGGAAACCCTTTTGAGAAAAATCCAGAAAGAAAAGGACTACTTAGATCTGCCACCCAAATCTAGTCACAAAAATTACTCTTATGAATTCTATAGGCACCAACCCATTGGAGATCTAGTATACACTACTAAGCACCAACTCAACAAGAGATACCAATATCTTTTATTAAGAGTCATGAACCTCCAATTCTTTTCTAATGAGAGGTGCCAACCTTAAAATAAACAATGCGTTTTCCTTCTTAGTTATAGTTGCTTCAAAGGATGAAGACTATTCAATTATCCTTAAAAAAAAATGCTTAATTATCCTTCATAGATCTACTCAAGTATCCTTCATAGATCTGCTTAAATATTCCTTGTAAATCTTCTCAAATATGCTTCATAGATTTTCTTGGAAATATATTTCATTAAAATCTTGTGTTCTAATACATTTCTTATTCTTCTTTTATACCCTCTCATGCCTCTTCAAGGGAGGAAACTTTCTCCAAAAGGGGTGGTTCCTCAAAGAGGTTAGCCCAAATAAGTTTTAAATATTAATTTTACTTTATTTATCAAATCTCAAGGAGAGGCACCGATATAATGAGGGCCAACCCACAAAGAACATATAATTTTAACTAATGTTATGCTACGATTGATAGGATAAATTTTTCCATTGGAATGGTTTGATTTAGTAGTCTTTGGATTTCATACTTTCAATTTTCATTAATGATTTCATGACATTAGCAAAATATTTTCTTCTTTGACATCAACAACAAAAAAAATCATTAATGCAAGATGAATAAATATTTTTATTGTGAGTGGTTGATGTAATTAAATTTCATTATCATTAATTCTCTTGAAATTAACCAATTCTAAGACAAGTAAATGTATTATTTATAATATGCCAAAGTGAATATGCTAACATTAAACAATGTGTTAAAGATATTTAATTCTTAAATTTCATTGAAAAATGGAAGTTATTTGCATTCAACGAATGTGCGAGTAATTTTTTCTGCCAGGCAGGACTAATAAAATTAGATGGGATTAATTTAAGTTATCAGATCTTATGCCATATGATTGAGATAAGTATTTGTAAATATATAAAAACTAGCAATCACACCTTGGTGTGCCATGGGTATGTTGAAGAGGTGTGGAAGGTTAATTAGGGAAAATTTGTTCTATTTTTTGAATATATTTGTGTAGTATGTGAGGTCAATTGGTAGACCATCTACCAAATGATGTTTGTGCAAAAAAAGTCTCAATGAAGAAGTGATAGCTTTAAATCAACTATGCAACCACTTATAGGGATCCCAACACAACTAAAAAATCTCTTTTAATTAGGAAGATAATGGAGCTCTATTACCAACAGGGTCATGCTATGTTTGTAATAGGGAGAGAGGGATAGATAGGGATAGAAAGAGGGACAGATAGAGGGGGAAAGAGCAAGATAGAGAGAGGGGTAAGGAGAGGAAGATAGAGAGGAAGATATAGATGGAGATGGAGGAAAGGGACATGGAGAGGAGAGGAAGAGATAAAGAGAGAGAGGAGAGAGAGAGAAAGAGATAAAAGAGATAAATATGTATAGAGAGGGAGAGAATGAAAGGGAGAAATAGAAAGCTAAATATAGAGATATCAAGTGATATAGACAAATAGGTAGATAGAGGGAGAGATATAGGGGTGGAGAGATGGAAGAAGAAATATAGAGAGATAGAGATAGAGAGGCAAAGAGATATAGATATAGAGTTCTAGAAAGAGAGAGGGAGACATGTCTAGAGATAGAGAGGGAGAGAGGAAAATTGAGGTAGAGATGAAGATAGAACGAAAGAGGAAGGGGGAGAAAAATAGATTGAGAGATAGAGGTAGAAGGAAAGATAAAAGGCATAGAGAGATAGGGAGATAAAGAGGGAGAGATAGAGAAGAAGAGATACAAAGATATAGAGAAGAAAGAGAGGGAGAGATAGAGAAGAGATAGAGAGATATAGAAGAAGAGAGAGGTAGACATAGGGAGAGATATAGATGGTGAGATAGAGTGATAGAGAGAATGGTATAAGAAGAGATAATAATATATAATTACTAGTTCAATTTGTACTATATAAAAATATTGATTATAATAATTTTATATTTATAATATTTAATAATTTTATTATAGAACATAATATATAATAATTAATATTATTATATTATATTACATAAAATATATATTATATATTAATTCTATGATTTAATATGTAATATATAAAAATATATTAATTATTAATTATAATAATTTATATTTATATTTAATAATTTTTTTTATAGAATATAATATATAATAATAATAATAATATAATTTATATAAATAAAATATTATATATAACAATAAATATAATTATATTATTTATAAATTAATTTATATTGTAAAAAATATATTTAATAATTTATAATATAAAATAATGCTTTTCATTTTAAAGTTAATACATCAATAGTTAAAAAAATAGATTAAATTTTTAAAATTATTAATAAATATTTAAATTTTTAAGGATATCAACATATTATTGAAGGGCACGTTGGCATGTAATACCTAGGCCACGACCGCAGGCCTTCACTAATTTTTTAATTATTTATTAAGATTTTCTAAAAAAAAAATTATTAAAAAAAATCAATAAATATTTTTCTATCTTATTTTTCCTGTACAATGAATGAAAAAGTTTCTTTACCTCTCGATTGAAAATCATGTTCAGCCAAGGAAAAATAGGGGAACGGAAATCTCCAAAACTATAGACAATATAAAGAATTGAATCTCTCCTGTTGCCAAAAAAAAAGGTAAACAAAAAATAATAACGGCAAAAGATCCAACGGTGTTGGACATTTTTACCGACTTGCACTGTCCTCAGATAATGCCAACCATCGATCACCCAAATTAGCTTGCTCACTTCAAATAGGTAACGCCTTCGGCTTAAAAATATTCAATTTCTTTTCGGAAGCACTTGGGAAGGCCGAATGAAACAAAAGGTTGGCGATCTCTGCTAGTCGGCCACTCATTACGGTAACTGAAATTCTCGCCAGCTCTAGAAGGATTTGTATATGAAAACCGTTTTGATATATCTTCTCGAGTTATAAATAGGGGTTCAAGGCAACAACCCGTACACAAATTTATAATCGAATTGATCAGATTGGTATCCCTAGTTTCTAAATAATGGCTCTCTGGATATGTATTGGAATAATTAGTTTGTTTCTGTCACTGGGGGTGGTAAATTTGGGAGGCGTAGATGCCGTAGCAGAATACTCATTACAAAATGCAACAGCAGGAGCGCTCATCTCATGCCTGAGTGGAAATGGTATCCGAAACGTGACTCTAAGAAGCTCTTCCTCATCAGGCAACTACTATTCGCTGCTCGAATTCTCTCTGCAGAATCTGCGCTATGCGGAAGAAAGCGTGCCGAAGCCGTACGCATTGATTGTCCCGGAGAGTAGAGAGCAAGTACGCGAGTCGGTGCATTGCTGCATACAACACGGCTGGCAGATTGTGGTGCGCAGTGGAGGGCACAGCTATGAGGGTCTCTCCTCTACTTCTCAGGCTCCCAATTTCGTCATCATCGATCTAATGAAATTGGAAAGGGTTGAGGTGGATATGAAATCTAAGACAGCTTGGGTGGAGTCCGGTGCAACTGTTGGCCAACTGTACTTCGCCATCGCTAACAAGACTTCGCGCTACGGTTTCCCTGCCGGAGTCTGCCCAACAATGGGCGTGGGCGGGCATTTCAGTGGAGGTGGGCTTGGGGTACTCTCCAGGAAATATGGCACCTCTGCAGACCACGTTATAAATGCCCTCCTGGTGGACGCCAATGGCAATTTGGTGGACAGAAAGGGCATGGGAGAAGACGTGTTTTGGGCCCTCCGAGGGGGCGGCGGGGGGAGTTGGGGTGTGGTTGTGGCATGGCAGATAAGGCTTGTGAAAGTGCCTCCCAAAGTCACTGCATTCAACGTCCACAGGACGGGAAGCGATAACATGACAGAGCTTCTGCAACGATGGCAAACTGTTGCACCTTTTGCCCACGAGGATCTGTACATCCGTGTCATTATGTTCGGAGGAAAGCCTGATGTTAATTTTATCTTTAATGGAATATATTTGGGTCCTCTACCTCAACTCCTCAAAGTTGTGAATGAGATCTTCCCGGAAATGGGTTTGGTCGCTGCCGATTGTAACGAGACAGACTGGATCGGCTCTGTCACCTACGGATCTTCTGCCGACCTCCGCAACAGATATCTTCGCAGAAAAAGCTACTTCAAAAATAAGTCCGATTTTGTAACAAGCCCTATCCCAGCATCTGGCCTCCAAGGAGCATGGAAGATTATGGAACAGAAGGCCGGTAGCGTTATGATATTTGCTCCCATGGGAGGCATAATGAATCGAATACCCTCCAATCAGCTTCCCTTTCCGCATCGAGCAGGATATTTATATGAGATTCAGTATATACTCAACTGGGACGATGCTACCGAAGATGCAGAGTCTGTGACTTGGATGCGAATGTTTTACGAATACATGACTCCTTACGTTTCCAAATCACCCAGAGCTGCATATGTCAACTACGTAGACCTTGACTTGGGTGGTGAATCTGCTAATGGAACCTCCACTGCAGAGCACGCCAAATCATGGGGCGAAAAGTATTTCGGTGGCAATTTTATCAGGCTGGTGTATGTCAAGACTAAATTCGATCCCAACAATATTTTCAAGAATGCTCAGAGCATTCCTCCGCTCCGTCACAGCTGATTCTCTCTCTTTCTTGAATGTTTATATTCATATTCAGAGAAGTTAGAAGCTCTGGTACTTTGGCAAATAAACTCTTCGATAAACCCTCACTACTTTTCTCCGGCAGGAATAGGGAATGTTCCCTACTATCGTCATGTGATATCCTTAAGTCTATAATCCTTAATCAATATTTAGCCCCCAAAAGATTTATAGTTTGACCAGGCTTTTGTTTGCTAAATTATTGTCAAATGGTAGTAACAATTAACAGTTTTATGTTTCTTAGTACAATCTTTGTTGGGTGTTAGCGTTAACATTCACGATTCGGAGAACTTTATGTAGAGTTCACAAAACAAACTTTTATTGTAATAGGTAAGATCATTTTCAGACTAATGCATTATTAATATAAGAATATAAGTGATTATATATTTACACAATGTATGCCATTTTTTGAATATTATTTAAATTTTATAAATCTAAATATTATAATGATTTTATCAAAGATAATTTATTAAGGATATGAATATATTAATTATATAAATGATCAAGAATAAGAATTTTCTTCAATTATTCTAGTTTTAAGGAAAGATAGAAAGGATGAGAGATGCAAAAGATTTAAGTCATTTTGATATGCATGTAGAAAAATGTATAAGTCTAGTTTCACAAAATATTAACTATTTTTATGTAAGAGAAAATTCTTACTACCAGTACAATCTCCTTTGGAGACAATGTATGATAGAATCTTCCATTATACTTGTAATGAGTTTGCATTAAGTAAAAAATAAATTCATCAAACATATGTATGTATGGATGTACATGAACACAAATGTATACATCACAAATACATTTGAATATATGTATATTTATGTGTACTTGTATTTGTTTCTCTTCAATAAGTGCATGCTTCCATATATGTATATTTTTAAATAAATGCATGATGTATGTTGGTGCTCAATTTAAAAGTGTCAAATCTTCCTTGAGCCTCATCCCATCTATGTGTTCTGACTCTATTTGACCCATCACATATAATTGGTTTGAGATAATTCTTAATGTGTCTCCCTTGGGAAATTTTACACAAGTGTTGTAAAAACTTCTACTGAAATTTACAAAAATTATAAAAGGTTCTAAGTGTGGGTTTTGTAAGAGTTCCAAAGTTTTGGAATTTTCCTTCCTAGTTTTCCTTTCCCCCTAAGTCCACATTTTCTCTTGTCCCTACTAGTGTTTGATACTTTCCAATTTGAGCATACCTTTCACTTGTTCCCTACATTACAAATTTTTCCTACTATAATTTTAGAGTGTTCCCTCTTGGCCTTTATTTTACTCAACTCCCTTTTTTTCTCTTATATTTATCAAAGTTTTAGAAATTTTCTTACTTGCATGGGTGATCCCACAATACTGGTTTACAATTTTTGACCAAACTGGACACTAAACTTATTTTTTCTAACTAAATCTTCACTTTCGAACACCTATAGTGGCTAAACCATGAGAAATTTGAAGATGATGCAAACTAGTTATTTTTGAAATTTTGTCTATAGATTCTAAATATATTTTTTTCAAAAATTTTGGAATTAGATTGCACTTCTTTTTCCATTTAGACTTTGAAAACTAGTTTTTTTAATAAACGTCATTTTTAAGGAGTGACGCTCATTGTATAACACATAAATTTTTTTCCATAAAAGATAAAATTATAGTTTTTTCAAATTTAGATTTATAACTACGATATCTAGTTCTTCCAATTGGTTTCATAGTGTTTTATTGAATATTTTGTGCTTAATCAAGTTTTGAAGTCAAACCAATTACAATTCAGACATAGGCGAACTGTATAACACATAACTTTTTTTGTATGTATCGAAATTCAATTTGTTTTTTGTTGGATCGAGGACTTCAATATCTGGTGCACTCATATTTTTCAAAAAATAATAATAATTTATTTTTCCACATGTGCAGAACAAAGAGCTTGATTTTCAATGAAAAACCTACATTCACAAGAAATAAAAAATAAATATAATAATAAAATAAAATTTATTTAAACTTATACTTTTTGGGAAGCTTATAATAAGGAATACATACTTACAAAAAAAATTTAAATGAATTCATTTGATCCCCCAAAAGGTAAATCAAAAGTGGTTTTTTATCAGTATTTTGATAGGTGTAAAGGAGACTCTATTATAGGTATGGTTTAAAATTAGTGGGGTTCTATCCAAGAGGGTTTGATCTAAGGTAGTTTGATCAAACCATATTCAATTGGAATGCTTTAAATAGAAATTTTTAAGGCTTAAATCATTATATTTTCTAAAAAATTATGATTTCAGTAAAAATTAGAATCTCCCAAAAATTGTAAACTAGCTTTGTGGGATTACCCGCATGCTTCTCCTCTAACCTAAAACTCCCTGATCCCATCCCCAAAATTCCATCTTTGATGTCTTACACTATATTACCTTATCAAGATCATTAGTTTAGACATATTCCCATTTACATGCATTAAAAAATACATTTATTCGTTTCTTGAATTCTCATAACTTGATTCATGTGTTGTTTTAAAGTTAGAGATGTGAAAAAACCTTGATTATAAAATATGTTACAGTATATTATACTTCACTCCCCTACAATAATATGGGTTAATACCCCTAATCCTATAAACCTTAAAACTCCTATAGTTTGGATTATTTGGTTCCACATACCACCTTGCATGACCTAGGTCACCATTAATGACCTAACAAAATCCTATAGCTATCCAATAAAAATAATCACATCTCAAAGTAACTATTCATTTTAAAAATAATTGTACTCAACTAGGACAAAGCTACTAAAGATGCAAAGTTTGTGACTTAGATGTGAATGTTTTACGAATATATGATATCTTACATTTCCAAATCACCAAGAGCTGCATATGTCAACTACATAGACCTTGAATTGGGTGATGTATATGCTAATGGAACCTCTAGTGCAGAGCAAGCCAAGTCATGGGGTGAAAAGTATTTTGGTGGCAATTTTATTAGGCTGGTGTATGTCAAGACTAAATTCAACCCCAAAAATATTTTCAAGAATGCTCAAAGTGTGTCGTCACTCTATCATAGTTGATTCTATCTCTTTCTTAGATGTTTATATTCATACTCATAGAAATTAGTAGCTCTAGTACTTTGGCAAGTAAAATCTTCAATAAACCCTTACAACTTTTCTCTGGAAGGAATAGTGAGTTTTCCCTACTATCATCATGTGATATTGAATAGAAAATAAATTTCTCTTATGCCTATAAAGTATCCCTAATCAATATTTAGCCCACAAAAGATCTATAGTTTGACCAGGTCTTTGCTCGCTAAATAATTGTCAAATGATAATAATAATTAATAGTTTTATGTTTTTTAGTCCAATTAAACCATTAATAGAGCAAATATATCTATTCAAAACAAAATTAAGATAAGGTTTAGACCAAAACCCATGGGAGCCTTTGAGTACTCTAAATAAAAATACAATCCAAGATTTTTTTAAGTGTTTTGACAATAAGAAAAGAAATAAATCATATTTGAAAAATTTGGTTAGTCATTAGATATTTAAAATATTATTTGATGTGTTGAAAGTCTAGTCAATGTGAAGAATACAATCTTTGTTGGGTGTTAGGGTTAACATTCACAGTTCGAGGGACTTCATCTAGATTTCATGAAACAAATTTTTATTGTAATAGACATCATTTTCACAATAATGTATTTTTAATATACCAAATAATAAATCCTAGATATTTTAATGATTTCATCAAATATAATTTAATGAACATATCAATATATTAGTTATATAAATTATCAAAAATTAGATTTTTTCTTGAATTATCCTAGTTTTAAATAAAGATGAAATGGAAGGATGAGAGATGAAAAATATTGAGGTCACTTTGATATGAATGTATAAAAATGTAGAATTCTATAATTCCACAAAACAATAGCTACTTTTATGCAAGAAAAAATTCTTAGTACTAGTACAATCTTCTATGGAGACTATGTATGATAGTGTAGTGAAGAAAAATGTATCCCTATTATATTTTAATACTTGTTTGGACCCTCCTAATTAATTTGGATTTAATTGTGCCTTATTTTAGTGTTTTAAAGTGTACCCTTTACACTTTCACACTTATTTAGGGTTATTTTAATTAATTGAGGTTAATTATGCCTTAATTGTCTCTTTAATTCATTTACCAAGCCTATTTTATTACATTTTCTGAAGAGGAAACCTGACATTCATTAATGCCTTAACATAACACTTCTCATCGAGTAATGGGTGAATGGGTCCTCTCTTAGACCTGGGACCTAAATTTAAATTATGTTTTTGGTAGTATTTTAATATCTCTAAGTGTATATTCAGATGTCAGCTTGTGATATTTGAATTTTGGGAAATTAAGGATACATACCTATAAATATAAGGTTATTTTACTATGTTTCACCTAGAAAATTTTATGTGACCTCATAAGAGCAATTCAAGAGCATTTTGGAGAAACTTCAAGGAATTCAAGAGAAGAATTATTAGAGTTTTGTTGCAACATTTAAGATCTCAAGTATCATGTCAAAGTCTTTTGCAATTATGCATGTTTTTGGAGCTCACATTGTGATGTAGGTATCAAGATCTAATCCAAGAATTCAAGTCAAAGATTCAAAGCAAGATTCAACCATCAAGATCAACATGCAATGAATTCATTTCATGCAAGATCAACATCAACATTTCAATCCTTCAAAGGTTTAATTAAGGGTTTGATTTGCAAGTTCACAGGTTGAAGAAAATTTGAAGATCTTAAAAGTGCAAAATTGTAAAGTTGCATTTGTTGTCACCTTTATTGTCATCTCATAGTAACTCAGATCTTGGATTTACTTCCAAATTCTTGACTATGAAACTCAGAGAATCTAGAAGTGCAAACACAAGAGAAAAGGACCCAAAAATCTATTTTGGAAAGGTGAACAAGGACTTATTCACCATAGGGAAAATCAGTCCCAATATAGCTTCTAAAAATAGTGTTTCATGATAGGTACACAAGATTTTCCCTTCTTAGATCTACCAAAAGCTTTATTGTTTTATATAGTATTATGTTTCATCTGCAAACCCCACTTTTTACATGTCTTAAATGATTGCATTTGGTATTTTTAATCTTTCTCCCAAAACCCTTGTTTAGTCATTTCTATCAAGACACTTTGTGCTAGAAAAAGACACTTTGCAACTATTTTTGAGATAAGATTTAAGTGCCCTCCACTCATCTGATTTAAGTGAAATAAATTGTGTTTGATAGGTCTATGTTTAATATACTTAGATTTGGTCTTACATTTTAGTTTTGAGTTGATTTACTATTTTTAGTGTGTCTCCCAATAGTGTTGTTTGACCTTTACCCCTGTCCACACACAAATAAAGGAAATTGCAAGATTCCTCAAAGAATTCACTCACCTAAGGGTTGAAAGTTGATTTGAACTTGAGGGATCTCATTTTTTGAATGAAATAGAATAATAGGTAGGTTCATTCACCCCATTTTCCCTTTCTATTTATAGGAATTTTGGTGAAACATTCCAAATTTAATATAAAACTCTATGTGTTTGATCCCCTACCCCATTTTTCTATGTTTCATTTTGGTGAAATCAATTTTTGAACATTCTAATTTCTGATTTGGAGTGTATTCAAACCCTAGGTCTAGGATTTGCATTAATTCACTACATTTAGGGTTTCTAAATTTGGCATAAAGTTGCATTGCATTTGAGGTGTAAACTTTTATTTTTGCATTCATGTTAAATCTAAAAATTCAACAAAAATTGTATAATGTTAGATTTATTTTCCATAATATTTACATAGCATACTCTCAATCACTTAAATCAAAAAAATTGGATCAAAATTGTACATCAAAATGTGTCATATAGTTCATCAGTTTTCCTTCATTTCACTTGCATTTAGACAACAAATTCTAAAAATATATATTATAGAAGTTACAACCTGAGACCTGGAACAGAGACCACATCTATTCACTTAGGAATTGTATTTCCCATTTTTAAAAAATCCATGTATAGGAACTCATTCACCCATGTGTGAATGAGTCCTTCAGGGCCTCTTAAAACTATTGGTGTCATCCACCACCATCCTTTCTAATATTTTTTATGGTTTTTTGCACTTTTGAAATCTTCTAGTAACCCACTGTATCAGTCTGGAAATTTTCAAGAATTTTTTTTTATGCATCTAGGTCTAAACATCCATTTAGTGTAGTCATTTTTAAATCATTCCAAGATCATTTTAGTAGTGAAAATCATCAGATCTGAAAATGTTTACATTTCTAAAACTTTGCATAATATGAATAAAAGTACTTTTCACTTTTGGATACACAATGTTTACATTATTGAACCTTTGCATAAGTTGGATAAAAGGACTTTTCACTTTTGGGTACATAATGTTCACATTATTGAAACTTTGCATAAGTTGGATAAAAGTACTTGGGTGCTACCACAATAGTGGTTTACACTTTTTGGGAGATCTTGATTTTTGCTAAAATCATATATTTTTAGAAAATATAATGATTTAATCCTTGAAAATTTCCATTTAAAGGATTCCAATTGAACAGGGTTTGATCAAACCACCTTAGACCAAGCCCCCTTAAATAGAACCCCACTAGTTTTAAACCATACCTATAAGAGAGTCTCCTTTACACCTATCAAAATGCTAATAAAAAATCACTTTTGACTTAATTTTTGGGGGATCAAATGAATTCATTTAAAATTTATTTTTTGTAAGTACGTAGTACTTATTATAAGCTTCCAAAAAAGTATAATTTTAATTAAATTAAATTTGATTATTATATTTATTTTTTATTTCTTGTAAATGTAGGTTTTTCCGAAAATCAAGCTCTATGTTCTGCACATGTGGAAAAATAGAAGATTATAAAAAAAATGAAAAATATGAGTGCACCAGATATTGAAGTCCTTGATCCAACAAAAATAAAATTGAATTTTGATACATACAAGAAAAGTTATGTGCTATATGATTTGTCTATGTCTGAATTGCAATTGGTTTGACTTCGAAACTTGATTAAGGAAAAATTATTCAAATAAAACACTATGAAACCAATTGGAAGCACTAGATATCATAGTTACAAATCTAAATTCCAAAAAATTAGAATCTTATCCTTCATGAAAAAAAAGTTGTTTTATACAGTGAGTGTCACTCTTTAAAAATGGTGTTTACTAAAAAAAAAAAAACTAGTTTTCGAAGGAGATGGAAAAAGAAGTGCAATATGATTCCAAAAAAATTGATTTTTTTTTTTTTAGAATCTATAGACAAAATGTCACAAATCTCTATTTTGCATCATCTTCAAATTCCTCGTGGTTTAGCTGCTATAGGTGTCTGAAAGTGAAGATTTAGTTAGAAAAAATCAATTCAATGTCTAGTTTGGCCAAAAATTGTAAACTAGTATTGTGGGATCACCCACTTTTTACTTTTGGATAGATAATGTTTACATTCATGAAGCTTTGCATAAGGTCCAGATAAAATTACTTTTCAATTTCGTGCACAAAATATTAGTATCTTACCTTTCTAAGCATGCCAAGAAAATTTTCATCTCTCCCACTTATGAGAATGTTTTACTGAAAGAGAATACAATAGTGGATAATCATGACAATAAAATTTTTTCTTCTCCCAATATCTCTCCTATTTCTAAAGAAGATATTTTGGTGTTAGAAGATCCAATGAATGAGAGTTATGAGAATCCTATTTGTTTATCTTCCCATACCTCTCCTACTTGGGAAGACATTGTTGGATACAAGGATGAGAACAATGACACATCACCTCATATCACTTTGCCTATTTCTCCTATTTGTGAGAATGATTTGATACAATATAATGTCATCATTGACAAACAAGACAATCCAACCATTGATAACTTCCCTACTTGTGATGAAGTTATTTTACGAACCAACCATTGAATGTCACGAACATCTAGTTTGTAGCTCTCCTAAAAACTCTCCTACCAAGGAAGATATCATGGTGCAAGAAAATGGAAAAATTAACTATAGTAATTTGGCTTCATTAAATGAGGATGATGAGCATAAGGATAAGTCTTTTAAGTTTATGAACATTAAATCTCCCTCGATTCCTCTAATTTTTAGACCTCCTACAAGTCCCTTAATTATTAGACCTCCTAAGCCTCAACTTATCCTCTACCCACCCTCAAACCAATACTAAGTTCAACACAAACATGTCCTTATCCTAATACCACCTCAATACAATGTTTCACAAAAATTAGGTTATAATATCATTGCCCGCACATATAACACAAGGAACACTAGGAAACCACAAAACACTCATGCTTCATTACCATTGCCTCAACCTATCTTTCCTAGTGTTCCTCACTTGCCTCTACATAGTGGAAATGAGTATGACCTTGTTGGATAACTTAAAAATACTCCTACTAAGATTCAAGCCTCACCTAGTTATCATAGTATGCTTCAAAATGCATTAAAACAAGTTGTGGTTCACCCTAGTGCAAACTAGAATGATATAGCAGCCATAATTCAAGGAATGAAATTAGATATTATTTTCTACCAAAGTGAACTACCTCCTTTTAAAGTACAAAAATAAAATGAATCTTTCATGATAATAGCTCGTATTAATACAACTGGGATAAAGAGAACTCTTGTTAACAATGGATCAACCCTTAATGTGTGTAGTGTAAGCCTCTTGTATAAGCTTGGAGTGGATAAGACTAAGAGTGAACCTATTTCTTTATCTATTCTCCATTCATGGATTTGTTAACGTACTTGAAAAAAAATACTTGGTGTGATCACATTACCTATTTCAATTGGAAAAGATACATTGAAAACTCCTATTCATGTCATGCCTAATAATCTTTCATATAATCTTATTTTGGGAAGACCATGGATTCATGAGATTCATGTAGTGCATTATACTCTTCATCATAAAATGATGTATGTTTATAAGGACAAGGTTTATAAAATAAAATTTGATCCTAAGAATTAAAAATGTTTAAAAATTGAAAAAGGAATGAAAAATCCTCTTGCAACATTGGCACCAACTACACAAGTGGAATCCATACAAGAATAAGAAAAATAAAACAAATTGAAGAAGTTACAAAGTTATTGGAAGATGATTGGTGATCATTAGATTTCACACATAAATTTGATGGGCAACCCAAAATCATAACAAAAAAGTATGAAAAAGGGAAAAGAAAAAGTAGTAATGTCAACACAAAATTCAAAATCATTCACTTCAACCACCAAATCTAAAAGAAATGAACAACCACCAAATCTAAAAGAAATGAAAAAGCTTTATGGAAAAGGTTATGAACTATGAAATAACTTGGCTATAATGGAGAGGGATCTAGTGCTAGAGAACAAGGTATTTTTGTCCCTATAGAGCCTAACACACAAGAAAAAACTAGTGGTCTTGGTTATTACCCTTCAAAAGAAGTAAAAGCATAAAAAAAGCCTTCACTTAATATCAAAACCTTACAAAATATTCTTCCAAGACAACTTTAACTTTGGTGCATCCTAAACTGATAGATGCTACATGTGGGAATATCTCATTAGATATGCATGATATTGATACTTTTTCTACTCATTATAATCAATAACATTAGTTTTTCTCCTTGTCATGTGGTAGTTGTAGTTCACTACCATGCATGAGGGTATAAAATTGGGTTTAATATTGTCCTTTTTGCAAGGGCTAACATACCATCATCCATTTTCGGCTCACCTTGTGTCCTTGAGGGTAAAGAGGTTAGGTATCATTTTCCTAGTATGAAACTTGTTGTCTCCTCTTTTGGGCTAGTTGACTACCTTCCATGTATATATAAGAGAAAACTTGGGATGTGGATGACATGCCTTAAGTTGGCTAGCATGTGACGTGTTAGGATATGGTTTTGTACACCATTACAATAATTGATTTATTATAACATTGTAATTAAATAATTATTTAGTTTTGATGCACCTTGGTGGTGTGGTTAATCACACTAGGTAATTATTTGGGGACCACTTGATTTTGTATTGTAACATTGTATTATTATTTAATGTGTGAGAGACATGTGATAATAATTTAGTATTGGGGAAAATATTAAATAAAGTGAAGTCTTAGTAACCAATATTAAATAAGGGGTTAGTGGTTTTGTATTCACATGGTTTTATGGTACGTGGTTTTATCTTACCACTAGTTGTATTTTGTGTGAGCTTGTATCTATAAAATCAAACACGTGTGTAGTGTTGAAAAAATTGTACTCCCCTCTTGGAGATAGTAGAATTTAACACTTAGTTTGGACCTATTACTTGCATTTCTTCCCTATAACTCATCATTAATATGCCCCTAAGGCTCTTTATTACATATCCCAAGGCTTATTTCAGTTGAAATCCTAACAAATTCATTAAATGCACTTAATATTTCAACCCTCGACATTATCTCACCCTAAAAGTATAGGGTGGGACCAATATGCCAGCTTGGGTGTATGAGTCCCCTTAGGTGGGACCCATATGCCACCTTGGGCGTATGAGTCTTATTTGGGGCCCTTTTTAGGGTTTGAGTAGGAAATCAAGTTTTTTAATTCAAATTTCACAAATGTTGACATTTGTGATCTAATAAATGGTAAATTAGATAGGATGCCTATAAAAACCAAGTCTCACATTCATTTTTTCAACTAGAACTAGAAAAAGAGAGAAAGAGAGAATCAAGTAAGAAAGAGATCCACTTCCAAAGAGTAAGGAGCAAGCCAAGTTGAAGTCTTGGAGCAGCATTATAGTGTTTGTGTAGGTTTTCAAGCTCACTTTCATTTCAAGATCAAGTATTTCCAAGGATTGATGATGGTTTCCTATCTCGAGGATCATGATGGATTCTAGGTTGGGGAGATGCAACTAGCCATTGAACCAAGCCTAATGACTTGTTTCCTAAGTAATTCCATCCTCCATTATCATTCTAATTTCTACCTAAAGGAAGGTGCATGCATTCTTTGGCTTATTAGGGTGATTAGAGATCTCCCTAAGTGAGTCAATGTCATTTCCATGTCTCATTTATGCATCCCACTTTAGCACATTAGAGTAGGGCTTTATTGGATTTTTAGTCTCATAATCTTAGAAACACTTAATATTAGGGCCTTCACACATTTCCATTTTAGATTTATACTGTCTATTAAATTTTAATTACTGAACTAGGGGTTTGACCAAGGAAAACCCCCCATAAGCAAATCAATACAACATTTTGTTTTGCACGTTTTTAACAAGTTTAGATCTGGAAGAAAAGTTTAGAAAACATAGGAAGGAAGTGCAGGATAGGAGAACAATTTTAGATCCTACTTTTTCGAAAAGGAGCATCGGGACTAAGTCACCCCTCTAGGTGTATGACTCCTAGTATACCCTTTTTCCTAGAATTTTGTAGATCCTAATTTGTTAGTAGAAGATTCCATATTCTACCCAGATTCCTATAGCAAGACTAAATCTCCCAAATTGGTGTATGTATCCTAGTGCACTTCAAAAAGAAAAAAATTAGAGTTGTAGATCTTGCTTGGAATCCATTAGTTTACTAGGTTCCTTTTTGTTTGATTTTTATTTCTTAATTTGATTTCATTCTTTCAATTTTCTAGGGTTCAATGAATTAGAGTTTTCATTTCCCATTTGAAGCTTCATTTAATGGTGAGCCCCCATTTAATCACACCCAATAAAACTTCCTAGTAACCTTTCCCTCAATTGAGTCACTTGGTTGAGGGATCTTGGTTTCCTAATGAACTAAGTGCAAAATAGGTCCAAGTTGCATCTCCAAAAAGTGGAACCCTATTTCCTTTTGGTTTATTTTGGTGAACCCAACCTTTGGACCCTTTAATTTCTAATTTGGAGAACATTGTAGTCCTAGATCTAAATTGCATTAAATTTGTATTAGACTTACATTAGTGAAAAGGGCATATAGGTTGCATTTTTACATCTTGCATCATTAAATTTCATTGGAAAATTGCACTTGTAAATAGTCATTTGAGCATACAAATTAGAAACCTTAACATCAACTCATAATTTGTTGAATTTGGTTTAAAAACCCTAATCTAGGACTCATTCGCCCATCTTGGTGATTTATTCCTTGCATAGGTTATTTTTCTAAGTTTTGGGAATTCTATGCTTTCTAGTTTTTAGTATTTGAACCTTCTAGAAACCCTAATTGGGACTCATTCACCCATCTGGCTCATTTAGCCCTAAATCAGGTCTAAATATACATTTTATAGCATTAAAAAATTCATTTTTGTGCTTCTATTTGTTGTTATCACATTACTGTTTCAGTTTACTAATTTTCTATTTCATCCATGTCTAGCATAATTGATTTCATTTCAAGTACATGTTTCAATTATGGATAGAATTAGATTAATGCACTTTTTTTATATTTATAGCATTAGTTCATAGTTTTATAAGATTAAAAATTACATTTGGAATTCATTAGTAAACAAAATTAAAAGCTAAAAAAATCAAAAACAAAACAACCATAAACCGATGAAACCCTTAGAGAAAGCATAGTTATTTGAGTATCTCAAATCTCTTTTTCCAAGTTAACCTATCTAATTCAAACTTCACCTAGTTATCATACTATGTTTCAAATAGCTTTGCAACAAGTTGTGGTTCCCTCTAGTAAAAATCCAAGTGATGTATCAGCTCTAATTCAAGGAATGAATGCGATTAACATTGACACTACCTCTCATCAAAATGAGTTACCTCTCTTGGAAGTGAGAAATAAAAATGATGCCTTCATGATAATAGATATCTTCAATAGAATAGGAATAAAGTGTGAACCCTTGTTGACAATGGATCATCTCTTAATGTGTGTAGTATAACCCTTTTGGATAAACTCAGCATGGATAAATCAAGAATTGAACCCGATTCCTTATCAATTTGAGGATTTGAAAATATAGGAAAGCAACCGCTTGGTGTGGTCACTTTTCCTATTATGGTTAGAAAGTTCACATTATAAACTCCTATCCATGTTATGCCTCATGATCTTTCATACAATCTTCTTTTAGAAAGACCTTGGATTCATGAGATGCATGCAGTTCCTTCAGCTCTTCATCAACATCAAAATCTCCTTGTTTGGCTAAGTGTGTGTGGATGGATCATTCCTCATACACCTAGTTAAATTATCATCCTTGTGGACAATTTTATTCCAAGATAACATCCAACATCTTGGGGTTTATAAGTCCATTATTTAAATCAAATCAAATCCAATCCAAAGAGTCCTAAAGTCTAGTATTACTCCAAGGTTCCTAAAAGTTCAACACCCATATCATTCACCCCTTTCATCCCCCATCTCATCATTGGTCCTAAATCCTTTAGAGGTCAACAAGGTCAAAACACAAGAAGAACATGGAATATAAACTTGATTCATGCATCATGACTAATCCAAGTCAACCAAACTATTAAAGCCTTACAATGCCAATTGACTATCAAAACTCACATTTATGCAATCCATACATGGCATCATTATCTCCTACAAACCTTAATGGTACAAAAAATATGAGTATGCCCAATCTAAATTTTGGAACACCTTTCCGTATGATAGATTTAAATCAAACTCAAAACATACAAATCTATCAACCAAACAATCAATGCATGAGTCTCCAACAAAACAACATTATCCCACCAAATCCATACATGCCAAATGTGAATATACCAAGTACAAGTTTACCAAACGTGAACATTTTGAATCCACACTTGGTAAAATTTGGAATAGATATGTTTGTGAATCATAGAAATGTTGTTCAAAGTCCAAAACAAATGATAACAACTCCATATATTGATCCAAGTCAAGGTAACACCATGCAAAATCAAAGTTACCTAAATCAAGGCAATGTGATTCCCAACCACAACAATTTTCCATTTCAACCTATCATGCCAAATTTAAACATCATACCAAATTATAACATTGTCCAAAATCAATTTGTCCATGATCCCATGCAAACACCATAAGTATGCATTCCAAATCTGTTTGAACAAAAACCAAATCAACTATATCAAGGTTGTCAAGATCAAAATCAACATCAAATTTTGTGAGATAAAATTTCTACACTTACCAAAATAGTTGATTCATTGCACCAAAAGACATCTCCACCCCAAAAATCAATACACACTTCTATTTGTTAAACCATGCCATCAAAGCATTGAGTTGTGTCCACAACCATATCAAGAACAATATCTCCAATGTCAAGAGGTTGGATATCAAGATCAACAAAATCAACAATGAACCCAATCACCGCATCTCAAAGATCAATAATCACATCTCCAAATTCAATCACCACAAGGTCAATCTAAAGTACAAATCCCCCAAGGTAACAAATGAAAATACACACCACTTGGGGAACCAATCGAATCAGTCATGCAACAATTGATCCAAGAAAATCTCATCAAAATCGCTATGTATGACAATCATCAAGAGCCTAAAGTTAAACCACTAGGGTATAACAAAAAACACCTTAGCTATTTTCATAAAATAAAGGGACACACAACATAAAATTGTATTCGACTCAAAAATCTCATCCAAGACCTTATTGATAAAAAAATAATAACTATTTGAGACAATTATCAGGATTCAACCACTAGTGATAGTAGTGACAATTTATCCACCACAATTGTTGAAAAAAATTGATCAAAATCTATCCATCAATGAGAACCTTGAAGATGTTTCTACCTCATCCAAAGATCAACTCAACATACATCAAGAGTCACTTTTCAATCATGATAAAAACTCAACAATTTCTGACAATCATCTATTTCAAGAAGTGTTAGAATCATTTCATCCTATTGACATAATCCAAGGTCCATCCACCAATGATCATGTTGATAATACCTCTACGTCATCCAATGAGTTAGAGGAAATATCTCAAGAATTCATTCCAAAGCATGATCAATATCTCTCACCAAAGTTTAGCAATGGCATTTCTGAGACATATTGACATCCCTCGACCTCAGGGTTGCAGATATTGAAGGAATATTCAACTCAACATTTGATCCAAGTTCACTTGAAGATCAAGAGGATATTGAGCCACTTACCATGCCTAATGAAGATATCTAAGAATCCTTTATAAACAATCCATCCTTTGAAATTGACCCATGTCAAGAACTTGATCCAAAGCATGTCAAAAGTAATTCCAAAATTAATCGATATCAAGAATTTGTATCTCCAAGATACTACAATGATCTAATGGACACTCTCTTATCTATACAAGATGTCGTAAATGATGATCATATCGATATAGCACATATTCCTCCATCTACCCTTGAGATGCTTACTCCTAATGGACATAAAGATGATCTTCATTCAAAACAGGAGTCTCATACCTTTGATATCATTACCAAGGAACAAGAGTCTCCTACTCTTAGCATTTGTACACATGATCAAGATAGAGAAAAACCTAGAGACATATCATAAATGGGTCATGAAGAAGGATTCTACAGAAGTTGTGAATCAGGAACATCTTGTGAAGGAATATCAAAAATGAATAATAAGGAAGACTTTTACAGGGACAGTGAATCATCGACACCTCTTGAAGAAGCATCAAAATCTGATATTCCACAAGATCAACCCAAATATATCAATCAATGAGTTATCCCACACATGGAGGGTCCTATCACTTTTAAACTTGGATCACTTACCTTTTCTAGGGAAAGCTATCTTATCAATGAAGAAACTATCACCTTCGAAGATCCACAATAGAGTAGAGAAGGATTAGCCCCTTGTTTCCAAGGTAAATTATATCCTATTGCAAATAAAATGTTTCAACGAATGAATTATCAAGGCAGAGGATTAGACCTACATGAATAGGGTATCCTAGAACCAATGCAGATTATTGGAAATCCTAAGCATCAAGGTCTTGGTTATTCAACAATCAAAGGATCTAAAATTTTTAGTGATACCTCTATAATACTAGGGGAAATTTTATCTAGTGCAAGCATCAACCCAGGGAGCATGAAGAGTCCCTATGGTGAAACCAGTGCCAATACTACAACCAGCCACATCACGAATCTTCATCCACCCATCACCCCATCCAAAAATTGAGACGAACATCAAAAGAAGGGTGTGAATCAAAGGAAAAGAAGCTAAAAATCATAATGGAAAAATCAAATACTAATGGATACAAAAGAATATAAAGAAATATTATCCCTATCAAACTCCATTAGTCAAAGAAACTATGGGGAAAAATAAAAAAGGGAAAAACATCCATCAAAGATGTCCACAAAAGAATTTGAAGGCTTCTCAAGCAACGTACAAAGTATATCAAGCAGTTGCTCCTAATTCCATGCACACTTTCGTATCCACCCATCATTCCTCATCTTCCCAAGTTTGGAGAGTCAAATGTTCTGAACTATCAAACAATCCATCTTTTATTCCTAAACACACTCCATCCACGCCTCCACGCATGATATCCAATTCTCACATTGACCATGTATTGGCAACCACCCTACATCATAAGGATTTACAAGGCATTCTATTGTGGTGTGCACACAAAGACAAAGTTCACTCCAATATAAACAAAGTGGATTAGGAATCTCAAAATTTGTATTCAAGTGCACATATCTTGGAAAAGCAACTTCTTCAAGCAGGATATTGATGGAACATTATGACAAAAGAATCTACATCGACACCACCAGGTGGTTCAACATGAGCTTAAAATATTTTAGAAAAAAAAAAGAAAAAAGAGGGGATTGAAAATAGTAAAGAAAAAAAATTGTCCTCTAGTGAAAACCACATGGGCAGTGCTTTGGGAAAGTACCATGATGAAAACCTAGCAAAAAGGCATCATGTGTGGCAAATAGGTGTCATGTGTAGAATCGAGCATCTACATGTGCTACTTCAGGTGGAAGCATCTCATCCCATCCATAATAAAACTCAAAATTCCATCCAACTTATCCATAATAAATCCATTCATCCATTAAGCATTTATCCAATTCATTTTCATTCATCTGCATCCATCTTCCAAGTTATCTTGATCTTGAAAATGTTTTGTGCACACTTTACACTTGCTTATGGTAAACATCTTGGCATGAGTCATTTTCATTGATCCTATCCTACCAAGAATTATCTAATCCATGAAGCACTATCCAAATAAGCATCCTTTGTTTAAACACCTTATCTTATCACAAGATAATCCATCCATCCATACATCTATCCAAGAATCCACCCATGGCATTCCATAGATTGCTAGACCCTAGGGGCAGATATAAATTACATCTTGCTTCAGGAATAAATCTTGATCTATATCCTCCAACTTATGTGATGATCCAAACATAAGAAAACATCAAATCAAATTGGTCAAAGCATTTGTGATCCAAAATCCAAATCACTAGCCCATGGCATATTTTGACAAAAAGATGTTCCTTATCAAGCTTTATCTTTCATCGAACATCAATCCAAATAGTCAATATTAGTCACATCTAATTTTCATGTTAATGTCATATCAAATAATTCAAAATTTTTTTGTTCCAAATCAGGCTTCAAAATCCTGATCAATCAAATCCAATCAATCCATCATCATCTTAGGATATCCTTCCCAATCCTCATGTTGGTTAACACTATCTTTTCATTTTTGTGTATCCTCAACAATGTTATCATCATCAATCATCAATCATCAATCAATCAAATTCAATCAATCCCTCATCATCTTGGGATATCCATCCTAATCCTTGTGTTGCTTAACACTATCCTTGCATTGTTGTGTATCCTCAACAATGTTATCATCATCAATCCATCAATCAAATAAATCAACCTTAGCTTGGTTTCCAACAAAATAAAAAAATAGAGCACTAATATCATCACACATATCCATATCCAAATTGTGAAAATCATGTGAAAATCCAAAAGTATCCAAAACATATCAAAATCCCAAAATAGGTTAAAAAGTTAGAAAAACATAAAAAATATGCTATCCGAACTACATCATCTCTAAGCTTAAACGTAGGCAAGGCTAATCCTTGATCAGCCGCTAAGACACAAAATCCAAAAGCATTCATAAAACATAAAATCCGAAAACATTCATAAAATCTCATAACACACAAAAAGAAATGGAAATTTTGAAAATCAAAACATGTGTCAAACATCTCAAAAATACCAAAAACAACTTCAAAACATTTCAAAAACATCCAATATATTTGAAAAATCCATCTGTCTCATTTTACTTCACCCTCAATAAACTTTCATCCATAATAAATCAATTATCACCTTCATCCTTTAGTGAAACAATTAGAAACAAGCACAACAATCAGCAAAAGAAAACTTCAAATGCAAAATCAAAATCGAAACATCAAACTTTTAAGTTCAAACTCTTGATCATTCACAAACATGTCAGTCAACCTTAAATCAACAACCTTTCAAACAACTTATCAAGTTGCCATCATCCACTAACATGTCCTAGGATGCATCCTTCCTACAATGGGCATTATCTTTGGCAAATCACTTTGGATACTTATCCTAAACAAAACACATCCCTTTGTCTTGAGGTATGAAGAACATTGACTTGTTTGTGTACTTGATCTGTTCTTTTTTATTTATCTTATTGCACTCATTCCAATGACCTCTTGATGATGTCTAATCAAAACAATTTAAATAGAAAGGATTGGGGCATTGATCATTATCTTTTGTATGTTGTGCTTGTTGGATTTTCTTGTAATATAACCTTGGTACATACTTGCTTTATTGGGTATGGATGGAAGGTGTTTTGGACAGCTTGTTGACTATTTCATTGTTACATTTTTCCTATTCATGTTTTTGTCTGAGATGTTTGAAATATCTGAAGTATATCCTAGTTTAAGGTTTATGTATGTCAAGTGTGAATAGTACTCCTATCTAATTGTCGAGTCAAATTCCATCACACTAGGTACAATGTAATTTTGGTTCTTTATACCTTGATGCATCGTATCTATGTATGTTATCACACATAAGGTAAGTAGCCCTTTTAAAATCCCAATTCCTAATAAGAAAATAATAATCATCATCATCATCACTCATATCTAATAAAGTCATAATGACTCATGGACTTGTTGGAATTCTACATCTTCTTAGAATCAAGGGTTCATCCATCTTATTCTTCTATTTCTATCCATCTTAGTTTTTCTTATTATTCTATCTTTACTAACATTTCTATCCAAGTATCAGATTTGTATGTTATATCAAAATATAATTTTTGTTAAATATTTTAAATCAAAGTGCCCATGAAACCTAGAGGGGAAGGGACAATTCAATTGCCCATCATTCTCTCATTGAACTATTGATAGAGTGTTCCCTGAGGGATGTGTCACCCTTTTCTTGGCAAGAATTTGTTGCCCAAAAGGGTCTGCAACTTCCAGAGCCACCTAGAGCAATCCCTGCAGCACCTGCCCTTGCAGCATCTATTCCTATGGCCTCCACATTAGAACCCTCTACCAGAGTACAAACCAGGTCTGCTAGTAGAAGAGAAAAAGGAAAAATTATGGTAGGAGGGTCATCTAGGGAAAAAAAAACCCCAGAGTCTGACCCTCATGTTCAAAGACAACAGTGTCCCTCTTCTGCAACACCTTCTCCTATAGCAGTTCCTCTTGTAGCAACACCTGTTTCCACTATAGTTTCTCTATCATCCTCTTCTATTGAGTTTGAACCCTCTAGGAAAGTCAGGAAGAGGAAAGCCACAAGAGTGCCTCCTACAACTGCCACATTTCCAAAAAGAGTTTCAACAAGGAAACAACGTAAAGTCACCTCAATGTCTGCTCAACCTAAAGTTATAATAATTTTAGAAGAGTCTGAAGAATACAGCCATGATGATTTTCAAAATGTACCTAAGAATATTTCACATAGCTCACCTGTTGTTCCTGAGGAAATGCAAAATGAACCAATGGAAGTTGATGAAGCACAATATGATAGTAATGAAAGGGGAATGCCAAGTCTTGATGACTTGGCCGAAGCAGCTAGGAAAATTTCAAAGGAAGTACAATCTCCTCCTGAAAATCAACATGAATTCATCCTACAACAAGAGGAAGAACAACCTGAACAATTGGAAGTGGCCAATGAAGCTTCATTACCCCTGCAACTTGTCAAGCCATTGTTTTCTACAAAAAGATATTTTTGATTGAATTTTTGGAATACCTTAGGACCACATGGAGGCTAGTCACATTTCAAACCTTGAGTTTTCACCACTTAGCCAAGACTAAAATTCAACAAAGTCTTTGGGAGGAAGAGAAGAAGAAACTGAAAAGAGAAATTGAAAGGCAGAAACATGAAATCCAGGAGATGAAAAAGAAAATAGATGAAATGATGAAAATAACTAGTAAGATTGTGGAGTGTAGACCACCACCTAGAGTCTATGCCATGTGCCTAAAGGAACAATTTATTTGGTTTCAATTAATGATAATTTCAAAGAATTTAGATCCTATTATTCATACATCCAAAGAATTTTATGATGCATACCAAGTGGCTCCTAATTGGCTAAAGAATTCTTTATGTGAATTTTATTTGCATGGATTGATAATTCCCTCTGAAATAGAGTGGAATCCACTTCTTTACATTGGTTACATCCATTTGAGGTCACTTATGTCATGGACAGCCAATGAAACCAATTATGGTAGACAACTGGAAGCCTATGAAGAAGTTGAAAGGGATGAGCCCATACCACTGGGATCAGAAAGCACAAATCCTTACACAATGCTAAAAATTTGGCTCATTGTTGCACATGGGTTCAACAATCAAGCAGAAAGAGTAAAAATATTTGATGTCAAAAAGCAAGTGTATGAGGAATTCAAAAGCCAACCGTATCTATTTTGGAAGCTTGCCTCTTCTAGAATTGAAAAGAGATGGGAGAAATTGACTGTTGGGCTTAGGAAATCTGAGCCACATAGCCCCCTGAATTTTGAAGTAGCCCTTGGAAGGACAGAGAGGTACATACAACTTGGTCTTCAAAAGAGGTTCAAATTATGGCTACTAATAACATTTCGACCTCCAGTTTTAATGTGGCCACTTTATCCCTATCAAGCTACAAATGTTAACAAAGATACAGAGAAACTCAGATATGAAAGATGGAAAAATTTCGAAGGTTTCTATTATAAATTTGGGACTATGCCAAAAAGCCATACTACTCCTATGGATTTTAGGGAAACAACTAGGAAGCTTAATGTTGGTAGACCATTATCAAGTTAAGTAGGGGGTAGATGATGAGCTTAGGATATGCTCATAATTTGAGTATCATGATGTATTTTTAATATCTCTACTTTTACTACTAATGGATGTTTTAACTCTTTTGTTAAAGACTTTTTATCTAAAATGGGTAGTATCCTATAGAAATACATTCCTACATTCCTGCAGCCTAACATCTCCATGCATCTTATAAATTACCCTTTTTGACTTCCCGAATGACTGATATAATGCATATGGTTTTTGAATAATGGGATAGATTTAATATGTGATTAATGAATGTATCGTGTTGTTTACCATGCATGCTTTCTTTTGCCTCTGTTGCCTTGTGCATCGCAGGTTGTTGAAGGGAGCATAAATGAGTCAAGCACAGTGGATCTCAGCCCTGTAGTAAAGTTGATTTCCTGCACGATGTCAAGGAAGTTGTTCTACCGAAGACTCTCTGTCTGGGTCGTTGGGAAGAAAATTAAATGATCATTAATCTGGAAGAATGGAATTCTAAATTCTCTCTAGATTGTGTTGAATGGATATGTTTTCATTTATGAGAAGTATGTTCCTCAGTTTCAGGAATCATTTATGTCCACGTCTTTCTCTGTTAGAGTTAGGTAGTTAGTTGCTTTTTTGTTCTAAATAAGTGTTCCTCCTACGTGAGTGAGCAAGCATGACAAGCATAGAAAGGATAGCATGTAAAAGTTAGTATGATAATAAGAAGCAAAATATGTAAGAGTTAGTACTATGATAAGAGATAGAGTTTTGTGTTAGTTTTCATATGAGCAGAACAATGTATACCATTCTGAGTTTATGAATAAAAGCTGATGAAGTTCTTAGTTCAATTCTTGCATAATTAGTTGATGCTTGCTAAGGGGGCCCACTTAGTAAGTATCTGTAGTTAGTTAGTTAGTCATTTATTTTCTGTTGATCATAAGTTAGATTTCATTCTTGAAGTTTTAGTGCAAACTCAATCTTATATTGTTCCTATAGCATCAGGAATCCATCCTTGTGTTTGTTCCTGTAGCATAAGGCCAATTCATAGTTTGTTTCTCAATTGTAGTTGTTCTAGTTTCTACTTTGATTAAGTTTAGAGGGTTTCACATTACATTCCTATAGCATAAGTAGAATTCCTTTCACACATTTATTTCTGGTAAATAATGATTGAAATTGGTTCTTATTGCACATACAGTGCTGCTCCATTTCAAGTATATGTTCCTTGGTTTAACAAAGTAAATGAACAACCATAAGAAGATGTTAGTCACCTGCTAGAATGTCCAATTCCTAGGTTAGGATTTTTGGTGACTTTTATATCCTTTTGTGGGCATGACCAAGCCCCATGAATGTTGAATAATCAACACTACCTCATCACCACCAAGCCAACTGCAAGTTAGCAACTCAACCATACATCCATAGAGTCATAAGCTTATCAAAACAACACTAGAGGTTGACACCAGTAGCTTGCTAATGACAACATAATGCAACCAATCAAGCATCATTAGGGACAACATCAACTCAATACCAAATCTGCTCACACCTTGATTATCTCCTTCTCATATTGTTGATACCAATAACAATACATAAGCTTGTTAACATCAATAAAAATACCAACTAGACATGCTTGCAATAGGATTACCTTTATCCCTCCAATGAAATTCTCAAGAACTTTAAAGGAGATCTTCTTTGCTCCTAAAACATTCAAATACAAGCGTTTTACCAAGATTATTCTTTGAGCGAATGATTTTACAATGCACAATAAAACCTAAGCAATTTCCAAACATGTATCCACCCACACTAAAAAGGAAAGAGAGAATTACAAATAGGGGATAAAGGAACAAGTGGAAAAAACCCTTCCTTTTTCCTTTTAATCCCCCAAAATTCCCAAAATTATCTTTTTCCTCTATTTCCTACTAGCAAACTAAATAAAAAAAGATTGTTTCACTTAGATATTTTCATTTCTTTATCTTTCCAAAATGACTACTGCATTTTATTTTCAAATTAGATTTTATCCTCTAAGCGAAATAGATATATTATAATTTCTAATAAAATTTACTTATATAATTAGATACCTACTACATATTTGGGAATCAATATAATCTTAGCCCAAACTTTTAAATTGCACTTGTAATACTCTATTAGAAATAATCTAGAGTATTATAATGTTCATTATATAAGGTAGCTAATTATACAATCTAAAAATTATAATCTAGAGTATTGGAGAATTTTAAATATGGAGCTACCTAGAAATATTATGGAGCTACAACATCAGTACTTGCATCAAATATTAATGAACAAGACAATACCTTAGAAGATGATCAAAATGAGTTAATTGAATCAAATTACAATGCCACACTCACAAATGATGTTTGAAGGGATACCCAAGGTAAGCGTAATAAATCAACCTCAACAAGTGGTAAGGGAGATGTATATCTTGTATGAAAGGAAAAAATAAAATCTATATAAAATATGGGGTGTGAGTGGGATATGACAAGTAATTTTTAGATTGATTAGGTATTAAAATACCCATTCATTGAGCCAATAGAGAAGTAAAAAAAATTATCCTCCAATAGAATGGAAATGTAATATTTTTACTTGGAAATATGGTAGGGACAAGAAGTTGTAGCTAAAACTTGACACTATAGAAAAACATATTGGTAAAGTTTATGAAAAATAAATAATAGACAATGAGGAAACATAAGTGATAAGATGTACAATAAAGGAAGAATGTATTCATGTTAAGAATTCCCTTGAGTATGTTTCACATATGTCAAGAAATATGAATCTTGGTCCATGTGAAGGTACAATTGAATCTCGATTTAGAAATATGATGGGAGAAGCACAAATAGAAAAAAATGTTCAGTTGAGTGTTATTTTTTATATTTTGATAGGAGGCTATCCTATGAAAAACTACCTAAAATATAATATTTTATTATCTTTTATGGGTGTTCCTAACTTTCCTAATGTGTCATAGAAAAAAGTACCCTTTGCTTGATATGGGAATAATTCATGATAAATGGACTTAATGAGGCCTGATTCAAGTGTTGTGAGGTATTTTGTGCATCCGCACTAGGTCTTGGACCCTTGCAAATTGAATAACATGCTTTTAATGATGTCTTGTAAATGTGTTGTAAAGTGTTGTAAGATGCTTTCATGCTTTTCTAGACTTAATTAACCTATTTATCCTTAATTAAAAATTATAAAATGTGTTTAATAACATTATTACATCAATCTAGAAGGTTTATAAAATAAATTTAATGTTAAACTAGTGTTGTAATGTGTCTTGTACATTCACATTGGTTCTTGTGCTTTCCTAGGCTATGTGGACCTCATTTTAGTGTTGTAAAGTGTATTTAATCACACTTTCACATTGATTTATGTGTCCCAATACCTATTTTGCATTAACATCATCATTAATAGGCCCCTATTAACCCATATTGGGCATCCTGAGGCATAATTTGATCAAATAATCGACATAGTCATCATATAAGTCTAATTTTCTTACTTCTAGGCATTCCAGCCAGCAAAAATGGCCCTTGTGGGACCCATTCACCATTAGTGGTGAATTAGTCCCATCTAGGCAAGACCCATTTTCCATTAGTGGTGAATGAGTCCCATTTGTGACATTTTCTAGGTTTTGAGTGAGAAAAATAGGTTTTAATTTTAATTTTCTCTATTTTGGCCTTAGGGATCCAATTAACGAGAAAATAAGGTGAATTTCCCATAAAATCACCTCTCTTAACTCATTTTTACATCCATTAACTTAATTCACATATTCATCTACCAATATTTCATCTCAATTCAAGCAACTTAGGGTCTTATTATTGCAAGACATCAAGAAAGCTTCTAAAGAAATTCAAGAGATGAATCTTCCTCCATTGTTGTAGAAATACAAGATCAACATCATGGAAAGGTAATCTATTCCATTATTTCATGTTTCATTCTACTCTTTCATCATTTTGGTTTAATTACCTAAACGGGGTTTGACCAAGGCAAACCCACAGCCCTAACATTCAACATTTCTCTCTCTTGTCTTGTGTGTTTGTAGATTTAGGACTCTTGGAAGCTTGGAAATAATTGAAGATCAATTTTCAAGGTTGTTCAAGTATTCTTCTCATTCAACAAGTCAAAATTTCAACAAAATCTCATTTTCAGACCCGTAAATAAGAGTTTCAAAAGTGGACACCTGTAGGGCATCAAAGTGTAGATAGGAAGCTTTAGAATCCCTTTGAAAATATTGAAATTCAAAAGTGGACTCATTCACCATGGTTAGTGAATGAGTCCCACCCCAAGGTCAATTTTTGGATTTTTACATTTTTAGATACCCTTTTTACAGAAATGGGTTCCGGTACAGTTTGGTAGAATTGGGACTGATTCATACAGAATGGTGAATGAGTCCCTCTAGGCCTGAAAAATAGGATCAGTAGCATTTGAAATGTAATTTTCAATCTTCATCAAAGTTCTAGGTGCACACTTTCAATCTGATTCATTTCTGTTACATTTTTCCATTCATTTGTAGGTAATTTTGTATTACACAATGTGTTTTCCAACATAGCATAATTCTTAGATTTTGCATTATAATCGATCAATTAATTCATATAATTGCATTCAAATCATCTCATTTAGTTCAAATAACATCACATATATAACATAAATTGAATGGACACTTAGCATTTTTGGCCTAAGCTCTCTCCTTTTAGGTGAAAAACCCTAGAAGAGTTAGAGAATACATTGGAGCCAAAAATCTACATTTTATTTTGGTGAACCTGCTTTTCGACTTCTTTCTTGTCTAATTTGGAGTACTTTCATCATCATTGATATAGCTTGTATTAGGGTTTGCATGATTCATTTGCATGCTAAGTGCTAAATTTTGCATTCATAAAAAGTGCATAATAGGTTGCATTGTTACATCTTTAATCATTGAAAAGTTATGAAATTCTACATTTTTCACTTAGGAATGCATCATAGCACTCATAAACCATAAAAATGCCTCACAAAATTATGAAAATTATGAATAAATTCCATACTGGGATTCATTCACCACCCTGGGCGAATCAATCCCTTTTGATCCTTGAAACTGCATTTTACAAAACTTAGACTCAATTTTTGTTTGATGCCTTAGCCTACCTATATTAGTTAGTTACATTTTTGTAGCATACATTTTGTTAAATATTGTTTCAATTAGCTCATTTCATGCATTGTTTCATTTCACTCTTGCATTCACAACATAATTTCATTTTCAGAAAGTTATATTGTGTAAATAGAAAATTAGCTTGCATAAAAACTAAAAATTGCATTTCCTTTTAATTCATTCCTTTGTATTTTATTTCCTTTTACATCATACCATGTTTTCTTTTGAAAGATGTGGCTTTGATTTCATTAATAGTGGATTGTATAAGTACAACATTCCCTCTTATGAGTTCACTTTTGATTACCACAAGGAGTACTTTAAGAAACATGATCAAACCATTGGTACAATCCTTAATCTTACATTTCCCATTAGTGAGAATGGTAGTGTAGACAATCCAAACAATCATACTTGTTCTTCTCCCAATACCTCTCCTATTAGCGATGAAGGTATCTTGGTGCAAGAAGTTACAAGCCTTGAGAGTCTTGATTGTGCATTTTCTTATTCCCCTTATGGATGATGTTAGCAAACAAGACAATGAAAACATAAAAAAATTCCTAAATACCACCTCACATCATCCCCATAACCATAACAATCAAACTTTTCCATCTCCTAATATCCCTCCTTGATGTCAAGAGGATAGGTTGGTATTAGAAGAAATCACTATTAAGAGTCATGCGAATTTTGATGCCCCCTTCCCTAATGCTTCTCCCCTTTGGGATGATCTATTTGAAAACCATCATGATCATTCTCTTGATTCCTACCTCACTTTTGATGAAGATAATTTACAAACCTCAAACTTGGATGAACATGTTACAAGCTCTCATTGTAAGGTAGATAAAATGGAACAAGAGAATGAGCCTATGGGAATTCATCATTCACCTCCTCATAATTTCATCATTGATCATTCCCCTATTAGTGATGAAGTAATTTTGGATGAATCTATCCTTGTCAAAAACATGTGGCTTGTTGTTCTTTTAAATTCTCTCCTTCTAGGGAGAATATCATGGTGCTAGAAAATGACAACAATAATCATGTCTCTTCCTTAGATAAAATAGTGATTCTCGATTTTCCTTTGTTAGAGATACATCAAACCAAGACTGCTGAGGTTATGAATGCACAAGTGTCCATTCAACCCGCCTCCATCAATGAACCACATACATACCCTGTGGGACATCTGAAGAATCCATTAATTCTTTACCCACCATCACACAAGCAAAAAACTCAAAACAAACCTCAAATCATCCTCTACCCACCTAATAATAATGTATCACAACAACTAAGTTATAATATTGTTGCTCATACATATAACACTTGTAATAATCGACAACTGCCACAACCAACCCCAACCCCTTTAACTTTACCCAATCCACCTAGTGTTCCTCGTTACATCCAACACACAAAGGAGTATGATCTTGTTGAACAATTAAAGAATACTCCTATAAAAATTTCCCTTTGGGATTTACTTCAGACCTCACCACATTACCACACTATTCTTCAAACAACCTTACAACAAATTGCATTTCCTCCTAGTATAACTTTGAATGATGTGGCAACTTTAATCCATAGCACGATTCTTGACATTACTTTCCATCAACATGATCTCCCTCCTTTAGAGTTACAAAACCAAAATGAAGCTTTCATGATCATTGCTCAATACAACACAATAGGCATAAAGAGAACTCTTATAGATCTATTAATGGCTCTGCTCTTAATGTGTGTAGTGTGAGTCTTTTGGATAAGCTCAAAATTCATAGATCCACCATTCGACTTGATTTTCTATCTATTAAGGGATTTGACAATGCCGCAAAGAAACCACTCGGGGTAATCATTATGCCTCTTAAATTTGGAGTGGCCACCTTAAATACACTAATCCATGTCATGCCTTATGAACTTTCATGCAACCTTATCTTAGGCAGACAATGCATTCATTCTATGAATGGTGTGCCCTTCACTCTTCATCACAAAATGAAATACATTTACAACAACAAAGTATACACCCTTGACGCTAATCCTAAACCTTATAGTGTCTTACAATTTGACGAAACCAAAGAGAACCCCTTGAACACATTAACACCAACCATAAAAGTGGAACCTACACAACAAAACAAACAACACATTGAACATCACACAACATTATTGGATGATGGTTGGGGTTCCATGGATTTTGAGCATGACTTCATGGGAAAACACAAAATCATCCACAAATATTCAAAAAAGGAAAAAGACACAATAATCATGTCAACATCAACTTTGGAATACCTTTCAAAAGCACCCACCTCAACCACTTTAGACAAAGAAGAAAACTACACAACAACCTTTGATGAACATAATAATGAACAACCACCCAATCCAAAAGCCATGAAAATGCTTTATGGAAAAGGTTATGAGCTTATGAAACAATAGGGATATAGTGGAAAAGGATGCGATGCTCGAGAAAAAGGTATCTGCAAACCTATCGACCCTCTCACACAACAAACAACTCATGGTCTTGGTTATTGTCCTGTAATAGAGATCACCAACCCTCCACCCAACATCAACAATATCGTACAAAACCCTTCTAAATCATCCTTAACAACTAATGGTCTTGAATATCATCCAACCTCATCAAACATGCAACACATAATTACACCTTCGCTTAATGTCAATGTCATCTCGCACAACACTCATGATTTGAATTCGTTAGATTTTGTATCATCCTATAATGGAGAGAAAAAAGTCTCACAATCTAAACAATCTTGTGTAAGTATGACATCCAATACTAAGCAAGATGTATCTTTCAAACAAATCGCAAGACCACCTTCTCCTCTTGATCAAGAGGTTATTTTTTCAAAACTCCTCCAAGATCACTTGATCACCTTCCCTCCTAGAACTTGTAAGAAAAATTTTCTATTCCAAGACTTCATTTTTTGCATATCATAGAGTTCATGGTAACACCACTAATTCAAATGTAATGCCTTGAGTTGTAAAATACAACATTTTCAGGAGTTTGGTATGCTTCCCTATGTGGGGGCACCTCATTCCTCTAATTGATATTTATTTTCACTCTAGCATACATTTCGGCTCGCCTTTGTCTTGGACTAAGTGGGGGTAAGGGGTTTGGTAGCTTTGTCCTCATATGTCACTTGTTGTTGCCTCCTTTGGGCTAGTCATTAACCTTTCATGAATACATAAGAGCAAGCTTGGGATGTAGATGGCATGCCTTAATTTGGCTCGCTTATGACATACTTCCCCTTTCCATGACATAGATTATCTGGAACATATGACTTGACATAAGGCTTTCCGAGTAAGCTCTCATGTCTTCTTCTTCCTCTTCTACTTTAAAGAAATTTCCCATAGTATGGATGCTCACAATTTCTTTAAAGTGGATGGCATACATCACCACTCACATTTCATTGTGCAATTCCTTTCTTCTTGTGATGTGTTTTTTTCTTGGTGGAGTTAGTGGGCTTGATTTCCTCAAAAGTTGTGATACTTTTTTTGGAACATCCTCTCTTGGAGACGTTAAGCATGATGTTCCCTAAGATGAGACATTGCATGAATTAAGAAAAATCCCTTTGAACAATCCTTACACTGTCTTGCATTAAAAATGTCTATAAGTGTCAAGCATACAAAGTTTTGCTTACTTCATAGAGATCGAACCATAATTTTTCCTTGTGGTGCCTTGCTAAAGTTATCAGGAGGTATAAATTTGATATGGTTGAGCAGGAAGCCTAACTAGCGACATGACTTTTCCCCATAGCCACCTTTGTGTTTGTGAGTGCATACCAACTAGCGTATGTTTCTCACCTTTTGGGATTTCTCACCCCACAAATGACCTAAATTTTTGTGGCTCCAGAGTGAGTATGTTGTGGACTTCTCACCCCACAGACAACCTGAAGTTTTGTGGCCCTATAGTGAGTACAACAATCTTTCTTTTTCATTCTTTCCATTGCATGATTTTGTATCTTGGGGGCTTGACTTAGGATCTTGGATCCTAGGGGCTTGGCCACCTTTTTTGATCTTTGTCATTCTTTGTCATCTGCATCTATACATGAGGATCTCTCTTGAATGTCTATTTTAGTGTGAGTTTGAAGCAAGTTCATCCTCTCACTAAAGTGGGGGCTAAATGTGTTGTAGAAAAAAGTACCCTTTGCTTGATATGGGAATAATTCATGATAAATGGACTTAATGAGGCCTTGACTCATATGTTGTGAGGCATTTTATGCATCCGCACTAGGTCTTGGGCCCTTGTAAATCGAATAACATGCTTTTTTAATGATGTCAAGTGTAAAGGTATTGTAAAGTGTTGTAAGATGCTTTCATGCTTTTCTAGACTTAATTAACCTATTTCTCCTTAATTCAAAATTGTAAAATGTGTTTAATAACATTATTACGTCAATCTAGAAGGTTTCTAAAATAAACTTAATATTAAACTAGTGTTGTAATGTGTCTTGCACATTCACATTGGCTCTTGTTCCTTCCTAGGCTATGTGGACCTCATTTTAGTGTTGTAAACTGTATTTAATCACACTTTCACATTAATTTCTATGTCCCAAGCCCTATTTGACATTTACATCATCATTAATAGGCCCCTATTAACCCATATTATGCATCCTGAGGCATAATTTGATCAAATAACATAGTCATCATATAAGCCTAATTTTCTTACTTCTCAGCATTCCAGCTAGCAAAAATGGCCCCTATGGGACCCATTCACCATTAGTGGTGAATGAGTCCCATTTGAGCCATTTTTAGGGTTTTGAGCAGGAAAAGTTAGATTTTAAGTTTAATTTTCTCCATGTCAGCCTTAGGGATCCAATTAGTGGGAAAATAAGGTGAATTTCCTATAAAATCACCTCTCTTAACTCATTTTTACATCCATTAACTTAATTCGCATATTCATCCACCAAACTTTCATCTCAAGTCAAGCAACTTAGGTTTTTATTATTGCAAGACATCAAGAAAGCTTCTAAAGACATTCAAGGGCTAAATCTTCCTCCATTGCTATAAAAATCCAAGATCAACATCATGGCAAGGTAATCTATTCCATTATTGCATGTTTCATTCTACTCTTTCATCATTTTGGTTTAATTACCTAAATGGGGTTTGACCAAGGCAAACCCCCATGCCCTAACATTCAACATTTCTCTCTCTTGTCTTGTGTGTTTGTAGATTTAGGACTCTTGGAAGCTTGGAAATCATTCAAGATCAAGTTTCAAGGTTTTTCAAGTCTTCTTCTCATTCAAAAAGTCAAAATATCAACAAAATCTCATTTTCAAACCCATAAATTAGAGTTTCAGAAGTGGACACCTATAGGGAATCAAAGTACAGATCGGAAGCTTCAAAATCCCTTTGAAAATCCATAAATTAAAAAGTGGACTCATTCACCATAGGTGGCAAATGAGTCCCACCCCAAGGTCAATTTTTGGATTTTTACATTTTTAGATACCCTTTTATCAGAAATGGGTTCCGCTATAGTTTGGCAGAACTGGGACCGATTCACCCAGAATGGCGAATGAGTCCCTCCAGTCCTGAAAAAAACATTAAAAACATTTCAAATGTAATTTCCAGTCTTCATCAAATTTCTAGGTGCACACTTTCAGTCTGATTCAATTCTGTTACATTTTTCCATTCATTTGTAAGTGATTTTGTATTACACAATGTGTTTTCCAACATAGCATAATTCTTAGGTTTTGCATTCATAATCGATCAATTAATTCATATAATTGCATTCAAATCATCTCATTTAGTTTAAATAACATCACATAGAACATAAATTGAATTAAACCCTAACATTTTTGACCTAAGCTCTCTCCTTTTAGGTGAAAAACCTTAGAAGAGTTAAAGAATACATTGGAGCCAAAAATCTACAGTTCACCTAACACATATTTGTAAATATACAATGGATGGGATTGAGCAAGTTATCTTGCTGAGGTGAAAACACAAGATTTATAATAAAAAATAAAATAGTCAAACTTTATTGTCTTATCTATAGATGAATTTACATCCATAAATAATAGTTCATGGGTATGTATGTATGTGTATATTGTAGACAAACATGTCTTCCTACCTAGTCTACTCTTTGTTTATAAAATGAATGAGAATATGACATCACACAATCTACTTGAACTATTTAAGATATATTTGAATGAAATCAAATGTATGGATGACTACACAATTGCAAAAAAGTGGGTGTGTGTAGGGGTTGATAGAGCTTTAGTTGAAAGGCAATAGGAATCTTCTTTGTGTAAAGATACAAAATAATTCACCATACATGATTTCTATTCATTTCATGACCCACAAGATGAATTTATCATTTAAAATTGTGAGAAATTTTTTAATAGTACCAAAATTTGAAGATATAGTCCACATGCTTTACTCCTAATTCTTCCAAAGTCCCAAATGGCTTATGGAATTTAAACATTTTCTGAGGGAATAATTGCAAGAAACATGCTTCCTTAAGAATATTGGTACCAAATAGATCTACTTGTATGGATTGACACAAAAAAATTATTTGAAATATCAATCCTTGATTGGAGTAATGTATGAACATGGCCACACAATAGACAAAGCTTATGGCCTATTACATAGGTTAAGTGACATAGAGACACTCTTAAATTTATGTGGTATTTCCCCATGTTGGAGGAAATGAAAATTCTTGTGAGAAAAACCCAAGAAATAAGTATGTATATTTTATAATTTAATAAACTATGTAAAATGACATACACCACCCTCAATAATCTATACCTATAATCAAATCTGTCATGTATAAATCCAAATTTTAGTAGTTGTCACTTGATAAAAAGTTTGAAAAATCCTACTAATTTTTTATAGTTTAATGCAAGAGATGATTTATGTGTCTCTATACAAGGATATGGGATACCAATAAACTATTACACAACAATAAGGTGCACTATCAATGAAGAAACTTTTATAAGGGATATTTTGAAAACATTGTTAATTTTGTGCTCATACTACTTTAAAGTGTATTGTGATATCTCTTTCCTCAAAAATTAGATAATGATTCACTCATAATAAACTTCATGAAGCCATGTTTTTTATGTATCCTCAATATTGGGTCAAATGTCAACCAACTAATTTTCATAACAAGATATTTAGACCTTGGTCAATATTTTTTCATAAACTTCAAAATTCATTGGAAAAAATAGAAAGAATTTTAAATCTAAGCTTATAGAGTAGTCATCTCATTTTTCAGCAATAATGATAGAACATTTTAAACTTGTGAAGATTCCCTTTCAAGATGGATCAATAACAAAGCTTTGGAAAACCTTAAGTTGAAGAGAAATATTGTGTGATTCTTTATCATTTGAAATATTTGAAATTTGTTTATTTATGTCAAACCATGATATTGGGGTTGGTGGAGGATGAGAGAGTTTTCAATTCTTTTGGGTTCTTGAAAACAAAGACCTTAAACAAACTAGACGAGAATTCAAAAAATTGCTTGAGGATGTATACAACTAGGTATGATATCCAAAATTTTATTTTTGAAAAGGGACTTGTAATTTAAAGGAATATATGTGAAAGAAGGGGGTTGTGCAACACTTTAAATCATAGTGGCACAAATGAAATGAATCAATAAATAACACTTGTACTAGTGGTGATGAGATGTAGTTAAGTGGACATATACAAACTCAAAGTGAAGAAAATAAAGAGTAGAATCATGATGGCTCTCAATATCAAGGTCAAAGTGAGGAGATGATTTGGAAAATGGAAGAGATTTAATTTAGGAGGTATTTATACTTTAATTCATGAATTATAATCCAAATTATTGTTAATGCTATTTTATATTGTATTCCATGAATCGTATTGAATAAATTAACGAATTACTATTTTTTAATGTTCCATTTTAGAATCTAAATTTTAAACATTGTTTTCAAGTTTGATTTATCAAATAAATTTTTTACTTCCATTTATTAATTAAAATATTATTAATAATTTCATATTTTTATTGTGATATTGATAATTTTTACATGCACTCAATGCTTCAACTAAATTATTACTAACAACAATAGTATATATAACATTAGAAAATATTTAATGTGTATCTAGAATCTAGAGTTTTCTTGAATTTAGAAATTAAATAATGTAAATAATTTAAACACATAAATAGATTTGAGTTTTATATTGATATTCAAATTAGGGAGTACATAGAAGTATTACAAAATCTTTCTAAAAAACAACTTTGAACAAAATTGAGTTGGAAACTCATATTATCAAACCATTCTATCAACTTTTGTAGCATGCTCCATTGCCCATTTAATGTAAGTGCAATTTTCTCTAACTTATGGTATCTAACTTAAAAATTTATAAAAATTCATAACCGCTAGTGGAATTTGACTTTAATGTTTCAATCAAAGTTGCATTCAAGGTTATCAATGGTTTGATGGAATCCAAAACGTTCACCTCATTTGGATTATGAGTAAATTGTTCCAAGTCAAATTTAATTCTATCCTCCATATTCTTTTTAAAATCAATCTCTCCAATGTATCATTCTATTGTGTCAATTTTGTTCAAAGTTGTTTTTTAGCAAGATTTTGTAATACTTCTTTGTATTCCTTAATTTCATATCAATATAAAACTCAAATCTATTTATGTGTTTAAATTATTTACATTATTTAATTTCTAAATTCAAGAAAACTCTAGATTCTAGATACATTTTAAATATTTTCTAATGTTATGGGTATGTGCAGGATCATGATGGGCCAAAAAGTGGCAATATGATGGGTATTTGTAGGGTATGTGGCTGGTGACCTTTTTTTTACCCAAAATTAATGAAACAAAAATGGTTTTTAAAGGAGATTCTCAGCTTTCCACCAATATAAATTATGCTTTACTTTGAATTTAATAAATAATTATTATTCATTTTCTGTTTGAATTATGACTAAAGTTTGATTGATAGGCTAAGTGAAAAATCTATAGCTTTCAAATGGTATAACATTTTTTGAATTTGAAACATGTGTCACATTCTATGCTTTGTATACTATAGGATTAAAAAATAAAAATTGAATTTCATGAAGTTTTGACCAAGTTAAGGTGGTTAGACGTACAAGTTTTTATATTTTAAAAAAAATTAATAAAAAATCATAATTAATTATTTACTTGGAAAAAATTACAAAAAAATATGGATCACATCGGGACACGATTCCTCTACTTATATCTAAAATCTTATATAAAAATATTATCATTTTATTGTGGTTAGGGTGGTCAGATAGACACCTTATTTTTTCCCTGAAATTTAAGTACTACTGCATTGAAATTTCAAAATTTCACCAAATAGATTTTGTTTAAAAAAAAATAAACCTAGTAGTTTAGAAACTAAATTCAATTTTATACAAATTCTATTCTTACATATTTTTGAAATAATATAGATAACTTATTCAAATTTTTATTTCAAGTTGCCTAACTATGATTTTTCTGAATTTTTTGCCACTTAAGGGCCTATTTTTTCCATGATGATCCTGGACATACCATTATATATGCTATTGTTGTTAGTAACAATTTAGTTGAATCATTGAGTGCATGTAAAACTTATTAGTATCACAATAAAAATATGAAATTATTGATAATATGTTAATTAATAAATGGAAATAAAAAATATATTTGATAAATCAAACTTGAAAACAATGTTTAAAATTTAGATTCTAAAGTGGAAAAGGTCATGTATTTATTTTAAACAATTGTTAGTATAAATAATAGCATTTTACCCACAAAGAGAACCATAGATTCCAATTATGAGGCATGAATTTTTTTATAAAAGATTTGATCGACCATGTACTTAAAAAAGAAAGATTCTCTAAGAGAATCCTATACACAAGAACATTAAACACACCAAAAAAAAAGTTATTTGGTCTATGAGGAAAGATCTAGGTGATCCAAAAACTACTATAGGTTTTGAAAAGATCTTAAAAGATGATTATTTTAGCAATTTGTGGAATATAGAGTGCCCCTCTGAAGAAAATAATAATCAATATAATAATGATAGGGAAGAGAAATCATTGGATACAATTCCTAGTGTAGATTATGCATACAAGCCTATTTGAGTGAGACCAAAAACAAAGATATACTTTAGGGGTAGTCATAGTGTAAAAAATTGGGCTATGAAGGTGGTGGCTTGGGGTCCAAAATGTTGGAAATCGGATTGCATTAAATGGTTGTAATTAATGGAAACATGTTGTCATTGATTTCAACACAATATTGAATGAATGATATAGTTACTATAAGCTATTTAATATTGTTCAGATGATCATTATATTTGGTCCGATATGATTGGTCCAGTGTGTTAATTATTAAGGTTTGATTTTCTATCATAAGATAAGCTATGATTCTGATATTCAAAGATCTTGGCCGACTCAATGTATAAAATATATTATGAAGACTAGTTATGCTTTATGGATGTTAGCCGACTTGGTATAATGCTTAAATCATATATGGTGCCGACCTAATTGATGATCAAGATATGCTTGTATATATATAAAAGATGTTTTGAAGAGGGATAAAAGGAAAGAAGAGAAAAAGAGAAAAAGGAGAAGTGTGTGTGTGTGTGTGAAGGAGAAGAAAAGTGTGAGAACCTCAATGCTTTATCAATGCAATTTTATTGAGAGATTACTATGTGTGGCAGCACTTCATATTTTGAGCTTTAGTGGAACTAAACCTTGCACATTGAAGGTGTATTCTATCAGTTCAATGTTTTGGAAATGAGCCTTAACTTTTGTATCCCTATGGCAGTGAGCCCTTCGAGTTGTAGCCCTATGAATAGTGAGTCCAAATACTGATTCCTTATTTCAAGCAGTGAGCATTATTTCATGTAGTGAGCCTTTTGTAATTGGTTTTGATATTATCTATAGTGTGAGATAATCCTCACCATGGTTTTTCCCTTATTGGGTTTTCCACATAAATCTAGTGTTAATGTGTTTATGTGTTGGATTTAAGTTTCTGCATTGATATTTGATGATTATTAATTTAAGTAGTTTCATGTATTAGTTTTGGTGATTGAATTAAAGGTTAAATCTATGACAAATTATTCACTCCCTCTTCTCAGTTGTCCTATTCAATAATTGGTATCAAATCTTGCTCCTTTGGAATAAGTTTAACAACTCGAAGGAGATCTTGGCAGGCTGAATTAAATAATGAAGGGATTTGACTTGGATGAAGTAAGAGTAGAGGTTACAAAGTCTAAAAGTGAATATTTGAAAGAAATATCAAGCAAGTAGATGAATGCATTCAAAAACTAAGGAATCAAATCTAGAAATTCAAGTTGAAGCATAGAGAGGTTAAACAGGAACTAAAAGAAGCAAAGGAGACTATTAAGAATCTAAGAATGGAAATAGAATAAAGAAAAAGGATGGAAGAGAATCTAAAATTGTAAATTGAACAAAGAAAGACAGAGGAAGAAAGACTAAAAAAGACTATCAATCAGAAGACAAAAAAATGTGATATGCTTGAACAAGAAGTAGTAACTGTAAAGGGTGATCTAGAAAAAGAAAAAGCTCATGAAGAAAGGTTCAAGACAAGCTCTACAATTCTTGATGAGTTGATTTCATCTCAGAAACCTGTGAAGGATAAAAGAGGTCTTGGATTTGAAGAAGGACAAAGCACTAAACAAGTTTTCAGCAAAATAAATAATCAAAGGAAATTTAAAGGCAACACTTACCATTGAAGTATCAATACCGGAAGGATACCCACTCAACAACCTAATGCTCAAAGGTACTCATCTTTTAATGGCTTTTGTTTCTATAGACATATAAAATTAGCATCATTCACATTCATCCATTCATCAAATAAATCAAGTCTATTTGATTTATCTCTAAGGTCATCCATTTAAATTGAATAAATTAACTTTATTTAATTCAAGCCTATCATTATCCCTCTTTTATTAAATAAATCAAACCTTTATTTAATTAAATATGAAATCACCTTTCATCTCCCTTTGATTTAGTTTAAATCCCTAAAATCTAAGTCAAATGGGTCAAATCACCTAATCCCTCACTGAATTAATCTAATCATGATTAATATAATATAATCTCCCATCACATCCTCTAGCTTTTCCCACTTGCACAAATAAATCAATTTATTGATTTATTAATCATCATTTTCTTTCAACTTGGCATAAAAGGAGAATATTCTTCCAAATTTTAATCTCCCCCCAATTTGACATGTACATCCAACAAGGCATTTCTAAGCTCTTACATGTCTCTTACATGTCTCTTGCAAAGGTCAAACTCAACATTTAACTCTCAAATTCAAAATTCAAATCTCCCCCTCTTTGGCACATTGACCAAAATGTGCTCATTCCTCAACCTCTCACAAGTTAACAAGTGGCCCCTTCCTATTGGTGGATCTTTAGTCCCACATCCTCCATGTTTGACATTCTTTTATCCTTCTTGGCTCTAAATAGAGGCCTCCTCTATTGTATCAATCCTCCACAATCATAGGAAACTTGATACACATTCATCTTGCACTTGGTTATCTTCTTGCATCTTTTTATCAATCAAGAGCTTATCAAGGGTTGGGAAAGGGCTTCTTTCCACAGAAGCACCAATCCACTATGGGATAGGGTTTGGTCATATTTTTATGTGCTTGCATTTAGTTGTCTCTATCTTTTTTAGTTTGCATATTTTAGCATGGCTGAATATTTCATAAAGATGCTAGTATTACTTACTTTAAACAGACTAACAATACTAACATTGTTTATTGTTTGAAGTTTTGAAGATTTAGCATCCACAAAATGGCACTAGAAGGAGGGCATTTCATTTCACTTAACTGTTGTGAATAATGCATGCATTATCTAACAATGCTTTTTTTTTCTTTCTTTCTATGTCTTGAATGTTACCATTTATGAAGGCATATAATGGTTATTAGTTGCATCATTTGAATTAAAGCACATACATTTAGCAACTCCTTTTGGTTCATACATAGTTTATAAATCTATTGTGGAGCTTTTATTTTGAATGCCTAAGTGCGAAGGGCTATCATGCCTAAGCACTTATGGGTATTTTCTATCCTAAAGCATCAATAGAGAGTTGCATAACTAGGAAAGAAGTACATTTTACTGAAAGTGTAATTTTCCTTTTGACAGAAAGTATGGATATGGAGTTTGGCCATACACTTGCCATTTGCATTTAATTTTAAATTCTTTCAAGTACATTCATAACATTAGTTGATGGTACAAATTTGTGATTAGCATGGTTGCTTGATAAATTGTGTGATGTCAAAATAGAGTTATTATTACTAGAAGCTGAATCTCCCAATCCAAGTTCATCCAAAAATTCTGCAGCTGCATCAACGGTTGAGAAAGGTCCACTTCCCACTGGATTAGAAGCAAGAACATGAGGAAAACTATTGCCAAAATCCATTGTGTGTGATGCATGACTCAGTTGTGATGATTTCATTCTCTTTTAAATTCTTGGATGATTTGATTTTGTTCTTTTTGGAATTCATTGCTGCATTGTTGGATTAAGTTTTCGATCTCCAAGTGGTGGTGCATGTGTTACTGATATACATTTACAATTGCAATGTTATTTTCTACTGCATCCTTTACTCCGCATAAGATAGTAATAAATTACATGGTACATCTAGGAAACTATGGTGATTGCTTTCTTCCACAGTAAAAGTCAATTGAATTCTTGAACAACTCACTGCTACTCTACATCTCAGCTTCTATTCTTCTTCAATGCCACACTGAATGAGTGTATTTTGAAGAACGGACTCCATATGAAAGCTCTAAAAAATTAGGTAATACCTTAGAAGCTAATAGATTTTATTCCAAAAAGTGCAAATTCATACGTGCTTTTGAAGCCTACAAACATTCAATGTAGTCACCTAGGATTTTCATGTGGTCTCATCTGTTATGGTACACTTACAGTTCTATAATTTTACTTGATTCCAATACCTAACATTCTTTTTGAAGGTTTAGATTATCCACAGATTGATGGCATCGCACTTGACAAACCTGTCGACCATGGCTTGCAGCTGATCATTGGTTGTGACGACAAAGAGAGTGGGGGCCTGAGTTGTACGAGTCATTTCTCATGGCTTCTTGAGGCCAGCAGCTTTGAACTCCATGCGCTTCTCCCAATGCCCATTCTAATAAATACATTTCCCCCAACATAGCCTATTGATCAAAGTGGCTACATTTTTTTTTGCTTTCTCTAAATTCTGAGTTCTTGTGTTGCTTTTCTAGCTTTCCCTGCAAGACTTCTATCTGGTTCTGTAGGGTCATTTGTAGCATGACTTGGACATTCTTCTCATCCACAATCTTCTTCCATCTTGTAATAGCATCATAAACTTCATGCTCCAACCCCTCGATGATGGGACAAGAGAATGTAAGGCTATTCTGCCTGCGTAAAGGCTAATTGCAGATTTTCATTGTGTGCTTGCATAGAACCTAAGGTCACGTGCGAGGTATGGATTCAAATAAAATAATTGATCTAAGGTAAGACTTATCTTGTAAGTATCTATCACATTTTAGATAGGGGGGTCACTTGTTTTTCACCTGCTAAATGCATTTGCTTAAAATATTTTTTTATTCTTTAGTCCTTTGCGCAGGTCCTGCAATCGATGCATTCTGGCAGAGAATAGTAGAAATCGGCTTTACACTTGCTAATTGCATTAAAGTTTCTTTTGTTCACAGGTAGCATTAAATTTCCTTTGTTTGTAGGTCAGGGAACATTCAATGAAGTAGATTGGTTATATGAAGATGCTTGTGGACCATTAACAATAACTCACAGATTTCATGTCCTTGACAATGGTTACTACTTTGCAAAATGCGGAGACTATTGGTCAATGATTTGTAAAATTTGGCTTTACATCTGCAATCACATTTAAGTTTTGAAATCCTTTTTAATTGAAATCATTTTTTATATGCATGTATTAAGTCACTAATGGTTATTTGTGCCACTGTTATGGCTTTCTATAATGATCCCAATCGAACATCACTTACTTGAACAAACATGTTATTAGATTGCTTTCAACTAAGGAATCCTATCACCATTTTCATTCAATTACAAAGTTTTCACTTGAATTCTTAAGCCTGTACTAAGTTACATTGATACACTCAACCCATAATTCTCTAACTCAAATGTGATACTGTTAACATTGATGCATGTTATAATGATTAAGTTGGACTGTGATATTGTGATTAATGGAAGCATGCTTGAACTTACCTTTTTTTGATGCTATTGGCTGAAAGCATGTGAAACGCTTGAACTAGACTATGAAACTGAAACATTTTTTTTTGTAACAACTGTGATGTTGTTATGACATAATAATTGGTAATTAAAGATGAACTATGTTGGTGTTATGTTATAATGAGTGTTGTTATGTTAGCTATGAATCTCCTCTCAACTATTATTTCTTTGTTTATATATTTTAATCACTAATCATTATTTGTGCTACAACAATCATGTGATGCTGCAACAATAATGACTATGGTGTTTGAATGAATCAAAATGAATGTGTGATGTATCTGCCAAAATCATTGAGTAGAGAGGAAGTACAGATAGAGAGACATCTAATTAAATGCATTAATTTTTGATTAAATACACCACTAGTTCTTTTAGCTAGAACGACATCTTTTCTTAAACAAATCTTTAAGAAAATCATGAAGATATAATTGCATTAATAGACTAAACAGTCCTTAAAGGAATTGAAGGCTATGGTGTTGTTTCTCACTAATTTGGCATTTCCCCAATATTTAATATTGCTCTTCTCATTAACCAATGGTTTTGTAGAGTGGATACAACTTCGTTGAATTATGTTACTTAAATTTATGACTTGTTTGCATAAATCATTGCCAATCTTTACTTTCCTACATTAAACTATTTGGATTCTCAATGAAGGAGGTGTTGATCTTTATTATATGACCAAATATTTTAGCTCTAAAATTTGGCTTTGATATTGCGATCTTATAGGAAAACGGTGAATGTTGACAATGGAATCAAACATTGTAATTGAGCGAAAGCAAGCAAGAGTGGAGTTGAAGGAAATCAGACATTGAAACTCTAAAATTTACAAAGTGTTTTTTAATGCTTGAAGCTTCTGTTCTATGCTTTAATTTTTTTTTTAGACTAACTCATTTCATTTTTTGGCTCTAAAACGAACATTACCAAAGCTTTGAATTTTCATTGCAAAGGCTTAAAATGAACTTTAGGCAAATTGACTAGATTTTGTTTGAGGTTAATAATTGAACAAGGAAACTTTCACATCTCATTTTGGTGCTTTAAAACGAATCAAAATCATTACTTTGTGGACTTAAAACAAACATGTGTCTTTTATGAGCTTTGTAATATTTTTTGCAAAATAATCTCATCTAAAAAGGTGTATGCAGTTCTCTTGCGCTTCACAGTGATCTTGAGAATCAAAAGTCTTTTTGATGACATTAAGTTGCATAAAATATTGCCTCCACACTTCATTTTGGGAACTAAAATTGAACAAATATTGCAAGTCTGAATTAGGTATATCGTGTGTGTTCTCCCTTTGTTTCTAAATGAAGGTCAATCAAACTACAGATGTGCTTGCTCATTATTGTTTACCTTTAGAGGGGCTTTCCTAAGAGACACATACAAAAGGAGAACTCGAAGGTGAATCCAACTGGTTTTTCATTCGGGCCAATATATAAATGGATAAGACTAAACTGTCAAGTCCTCATGGTATGTAGGCCTTATCCATACAGTGTCTTTCAGAATGGGGTACTACCATAAAAAGTATAAGCACCCCTAGTAGGACTGATTAAAGCCTTTGGTGGCTTGTTGGACACTCATAAGGTGCCATGTCCCCGATGTTCCATCATTAAGAACCTTGTTTGTAGTAGCCAACCATTCCATCCAACAAGTTTATCAAAGTGGTGCATTGGAACTTAGATTCCAAGAATTTACTTGCCATGTCCGATCTTGGTTAAAATATAAAGGTTAAGACTTCATTCTTAACATACCTTTATATTTTTTCCTTGGTTGCATGTAAAATCATCTCTTCTACTACAAAGGGCATGAGGCAAGCCCACCAAGAAAAATGTACCAATTGAGCTAGGATGTTATATTGCTTGTGAGTCAGTTTGAAAACACAGTCCTTGGATCCAAAACATTGAAACCAACATTCAACAAATCATTATAATTTCAAACTCTTTGAGAGGAACAAATACCTTTGAAAATTCCTTGTGTTATTACTTGTCCCTAGGGGTTCTTATCCCTAGAAGGCTTCTAAACACTAAGACCTACATCTCAATTTGTTCATTTAAAAGTCAACAATAGGAAACTATGCTCTTGAAACCTTGATTTTCATATAATGGACCTTTTGGAATGAAAATGGAATTGAGGCATAGACATTCAATTTGAAAACTAAGCGAGAAGTGTTTTTGTGGTAAAAGCAAGTCATTAACCAAGATTAACTCAAATTGAACCCCACACATTTGCTTGTTTATCTTTTTATCGTCTTTCAAGCAAACATTGGTCTTTTGGTTTAAACTACTCTTAGAGGAAAGTGTGTTCTTCAATATCTTGGTCTTGTAAACAAAGTCTTTCTAAGTCTCTTAGGATCAAAATCAAAATCACCTCACAAAAAATTATTGGAAATCTTGAAAAAATCCCTCATGCTAAAATTAGGGGAAATCATTCAAACCAAATCAAAATCATTTCGTTTGATTAGATATGTGTAGATGAATCCTTCTCCACATATTTAGTCAAGTTATCGATCCTTGTGAACAAGTCTATCCCTTGATAACATCCAACATCTTGTGGCTTATGATTTTTCTATCCAAAATCCAAAATCAAATAAAATCAAAATCATCTTGTTTGGTTAGGTGTGTCTAGATGAATCCTTCTTTACACATTTAGTCAAATTAGCATCTTGCACGGAAAAATTTACTCTAGGACAACATGCAACCTCTTAGAGTTTATGAGTTCACTATCCAAATCAAATCAAATCAATCACAAATCAAATCAAACATCAAATCCAATTCCTAAATTTTAACATCTCCTTCAAGATTTCTCAAGAGTTCCAATCATTCACCGTAATCCATCTTTCATATCTCATCACCATCCTCTTGAACCTTAAAATCTATACTTTCTTTTTTGTACCTAGAGTTTAGATCAATCCAAAGAATTAGAGGTTCACCTCCCACATTCTTGAAAATTGATCCTTATTTTATGGTCCAAACAAGACCTCAACACAAGAAGAACATGTAATATAAACTTGATCCATGCATCATGAGCAGTCTAAACCAACCAAACTCTCAAAGCCTCACAATGCTAATTGATCCATACATAGGATCATTATCTCTCACAAACCTCAATGGTACAACAAATGTGAGTATGCCTAGTCAAAATATTGGAACACCTTTCCCAATGGTAGATCTAAATCCAAAACTACAAATCTATCAACCAAACACCCATTGCATGAGCCTTCAAATGAACAACATCATCCCATCAAATCCTTACATGCCAAATGTGAATGTACCAAGTACAACTTTACAAAAAATGAACATTTTGAATCCAAACTTGGTAAACTTTGGAATGGATATGTTTGCAAATCATATGAATAGTGCTCAAAGTCCAAACAAGATGTTAACAACTCTGTGTATTAATCCAAGTCAAGGTAACACCATGCAAATTCAAAGTTACCTAAATCAAGGCGACAATGTTCAATTTCAGCCTATCATGCCAAATCTAAGCATCATCCCAAATAAGAACATTTTCCAAAATCAATCAAACCAAGGCAATCCATCAAGCACCACTCAAATCATTGCATCAAAACCTCCAACTATACCATTGATATCGCAACAATAGATGGTATCCAATCAAACAACACCGTCGATCCTGACAAATCAAAACACGGTCTCCCAAGGACCTATCACCTCAGTCATTCCAATCATCTCTATCACTTCAATCATTCCAACCACCACTCCCACACCCATCACATCTCAACCCCTCACTACCATGATCGCTCCAAGAATATCTCAACCACTTGTCACTGCATCCAACATAATTTTGAATCCGCCACCACTACACCTAAACCAAACACAACAAGCTAATACAATAATGCACTAAAATCTTACCAAGCTTGTCAAAAAGCACTCCAATAGTACCAAGCTGCTCAGGCTACCCAAGCCTCTAAAGCTACGCAAGTTGCTCAGGCTGCCCAACAAACAAAAGAAAAAACACAAAAAATGATAACCATTGGGGACAATAATAAGGATTCGACCAATGACCATGTTGAAAATGTCTCTACATCACCTAACGAGTTAGAGGGAAAATCTCAATAATTCATTCCAAAGCACGATCAACATATTTCACCAAAGTCTAGCAATGGTCCTTTCCAAGACATATTGACATCCTTCGACCTCATGGTTGCAAATATTGAAGGAATCTTCAACTCAACATTTGATCCAAGTCCACTAAAAAATAAAGAGGATATTGAGCCAATTCCCATGCCTAATGACAACGTCCAAGAACCTTTTATAAGCAATCCATCCTTTGAAACTAACTCATGTGAAGCACTTGATCAAAAGCATGTCAAAAGAAACTCTGAAATCATTCAAGATCAAGAATTTTTATCTCCAAGATACTACAATGATCTAATTGACACTCTCCTATCTATGCAAGATGCACATACTCCTCCATCTACCCATGAGATACTTTCTATGGATGGACACATAGATGATCTTCATTCAAAACATGATTCTTTTACTCCTAACATTATTACACAAAAAGGGTAGGTTATTGAGTTGTCAAAATCAAGATTAGACATATCCCAAATTTAGACCGAGGACATCATGTATGAAGATATCCAACAGTATCCACTCTAGGAAACCAATCATATAGAACAAGATATTCTAGAGTCAACAGAGCATCCAATCAAAATAACATCATCTACAGTGGTCATTTATCAGAACATGCTTATTGAACAATAAATCTCAAAATAGGTGGAATCAAAGCATGAAGGTACTACTTCCACAATACTAGGGGCAACTTTGTCTCAATGAAACACCAACATAGGGAGCACAAAGAATTATTATGATGAAACTGATGCCAATACTACAACCAGGCACATCATGAATCTTCATCCACCCATCACCCCATCCATGAATTGGGACCAACGTCAAAAGGAAGATTTGAATCAAAGCATGAAGAACATTATCAAAGCAAAAGAAGATAAGAATCACAATGGACAAATCAAATATGCATGGATACCAAAACATACAAAGAAATATTATCCCTATCAAACTCTATTAGTCAAAGAAACTATGAGGCAAAATAAAAAAGGGAAAAGTATACATCAAAGATGTCCATAAAAGAAAAATTAGTCTTTTCAAGCGACACACAAAGTGTATCAAACAGTTGGTCTTAATTCTATGCACACTTCCGCATCCACCCATCATTACTCATCTTCCTAAGTTTGGAGAGTCAAAGGTTCCAAACTATCAATCAATCCATCTCCTATCCCTAAACACAGTCCATCCATGCCTCCACGCATAATATCCAATTCTCACATTGACCATGTGTTGGAAATGACCCTTCATCATAAGGATTTAGAAGGCATTCTATCGCAATGTGTGCACAAAGATGAAGTCAAATCCGGTATCAATGAAGCAGATCAGGAATCTCAAAAGTTGTATTCAAGTGCACGTATCTTGGAAAAACAACTTCTTTAGGCAGGATATCGATGCCACATTATGACAGAAGCGTCTACATCAACATCACCAGGTGGGTTAGCATGAATATTTCAGAAAAAACCAAAAAAATCAAAATATATGAAAATCCCAAATAAAAATCAGAAAAATAATTGAAAATAGTAAAGATAAAAAAATTTCCTCTAGTGAAATCTGCATGGGCGACACTTTGGGTAGGTACCATGATGAAAACCTGGTAGATAGGCATCATGTGTAGAATTGAGCATCTACATGCACCACTTTAGGTGAAAGCATCTCATCCCATCCATAATAAATCCAGAATTCCATTCATCTTATCCACAATAAATCCATTCATCCATGAACCATTTATCCAATCCATTTTTTCCATCTGCATACATAGTTTGATTTATCTTGATCTTGATGAAAGCTTGGTGCACACTTTACACTTGCTTAAGGTAAACATCTTGACATGGGCCATTTTCATTGATCCTATCCTATGCAGCATTGTCTGAGCCATGAAACATTATCAAAATGAGCATTCTTTATTTGAACACCGTATCTTATCACAAGATAATCCTTGGCATCCTTTGCGTGCTTACCATATCCATTCATCCATACACCTATCTAGACATCTATCCATAACATTCCATACATTGCTAGACACTGGGGGTAGATATTTAGATCTCGCTTTAGGAATAAATCTTGATCTATATCCTCCAACTTATGTGGTGATCTAGACATTGGAAAACGTGAAATCAAATTGGTCAAAACACTTGTGAGCCAAAATTCAAATCACTAGCCCATGCAATATTTTGACAAGAAGATGTTCCTTATCAAGTGTTATCTTCATTCAAACATGGATCAAAACAATCAATACCAGTCGCACCAAATCATCCAAAACATCTTTTTTTTCAAACCAAGCTTCAAAATACTAATCGATCAAAACCAATCAATCAAAAAATCATCTCGAGATATCCTTCCCAATCCTTCCATTGCTTAACACTATCCTTGCATTGTTGTGCATCCTCAACAATGTTATCATCATCAATTCATCAACCAAATCCAATCAATTCTTCATCATCTTGGGGTATACATCCTAATCCTTGTGTTGCTTAACACTATCCTTGCATTGTTGTGTATCCTCAACAATGTTATCATCATCAATTTGATTCATCAACCTTAGCTTTTTTTTTTAACAAAATACCAAAATAAAGCACTGATATCATCATGCATATCCAAATTGTCAAAATCATGTGAAAAATCCAAAAACATTAGAAAAAATAGAAAAATCCAGAAACACTCAAAAAATCAAAAAAATGGAATCCAAACTACATCGTCTCTAAGCTTAAATGTAGGCAAGGCTAATCTTTGATTAGCCCCCGAGACATCAAAATCTGAAAACATTCAAAAAACACAAAATCCAAAAACATTCATAAAATCTCAGAAAACTCCAAAAGATACGAAAAATCAAAAATCAAAACATTTGGAAAATCTTGAAAAAATACCAAAAAGTAGCCTCAAAACATTGCAAAACTCCAAAAACATCCAAATATTTGAAAAAATCCATCCATCTCATCTCACTTATGCTCGAAATAATCAATCATCCATAATAAACTGATCATCACCTTCATCCTTTAGCAACATAAACAGAAACAAGTACAACAATCAGGAAAATAAAACTTCAAATGAAAAATCAAAATCAAACTCTTGATCATTTTCAAACATTTTAGTCAACCTTATATCAACAACCTATCAATCAACTTATCAACTCATCATCATCCTATACAATGCATGTCTTAGGATATATCGTTTTGACAATGGGCATCATTTTGGATATCACTTGGATTCTTATCCTATAAAAAAAAATCCCTTTGGCTAGAGGTATGAAGAACCTCAAGACTTGTTTGTGTTCTTGATCTTTTCTTTTTGATTTATTTTATAACACTCATTCTGATGACCTCTCAATGATGTCTAATCAAAGCAATTTAGAGAGAAAGGAATGGGACATCGATCATTATCTTTTGTCTGTTGTGCTTGTTGGACGTTCTTGTAATATAACTTGGCGAATACTTGCTTTGTTAGGTATGTCCTAGCAAGGTTTTTGTATGTCAAGTGTGAACAAGAATAATCCTATCTATTTGTCGAGAAAATTCCATCACACTAGGTACAATGACATCCTAGTTCTTTATACCTTGATGCATCGTATCTATGTGTGTTGTCAAACATAAGGTAAGTGGCCCTTTTAAAATCCCAATTCTTGATAAGAAAATCATCATCTATCATCATCATTGTCTCTAATAAAGTCTCATCAGCTCATGGACTTGTTGGATCCTCTTGTCATCATCTCATTTCTTATTTCTTCTCTCTACACTAACATAACATCACCAATGCACCCATCTTGCATCCATCTTGCATCTAAAAATAATTAGCATACATAAATCTCATAATCATAGCATATCACATCATCCATCTCATCCATCTCACATGCATGTTCATCATCATAATATAGATTTGTTAGTTTAAGCATCTCATAAAATCATACATTTGCATAAAACATCCAATGCATAATCATATAGGTATGATCGCATCATCCATCTCACATGCATCATATCATCATTTTAAGTTGTTTAGGATAATATAGATTGGTTATTCTAAGCATCTTAAAACCATCTCATATTCATCATCATTGCAACCATCCATATGTCCATCTTGAATCTCTTTATCATGAGATTGACCCTCAAATCGAATATTTCTGCTCGATCTCTCAAGGGGCAATGTACTAGTGTACTTCTTTCCACTAGGGCATCTGAAAAAAATAAGATTTTTTTTAATTTTGATTGTGGCTTGAGTACATTGCTTCAAAGAGGGGAAAAATGTAGACATACGAAATTAGCATCATTCACATTCATCCATTCATCAAATAAATCAAGTCTATTTGATTTATCTCTAAGGTCATCCATTTAAATTGAATAAATTAACTTTATTTAAATTAAGCCTATCATTATCCCTCTTTGATTAAATAAATCGAACCTTTATTTAATTAAATCTGAAATCTCCTTTCATCTCCCTTTGATTTAGTTTAAATCCCTAAAATCTAAGTCAAATGGGTTAAATCACCTAATCCCTCACTAAAATAATCTAATCATGATTAATATAATATAATCACCTATCACACCCTCTATCTTTTCCCACTTGGGCAAATAAATCAATTTATTGCTTTATTAATTCATCATTTTCTTTCAACTTAGCATAAAAGGAGAATATTCTTCCAAATTTGAATCTCCCCCCAATTTGACATGTACATACAACAAGGCATTTATGAACTCTTACATGTCTCTTACATGTCTCTTGCAAAGCTCAAACTCAACGTTTAACTCTCAAATTCAAATTTCAAATCTCCCCCTCTTTGGCACATTGACCAAAATGTGCTCATTCCTCAACCTCTCACAAGTTGACAAGTGGCTCCTTCCTATTGGTGGATCTTTAGTCCCACATCCTCCATTTTTGGCATTATTTTATCCTTCTTGGCTATAAATAGAGGCCTCCTCTATTGTATCAATCATCCACAATCATAGGAAACTTGATACACATTCATCTTGTACTTGGTTATCTTCTTGCATCTTTTTATCAATCAAGAGCTTATCAAGGGTTGGGAAAGGGATTCTTTCCATAGAAGCACCAATCTACTATGGGATAGGGTTTGGTCATGTTTTTATGTGCTTGCATTTAGTTGTCTTTGTATTTTTAGTTTGCATATTTTAGCATGGCTAAATATTTCATAGAGATGCTAGTATTACTTACTTTAAACAGACTAACAATACTAACGTGGTTTATTGTTTGAAGTTTTGCAGATTTACCATCCACAGTTTCTCATGCAACAAGTTTGGACATAAAGAAAAAAAATGTAGTAGGATGAACCATAATAAAATAAGTCAGAATGTTGGATTCTTTAATGAAAAATGTTATGTGTGTAACAAGTTTGGACATAGAGCTATCGAATATAGAATTCAAATGATGATGAATATATTTGGAACAAACAAAAGGATTCAATCTTTTCAAGTCTATTGTTACACATGAAATATCTTTGGACACAAGGCTAATCAGTGCAAGATGAAGATAAAAGAATATTCATTTGACCTTGGATATGTCAAGTGCTACATTTGCAACAAACCAAGACATATCTCAAATTTTTGCAGGAGAAAAGTTGGAAAGAAGTCTAATCTGGAACAAAAAATCACGCCGATGAACAAAGTGGATCCTGAAGAAGTGAGGAAAGAAATGACAAAAATCTAGATAAAGAAGGAAGAACCTAAGAACTGTAAGGACAAATTAAATAATCCTATATCTACATTTGGTGCAAATACCATTTTCAAGAGTTGAACCTAGTAATGGCTTCAGGGGGAGCAATTACAAAAGAATCTAACAAACCCTTGATATATGAGGTGTCATATGATGACACAAAGATAAGTAATGTGAATCTCTAGTTTGAAAGCATTGAAGAAAATTCTAATAGAAAAGATGCAAATTAGGAAATTTGTAGAGCCCTTCTTGGGTTGCAGTGTTTCTCAAATTTATCCAACAGCATTGGTGGAGGAAGTACTGACAAAGTGAAGTTAATGATGTCATAAGAAATAAATTACCTTTTTATGATGAAACCCTAAAAAGAAAAAAGTTAAATAAGGATGATTGTGTGGTATCTTTTCATTGGATGAGCTAAGGAGTAAAGTGCAAGTTGAGGAATAAGGTGTTAGGGTTGTTAGAAAATGAAAGTACGGAGAACAAGGCAAAATGGAGTCAAAGGAAATGATGGTGTTTGATCCTCGCAGCAATAAATCACATAAATTAAGTTACAAATCAATTAATTTAACCATGATATGATTCAAAATCTCTAGAGTTCCCTTTTAGTTGAGCAAATACAAAAGGTTAAGAATTTAGGGCACAAGGGTTTAGAAATTTGGAGCCAATTTCCATATTTTTCGGATGTGGACATTGTTTGGATTATTCTAAATAGAATTCAAGATGATTAGATGATCTTTGACAAACCCTATGAGATCACAAAGGAAGCAATTGCAACAATAACTAGATTGTGCAATAATGGACCCATTCTTGCGAAGAAGATAGTGAAGAAAAAAGAGGTCAAAGCTCTAACTGGGTTAACAAGAGATCAAAGGGCATTTTTGATTCATACTATAATCAACCCTGTAATAAGATAATGTTGTGTGGAAGTCAGTTATACTAGTTGGAAAACAAGTCTACCGGTATTTGGAATGTCTAACAGAAAAGGAAAAGATCTGTAAAGAATACTTTGAAAATAAAATAAATTTTTGGTGCTCTGGCATGATTCCCAATCTAGTTGTAGTATCTAAAGAATATTCCCCCTCCGATAAGAGAAAATCAAGAAGAATCATCTCATACTCTCCTCCAAAAATGAATAAGTTGAAGTCTAAGGAGAAGGAAGGAGAAAAGGAAGAGAATATTACCGAAGCAATTGATCTAGCATTAATGGATGATGAAGAAGATTTCACTAAAGAGAAGGTATTGAAGATTCTTGAGTAATCCTCTACATATAACCAAAGATCCAAAGTGAAAAGGGTAATTTTCATTCTTTTGCATAGTAATATTCTCCATTAGTTGATTCCTCAGTAACTCACACAAATCAAAATCCTCATTCTTTTCAACCATTTGACGCACAACATAAACAACAATCATCGAAGTAGAGCCTTCCCTATTTCTAAAAGAGATCTTATATGAAATGCCATATGTCACATACCTTATCATAGGGTCTATTATAGTATGAATTAGAAGTTCCCTTTGATCTCATGTTACCCTAGTTTGGGCTTTGACTTCTTTGTTCTTCATTGAGTTTTTTACTGGAATGGGTCAATTATTGCATAATCTTGTTTTGTTCAGTCAAGGCTTGTCCTTTGATTTCCTTTTGAGAGACAAATTTAAGATCAAACTTAGTTAAACACATAACCCACTTAGCTAAGCATCTTGATAAATATTTTCTAGAAAAAAGGCATTTTAAAGGATCAAATTTAGTTATCACATTGATTTCAAGATTTAGTAAGTAATATCAAAATTTACTAGAAGCGAATGGGTAAAAGCACAAAGTTGTGTTACACTTTCAGCCAACTTATTAGCACAACTAAATTTAAGTATTTCTAACTAAAAATAAATTTTGGTTAAACATATGATCTAGTAAGATTCATTCTAGCCAAGTTAGATACTTCCAAAACTTTCTCAACTAAAATTGTTGAATAAAAATATATGGAGCACCACTTTGAGTCTAATTTACCAAAAAATTAAAATTATTTGAAAAACCTGATTTTATTTTTTTTGTATTAATATAGGTTGAGCACAAAAGAAAAAGTTTACAATAGGTTACATGTCATGATATGACTGAGAAGAGACTAATATGAACAACCATATAGATTGAAGAGATACTATTCTAACCCCAAGAATCTACGCACAAGAAAGAAATACAACAGAAAATATACAACAAAGTATAAAACAAAATATATAGCATATACAATAGAATATATGACATATAAGTGGTATAGAGAGACTTGACTTAGAAATGCAGCATAAAATTATTAACTCCCAAATCCTACTTTTATGTCAGTCCTCGATGGCTCCCTAATTTATCAGGTTGCTGATAGCATCAAGCTTCTCTTTGGATAACCCTTCCTCAATCTCTTCATTTGAAATGGTAAACAATAGGGGCTCTTTGTTTTCCTGAGCCTTCTTCCCTTTATTAGCTTGTTCTTTGAGCTCTTCTTTAAGTTCCTCCAATGCCTACATAAACATTGTCAGGTTGGGGTTCCTATGTATGACTTCTTTCTGGTGACTACAGACAGATCTATCCTTGAGAAGATTACCAAATTTATCCTCAACAATCTCCATGGTGGCTGCAACTTGCAATGCAACATTAAAGAGTGAGTTTTTTATTTGACTCAGTAAGCAACCTTTGAACCCCACTATATTTGTCATCATTCCTTGCCTTCCAAATAACCCACATAATTTTAGTTGTAAGTAAGAACCAAAACAAGTGCAAGTCTTTACTCATCTTTCTATCAAAGCCCAAAAGAATATCTTTCCAATTAACTTTTCCATTTAAGTCCCAACTATCATTGTTGTTCTAGAATAGATTCCAAATTTCGTTAGCATAGAAATAGTAAAAAAAATATGGAAAACAATTTCAAGTACCTTGCAGATTTCACACATATCAATATCATTGCTTTTCAACTTAAAATGAACTTTTTGTAGTAAGACAAGCCATTTGAAGCAAGTTTTCTTTGCATCTAAATTATTGTGCCACAAAAAACAAAAACCCTTTTTCCAAGATTTATCTTTAATGTTAGTCCTCCAAATTTTGTTGAGATAATCAGTGGGGGTGAAAGAGTTAAGGATCTCCTTATAAATGATTTTTTTGCTTACTTCATTCAAAGAGAGAGAGCCTTTCCATAGGAGCTTAATAGGTTCATACTTCCAATTTCCAATATGGGAGCTATTAATCCAACCTTTACAGGCTTCTTTGATAACATAGTAAGTCATGATGCTAGAGGGAGGTAGCCCATATTCTTTCCTTAGCAGATCCTAGGCAACCAATGAACCATCCTTGAAAATTCTATTGAAAGTCCTGATGCCCTCATGGCTCCACTTTTTTGTTGAACAACCCTACAACAAGGCTAAGGGCTTCCCATGATGCTCAAGATTCCACCAAATAGACCTTCTTGGGTGGATTAGCTTGCAGCTAGGATCAAATAAGAGAGGACAAGTGATTTTTCCCCTTATGGATTCCCAGGCTTTTCAAATGCTCGTAAAAACTAGTGAACCCTGCAAGTAATATTGGGTATTTGGTGATGAGAGGATCACTGAAAGGGAGACCCTTCCATGACCTAGCTAGTTTAGGGAAAGCTTGTGAAATGTTGTTTTCGATTAGAACTTTCCAAGGTTCCTCCCCATCTAGGGCCTTGATAAACTATTTTGTAGCAAGAGCTACACCATGCTTCTTCATATTTTTAAGGCCCAAACCACCATTAGCCCTTTCCAGACAACACCATTTCCATTTGATAGAGTGCAATTTTTTCTTACCTTTCCCATCAGACCATAGAAAATTTTTGATTTTCTTCTGGATCTTATTGATTTGGTAGCTATTGAAGGACCATACTGAAGCAAAGTACACAGTGTAGGAAGACATAATTTTTTGGTAGATCTGAATCTTGCTAGCAAGAGATAAGTAGTTTCTATTCCAACCATCGACTTTCTTATCAATTTTTTCTTTTAACCACTGCCACATGTCCTTGAGATTGGGTGAGATAGAAAAGGGGATTCCCATGAATCTAACCTACTTTTTGGGACCCCCCCATTGGAGGTCAAGCTTTTGAAACTAGTTAGGAGGGGTATCAAGCCATCTTAACAAAATGGATTTTTCTGTTGAGACCCTAGCCCTAGAAGCAAGACAAAAAAGTTCAAGCTTTGTCATTAAATTATTGAGATTTTCCTCTTCCAGCTCCACAAAGATAGAGGTTTCATCAACAAATTGAATATTTAGAAGTTCACCATTGTCAGGTAGTATCAAGCCTTTCACTTTGGGGGACATACTATTCTCTCTTTAAAAACTTGAAGTTTCAATAACTCCTACTAATGTAAATAACATTTTAAAAAAATATATAAAAATACCCTTGTGTAGATCCATAAGTGTAGTTTTCAAAAATATATTTATTTTAATAGTTTAATTATTATTTATATTTATTTCTTATTTTTACTAAAAGTAGGTTATCAACACAAAATATTAGGTTGATTACCATACTAAGGAAAAATACTAAAACTTATTTAAAAAAATAAAAAAAATATGATGCACTAGATAAAAGAATCTATTTCAAGATGGTATAATTTTTTTTTTCATTTTAGATAAATATTTAATATGAAAGTTGACGTCCAGTGGAAACAACTATTTTTTGATTCACACGCATTTTAATATTTATTTAAAAATATATATTTATAAAAATTGAAAAAAAATATATCCATGCACTAAATATACAAGTTATAAATACACACAAAATTTTGAAAGAAAAATAATAAAATTTATTATAAAAAGTTTGATGTCTCATGCAACTTCATTTTTCAACATTTTATCAGCAACTAAATTATAGTGTTAATTTATTAAAAACTAGTTTAAAATAATTTTTTATTTTTTTTAAAAAAATACAAACATAAAATATACTAAAAAATACATTTTTATTAGTTTACATCATTTCAAAATTCAAAACATATATGCCATTTTTTTGTGATTCAAGTTTAAAAGTTGGATTAGTGTTGGTCGTTTCATTTATAAAGTGTGACACAACTTTGTGCTTTTACTCGAATACGAGATCCAAATAATATTTTTCTATCGTCATATATTATGAAACTCATAATCAGTCAAATTTTGGCTAATGTAATAATAGAATGTTCTTTACCACTTTCATCTTGTTGAGTTAGCAATGCTACTAGAGCATGGGTTGATGCTACCATATAATGGATAAGCGGTTTGTCTTGCATAGCGACTTGTAAAACAAGTGGAGTAGCAAGATAATCTTTCAAACTCTCAAAATACTATTTATAATCCTCATTCCAATTAAACTAAACCTCTTTCTTAAGGAGTTGCATAAAGGGTAATGTTTGATTCGCTAAGAATGCTACAAAATGATGGATAGCCTGAATTCTTCCTTGTAAAGAGCGCAATTGAGAAATTTTTCTAGGAGGTGGCATATTAATGATCTAGCATTGATTTTCTTTGTGTCCACCTCAATGCCTTTGTGAGATACTATAAAACCTAAAAAATTTCCACTATCTGCACCAAAGACACTTTTTTAGGTTTAATCTCATGTTATATTTCCACATTCTTTCAAAGATTTTTTGAAGGATCTATGCACATTGTCTTGCCTAGTTAAAGATTTGGTTAGAATATCATCAACATAATCTTCCAAAATCTAATGTATGTAATCATGAAATATCAATTTCATAGCTCTTTGATATGTTGCACTTGTGTTCTTTAATACAAAAGGCATGACCACCCAAAAAAATGTTCCCCAAGCTATAGTAAATGTTGTTTTGTATTGATCTTGAGGGCTAATAAAAATTTGATTATATCTAGAAAATATATCCATGAATGATAGTAAAGCATGTCCTGTATTCAAGTCCACTATCATGCCAATATTAGGAAGGGAAAAATAATATTTTAAAGATGCTTTATTCAAATCATGAAATTTCGTACACATCCTAATACAATTATCAGGTTTCATGACTGCAACAATGTTTGATATCCAGGGAGAATAATCAATAGGTCATATAAAACCAGCTTCAAGGAGTTTCTCAATCTTAGCCTTAACCAATAAGGCTATCTTTTTTTTTTTTACTAGTTTAGCATCCTTTGCAAGGACTATATTGTGTATCACTATCTTAGCATCAATTCTAGACATATCCAAATAATTCCAAGCAAAAAGTTTGGGAAATTCAAGGATTAATGTTGCATGGTCTTCTTGTTCATCTTCATCAAGGAACTTTGCTATTTTAATCACTTTTTCCTGGTTTGTAGTATCCATTGGTATGTTGATTATATCTCCCAAAGGAAGTGCACTTTGTTTCAAAATTTTAGGATTAAATTCTTCACTGTCCTTGTCCTTCTCATTACTTTCCTTCTCTTTTTCTTCTTGCTTAGAACTAACCATAGCACATCTAACATGTTTCTTTTTAACAGGAGTAAATGTCTTATCATAAACTCCTAACATTTCTTTCAAGGCTTCATTATCTTCAAAGTACTCCAATGATTCTTCACAAGTTGTATCAATTAATTCAAGATTCTTCAAAGTGAGATTTATTTTATTAGGGTTACACATGACAATATTGATGTTGAGTGAGGGTCTTCTCATTGTTTGCATTATCTTAGAAGGAAAATACCACAAACCACTTTTTGTTTCTTGTGTGTTAGGATCTATAGCAACAGGAATGCCTTGCTCTTTCTTTCTACATCATTTTCTACTATAGCCAAGTTGTTTCATAAGCTCATAACCTCTTCCATAAATTTTCTCCATTTCTTTCAGGTTTGGTGGTTGTTGGTAGTCTATCTCATCAAAGTTTTTTGTATAGCTTGTATCTTCTTAGATAGAGTAGATAAAGTGGATGCTTGTGAGTTTTCTTCTGAATTTTGTGTTGACATTACCATTGGTTATTTTTTTTAGTTTCTTTCTTTGTAATTTTGTATTCTCCCATGAATGAAGGTGTGAAGTCTAATGAACCCCAATCATCTTCCAATAACTTTGACACTTTTTCCATCTCTTGTTTCTTTTCTTTCATAGGTTTTATCTTTGAAGTTGGGATTAATGTCTTTAGAGGACTTGTCATTACTTTATCAAATTTTAAGTAACTTTCGGGCTTGAAATCTATAATTTCAATTTGGTACACTTTATTGTTACAGACATACTTCATGATACAATGACAAGTCAAAGGCACTGCATGTATCTCATGGATCCAAGGTCTTCCTAAAAGAATATTGTATGAAAGATCATGAGGCATAACATGGATAGGAGTTTGTAATGTGACCTTTCCAACCATAATAGGCAAAGTGATCACACCAAGCGGATGCTTTCCTACATCAAATCCTCAAATTTATAAGGAATTAGGTTCAATTCTTGATTTATCCACTTCGACTTTATCCCAAAGGGTTATACTACACACATTAAGAGTTGAGCCATTGTCGAAAAGGGTTCACTTTATTCCTGTTCTATTGAAGATAGCTATTATCGTGAAGGCATTATTTTTCTTTCTCACTTCGAAGAGAGGTAACTAATTTTGATAAAAGGTAATGTCAGTGTTAACCACATCAATTCCTTGAATTAGAGTTGGTACATCACTTGGATTTGCAGTAGAGGGAACCACAACTTGTTGTAAGTCTATTTGAAGCATAATATGATAACTAGGTGAAGTTTGAATTATATCTCATGGGGATATCTTTGCAAGAGTATTCTTAAGTTGTTCAACAAGATCATACTCCTTCCCACTATACCATGTAGGAAAATGAGAAGCAATAGGTAATATGAGTTGAGGAAAAGGGAGGGATGTTGAAGTTGTTTCTCTTGGTTGTGGATTGTTTCTAATCTTATATGTATGGGAAATGTTATTATAACTTAATTTTTGCAAAACATTATTCTTTGGTGGTTCGAGGATGAGAACAAGTTTTTTTTGAGTTTCATATTGGTTTGAAGGTGGGTAAAGGATGAGTTGAGGTTGGACAACATTAACTTCTCTTTTTTTTTATTCATTATAACAAGCCTTAGTGAATGAAAATCCTCAAGGGCTTCATCTAACATGTAAAATTTATCACTACTAAAGGGATTGAAGGATAGGTTAAATTGGAAAAAGAGATTTCACATATTCAAATAACTATGCTTTCTCTAAGGGGTTCATTGATTTATGGTTGTTTTGGTTTTTAATTTTTTTTAGCTTTTTGTTTTGTTTACTAATGAATGCCAAATGTGAGTTTTAATCTTATCAAACTGTGAACTAATGCTAGAAATAGAAAAAAAGTGTAGTAATCTAATTCTATCCACAATTGAAACATGTACTTGAATGAAATCAATTATGCTAGATGGATGAAACAAAAAATCAACAAACTCAAACAACAATGTGATAACAATAAATAGAAGCACAAAAATGAAGTTTTTAATGTTGTAAAATGCAGATTTAGACCTAATTCAAGACTAAATCACCAAGATGGGTGAATGAGTCCCAATTAGGGTTTCTAGAAGGTTCAAATAATAAAAACTAGAAAGCATAGAATTCCCAAAAATCTAGAAAAATAACCTATATAACGACTAAATCGCCAAGATGGGCGACTGAGTCCCAAATTATGATTTTTAAACCAAATTCAACAAATTTTGAGTTGATGTTAAGGTTCTAGTTTGTATGCTCAAATGACTATTTACAAGTATAGTTTTCCGAAAAAATTGAATATGCAAGATGCAAAAATGCAACCTATATGCATTTTTTGCTAATGCAAATCTAATGAAAAGTTAATGTAGTTTAGATCTAGTACTATCATTTTTTCCAAATTAGAATTTCAAGGGTCCAATGGTTGGGTTCACCAAAATAAACCAAAAGGAAATAGGGTTCCACCTTTTGGGAGATGGAACTTGGACCTATTTCGCACATAGTTCATTGGGAAACCAAGACCCCTCAACCAAGTGACTCAATTGAGGGAAAGGTTACTAGGAAGTTTCCTTGGGTGTGATTAAATGGATGTTCACCATTAAATGAAGCTTCAAAGGATAAATGGAAACTATAATGCACTGAACCCTAGAAACTTGAAAGAATGAAATTAAATTAAAAAATAGAAATTAGATATAGAAAGGAACATGGTAAATAGATGGATTCCAAGAAAGATCTACAACTCTAAAAAAAATATTTTTGAAGTGCACTAGGACTCATACACTAGGTTGGGTGATTTAGTCCCACTATAGGAATCTAGGTAGAAACTAAAATCTTTAGCTGACAAATCAGGATCTACAAAATTCTGGAAAAAATGGTATACTAGGACTCATACACCTAGAGAGGCGATTTAGTCCCGATGCTCCTTTTCATAAAAGTAGGATCTAAAATTGTTCTCTTATCTTTGCACTTCCTTCCTATGTTTTCCAAACTTTGCTTCCAAATGTTTGAACCTATCAAAAACCTACAAAACAAGATGTTGTGTTGATTTTCTTATGGGGGGTTTGCCTTGGTCAAACCCCTAGTTCGGTAATTAAACCTTAATAGAAAGTATAGATCTAAAATGGAAATGTGTGTGAAGGCCCTAATATTAAGTGTGTCTAAGATTATGAGAGCTAAAATTTAATAAATCCCTACTTTGATGTGCTAAAATAGGATGCATAAATGAGACATGGAAATGATCATGACTCACTTAGGGAGATCTCTAATCACCCTAATAAGCGATAAGAATGTATGTACCTTCCTTTAGGTAGAAAGTAGAATGATAATGGAGGATGGAATCACTTAGGAAACAAGCCATTAATGGCTAGTCGCATCTCCCCAACCTAGAATCCATCATGATCCTCCATAGGAAACCATCATCAATGCTTGGTAATACTTGATCTTGAAATGAAAGTGAGCTTGAAGACTTGTAAAAATACTATAATGCTACTCCAAGACTTCAAATTTGCTTGCTCCTTACTCTTTGGAAGTGGATCTCTTTCTTACTTGATTCTATCTTTCTCTTTTTTTCTAGTTCTAGTTGAAAAAATGAATGTGAGACTTGGTTTTTATAGTCATCCTATCTAATTTACCATTTATTTGATCCCAAATGTTGACATTTGTGAAATTTAAATTAAAAACCTTCATTTCCCCATCAAACCCTAAAAAAGACCCCAAACGAGACTCATATGCCTAAGGTGGCGTATGGGTCCCACCTAAGGGGACTCATACTCCCAAGGTAGCATATGGGTCCCACCTAAGGGGACACATACACCCAAGGTGGCATATGGGTCCCACCCTAGATTTTTGGGTTGAGAGAATGTCAAGGGTTGAAATATTAAGTGCATTTATTGAATTTGTTAGGATTTTAGTCAAAATAAGCATTGGGATATGTAATAAAGATCCTTAGGGGCCTATTAATGATGATTTAAAGGGAAAAAATTCAAGGGTACTTAAATAGGTCCAAACTATGCATGAAATTGTACTATCTCCAAGAAGGGATTACAATTTTCAACACTATACACACGTGTTTGATTTTATAGATACAAGCTCACAAAATTTACATCTAGTGGTAAGATAAAACTACGTACCACAAAACCATGTGAATACAAAACCACTAACCCCTTATTTAATATTGGTTACTAAGACTTCACTTTATTTTATATTTTCCCAATATTAAATTATTATCACATGTCTCTCACACATTAAATAATAATGCAATGTTATAATACAACATCAAGTGGTCCCCAAATAATTACCTAGTGTGGTTAACCACACCACCAAGGTGCATTACAACTAAATAATTATTTAATTACAACATTATTATAAAGATCAATTATTACAATGGTGTACAAAACCATATCCTAACACATCACACATGATCCAACTTAAGGAATGTCCTCCACATCCCAAGCTTTCTCTTATATATACTTGGAAGGTAGTCAACTATCCCAAAAGTAGAAACAACAAGTGTCATACTAGGACAAGGATACCTAACCCGTTTACCCTCAAGGACAAAACGTGAGCCAAAAATGGATGATGGTATGTTGCCCCTTGTAAAAAGGAAAATATTAAAGACAAGTTTATACCCTCACGCATGGTAGTGAACTACAACTACCACATGACAAGGAGCAACAACTAATGTTATTGATTATAATAAGTAGAAAAAGTATCAATTTTATGCATATCTAATGAGATATTCCCACATGCATTATCTATCAATTCAGGATGCACCAAAGTAAAAGTTGTCTTGGAAGAATTTTTGTAAGAGTGGTGATATTAAGTGAATGCTTTTTTTATGCTTTTATTTCTTTTGAAGGGAAATGACCAAGCCCACTAGTTGTTTCTTGTGTGTTAAGCTCTATAGGGACATAAATACCTTGTTCTCTAACACTAGATCCCTTTCCATTATAACCAAACTGTTTCATAAGTTCATAATCTTTTCCATAAAGCTTTTTCATTTCTTTTAGATTTGGTGGTTGCTCATAATCAACTTCGTCAAAGCTTGTTGTGTATGTTGTATTTTATTCTAAAGTGGTTGAAGTGGATGCTTTCAAATTTTGTGTTGACATTACTAATTTTTTCTTTTCCTTTTTCATACTTTTTTGTTATGATCTTGGGTTTCCCATAAAATGTAGGTGTGAAATCTAGTGATCCCCAATCATCTTCCAATAACTTTGTGACTTCTTCAATACCCTTTTCTTTTTCTTTTTCTTGTATGGATTCCACTTGTATAGTTGGTGTCAATGTTGCAAGAGGATTTTTCATTCCTTTTTCAATTTGTCAACAATTTTAAGTCTTAGAATCAACTTTTATTGTATAAATCTTGTCTTTATAAACTTACATCATTATGGGATGAAGATTAGAAGGAACTACATGAATCTCATGAATCCATGATCTTCCAAAAATAATATTATATGAAATATTATTAGGCATGACATGAATAGGAGTTTGTAATATAAATTTTCCAATTGAAATAGGTAATGTGATCACACCAAGTGGTTTTTTATAAAGTATGTTATCAAGTCCACAAATGGACAAAGAATTAGGTTCAATCTTAGTATTATCCACTCCAAGCTTATACAAGAGGCTTACACTACACACATTGAGCGTTGTTCCATTGTTAACAAGGGTTCTCTTTATCCTAGTCATATTAATACAAGCTATTACAATGAAAGCTTCATTTTGTTTTGGTACTTCCACGGGAGGTAGTTCACTTTGGTGGAAAATAATGTCTAATTTTATTCCTTGAATTATGGCTGATATATCATTTGGGTTTGAACTAGGGGGAACCACAACTTGTTGTAATTCATTTTCAAGCATAATATGATAACTAGGTGAGGATTGAATAAGATCCCATTAGGATATCTTAGTAGGAGTATTTTTAAGTTATTCAACAAGGTCATACTCATTTCCACTATGTAGAGGAAAATGAGGAGCACTATGCAAGATAGGTTGAGGAAATGGTAATGAAGTGTGAGTGTTTTGTGGTTGCCTAGTGTTCCTTGTGTTATATGTGTGAGAAATAGTATTATAACCTAGTTTTTGTGAAACATTGTGTTGAGGTGGTATTAGGATAAGGATAGGTTTGTTTTGAACTTGGTGTTGGTGTGAGGGTGAGTAGAGGATAAGTTGAGGCTTAGAAGGTCCAATAATTAAGGGACTTGTAGGAGGTTTAAGAATTAGAGGACTTGAGGGAGATCTAATGCTCATAAACTCAAAAGACTTATCCTTATGCTCATAATCCTCATTTAGTGAAGCCTCATTTCTATTGTAAATGTTGTCATTTTCTTGCACCATGATATCTTCCCTAGTAGGAGAGTTTTTAGGAGATCTACAAACTAGATGTTCATGACATTCAATGTTTAGTTCCTAAAATAGCTTCATCACAAGTAGGGGATTTATCAATGGTTGGATTGTCTTGTTTGTCAATGATGACATTACCTTGTATCAAATTATTCTCACAAATAGGAGAAATAGGAAAAGTGATATGAGGATATGAGTCAATGCTCTCATCCTTATATCCAAAAATGTCTTCCCAAGTAGGAGAGGTAGGGGAAGAGAAACAAATAGGATTCTCATAACTCTCATTGATTAGATCTTCTAACACCAAAATATCTTCTTCACAAATAGGAGAGATATTGGGAGAAGAACAAATTTGATTGTCATGATTGTCCACTATTGTATTCTCTTTCACTAAAACATTCTCATAAGTGGGAGAGATGAAATTTTTCTTGGCATTCTTAGAAAGGTAAGATAATAATATTGTGTGCCCAACAATGAAAATTACTTTTATCTGGACCTTATGCAAAGCTTCAAGAATGTAAACATTATGTACCCAAAAGTAAAAAGTACTTTTATCCAACATATGCAAATTTTCAAGAATGTAAACATTATGTACCCAAAAGTAAAAATCACTTTTATCCAACTTATGCAAAGATTCAATAATGTAAACATTTTGTATCCAAAAGTGAAAAGTACTTTTATCCATATTATGCAAAGTTTCAGAAATGTGAAATTTTTCATATTTGATGATTTTCACCACTGATTTGATATTGAAATTATTTAAAAATGACTACACTAAATGGATGTTTAAACCTAGATGCATAAAATAAAAATCCTAAAAATTTCCAAACTGATATAGTGGGTTACCAGGAGATTCGAGAAGTGCAGAAAACAACAAAAAAAATTAGAAAGGATGGTGGTGGATGACACCAATAGTTTTAAGAGGTCCTGAAGGACTCATTCACCCATGGGTGAATGGGTTCCTATACAGGGATTTTTTAAAAATGAGAATGGAATTCCTAAGTGATTATGTGTGTTCTCTGTTCTAGGACTTAGACTATAACTTCTATAACATAATTTTATAGAATTTTATGTCTAAATGCAAGTGAAATGAAGGAAAAATGATGAACTATATGACACATTTTGAAATGCAATTTTGATCCAATTTTTTGATTTAAGTGATTGAGAGTATGCTATGTAAATACTATGGAAAATAAATCTAACATTATGCAATTTTTGTTGAATTTTTAGATTTAAAATGAATGCAAAATAGTTTACACTTCAAATATAATGCAACTTTATGCTAAATTTAGAAACCATAAATGTAATGAATTAATGCAAATCCTAGATCTACGGTTTGAATGCACTCCAAATCAGAAATTAGAATGTTCAAAAATCAGGCTCACCAAAATGAAACATAAAAAATGGGGTAGGGGATCAAACACATAGAGTTTAATATTAAATTTGGAATGTTTCACCAAACTTCCTTTAAATAGAAAGGGGAAAATGGGGTGAATGAACCTACCTATTCTTCTATTTCATTCAAAAAATGAGATCCCTCAAGTTAAAATTGACTTTCAACCCTTAGGTGAGTGAACTCTTTGAGGAATCTTGTAATTTCCTTTATTTGTGTGTGGATAGGGGTCAAGGTCAAACAACACTATTGGGAGACACACTAAAGATAGTAAATCAACTCAAAACTAAAATGTAAGACTAGATCTGATTATATTAAACATAGAGCTATCAAACACAATTTATTTCATGCAAATCATATGAGTGAAGGACACTTAAAACTTATCTCAAAAATAGTTGCAAAGTGTCCTAAGATAAATGACTGAACACGAGTTTTGGGAGAAAGATTAAAAATACCAAATGCACTCATTTAAGACATGTAAAAAGTGGTGTTTGTAGATGGAACATAATACTATAAAAAACAATAAAGCTTCTTGAAGATCTGAGGAGGGAAAATATTGTGTACCTATCACAAAACACTATTTTTAGAAGCTGTCTTGGGATTCATTTTCCCGATGGTGAATGAGTCCTTGTTCACCTTTCCAAAAATGATTTTTGGATTCTTTTCTTCTATGCTTGCACTTTTAGATTCTCTGAGTTTCATAGTCAGACATTTGGAAGTAAATCCAGGATTTGAGTTTCTATGAGAAGACAATAAAGGTGACGACAAATGTAACTTTACAATTTTTCACTTTTAAGATCTTCAAATTTTCTTCAACCTATGAACTTGCAAATCAAACCCTTAATTAAACCTTTGAAGGATTGAAATGTTGATGTTGATCTTGCATGAAATGACTTCAATGGATGTTGATCTTGATGCTTAAATCTTGCTTTGAATCTTTGACTTGAATGCAAGGATTAGATCGTGAAACCTACATCATAATGCAAGCTCCAAAAATATGCATAATTGCAAAATATTTTGACATGATACTTAAGATCTTGAATGCTGCAACAAAACTCTGATAATTCTTCTCTTGAATGCCTTGAAGTTTCTCCAAAATTCTTTTGAATTGTTCTTATGAAGTGATAAAATTTTCTAGGTGAAACATAGTGAAATAACCTTATATTTATAGGCATGTATCCTTAATTTCTCAAAATTCAAATATCACAAGCTAAGATCTGAATATACACTTAGAGATATTAAAATCCCACCAAAAACATAATTTAAATTTAGGTCCTTGGTCTAAGAGAGGAGGTCGAATAGGTCCTAGGTCCTTAAACCTAGGACACATTGCTCAATGAGAAGTGTTATGTTAATGAATTAATGAATGTTGGGTTTCCTCTTCAAAAATTGTAATAAAATAGGCTTGGTAAATGAATTAAAGGGACAATTAAGGAATAATTAAGCTCAATTAATTAAAGGAGCCCTAAATAAGTGTGAAAGTGTAAAGGGTACACTTTACAACACTAAAATAGGGCACAATTAAATCCAAATTAACTAGGAGTTCCCAAGCAAGTGTTAAAATGTAAAAGGAATACGTTTTTCTACACTACACTATCATACATAGTCTCCATAGAAGATTGTACTAGTACTAAGAATTTTCTCTTGCGTAAAAGTAGTTAATGTTTTGTGGAATTATAGACTTCTACATTTTTATACATTCATATCAAAGTGACCTCAATAACTTTCATCTCTCATCCTTCCATTTTGTCTTTCTTTAAAACTAAGATAATTCAAGAAAAAATCTAATTCTTGATAATTTATATAACTAATATATTGATATGTTTATTAAATTATCTTTGATGAAATCATTAAAATATCTAGGATTTATTATTTGGGTATATTAAAAATACATTATTCTAAAAATGATCTTATTTATTACAGTAAAATTTTGTTTTGTGAACTCTAGATGAAGTTCTCTAAACTATGAATGTTAACCCTAACACCCAACAAAGATTGTATTCTTCACATCGATGAGACTTTTGACACATCAACTAATATTTTAAGTATCTAATGACTAACCAAAGTTTTCAAATACGATTTATTTCTTTTCTTAATGTCAAAACACTAAACAAAATCTTGACTTGTATTTTCATTCATAGTACTCAAAGGCTCCCATGGGTTTTGGTCTAAACCTTATCTCAATTTTGTTCTGAATAGATATATTTGCTCTATTAATGGTCTAACTGGACTAAGAAAGATAAAACTATTAATTATTATTATCATTTGACAATAATTGAGCGAACAAAGGCCTGGTCAAACCATAGATCTTTTGTCGGCTAAATATTGATTAGGGATACTTTATAGGCATAAGAGAAATTTGTTTTCTATTCAGTATCACATGATGATAGCAGGGCACACTCACTATTCCTGCCAGAGAAAAGTTGGAAGGCTTTATTGAAGATTTTACTTACCAAAGTACCAGAGCTTCTAATTTATATGAGTAAATATAAGCATCCAAGAAAGATAGAATCAGCTGTGACAAAGCGGCGGAACGCTCTGAGCATTCTTGAAAATATTATTGGGATTAAATTTAGTCTTGACATACACTAGCCTGATAAAATTGCCACCAAAATACTTTTCACCCCATAATTTGGCCTGCTCTGTAGTG
>VDFB02193867.1:314718803-314838370 GCA_007258455.2 Sequoia sempervirens
GGATTAGAAGCAAGAACATGAGGAAAACTATTGCCAAAATCCATTGTGTGTGATGCATGACTCAGTTGTGATGATTTCATTCTCTTTTAAATTCTTGGATGATTTGATTTTGTTCTTTTTGGAATTCATTGCTGCATTGTTGGATTAAGTTTTCGATCTCCAAGTGGTGGTGCATGTGTTACTGATATACATTTACAATTGCAATGTTATTTTCTACTGCATCCTTTACTCCGCATAAGATAGTAATAAATTACATGGTACATCTAGGAAACTATGGTGATTGCTTTCTTCCACAGTAAAAGTCAATTGAATTCTTGAACAACTCACTGCTACTCTACATCTCAGCTTCTATTCTTCTTCAATGCCACACTGAATGAGTGTATTTTGAAGAACGGACTCCATATGAAAGCTCTAAAAAATTAGGTAATACCTTAGAAGCTAATAGATTTTATTCCAAAAAGTGCAAATTCATACGTGCTTTTGAAGCCTACAAACATTCAATGTAGTCACCTAGGATTTTCATGTGGTCTCATCTGTTATGGTACACTTACAGTTCTATAATTTTACTTGATTCCAATACCTAACATTCTTTTTGAAGGTTTAGATTATCCACAGATTGATGGCATCGCACTTGACAAACCTGTCGACCATGGCTTGCAGCTGATCATTGGTTGTGACGACAAAGAGAGTGGGGGCCTGAGTTGTACGAGTCATTTCTCATGGCTTCTTGAGGCCAGCAGCTTTGAACTCCATGCGCTTCTCCCAATGCCCATTCTAATAAATACATTTCCCCCAACATAGCCTATTGATCAAAGTGGCTACATTTTTTTTTGCTTTCTCTAAATTCTGAGTTCTTGTGTTGCTTTTCTAGCTTTCCCTGCAAGACTTCTATCTGGTTCTGTAGGGTCATTTGTAGCATGACTTGGACATTCTTCTCATCCACAATCTTCTTCCATCTTGTAATAGCATCATAAACTTCATGCTCCAACCCCTCGATGATGGGACAAGAGAATGTAAGGCTATTCTGCCTGCGTAAAGGCTAATTGCAGATTTTCATTGTGTGCTTGCATAGAACCTAAGGTCACGTGCGAGGTATGGATTCAAATAAAATAATTGATCTAAGGTAAGACTTATCTTGTAAGTATCTATCACATTTTAGATAGGGGGGTCACTTGTTTTTCACCTGCTAAATGCATTTGCTTAAAATATTTTTTTATTCTTTAGTCCTTTGCGCAGGTCCTGCAATCGATGCATTCTGGCAGAGAATAGTAGAAATCGGCTTTACACTTGCTAATTGCATTAAAGTTTCTTTTGTTCACAGGTAGCATTAAATTTCCTTTGTTTGTAGGTCAGGGAACATTCAATGAAGTAGATTGGTTATATGAAGATGCTTGTGGACCATTAACAATAACTCACAGATTTCATGTCCTTGACAATGGTTACTACTTTGCAAAATGCGGAGACTATTGGTCAATGATTTGTAAAATTTGGCTTTACATCTGCAATCACATTTAAGTTTTGAAATCCTTTTTAATTGAAATCATTTTTTATATGCATGTATTAAGTCACTAATGGTTATTTGTGCCACTGTTATGGCTTTCTATAATGATCCCAATCGAACATCACTTACTTGAACAAACATGTTATTAGATTGCTTTCAACTAAGGAATCCTATCACCATTTTCATTCAATTACAAAGTTTTCACTTGAATTCTTAAGCCTGTACTAAGTTACATTGATACACTCAACCCATAATTCTCTAACTCAAATGTGATACTGTTAACATTGATGCATGTTATAATGATTAAGTTGGACTGTGATATTGTGATTAATGGAAGCATGCTTGAACTTACCTTTTTTTGATGCTATTGGCTGAAAGCATGTGAAACGCTTGAACTAGACTATGAAACTGAAACATTTTTTTTTGTAACAACTGTGATGTTGTTATGACATAATAATTGGTAATTAAAGATGAACTATGTTGGTGTTATGTTATAATGAGTGTTGTTATGTTAGCTATGAATCTCCTCTCAACTATTATTTCTTTGTTTATATATTTTAATCACTAATCATTATTTGTGCTACAACAATCATGTGATGCTGCAACAATAATGACTATGGTGTTTGAATGAATCAAAATGAATGTGTGATGTATCTGCCAAAATCATTGAGTAGAGAGGAAGTACAGATAGAGAGACATCTAATTAAATGCATTAATTTTTGATTAAATACACCACTAGTTCTTTTAGCTAGAACGACATCTTTTCTTAAACAAATCTTTAAGAAAATCATGAAGATATAATTGCATTAATAGACTAAACAGTCCTTAAAGGAATTGAAGGCTATGGTGTTGTTTCTCACTAATTTGGCATTTCCCCAATATTTAATATTGCTCTTCTCATTAACCAATGGTTTTGTAGAGTGGATACAACTTCGTTGAATTATGTTACTTAAATTTATGACTTGTTTGCATAAATCATTGCCAATCTTTACTTTCCTACATTAAACTATTTGGATTCTCAATGAAGGAGGTGTTGATCTTTATTATATGACCAAATATTTTAGCTCTAAAATTTGGCTTTGATATTGCGATCTTATAGGAAAACGGTGAATGTTGACAATGGAATCAAACATTGTAATTGAGCGAAAGCAAGCAAGAGTGGAGTTGAAGGAAATCAGACATTGAAACTCTAAAATTTACAAAGTGTTTTTTAATGCTTGAAGCTTCTGTTCTATGCTTTAATTTTTTTTTTAGACTAACTCATTTCATTTTTTGGCTCTAAAACGAACATTACCAAAGCTTTGAATTTTCATTGCAAAGGCTTAAAATGAACTTTAGGCAAATTGACTAGATTTTGTTTGAGGTTAATAATTGAACAAGGAAACTTTCACATCTCATTTTGGTGCTTTAAAACGAATCAAAATCATTACTTTGTGGACTTAAAACAAACATGTGTCTTTTATGAGCTTTGTAATATTTTTTGCAAAATAATCTCATCTAAAAAGGTGTATGCAGTTCTCTTGCGCTTCACAGTGATCTTGAGAATCAAAAGTCTTTTTGATGACATTAAGTTGCATAAAATATTGCCTCCACACTTCATTTTGGGAACTAAAATTGAACAAATATTGCAAGTCTGAATTAGGTATATCGTGTGTGTTCTCCCTTTGTTTCTAAATGAAGGTCAATCAAACTACAGATGTGCTTGCTCATTATTGTTTACCTTTAGAGGGGCTTTCCTAAGAGACACATACAAAAGGAGAACTCGAAGGTGAATCCAACTGGTTTTTCATTCGGGCCAATATATAAATGGATAAGACTAAACTGTCAAGTCCTCATGGTATGTAGGCCTTATCCATACAGTGTCTTTCAGAATGGGGTACTACCATAAAAAGTATAAGCACCCCTAGTAGGACTGATTAAAGCCTTTGGTGGCTTGTTGGACACTCATAAGGTGCCATGTCCCCGATGTTCCATCATTAAGAACCTTGTTTGTAGTAGCCAACCATTCCATCCAACAAGTTTATCAAAGTGGTGCATTGGAACTTAGATTCCAAGAATTTACTTGCCATGTCCGATCTTGGTTAAAATATAAAGGTTAAGACTTCATTCTTAACATACCTTTATATTTTTTCCTTGGTTGCATGTAAAATCATCTCTTCTACTACAAAGGGCATGAGGCAAGCCCACCAAGAAAAATGTACCAATTGAGCTAGGATGTTATATTGCTTGTGAGTCAGTTTGAAAACACAGTCCTTGGATCCAAAACATTGAAACCAACATTCAACAAATCATTATAATTTCAAACTCTTTGAGAGGAACAAATACCTTTGAAAATTCCTTGTGTTATTACTTGTCCCTAGGGGTTCTTATCCCTAGAAGGCTTCTAAACACTAAGACCTACATCTCAATTTGTTCATTTAAAAGTCAACAATAGGAAACTATGCTCTTGAAACCTTGATTTTCATATAATGGACCTTTTGGAATGAAAATGGAATTGAGGCATAGACATTCAATTTGAAAACTAAGCGAGAAGTGTTTTTGTGGTAAAAGAAAGTCATTAACCATGATTAACTCAAATTGAACCCCACACATTTGCTTGTTTATCTTTTTATCATCTTTCGAGCAAACATTGGTCTTTTGGTTTGAACTACTCTTAGAGGAAAGTGTGTTCTTCAATATCTTGGTCTTGTAAACAAAGTCTTTCTAAGTCTCTTAGGATCAAAATAAAAATCACCTCACAAACAATTCTTGGAAATCTTGAAAAAATCCCTCATGCTAAACTTTGGGGAAATCATTCAAACCAAATCAAAATCATTTCATTTGATTAGATATGTGTAGATGAATCCTTCTCCACATATTTAGTCAAGTTATCGATCCTTGTGAACAAGTCTATCCCTTGATAACATCCAACATCTTGTGGCTTATGATTTTGCTATCCAAAATCCAAAATCAAATAAAATCAAAATCATCTTGTTTGGTTAGGTGTGTCTAGATGAATCCTTCTTTACACATTTAGTCAAATTAGCATCTTGCACGGAAAAATTTACTCTAGGACAACATGCAACCTCTTAGAGTTTATGAGTTCACTATCCAAATCAAATCAAATCGATCACAAATCAAATCAAACATCAAATCCAATTCCTAAATTTTAACATCTCCTTCAAGATTTCTCAAGAGTTCCAATCATTCACCGTAATCCATCTTTCATATCTCATCACCATCCTCTTGATCCTTAAAATCTATACTTTCTTTTTTGTACCTAGAGTTTAGATCAATCCAAAGAATTAGAGGTTCACCTCCCACATTCTTGAAAATTGATCCTTATTTTATGGTCCAAACAAGACCTCAACACAAGAAGAACATGTAATATAAACTTGATCCATGCATCATGAGCAGTCTAAACCAACCAAACTCTCAAAGCCTCACAATGCTAATTGATCCATACATGGGATCATTATCTCTCACAAATCTCAATGGTACAACAAATGTGAGTATGCCTAGTCAAAATATTGGAACACCTTTCCCAATGGTAGATCTAAATCCAAAACTACAAATCTATCAACCAAACACCCATTGCATGAGCCTTCAAATGAACAACATCATCCCATCAAATCCCTACATGCCAAATGTGAATGTACCAAGTACAACTTTACAAAAAATGAACATTTTGAATCCAAACTTGGTAAACTTTGGAATGGATATGTTTGCAAATCATATGAATAGTGCTCAAAGTCCAAACAAGATGTTAACAACTCTGTGTATTAATCCAAGTCAAGGTAACACCATGCAAATTCAAAGTTACCTAAATCAAGGCGACAATGTTCAATTTCAGCCTATCATGCCAAATCTAAGCATCATCCCAAATAAGAACATTTTCCAAAATCAATCAAACCAAGGCAATCCATCAAGCACCACTCAAATCATTGCATCAAAACCTCCAACTATACCATTGATATCGCAACAATAGATGGTATCCAATCAAACAACACCGTCAATCCTGACAAATCAAAACACGGTCTCCCAAGGACCTATCACCTCAGTCATTCCAATCATCTCTATCACTTCAATCATTCCAACCACCACTCCCACACCCATCACATCTCAACCCCTCACTACCATGATCGCTCCAAGAATATCTCAACCACTTGTCACTGCATCCAACACAATTTTGAATCCGCCACCACTACCACCTAAACCAAACACAACAAGCTAATACAATAATGCACTAAAATCTTACCAAGCTTGTCAAAAAGCACTCCAATAGTACCAAGCTGCTCAGGCTACCCAAGCCTCTAAAGCTACGCAAGTTGCTCAGGCTGCCCAACAAACAAAAGAAAAAACACAAAAAATGATAACCATTGGGGACAATGATAAGGATTCGACCAATGACCATGTTGAAAATGTCTCTACATCACCTAACGAGTTAGAGGGAAAATCTCAATAATTCATTCCAAAGCACAATCAACATATTTCACCAAAGTCTAGCAATGGTCCTTTCCAAGACATATTGACATCCTTCGACCTCATGGTTGCAAATATTGAAGGAATCTTTAACTCAACATTTGATCCAAGTCCACTAAAAAATAAAGAGGATATTGAGCCAATTCCCATGCCTAATGACAGCGTCCAAGAACCTTTTATAAGCAATCCATCCTTTGAAACTGACTCATGTGAAGCACTTGATCCAAAGCATGTCAAAAGAAACTCTGAAATCATTCAAGATCAAGAATTTTTATCTCCAAGATACTGCAATGATCTAATTGACACTCTCCTATCTATGTAAGATGCACATACTCCTCCATCTACCCATGAGATACTTTCTATGGATGGACACATAGATGATCTTCATTCAGAACATGATTCTTTTACTCCTAACATTATTACACAAAAAGGGTAGGTTATTGAGTTGTCAAAATCAAGATTAGACATATCCCAAATTTAGACTGAGGACATCATGTATGAAGATATCCAACAGTATCCACTCCAGGAAACCAATCATATAGAACAAGATATTCTAGAGTCAACAAAGCATCTAATAAAAATAACATCATCTATAGTGGTCATTTATCAGAAAATGCTTATTGAACAATAAATCTCAAAATAGGTGGAATCAAAGCATGAAGGTACTACTTCCACAATACTAGGGGCAACTTTGTCTCAATCAAACACCAACATAGGGAGCACAAAGAATTCTTATGATGAAACCGGTGCCAATACTACAACCAGGCACATCATGAATCTTCATCCACTCATCACCCCATCCATGAATTGGGACCAACGTCAAAAGGAAGATTTGAATCAAAGCATGAAGAACATTATCAAAGCAAAAGAAGATAAGAATCACAATGGACAAATCAAATATGCATGGATACCAAAACATACAAAGAAATATTATCCCTATCAAACTCTATTAGTCAAAGAAACTATGAGGCAAAATAAAAAAGGGAAAAGTATCCATCAAAGATGTCCATAAAAGAAAAATTAGTCTTTTCAAGTGACACACAAAGTGTATCAAACAGTTGGTCTTAATTCTATGCACACTTTTGTATCCACCCATCATTACTCATCTTCCTAAGTTTGGAGAGTCAAAGGTTCCAAACTATCAATCAATCCATCTCCTATCCCTAAACACACTCCATCCATGCCTCCATGCATAATATCCAATTCTCACATTGACCATGTGTTGGCAATGACCCTTCATCATAAGGATTTAGAAGGCATTCTATCGCAATGTGTGCACAAAGATGAAGTCAAATCCGGTATCAATGAAGCAGATCAGGAATCTCAAAAGTTGTATTCAAGTGCACGTATCTTGGAAAAATAACTTCTTTAGGCAGGATATCGATGCCACATTATGATAGAAGCGTCTATATCAACATCACCAGGTGGGTTAGCATGAATATTTCAGAAAAAACAAAAAAAATCAAAATATATGAAAATCCCAAATAAAAATCAGAAAAATAATTGAAAATAGTAAAGATAAATTTTTTTCCTCTAGTGAAATCTGCATGGGCGACACTTTGGGTAGGTACCATGATGAAAACCTGGTAGACAGGCATCATGTGTAGAATTGAGCATCTACATGCGCCACTTTAGGTGAAAGAATCTCATCCCATCCATAATAAATCCAGAATTCCATTCATCTTATCCACAATAAATCCATTCATCCATGAACCATTTATCCAATCCATTTTTTCCATCTGCATACATAGTTCGAGTTATCTTGATCTTGATGAAAGCTTGGTGCACACTTTACACTTGCTTATGGTAAACATCTTGACATGGGCCATTTTCATTGATCCTATCCTATGCAGCATTGTTTGAGCCATGAAACATTATCAAAATGAGCATTCTTTATTTGAACACCGTATCTTATCACAAGATAATCCTTGGCATCCTTTGCGTGCTTACCATATCCATCCATCCATACACCTATCTAGACATCTATCCATAACATTCCATACATTGCTAGACACTAGGGGTAGATATTTAGATCTCGCTTTAGGAATAAATCTTGATCTATATCCTCCAACTTATGTGGTGATCTAGACATTGGCAAACGTGAAATCAAATTGGTCAAAACACTTGTGAGCCAAAATTCAAATCACTAGCCCATGCAATATTTTGACAAGAAGATGTTCCTTATCAAGTGTTATCTTCATTCAAACATCAATCCAAACAATCAATACCAGTCGCACCAAATCATCCAAAACATTATTTTTTTCAAACCAAGCTTCAAAATCCTAATCGATCAAAACCAATCAATCAAAAAATCATCTCGAGATATCCTTCCCAATCCTTGCATTGCTTAACACTATCCTTGCATTGTTGTGCATCCTCAACAATGTTATCATCATCAATTCATCAACCAAATCCAATCAATTCTTCATCATTTTGGGGTATACATCCTAATCCTTGTGTTGCTTAACACTATCCTTGCATTGTTGTGTATCCTCAACAATGTTATCATCATCAATTTGATCCATCAACCTTAGCTTGTTTTTTTAACAAAATACCAAAATAAAGCACTGATATCATCATGCATATCCAAATTGTCAAAATCATGTGAAAAATCCAAAAACATTAGAAAAAATAGAAAAATCCAGAAACACTCAAAAAATCAAAAAAATGGAATCCAAACTACATCGTCTCTAAGCTTAAATGTAGGCAAGGCTAATCTTTGATTAGCCCCCGAGACATCAAAATCTGAAAACATTCAAAAAACACAAAATCCAAAAACATTCATAAAATCTCAGAAAACTCCAAAAGATACGAAAAATCAAAAATCAAAACATTTGGAAAATCTTGAAAAAATACCAAAAAGTAGCCTCAAAACATTGCAAAACTCCAAAAACATCCAAATATTTGAAAAAATCCATCCATCTCATCTCACTTATGCTCGAAATAATCAATCATCCATAATAAACTGATCATCACCTTCATCCTTTAGCAACATAAACAGAAACAAGTACAACAATCAGGAAAATAAAACTTCAAATGAAAAATCAAAATCAAACTCTTGATCATTTTCAAACATTTTAGTCAACCTTATATCAACAACCTATCAATCAACTTATCAACTCATCATCATCCTATACAATGCATGTCTTAGGATATATCGTTTTGACAATGGGCATCATTTTGGATATCACTTGGATTCTTATCCTATAAAAAAAAATCCCTTTGGCTAGAGGTATGAAGAACCTCAAGACTTGTTTGTGTTCTTGATCTTTTCTTTTTGATTTATTTTATAACACTCATTCTGATGACCTCTCAATGATGTCTAATCAAAGCAATTTAGAGAGAAAGGAATGGGACATCGATCATTATCTTTTGTCTGTTGTGCTTGTTGGACGTTCTTGTAATATAACTTGGCGAATACTTGCTTTGTTAGGTATGTCCTAGCAAGGTTTTTGTATGTCAAGTGTGAACAAGAATAATCCTATCTATTTGTCGAGAAAATTCCATCACACTAGGTACAATGACATCCTAGTTCTTTATACCTTGATGCATCGTATCTATGTGTGTTGTCAAACATAAGGTAAGTGGCCCTTTTAAAATCCCAATTCTTGATAAGAAAATCATCATCTATCATCATCATTGTCTCTAATAAAGTCTCATCAGCTCATGGACTTGTTGGATCCTCTTGTCATCATCTCATTTCTTATTTCTTCTCTCTACACTAACATAACATCACCAATGCACCCATCTTGCATCCATCTTGCATCTAAAAATAATTAGCATACATAAATCTCATAATCATAGCATATCACATCATCCATCTCATCCATCTCACATGCATGTTCATCATCATAATATAGATTTGTTAGTTTAAGCATCTCATAAAATCATACATTTGCATAAAACATCCAATGCATAATCATATAGGTATGATCGCATCATCCATCTCACATGCATCATATCATCATTTTAAGTTGTTTAGGATAATATAGATTGGTTATTCTAAGCATCTTAAAACCATCTCATATTCATCATCATTGCAACCATCCATATGTCCATCTTGAATCTCTTTATCATGAGATTGACCCTCAAATCGAATATTTCTGCTCGATCTCTCAAGGGGCAATGTACTAGTGTACTTCTTTCCACTAGGGCATCTGAAAAAAATAAGATTTTTTTTAATTTTGATTGTGGCTTGAGTACATTGCTTCAAAGAGGGGAAAAATGTAGACATACGAAATTAGCATCATTCACATTCATCCATTCATCAAATAAATCAAGTCTATTTGATTTATCTCTAAGGTCATCCATTTAAATTGAATAAATTAACTTTATTTAAATTAAGCCTATCATTATCCCTCTTTGATTAAATAAATCGAACCTTTATTTAATTAAATCTGAAATCTCCTTTCATCTCCCTTTGATTTAGTTTAAATCCCTAAAATCTAAGTCAAATGGGTTAAATCACCTAATCCCTCACTAAAATAATCTAATCATGATTAATATAATATAATCACCTATCACACCCTCTATCTTTTCCCACTTGGGCAAATAAATCAATTTATTGCTTTATTAATTCATCATTTTCTTTCAACTTAGCATAAAAGGAGAATATTCTTCCAAATTTGAATCTCCCCCCAATTTGACATGTACATACAACAAGGCATTTATGAACTCTTACATGTCTCTTACATGTCTCTTGCAAAGCTCAAACTCAACGTTTAACTCTCAAATTCAAATTTCAAATCTCCCCCTCTTTGGCACATTGACCAAAATGTGCTCATTCCTCAACCTCTCACAAGTTGACAAGTGGCTCCTTCCTATTGGTGGATCTTTAGTCCCACATCCTCCATTTTTGGCATTATTTTATCCTTCTTGGCTATAAATAGAGGCCTCCTCTATTGTATCAATCATCCACAATCATAGGAAACTTGATACACATTCATCTTGTACTTGGTTATCTTCTTGCATCTTTTTATCAATCAAGAGCTTATCAAGGGTTGGGAAAGGGATTCTTTCCATAGAAGCACCAATCTACTATGGGATAGGGTTTGGTCATGTTTTTATGTGCTTGCATTTAGTTGTCTTTGTATTTTTAGTTTGCATATTTTAGCATGGCTAAATATTTCATAGAGATGCTAGTATTACTTACTTTAAACAGACTAACAATACTAACGTGGTTTATTGTTTGAAGTTTTGCAGATTTACCATCCACAGTTTCTCATGCAACAAGTTTGGACATAAAGAAAAAAAATGTAGTAGGATGAACCATAATAAAATAAGTCAGAATGTTGGATTCTTTAATGAAAAATGTTATGTGTGTAACAAGTTTGGACATAGAGCTATCGAATATAGAAGTCAAATGATAATGAATATATTTGGAACAAACAAAAGGATTCAATCTTTTCAAGTCTATTGTTACACATGAAATATCTTTGGACACAAGGCTAATCAGTGCAAGATGAAGATAAAAGAATATTCATTTGACCTTGGATATGTCAAGTGCTACATTTGCAACAAACCAAGACATATCTCAAATTTTTGCAGGAGAAAAGTTGGAAAGAAGTCTAATCTGGAACAAAAAATCACGCCGATGAACAAAGTGGATCATGAAGAAGTGAGGAAAGAAATGAAAAAAATCTAGAGAAAGAAGGAAGAACCTAAGAACTGTAAGGACAAATTAAATAATCCTATATCTGCATTTGGTGCAAATACCTTTTTCAAGAGTTGAACCTAGTAATGGCTTCAGGGGGAGCAGTTACAAAAGAATCTAACAAACCCCTGATATATGAGGTGTCATATGATGACACAAAGATAAGTAATGTGAATCTCTAGTTTGAAAGCATTGAAGAAAATTCTAATAGAAAAGATGCAAATTAGGAAATTTGTAGAGCCCTTCTTGGGTTGCAGTGTTTCTCAAATTTATCCAACAACATTGGCGGAGGAAGTACTAACAAAGTGAAGTTGATGATGTCATAAGAAATAAATTACCTTTTTATGATGAAACCCTAAAAAGAAAAAAGTTAAATAAGGTGATTGTGTGGTATTTTTCATTGAACGAGCTAAGGAGTAAAGTGCAAGTTGAGGAATAAGGTGTTAGGGTTGTTAGAAAATGAAAGTACGGAGAACAAGGCAAAATGGAGTCAAAGGAAATGATGGTGTTTGATCCTCGCAGCAATAAATCACATAAATTAAGTTACAAATCAATTAATTTAACCATGATATGATTCAAAATCTCTAGAGTTCCCTTTTAGTTGAGCACATACAAAAGGTTAAGAATTTAGGGCACAAGGGTTTAGAAATTTGGAGCCAATTTCCATATTTTTCAGATGTGGACATTGTTTGGATTATTCTAAATAGAATTCAAGATGATTAGATGATCTTTGACAAACCCTATGAGATCACAAAGGAAGCAATTGCAACAATAACTAGATTGTGCAATAATGGACCCATTGTTGCGAAGAAGATAGTGAAGAAAAAAGAGGTCAAAGCTCTAACTAGGTTAACAAGAGATCAAAGGGCATTTTTGATTCATACTATAATTGACCCTGTAATAAGATAATGTTGTGTGGAAGTCAGTTATCCTAGTTGGAAAACAAGTCTACCGGTATTTGGAATGTCTAACAGAAAAGGAAAAGATCTATAAAGAATACTTTGAAAATAAAATAAATTTTTGGTGCTTTGGCATGATTCCCAATCTAGTTGTAGTATCTAAAGCATATTCCCCCTCCGATAAGAGAAAATCAAGAAGAATCATCTCATACTCTCCTCCAAAAATGAATAAGTTGAAGTCTAAGGAGAAGGAAGGAGAAAAGGAAGAGAATATTACCGAAGCAATTGATCTAGCATTAATGGATGATGAAGAAGATTTCACTAAAGAGAAGGTATTGAAGATTCTTGAGTAATCCTCTACATATAACCAAAGATCCAAAGTGAAAAGGGTAATTTTCATTCTTTGGCATAGTAATATACTCCATTAGTTGATTCCTCAGTAACTCACACAAATCAAAATCCTCATTCTTTTCAACCATTTGACGCACAACATAAACAACAATCATCGAAGTAGAGCCTTCCCTATTTCTAAAAGAGATCTTATATGAAATGCCATATGTCACATACCTTATCATAGGGTCTATTATAGTATGAATTAGAAGTGCCCTTTGATCTCATGTTACCCCAGTTTGGGCTTTGACTTCTTTGTTCTTCATTGAGTTTTTTACTGGAATGGGTCAATTATTGCATAATCGGGTCAATTATTGCATAATCTTGTTTTGTTCAGTCAAGGTTTGTCCTTTGATTTCCTTTTGAGAGACAAATTTAAGATCAAACTTAGTTAAACACATAACCCACTTAGCTAAGCATCTTGATAAATATTTTCTAGAAAAAAGGCATTTTAAAGGATCAAATTTAGTTATCACATGGATTTCAAGATTTAGTAAGTAATATCAAAATTTACTAGAAGCGAATGGGTAAAAGCACAAAGTTGTGTTACACTTTCAGCCAACTTATTAGCACAACTAAATTTAAGTATTTCTAACTAAAAATAAATTTTGGTTAAACATATGATCTAGTAAGATTCATTCTAGCCAAGTTAGATACTTCCAAAACTTTCTCAACTAAAATTGTTGAATAAAAATATATGGAGCACCACTTTGAGTCTAATTTACCAAAAAATTAAAATTATTTGAAAAACCTGATTTTATTTTTTTTGTATTAATATAGGTTGAGCACAAAAGAAAAAGTTTACAATAGGTTACATGTCATGATATGACTGAGAAGAGACTAATATGAACAACCATATAGATTGAAGAGATACTATTCTAACCCCAAGAATCTACGCACAAGAAAGAAATACAACAGAAAATATACAACAAAGTATAAAACAAAATATATAGCATATACAATAGAATATATGACATATAAGTGGTATAGAGAGACTTGACTTAGAAATGCAGCATAAAATTATTAACTCCCAAATCCTACTTTTATGTCAGTCCTCGATGGCTCCCTAATTTATCAGGTTGCTGATAGCATCAAGCTTCTCTTTGGATAACCCTTCCTCAATCTCTTCATTTGAAATGGTAAACAATAGGGGCTCTTTGTTTTCCTGAGCCTTCTTCCCTTTATTAGCTTGTTCTTTGAGCTCTTCTTTAAGTTCCTCCAATGCCTACATAAACATTGTCAGGTTGGGGTTCCTATGTATGACTTCTTTCTGGTGACTACAGACAGATCTATCCTTGAGAAGATTACCAAATTTATCCTCAACAATCTCCATGGTGGCTGCAACTTGCAATGCAACATTAAAGAGTGAGTTTTTTATTTGACTCAGTAAGCAACCTTTGAACCCCACTATATTTGTCATCATTCCTTGCCTTCCAAATAACCCACATAATTTTAGTTGTAAGTAAGAACCAAAACAAGTGCAAGTCTTTACTCATCTTTCTATCAAAGCCCAAAAGAATATCTTTCCAATTAACTTTTCCATTTAAGTCCCAACTATCATTGTTGTTCTAGAATAGATTCCAAATTTTGTTAGCATAGAAATAGTAAAAAAAATATGGAAAACAATTTCAAGTACCTTGCAGATTTCACACATATCAATATCATTGCTTTTCAACTTAAAATGAACTTTTTGTAGTAAGACAAGCCATTTGAAGCAAGTTTTCTTTGCATCTAAATTATTGTGCCACAAAAAACAAAAACCCTTTTTCCAAGCTTTATCTTTAATGTTAGTCCTCCAAATTTTGTTGAGATAATCAGTGGGGGTGAAAGAGTTAAGGATCTCCTTATAAATGATTTTTTTGCTTACTTCATTCAAAGAGAGAGAGCCTTTCCATAGGAGCTTAATAGGTTCATACTTCCAATTTCCAATATGGGAGCTATTAATCCAACCTTTACAGGCTTCTTTGATAACATAGTAAGTCATGATGCTAGAGGGAGGTAGCCCATATTCTTTCCTTAGCAGATCCTAGGCAACCAATGAACCATCCTTGAAAATTCTATTGAAAGTCCTGATGCCCTCATGGCTCCACTTTTTTGTTGAACAACCCTACAACAAGGCCAAGGGCTTCCCATGATGCTCAAGATTCCACCAAATAGACCTTCTTGGGTGGATTAGCTTGCAGCTAGGATCAAATAAGAGAGGACAAGTGATTTTTCCCCTTATGGACTCCCAGGCTTTTCAAATGCTCTTAAAAACTAGTGAACCCTGCAAGTAATATTGGGTATTTGGTGATGAGAGGATCACTAAAAGGGAGACCCTTCCATGACCTAGCTAGTTTAGGGAAAGCTTGTGAAATGTTGTTTTCGAATAGAACTTTCCAAGGTTCCTCCCCATCTAGGGCCTTGATAAACTATTTTGTAGAAAGAGCTACACCATGCTTCTTCATATCTTTAAGGCCCAAACCACCATTAGCCCTTTCTAGACAACACCATTTCCATTTGACAGAGTGCAATTTTTTCTTACCTTTCCCATCAGACCATAGAAAATTTCTGATTTTCTTCTGGATCTTATTGATTTGGTAGCTATTGAAGGACCATAGTGAAGCAAAGTACACAGTGTAGGAAGACATAATTTTTTGGCAGATCTGAATCTTGCTAGCAAGAGATAAGTAGTTTCTATTCCAACCATCGACTTTCTTATCAATTTTTTCTTTTAACCACTGCCACATGTCCTTGAGATTGGGTGAGATAGAAAAGGGGATTCCCATGAATCTAACCTACTTTTTGGGACCCCCCCATTGGAGGTCAAGCTTTTGAAACTAGTTAGGAGGGGTATCAAGCCATCTTAACAAAATGGATTTTTCTATTGAGACCCTAGCCCTAGAAGCAAGACAAAAAAGTTCAAGCTTTGTCATTAAATTATTGAGATTTTCCTCTTCCAGCTCCACAAAGATAGAGGTGTCATCAACAAATTGAATATTTAGAAGTTCACCATTGTCAGGTAGTATCAAGCCTTTCACTTTGGGGGACATACTATTCTCTCTTAAAAAACTTGAAGTTTCAATAACTCCTACTAATGTAAATAACATTTTTAAACAAAATATAAAAATACCCTTGTGTAGATCCATAAGTGTAGTTTTCAAAAATATATTTATTTTAATAGTTTAATTATTATTTATATTTATTTCTTATTTTTACTAAAAGTAGGTTATCAACACAAAATATTAGGTTGATTACCATACTAAGGAAAAATACTAAAACTTATTTAAAAAAATAAAAAAAATATGATGCACTAGATAAAAGAATCTATTTCAAGATGGTATAATTTTTTTTTTCATTTTAGATAAATATTTAATATGAAAGTTGACGTCCAGTGGAAACAACTATTTTTTGATTCACACGCATTTTAATATTTATTTAAAAATATATATTTATAAAAATTGAAAAAAAATATATCCATGCACTAAATATACAAGTTATAAATACACACAAAATTTTGAAAGAAAAATAATAAAATTTATTATAAAAAGTTTGATGTCTCATGCAACTTCATTTTTCAACATTTTATCAGCAACTAAATTATAGTGTTAATTTATTAAAAACTAGTTTAAAATAATTTTTTATTTTTTTTAAAAAAATACAAACATAAAATATACTAAAAAATACATTTTTATTAGTTTACATCATTTCAAAATTCAAAACATATATGCCATTTTTTTGTGATTCAAGTTTAAAAGTTGGATTAGTGTTGGTCGTTTCATTTATAAAGTGTGACACAACTTTGTGCTTTTACTCGAATACGAGATCCAAATAATATTTTTCTATCGTCATATATTATGAAACTCATAATCAGTCAAATTTTGGCTAATGTAATAATAGAATGTTCTTTACCACTTTCATCTTGTTGAGTTAGCAATGCTACTAGAGCATGGGTTGATGCTACCATATAATGGATAAGCGGTTTGTCTTGCATAGCGAGTTGTAAAACAAGTGGAGTAGCAAGATAATCTTTCAAACTCTCAAAATACTATTTATAATCCTCATTCCAATTAAACTAAACCTCTTTCTTAAGGAGTTGCATAAAGGGTAATGTTTGATTCGCTAATAATGCTACAAAATGATGGATAGCCTGAATTCTTCCTTGTAAAGAGCACAATTGAGAAATTTTTCTAGGAGGTGGCATATTAATGATCTAGCATTGATTTTCTTTGTGTCCACCTCAATGCCTTTGTGAGATACTATAAAACCTAAAAAATTTCCACTATCTGCACCAAAGACACTTTTTTAGGTTTAATCTCATGTTATATTTCCACATTCTTTCAAAGATTTTTTGAAGGATCTATGCACATTGTCTTGCCTAGTTAAAGATTTGGTTAGAATATCATCAACATAATCTTCCAAAATCTAATGTATGTAATCATGAAATATCAATTTCATAGCTCTTTGATATGTTGCACTTGTGTTCTTTAATACAAAAGGCATGACCACCCAAAAAAATGTTCCCCAAGCTATAGTAAATGTTGTTTTGTATTGATCTTGAGGGCTAATAAAAATTTGATTATATCTAGAAAATATATCCATGAACGATAGTAAAGCATGTCCTGTAGTCGAGTCCACTATCATGCCAATATTAGGAAGGGGGAAATAATATTTTAAAGATGCTTTATTCAAATCATGAAATTTCGTACACATCCTAATACAATTATCAGGTTTCATGACTGCAACAATGTTTGATATCCAGGGAGAATAATCAATAGGTCATATAAAACCAGCTTCAAGGAGTTTCTCAATCTTAGCCTTAACCAATAAGGCTATCTTTTTTTTTACTAGTTTATCATCCTTTGCAAGGACTATATTGTGTATCACTATCTTAGCATCAATTCTGGACATATCCAAATAATTCCAAGCAAAAAGTTTGGGAAATTCAAGGATTAATGTTGCATGGTCTTCTTGTTCATCTTCATCAAGGAACTTTGCTATTTTAATCACTTTTTCCTAGTTTGTAGTATCCATTGGTATGTTGATTATATCTCCCAAAGGAAGTGCACTTTGTTTCAAAATTTTAGGATTAAATTCTTCACTGTCCTTGTCCTTCTCATTACTTTCCTTCTCTTTTTCTTCTTGCTTAGAACTAACCATAGCACATCTAACATGTTTCTTTTTAAGAGGAGTAAATGTCTTATCATAAACTCCTAACATTTCTTTCAAGGCTTCATTATCTTCAAAGTACTCCAATGATTCTTCACAAGTTGTATCAATTAATTCAAGATTCTTCAAAGTGAGATTTATTTTATTAGGGTTACACATGATGATATTGATGTTGAGTGATGGTCTTCTCATTGTTTGCATTATCTTAGAAGGAAAATACCACAAACCACTTTTTGTTTCTTGTTTGTTAGGATCTATAGCAACAAGAATGCCTTGCTCTTTCTTTCTACATCATTTTCTACTATAGCCAAGTTGTTTCATAAGCTCATAACCTCTTCCATAAATTTTCTCCATTTCTTTCAGGTTTGGTGGTTGTTGGTAGTCTATCTCATCAAAGTTTTTTGTATAGCTTGTATCTTCTTAGATAGAGTAGATAAAGTGGATGCTTGTGAGTTTTCTTCTGAATTTTGTGTTGACATTACCATTGGTTATTTTTTAGTTTCTTTCTTTGTAATTTTGTATTCTCCCATGAATGAAGGTGTGAAGTCTAATGAACCCCAATCATCTTCCAATAACTTTGACACTTTTTCCATCTCTTGTTTCTTTTCTTTCATAGGTTTTATCTTTGAAGTTGGGATTAATGTCTTTAGAGGACTTGTCATTACTTTATCAAATTTTAAGTAACTTTCGGGCTTGAAATCTATAATTTCAATTTGGTACACTTTATTGTTACAGACATACTTCATGATACAATGACAAGTCGAAGGCACTGCATGTATCTCATGGATCCAAGGTCTTCCTAAAAGAATATTGTATGAAAGATCATGAGGCATAACATGGATAGGAGTTTGTAATGTGACCTTTCCAACCATAATAGGCAAAGTGATCACACCAAGTGGATGCTTTCCTACATTGTCAAATCCTCAAATTTATAAGGAATTAGGTTCAATTCTTGATTTATCCACTTCGACTTTATCCCAAAGGGTTATACTACACACATTAAGAGTTGAGCCATTATCGAAAAGGGTTCACTTTATTCCTATTCTATTGAAGATAGCTATTATCATGAAGGCATTATTTTTCTTTCTCACTTCAAAGAGAGGTAACTAATTTTGATAAAAGGTAATGTCAGAGTGAACCACATCCATTCCTTGAATTAGAGTTGGTACATCACTTGGATTTGCAGTAGAGGGAACCACAACTTGTTGTAAGTCTATTTGAAGCATAATATGATAACTAGGTGAAGTTTGAATTATATCTCATGGGGATATCTTTGCAAGAGTATTCTTAAGTTGTTCAACAAGATCATACTCCTTCCCACTATACCACGTAGGAAAATGAGAAGCAATAGGTAATATGGGTTGAGGAAAGGGAGGGATGTTGAAGTTGTTTCTCTTGGTTGTGGATTGTTTCTAATCTTATATGTATGGGAAATGTTATTATAACTTGATTTTTGCAAAACATTATTCTTTGGTGGTTCGAGGATGAGAACAAGTTTTTTTTGAGTTTCATATTGGTTTGAAGGTGGGTAAAGGATGAGTTGAGGTTGGACAAAATTAACTTCTCTTTTTTTGAATTCATTATAACAAGCCTTAGTGAATGAAAATCCTCAAGGGCTTCATCTAACATGTAAAAGTTATCACTACTAAAGGGATTGAAGGATAGGTTAAATTGGAAAAAGAGATTTCAGATATTCAAATAACTATGCTTTCTCTAAGGGGTTCATAGATTTATGGTTGTTTTGGTTTTTAATTTTTTTTAGCTTTTTGTTTTGTTTACTAATGAATGCCAAATGTGAGTTTTAATCTTATCAAACTATGAACTAATGCTAGAAATAGAAAAAAAGTATAGTAATCTAATTCTATCCACAATTGAAACATGTACTTGAATGAAATCAATTATGCTAGATGGATGAAACAAAAAATCAACAAACTCAAACAATAATGTGATAACAATAAATAAAAGCACAAAAATGAAGTTTTTAATGTTGTGATTTAGACCTAATTCAAGACTAAATCACCAAGATGGGTGAATGAGTCCCAATTAGGGTTTCTAGAAGGTTCAAATAATAAAAACTAGAAAGCATAGAATTCCCAAAAATCTAGAAAAATAACCTATACAAGGACTAAATCACCAAGATGGGCGACTGAGTCCCAAATTATGATTTTTAAACCAAATTCAACAAATTTTGAGTTGATGTTAAGGTTCTAGTTTGTATGCTCAAATGACTATTTACAAGTATAGTTTTCCGAAAAAATTGAATATGCAAGATGCAAAAATGCAACCTATATGCATTTTTTGCTAATGCAAATCTAATGAAAAGTTAATGTAGTTTAGATCTAGTACTAACATTTTTTCCAAATCAGAATTTCAAGGGTCCAATGGTTGGGTTCACCAAAATAAACCAAAAGGAAATAGGGTTCCACCTTTTGGGAGATGGAACTTGGACCTATTTCGCACATAGTTCATTGGGAAACCAAGATCCCTCAACCAAGTGACTCAATTGAGGGAAAGGTTACTAGGAAGTTTCCTTGGGTGTGATTAAATGGGTGTGCACCATTAAATGAAGCTTCAAAGGATAAATGGAAACTATAATGCACTGAACCCTAGAAACTTGAAAGAATGAAATTAAATTAAAAAATAGAAATTAGATATAGAAAGGAACATGGTAAATGGATGGATTCCAAGAAAGATCTACAACTCTAAAAAAATTATTTTTGAAGTGCACTAGGACTCATACACTAGGTTGGGTGATTTAGTCCCACTATAGGAATCTAGGTAGAAACTAAAATCTTTAGCTGACAAATCAGGATCTACAAAATTCTGGAAAAAATGGTATACTAGGACTCATACACCTAGAGAGGCGATTTAGTCCCGATGCTCCTTTTCGTAAAAGTAGGATCTAAAATTGTTCTCTTATCTTTGCAATTCCTTCCTATGTTTTCCAAACTTTGCTTCCAAATATTTGAACCTATCAAAAACCTACAAAACAAAATGTTGTGTTGATTTTCTTATAGGGGGTTTGCCTTGGTCAAACCCCTAGTTTGGTAATTAAACCTTAATAGAAAGTATAGATCTAAAATGGAAATGTGTGTGAAGGCCCTAATCTTAAGTGTGTCTAAGATTATGAGAGCTAAAATTTAATAAATCCCTACTTTGATGTGCTAAAATAGGATGCATAAATGAGACATGGAAATGATCATGACTCACTTAGGGAGATCTCTAATCACCCTAATAAGCGATAAGAATGTATGTACCTTCCTTTAGGTAGAAAGTAGAATGATAATGGAGGATGGAATCACTTAGGAAACAAGCCATTAATGGCTAGTCACATCTCCCCAACCTAGAATCCATCATGATCCTCCATAGGAAACCATCATCAATGCTTGGTAATACTTGATCTTGAAATGAACGTGAGCTTGAAGACTTGTAAAAAGACTATAATGCTACTCCAAGACTTCAAATTTGCTTGCTCCTTACTCTTTGGAAGTGGATCTCTTTCTTACTTGATTCTATCTTTCTCTTTTTTTCTAATTCTAGTTGAAAAAATGAATGTGAGACTTGGTTTTTATAGTCATCCTATCTAATTTACCATTTATTTGATCCCAAATGTTGACATTTGTGAAATTTAAATTAAAAACATTCATTTCCCCATCAAACCCTAAAAAAGACCCCAAACGAGACTCATATGCCTAAGGTGGCGTATGGGTCCCACCTAAGGGGACTCATACTCCCAAGGTAGCATATGGGTCCCACCTAAGGGGACACATACACCCAAGGTGGCATATGGGTCCCACCCTAGATTTTTGGGTTGAGAGAATGTCGAGGGTTGAAATATTAAGTGCATTTATTGAATTTGTTAGGATTTTAGTCAAAATAAGCATTGGGATATGTAATAAAGATCCTTAGGGGCCTATTAATGATGATTTAAAGGGAAAAAATTCAAGGGTACTTAAATAGGTCCAAACTATGCATGAAATTGTACTATCTCCAAGAAGGGATTACAATTTTCAACACTATACACACGTGTTTGATTTTATAGATACAAGCTCACAAAATTTACATCTAGTGGTAAGATAAAACTACGTACCACAAAACCATGTGAATACAAAACCACTAACCCCTTATTTAATATTGGTTACTAAGACTTCACTTTATTTTATATTTTCCCAATATTAAATTATTATCACATGTCTCTCACACATTAAATAATAATGCAATGTTATAATACAACATCAAGTGGTCCCCAAATAATTACCTAGTGTGGTTAACCACACCACCAAGGTGCATTACAACTAAATAATTATTTAATTACAACATTATTATAAAGATCAATTATTACAATGGTGTACAAAACCATATCCTAACACATCACACATGATCCAACTTAAGGAATGTCCTCCACATCCCAAGCTTTCTCTTATATATACTTGGAAGGTAGTCAACTATCCCAAAAGTAGAAACAACAAGTGTCATACTAGGACAAGGCTACCTAACCCGTTTACCCTCAAGGACAAAACGTGAGCCAAAAATGGATGATGGTATGTTGCCCCTTGTAAAAAGGAAAATATTAAAGACAAGTTTATACCCTCACGCATGGTAGTGAACTACAACTACCACATGACAAGGAGCAACAACTAATGTTATTGATTATAATAAGTAGAAAAAGTATCAATTTTATGCATATCTAATGAGATATTCCCACATGCATTATCTATCAATTCAGGATGCACCAAAGTAAAAGTTGTCTTGGAAGAATTTTTGTAAGAGTGGTGATATTAAGTGAATGCTTTTTTTATGCTTTTATTTCTTTTGAAGGGAAATGACCAAGCCCACTAGTTGTTTCTTGTGTGTTAAGCTCTATAGGGACATAAATACCTTGTTCTCTAACACTAGATCCCTTTCCATTATAACCAAAATGTTTCATAAGTTCATAATCTTTTCCATAAAGCTTTTTCATTTCTTTTAGATTTGGTGGTTGCTCATAATCAACTTCGTCAAAGCTTGTTGTGTATGTTGTATTTTATTCTAAAGTGGTTGAAGTGGATGCTTTCAAATTTTGTGTTGACATTACTAATTTTTTCTTTTCCTTTTTCATACTTTTTTGTTATGATCTTGGGTTTCCCATAAAATGTAGGTGTGAAATCTAATGATCCCCAATCATCTTCCAATAACTTTGTGACTTCTTCAATACCCTTTTCTTTTTCTTTTTCTTGTATGGATTCCACTTGTATAGTTGGTGTCAATGTTGCAAGAGGATTTTTCATTCCTTTTTCAATTTGTCAACAATTTTAAGTCTTAGAATCAACTTTTATTGTATAAATCTTGTCTTTATAAACTTACATCATTATGGGATGAAGATTAGAAGGAACTACATGAATCTCATGAATCCATGATCTTCCAAAAATAATATTATATGAAATATTATTAGGCATGACATGAATAGGAGTTTGTAATATAAATTTTCCAATTGAAATAGGTAATGTGATCACACCAAGTGGTTTTTTTCAAGTACGTTATCAAGTCCACAAATGGACAAAGAATTAGGTTCAATCTTAGTATTATCCACTCCAAGCTTATACAAGAGGCTTACACTACACACATTGAGGGTTGTTCCATTGTTAACAAGGGTTCTCTTTATCCTAGTCATATTAATACAAGCTATTACAATGAAAGCTTCATTTTGTTTTAGTACTTCCATGGGAGGTAGTTCACTTTGGTGGAAAATAATGTCTAATTTTATTCCTTGAATTATGGCTGATATATCATTTGGGTTTGAACTGGGGGGAACCACAACTTGTTGTAATTCATTTTCAAGCATAATATGATAACAAGGTGAGGATTGAATAAGATCCCATTAGGATATCTTAGTAGGAGTATTTTTAAGTTATTCAACAAGGTCATACTCATTTCCACTATGTAGAGGAAAATGAGGAGCACTATGCAAGATAGGTTGAGGAAATGGTAATGAAGTGTGAGTGTTTTGTGGTTGCCTAGTGTTCCTTGTGTTATATGTGTGAGAAATAGTATTATAACCTGGTTTTTGTGAAACATTGTGTTGAGGTGGTATTAGGATAAGGATAGGTTTGTTTTGAACTTGGTGTTGGTGTGAGGGTGAGTAGAGGATAAGTTGAGGCTTAGAAGGTCCAATAATTAAGGGACTTGTAGGAGGTCTAAGAATTAGAGGACTTGAGGGAGATCTAATGTTCATAAACTCAAAAGACTTATCCTTATGCTCATAATCCTCATTTAGTGAAGCCTCATTTCTATTGTAAATGTTGTCATTTTCTTGCACCATGATATCTTCCCTAGTAGGAGAGTTTTTAGGAGATCTACATACTAGATGTTCATGACATTCAATGTTTAGTTCCTAAAATAACTTCATCACAAGTAGGGGATTTATCAATGGTTGGATTGTCTTGTTTGTCAATGATGACATTACCTTGTATCAAATTATTCTCACAAATGGGAGAAATAGGAAAAGTGATATGAGGATATGTGTCAATGCTCTCATCCTTATATCCAAAAATGTCTTCCCAAGTAGGAGAGGTAGGGGAAGAGAAACAAATAGGATTCTCATAACTCTCATTGATTAGATCTTCTAACACCAAAATATCTTCTTCACAAATAGGAGAGATATTGGGAGAAGAACAAATTTGATTGTCATGATTGTCCACTATTGTATTCTCTTTCACTAAAACATTCTCATAAGTGGGAGAGATGAAATTTTTCTTGGCATTCTTAGAAAGGTAAGATAATAATATTGTGTGCCCAACAATGAAAATTACTTTTATCTGGACCTTATGCAAAGCTTCAAGAATGTAAACATTATGTACCCAAAAGTAAAAAGTACTTTTATCCAACATATGCAAATTTTCAAGAATGTAAACATTATGTACCCAAAAGTAAAAATCACTTTTATCCAACTTATGCAAAGATTCAATAATGTAAACATTTTGTATCCAAAATTGAAAAGTACTTTTATCCATATTATGCAAAGTTTCAGAAATGTGAAATTTTTCATATTTGATGATTTTCACCACTGATTTGATATTGGAATTATTTAAAAATGACTACACTAAATGGATGTTTAAACCTAGATGCATAAAATAAAAATCCTAAAAATTTCCAAACTAATATAGTGGGTTACCAGGAGATTCGAGAAGTGCAGAAAACAACAAAAAAACTTAGAAAGGATGGTGGTGGATGACACCAATAGTTTTAAGAGGTCCTGAAGGACTCATTCACCCATGGGTGAATGGGTTCCTATACAGGGATTTTTTAAAAATGAGAATGGAATTCCTAAGTGATTATGTGTGTTCTCTGTTCTAGGACTTAGACTATAACTTCTATAACATAATTTTATAGAATTTTATGTCTAAATGCAAGTGAAATGAAGGAAAAATGATGAACTATATGACACATTTTGAAATGCAATTTTGATCCAATTTTTTGATTTAAGTGATTGAGAGTATGCTATGTAAATACTATGGAAAATAAATCTAACATTATGCAATTTTTGTTGAATTTTTAGATTTAAAATGAATGCAAAATACAAGTTTACACTTCAAATATAGTGCAACTTTATGCCAAATTTAGAAACCATAAATGTAATGAATTAATGCAAATCCTAGATCTACGGTTTGAATGCACTCCAAATCAGAAATTAGAATGTTCAAAAATCAGGCTCACCAAAATGAAACATAAAAAATGGGGTAGGGGATCAAACACATAGAGTTTAATATTAAATTTGGAATGTTTCACCAAACTTCCTTTAAATAGAAAGGGGAAAATGGGGTGAATGAACCTACCTATTCTTCTATTTCATTCAAAAAATGAGATCCCTCAAGTTAAAATTGACTTTCAACCCTTAGGTGAGTGAACTCTTTGAGGAATCTTGTAATTTCCTTTATTTGTGTGTGGATAGGGGTCAAGGTCAAACAACACTATTGGGAGACACACTAAAGATAGTAAATCAACTCAAAACTAAAATGTAAGACCAGATCTGATTATATTAAACATAGAGCTATCAAACACAATTTATTTCACGCAAATCATATGAGTGAAGGACACTTAAAACTTATCTCAAAAATAGTTGCAAAGTGTCCTATTTTGGCGCAAAGTGTCCTGAGATAAATGACTGAACACGGGTTTTGGGAGAAAGATTAAAAATACCAAATGCACTCATTTAAGACATGTAAAAAGTGGTGTTTGTAGATGAAACATAATACTATAAAAAACAATAAAGCTTCTGGAAGATCTGAGGAGGGAAAATATTGTGTACCTAGCACAAAACACTATTTTTAGAAGCCGTCTTGGGACTCATTTTCCCTATGGTGAATAAGTCCTTGTTCACTTTTCCAAAAATGATTTTTGGATTCTTTTCTTCTATGCTTGCACTTTTAGATTCTCTGAGTTTCATAGTCAGACGTTTGGAAGTAAATCTAGGATTTGAGTTTCTATGAGAAGACAATAAAGGTGACGACGAATGTAACTTTACAATTTTTCACTTTTAAGATCTTCAAATTTTCTTCAACCTATGAACCTGCAAATCAAACCCTTAATTAAACCTTTGAAGGATTGAAATGTTGATGTTGATCTTGCATGAAATGACTTCAATGGATGTTTATCTTGATGCTTAAATCTTGCTTTGAATCTTTGACTTGAATGCACGGATTAGATCGTGAAACCTACATCATAATGCGAGCTCCAAAAATATGCATAATTGCAAAATATTTTGACATGATACTTAAGATCTTGAATGCTGCAACAAAACTCTGATAATTCTTCTCTTGAATGCCTTGAAGTTTCTCCAAAATGCTTTTGAATTGTTCTTATGAAGTGATAAAATTTTCTAGGTGAAACATAGTGAAATAACCTTATATTTATAGGCATGTATCCTTAATTTCTCAAAATTCAAATATCACAAGCTAAGATCTGAATATACACTTAGAGATATTAAAATCCCACCAAAAACATAATTTAAATTTAGGTCCTTGGTCTAAGAGAGGAGGTCGAATGGGTCCTAGGTCCTTAAACCTAGGACACATTGCTCAATGAGAAGTGTTATGTTAATGAATTAATGAATGTTGGGTTTCCTCTTCAGAAAATGTAATAAAATAGGCTTGGTAAATGAATTAAAGGGACAATTAAGGAATAATTAAGCTCAATTAATTAAAGGAGCCCTAAATAAGTGTGAAAGTGTAAAGGGTACACTTTACAACACTAAAATAGGGCACAATTAAATCCAAATTAACTAGGAGTTCCCAAGCAAGTGTTAAAATATAAAAGGAATACGTTTTTCTACACTACACTATCATACATAGTCTCCATAGAAGATTGTACTAGTACTAAGAATTTTCTCTTGCATAAAAGTAGTTAATGTTTTGTGGAATTATAGACTTCTACATTTTTATACATTCATATCAAAGTGACCTCAATATTTTTCATCTCTCATCCTTCCATTTTGTCTTTCTTTAAAACTAAGATAATTCAAGAAAAAATCTAATTCTTGATAATTTATATAACTAATATATTGATATGTTTATTAAATTATCTTTGATGAAATCATTAAAATATCTAGGATTTATTATTTGGGTATAATAAAAATACATTATTCTAAAAATGATCTTATTTATTACAGTAAAATTTTGTTTTGTGAACTCTAGATGAAGTTCTCTAAACTATGAATGTTAACCCTAACACCCAACAAAGATTGTATTCTTCACATCGATGAGACTTTTGACACATCAACTAATATTTTAAGTATCTAATGACTAACCAAAGTTTTCAAATACGATTTATTTCTTTTCTTAATGTCAAAACACTAAACAAAATCTTGACTTGTATTTTCATTCATAGTACTCAAAGGCTCCCATGGGTTTTGGTCTAAACCTTATCTCAATTTTGTTCTGAATAGATATATTTGCTCTATTAATGGTCTAAATGGACTAAGAAAGATAAAACTATTAATTATTATTATCATTTGACAATAATTGAGCGAACAAAGGCCTGGTCAAACCATAGATCTTTTGTCGGCTAAATATTGATTAGGGATACTTTATAGGCATAAGAGAAATTTGTTTTCTATTCAGTATCACATGATGATAGCAGGGCACACTCACTATTCCTGCCAGAGAAAAGTTGGAAGGCTTTATTGAAGATTTTACTTACCAAAGTACCAGAGCTTCTAATTTATATGAGTAAATATAAGCATCCAAGAAAGATAGAATCAGCTGTGACAAAGCGGCGGAACGCTCTGAGCATTCTTGAAAATATTATTGGGATTAAATTTAGTCTTGACATACACTAGCCTGATAAAATTGCCACCAAAATACTTTTCACCCCATAATTTGGCCTGCTCTGTAGTGGAGGTTCCATTAGCAGATGCATCACCCAAGTCAAGGTCTACGTAGTTGACATATGCAGCTCTGGGTGATTTGGAGACGTAAGGAGTCATGTATTCGTAAAACATTCGCATCCAAGTCACAAACTCTGCATCTGCGGTAGCTTCGTCCTAGCAATTATTTTTAAAACGAACAGTTACTTTTAGATGGGAATATTTTTATGGGATAGCTATAGGATCTTGTTAGGTTATTAATGGCGACCTAAGTCATGCAAGGTGGTATGTGGAACCGAATAATGCAAACTGTAGGAGTTTTAAGGTTTTGAGGATTAGGGGTGGGGATACCTCTTAACCCATATTAGTGTAGGGGAGTGAAGGATAATATGGATAACATATTTTATAATCAAAGAAAATAAATAAGGTTTTTTTTACATTTCTAACTTTAAAATAATATATGAATCAAGTTATGAAAATTCAAGAAACAAATAAATGTATCTTTTAATGTATGTAAATGGGAGTATGTCTAAACTAATGATCTTGCTAAGGTAATATAGTGTAAGACATCAAAGATCAAATTTTGGGAATGTCACATGCCATGTACCATATTATAGTATTCCCACATCTTTGGCCACATATTTTTTACATTAGGATGGTGAAAATTGTGACTCTAAAATGTGACTTGTTGTAGGGATCAGGGAGTTTGGGGTTAGAGGAGAAGAATGCAAGTAAGAAAATTTCTAGAACTTTGACAAATATAAGATAAAAAAAAAGGCAGTTGAAAAAAATAAAGGCCAAGAAGGAACACTCTAAAATTATAGTAGGAAAAGATTGTAATGTAGGGAACAAGTGAAAGGTATGCTCAAATTCGAAAGTCTCAAACACTAGTAGGGATAAATGGAAATGTGGACTTAGGGGGAAAGGAAAAATAGGAAGGAAAATTCCAAAACTTTGAAACTCTTACAAAACCCATACTTAGATAAATGACTAGAAAATAACACTCAGTTAGAACCTTTTAGATTTTTTTGTAAATTTTAATAGAAGATTGTACAACACTTGTGTAAAAATTCTCAAGGGAGACACATTAGGAATTATCTCAAATCAATTATATGTGATGGGTCAAATAGAGTCAAAACATATAGATGGGATTTTGACACTTTTAAATTGAGCACCGACATATATCATGCATTTATTTAAAAATATACATATATGAAAGCATGTACCTATCAAAGAGAAACAAATACATGTACACATAAATATACATATATTCAAATGTATTTGTGGTGTATACATTTGTGTTCATGTACATCCATACATATATGTTTGATGAATTTCTTTTCTACTCAGTGCAAACTCATTACAAGTATAATGGAAGATTCTATCATACATAGTCTCCAAAGGAGATTGTATTAGTAGTAACAATTTTCTCTTACATAAAAATAGTTAATATTTTGTGGAATTATAGACTTTATACATTTTTCTACATGCATATCAAAGTGACCTCAATCTTTTTGATCTCTCATACTTTTTATCTTTTGTTAAAACTAGAATATTTGAAGAAAAAAAATTATTCTTGATATTTATATAATTAATATATTGATATCCTTATTAAATTATCTTTGATGAAATCATTATAATATTTAGGTTTATAAAATTTGAATAATAGTTAAAAAATGACATACATTGTGTAAATATATAATCACTTATATTCTTATATTAATAATACATTAGTCTGAAAATGATCTTATCTATTACAATAAAAGTTTGTTTTGTGAACTCTACATAAAGTTTTCGAATTGTGAATGTTAATCCTAACACCCAACAAAGATTGTACTCATTCACATTGACGAGATTTTTGACACATCAATATTTTAAAAATCTAATGACTAAACAAAATTTTCGAATACAACTTAATTCTTTTCTTATTGTCAAAACACTAAACAAAATCTTGACTTCTATTATTATTATTATTCAGAGTATTCAAAGGCTCCCATGGTTTCTGGTGTAAACCTTTATCTCAGTTTTGTTTTGAATATATATATATATATTGCTCTATTAATGGTCTAAATGGAGTAAGAAACATAAAAAACTGCTAATTGTTACTATCATTTGACAATAATTTAGCGAACAAAAGCCTGTTCAAACTATAAATCTTGTATTAAGGATACTTTTTAGACATAAGAGAAATTTATTTTCTATTCAATATTACATGACGATAGTAGCGAACATTCACGATTCTTGCCAGAGGAAAGTAGTGAGGGTTTATTGAAGACTTTATTTGCCAAAGTACCAAAGCTTCTAACTTCTATGAATATGAATATAAACATTCAAGAAAGAGAGAGAATCAGCTGTGACGGAGCGGAGGAATGCTCTGAGCATTCTTGAAAATATTGTTGGGATCGAATTTAGTCTTGACATACACCAGCCTGATAAAATTGCCACCGAAATACTTTTGGCCCCATGATTTGGCCTGCTCCGCAGTGGAGGTTCCATTAGCAGATTCATCACCTAAGTCAAGGTCTACGTAGTTGACATATGCAGCTCTGGGTGATTTGGAAACGTAAGGAGTCATGTATTCGTAAAACATTCGCATCCAAGTCACAGACTCTGCATCTTCGGTCGCATCGTCCCAGTTGAGTATATACTGGATCTCATATAAATATCCTGCTCGATGCGGAAAGGGAAGCTGATTGGAGGGTATCTGATTCATTATGCCTCCCATGGGAGCCAATATCATAATGCTGCCGGCCTTATGTTCCATAATCTTCCATGCTCCTTGCAGGCCTGATGCTGGGATAGGGCTTGTCACAAAATCGGACTTATTTTTGAAGTAGCTTTTACTGGGAAGATATCTGTTGCGGAGGTCGGCAGAAAATCCGTTAGACACGGCAGTGTAAATGACAGAGCCGATCCAGTCTGTCTCGTTACAATCGGCAGCGACCAGACCCATCTCCGGGAAGATCTCATTCACAAGTTTGAGGAGTTGAGGTAGAGGACCCAAATACATTCCATTAAAGGTAAGGTTAACACCAGGCTTTCCTCCGAACACAAAGGTACGGATGTACAGATCCTCGTGGGCAAAAGGTGCAACAGTTTGCCATCGTTGCAGGAGCTCTGTCACGTTATCGCTTCCCGTCCTGTAGACGTTGAACGCAGTGATTTTGGGAGGCACCTTGACAAGCCTTATCTGCCATGCCACAACCACGCCCCAACTCCCTCCCCCGCCGCCTCGGAGAGCCCAAAACACGTCTTCTCCCATGCCCTTTCTGTCCACCAAATTGCCATACGCGTCCACCAAGAGGGCATTTATAACATGGTCTGCAGAGGTGCCATATTTCCTGGAGAGTAACCCAAGCCCACCTCCACTGAAATGCCCGCCCACGCCTATTGTCGGGCAGACTCCGGCAGGGAAACCGTAGCGCGAAGTCTTGTTAGCGATGGCGGAATAGAGTTGGCCGAGAGTTGCACCGGATTCCACCCAAACTGTCTTGGATTTCATATCCACATCAACCCCTTCCAATTTCATTAGATCGATGATGACAAAATTGGGAGCCTGAGAAGTAGAGGAGAGACCCTCATAGCTGTGTCCTCCACTGCGCACCAGAATCTGCCAGCCGTGTTGTATGCAGCACTGCACCGACTCCTGCACTTGCTCTCTGCTCTCCGGGACAATCAAAGCGTAAGCCTTCGGCACGTCTTCTTCCGCATAGCGCAGATTCTGCAGAGAGAATTCGAGCAGCGAATAGTAACTGCCTGATGACGAAGAGCTTCTTAACGTCACGTTTTGGATACCATTTCCACTCAGGCATGAGATGAGCACTCCTGCTGTTGCATTTTGTAATGAGTATTCTACTACGGCATCTACGCCTCCAAAATTTACCACCCCCAGTGACACAAACAAACTAATTATTCCAATAAAACTCCAGTGAGCCATTATTTAGAAACTAGAAACTATTGATACCAATCTGATTAAGTCAGTTCTAAACTTGTGTAAGTTTTGTTGCCTCTGAGCCCGTATTTATAACACGAGAAGACATATCAAAACGGTTTTCATATCCAAATATTCGAGTAAAAAATAAAATCCTTCTAGAGCTGGTGATAATTTTGTTAAAAAGTAATTTCTCCCATTGGTTGAGGAAATAGAAACATTGGTTGTGGAAATAGAAACTGCAGTTTTGCATGAACAATATCTATTGTAATTAGAAATAAGCTAAAATTTAGTTAAGTTCTTCTACAGTTTGCATGTTCTATATTTTTTTTGTAAGTTGTGAAATCCTCTATAAAAGAGGCATGATGTAATTGATTTTGAGATGTAATCAAATCTGATGAAGTAATATAAATATATTTTGTGTATCAGCAAATTGTACAAATTATTGTGTTTATCTGAATAGATGTGTTGATCAAATTATTGTGTTTTATGTATTTTTTTTGTTTATCTCCATTAAACCTAACAAATTTTGGTTACCGCATTAAAATATTCGAGTCAAATATAAAATCCTTCTGGAGCTGGCAACATTTTCAATTGTCGTAATGAATGCTCGACTTGCAGAGCACACCAACCTTTTGTTTCATTCGGCCTTCCCAAGTGCTCCTGAAGAGAAATTTACAGTTACTTATCTCAATCATATGGCGTAAGATCTGACGACTTAAATTAATCTCATTTTATTAGTCCCGCCCAGCTGGCAGGATAACTCATACATATGTTGAATGCAAATTATAACTTCCATTTGTCAACGAAATTTAAGAATTAAATATCTTTGAACACATTCTTTATTGTTAGCATATTCGAATTACTTTGGCGTATTATAAATAGTACATTTCTGTTTCTTAGAATTGGTTGATTTCAAGTGAATACTATTATAGTTTCACTTATTTTTAAGACATCAATCATTCACAATAAAAATACTTATTCATCTTTCATGAGTTATATATTTTGGAAGCTTTCATTTATAATTTTTAAATTCTATATCTTTATCATTCAATTTGTCTAAGATAAAAGTTTATTATAACTTTGGTGTTTTCATATATGTCAGTTACAATTATAATTAGATACAAGGGAAGCAATGATGATTGTAGTGTTGGACTCTTAGAGATTGTCTAAGCTTTTCAAGAAAATATATTTTTACTTGTTCAATCTTGTATACACATTTTATGTGAGAGAAAGTTCCATGGAAATGATTCCTGTGTTATTGTTTCTATCATTTACAAATTTTATTACTATTATGAGTTTTAAGTAAATAAATTACTTTTCTTTGATGGATGTGTGTAGGTGGTCATACCAATCGAGTAGTCACCTATCAATTTTTTTTTGCTACGAGGTATTCTTTAAAAGGTTGTCTTATACATGGCAACCCAATGCTAATGTAGGGGTTTTGTATGTGGGTGTGGATTACTGAAGAAATTTTGAAATCCCTACTACACCCAAAATGAAGGTAGAGCTAACCCTATGGCTAATGGCTACCTAGAAGATGTGGGTTTATGTGTCAAAATAATTAGTATATTTTCACTAGCTTACGCTATTGTTTTTTCCTAAATCCTATGTGTTCTATTTGAGGCTTCCATGTTCCTATAAGTTATGTTTTCATAGCCTTTTTATACATTGGATGACTTGTAACAAATGAGATTAGTTATGAATAGGGTTGATGATGGCTTTATTAAATACTATTATTACTCCATTGCCAATTTGGGTTTGTTGGGTTTATAGTACATCTTGCTACAATCCCAATCCTATTGATTTGCATCAACCTTGGAAAGGGTTCTGGAGTAGTTGTGACCTATGGCCATGAACAATCCTAAGATGATCATGTAAGTATTGGTTGATGGATTTGTAGTGTAGAAAAATGTATCCCTTTACATTTTCACACTTGTGTGGGCCCTCCCTACAAAAATTGGGCTTTTTTATTCCTTATTTGGTCCTATTTTTGTATCCACAAACCTTATTTAATGCATCTTTCCGAGGATAATCCCGACACTCAATAAATGACCAGTCATAATTCATGTTTTTGGGTTGTGTGTTCGAGATCTAGTGATCTGAGACTCATTCCACCTTGGGCATATAGGTCCCACCTAGGTTTTGGGGCCTAATCTTGAATATTACATAGAACTTAACATTTCTTGAAATTTGTGTCCCAAGCTTAGGCTATTGGGACTCATACACCCCAACTGGCGTATGAGTCTCACTTCTGCTTGGACCTATTTTGAATTTAATTCTTGGCGGGATTTTATTCTCCTATATCTGATGTCGGCTTGTAGTGTTATAATTTCAAGAAATTTGACATAAACACGTATAAATACAAGGTTATTTCACTTAGTTTCACCTAGAAATTTTAAGTCAAGAATCCTAAGATTTCACAAGAGAAATGTAGATTATTCAAGAGTATTCAAGAAGGCATTCAAGAGAAAATCATCAATCATTTGGAGCAACATTCAAGATTCAAGCATCATGTCAAAGATTTAATGCATCATGCATGTGGTTTTGAGCTAATGTTGTGATGTATTGTTCAAGATCAATTCAAGTATTGAAAGGCATTGTCTTTCATCAAGAATCATGAACAAGATCTACATCCATTGAGGTTGCTTCAAGCTTGTTTGTAGATCTACAAGGTTTCAAACAAGGTTTTATTGTTCCATCTTATGTTTCATGTCTCATTTCATTCATGCTTCATTTCTCATTAAGTTTTGATTACCAAAATGGGGTTTGACCAAGAAAAACCCCTATTCCCTAACAAAACAACATTTTTTCCCTCTCTTTATATGTTGGAGGTTTATAGGTTCAAGAAAAAGTGGATTTGAAGCCTTCAAAAGTACAAAAATTGCAAAGTTGCAAAAAGTTGCAAAATTGTCATAAGAAGTTTTCAAGGCTCACGAAAAACTCACACTAGTAGAATTTGGCAAATAAATGACTACATGACTAAAAAATTTAGTCACAACAACTAAAGATGACTAAATTCAGTTACCGTAATGAATGATCGACTTGTTGAGCACACCAACCTTTTGTTTCATTCAGCCTTCCCAAGTGCTCTCGAAGAGAAATTCGATATTTTTTATATATCTTCTGCCTATAGTTACTTATCCCATTCATATGGCATAAGATCTGATGACTTAAATTAATCTCATTTTATTAGTACTTCCTAGCTAGTAGGATTACTCACACATTCCTTGAATGCAAATTATAACTTCCATTTTCAACCAAATTTAAGAATTAAATATCTCTGAACACATTGTTTAATGTTAGCATATTCGAATCACTTTGGCATATTATAAATAGTACATTTATGACTTTGACATATTATAAATAATACATTTCCATTTCTTAGAATTGGCTAATTTCAAGTGAATAGTGTTATAGTTTCACTTATTTTTAATGTATCAATCATTCACAATAAAATTACTTATTCATCTTTCATGAGTTATATATTTTGGAAGCTTTCACTTATAATTTTGAAAATTTACATCTTTATCATTCAATTTGTCTAAGATAAAAGTTCATTATAACATTGGTATTTTCATGTGTACGATACAATTATAATTAGATATAATGGAAGTAATGTTTTTTGTGGTAGTGTTGGACTCCTAGAGATTGCTTATGCTTTTCAAAAAAAATAAAATTACTTGTTCAATCTCGTATACACATTTTATGTGAGAGGAAGTTCCATGGAAATGGTTCCTATAGTATTTTTTCTATCATTTAGAAATTATATTACTATTATGAGTTTTAAGTAAAGAAATTACTTTTCTTTGATGGATGTGTGTAGGTGGTCATATCAATCTAGTAGTTCACATTTCAATTTTATTTTTTTTGCTATGAGGTATTCTTCCAAAGGGTTGTGCTATACATGGTAGCCCAATGCTAATTATGTAGGGGTGTCGTATGTGGGTGTGGATTACTGAAGAAATTTTAAAATTCCTACCTCACCCAATATGGAGGTAGAGCTAACCCTATGACTAATAGCTACCTAAAAGATGTGGGTTTATGTGTCAAAATAATTAGTATATTTGCACTAGCTTACACTATTGTTTCTTCCTAAATCCTATGTGTTGTGTTTGAGGCTTCCATGTTCCTATAAGTTATGTTTTCATAGGTTTCTAATACTTTGGATGACTTGTAACAAATAAGATAAGTTATGAATAGGGTTGATGATGGCTTTATTGAATACTATTATTACTCCATTACTAATTTGGGTTTGTTGAGTTTATAGTACATCTTGCTACAATCCCAATCCTATCAATGTACATCAACCTTGGAAAGGATTTTGGAGTAGTTGTGACCTATGGCCACAAACAATCCTAATATGATCATGTAAGTATCAATTGATGGTTTGTACTACATCCTAATTTTTTAGTGGGATTTAAAAATTAAAAGGAAAACTATTAGTGTGGGTGTGTGTTAAAATGGATTGAATGGGTAATCTAGATTCATATGAATGAAGTAAGTCATTTTATTTATAGGAAAATCATCATTAGCATCTTGAATAGGCCTTCTAACTTAGCAATCAAAGAAGATACTTAGGGTCTTGCACATTATGCTACTATTTCTCAAGAGTTTTAGTAAAATGAAATTCGGTTTAAATGTTGATTGAAGCCCGTATAGATGATATTATTAAAAAAATGTAGAACTATATTGCACAAGCACTAGGGTTATCCAACAAATTTGGTTTACAATTTTTGGGAGGAACTGATTTTTGCTGAAATCACATATTTTTAGAAAATATAATGATTTAACCCTTAAAAGGTTCCATTTAAAGAATTCCAATTGAAGAAGGTTTTATCAAACTACCTTAAATCAAACCCCCTTGGATAGAACCCCACTAGTTTTAAACCATACCTATATAAAGGAGTCTCCTGTACACCTATCAAAATGCTGATTAAAAACCACTTTTGATTTACCTTTTGGGGGATCAAATGAATTCATTTAAAATTTATTTTTTTGTAAGTATGTGGTCCTTATTATAAGCTTCCCAAAAAGTATAATTTTAAATAGATTTATTTTTATTATTATATTTATTTTTTATTTCTTGTGAATGTAGGTTTTTCACCAAAAATCAAGCTCTCGGTTCTACACATGTGGAAAAATAGTAGATTATTAAAAAATAAAATAAAAAAATTAGTGCACCAGATATTGAAGTCCTTGATCCAACAAAGAAAAATAAAATTGAATTTTGATACATACAAAACAAGTTACGTGTTATACGGTCGTGCTATGTCTGAATTATAATTGGTTTGAATTTGAAACTTGATTAAAGAAAAAATATTCAATAAAAAACTATCTAACCAAGTCAAGCACTAGATATCAGAGTTACAAATCTAAATTCAAAATAATTACAATTTTATCCTTCATGGAAAAAAAATTGTGTTATACGGTGAGTGTCACTTTTTAAAAATGTTGTTTTTTGAAAAAAACTAGTATTCGAGGGAGATGGAAAAAGAAGTGCAATTTGATTCCAAAAATTTCAAAAAAAATATATTTAGAATCTATAGACAAAATTTCACGAAACTCTAGTTTGCATCATCTTCAAATTCCTCACGGTTTAGCTGCTATAGGTGCCCGAAAGTGAAGATTTAGTTAAAAAAAATTATTTCAGTGTCTAGTTTGGCCAAAAATTGTAAACCACTATTGTGGGATCACCCTGTGATTTTAATTACATTATCAATAGTAGATATACCAAGCCTTTAAAATATTTATTTAATCTTTAGGTCAAAATATCTTTAGGGTTTGATTTTTTTGTATTTACTTGTTGTATAGTATATATTATAGTCTAAAAATGGTTTTCCCTTTGTTAGAAACTATTATTGAGCTAGAGATATTTCTATATGGAGACATTCAGAGTGACATTTAAAATCTTTAAGTGCTAGAAGAGGTCTGTCTAATGTTCCCTTCTACATGGCATATAATATTTGTATATTTGTATGTTTTTGAGGGTTTATTATTGAATCCTAATGTGTTCTTGGCTAGTAATGAACATAAGAAAAAAGAAAACCAAGAGTGCATTGCAAAGTACAATCTTAATTTTCTCAATAAAAGGGTTTCATTAGTTGTTCCTATAATTATGGTGAGGAAATTAAGTGTATAAGTACTACTTCCATTTCTTAAATTTCAATTTTTGTATAGTACCAATTCTATTTTTTTCTCACTATGTATTGCTAATCCAACACGTACTAGAGTATATATAGTGACACCTATGCCAATGTGAAGATAAAATTATTTTGAAAAAACTTTCATGCATATGAGTGGTAGTGCTTCACACTATTAATACACACAAATTTAATACATAAACACATTGCAACACATAAAGAATCTAATCATGCATTTAATTTTTTCACACCATAAATGCTTGCAATTCAAAAAATATAAACAAATACCAACAAACATGCATTTAGGTTCTTTCTACCACCAATACACATATTATAATTATTAACCTATTTTGACAAGTGGTCTAAACAGTTACACTAGATAGTTTATAAGGATTAGAAAATTGGGTAAAATATTTCCCAAAAGAAAATAAGGCTTAACTTGGTGTCTTTTAGGTCACCACCTATCCCTTCCCTATTTCTCGTGGGTACCATCACTATCAAATTGGAAATCTCTTTTCATCGGTACCAAAAAGGTATGCTCTAATGGTGTTCAAAATTTGCACTCATGAAGGGACTGCCATCAAAATTAAAGATCCTTCCATTGATCATTCATTGACTAAAATGGAGAAATATCTTATTGGAAGGTTTGTGGGTAGGCATCTTATCATTGGAACTATTCATAAATGGGCATCCTCTAGATGGCCATTCAAAGGCTCTTTTTCCATTTTTGTGCTCCCTAAGGGCCTTTTCTATTTTACCTTCACCCTTTAGGAGGATTGATTGAAGTCCTTAACTATAGGTCCTTGGTTCTATGGTAAGTAGAGTCTAGCTCTATGTAAGTGGCATCTAGGGTTTAATCCTTCTACTCATTTTGTTGCAGCCTTACCTACCTGGGTTCAACTCTTGGGTCTTTCCCTAGATTTTTTGGATGAGGAGATCATCACTAGTGTGGCCAACTCTTTTGGTAGTTTCCTCTCCTTGGACAATACATCACCAAGGAATGATCCATGCTACTGTCTATATGCTTGTGTGTAAGAATTGAACCCAACAAGTTGTTACCTTCCTCGGTCACTCTAGAATCTAGGCTTGGTAAGTGGTCTCAAATTATTGAATATGAAATTCTGCCTTCTGTCAACTTTTCTTTGTTGTTATACATCTTTGCAATGCTTGTCTAGAAAAAGGGTTTCTAAGGATTCAAACCCCCCAAGCAAGGGAAAAAAATGTGGCTCTCCCCTCCCTACATCAAGATAGAAGGCGGTCTTTGGGTAAAAGCATGAAGTTGAGTCCACTTAAGGTGGAAGTTTCAGCCTTAGCCAAAATCCCAAAATCAGGTTCAACGAAATGGGATCCCAATTCTTAATAAATAGGATCTCGTTTACATTCGAGGTCTCGAGCCAAAAATTAAAATGTGATCCTAATTTTTAAAAATCAAGATCCCATTTCATTTCAGTGTTCTGAGCCACCCCGAAGGAAACACGATCTTGATTTTTACAAAACAAAATCTTGTTTTGTAGAGGTATTTAAAAAAAAAAAAAAAACCCAACCTCATTTTAACTATTGAGGATTTGGGATCATGGTTGAGTGGCAGTGACAATGATGTATGTCATTCAAACCCCTTTGCATTTTTTTTCCATTTTTTTGGTTATTAGTGATTAATTTAGGTTTTTCTTTGCATTCTTTATATTTCTGTTAATCTTTTTCATTTTAATCTAGACCCGAAAAAAAAGTGAAACCCTCATGTAACTTTCCAATCATTCACTCAAGTAAAATTTCCTAAGTTTTCACTTTCAGGTAAATAAACTATGTAACTTAACCATTGCCATAATTTTTTTCTTTTCTTAATAGTGAACAAATGAACATAGATGTCATAACAATAATCAACATTGATTCCATTTCCAAAATAATATTTCACATATTACAATATTCCAAAGAATGTGTATAAAGTACTTACATAGCTCAACCAAGCTTCAAAGCAATAGATATAGATGGTCCCGAAATATCCTTTCAAATCTTTGTCTTCAGTCACCTATTAAAGAGAAGAAGCATCACTCAAGCACTTTTTGGCCAACCATGGACTCATATTTAGTCCCTCACACATCTATCATTTTATAGATGGACCTACCCTTCAACGAAGAGATTGGTGGATTAACCTCATAACAACAACCATTCTAAGCTTAGTGCTATGTCCTACATGACTAGAACTTGTAAACCCTACAATCTTGAACTAGCATGCATAAATGGATCACTATGAATTGATAGTCGAGCCAAAGGAAATCACACTACTTTGGCCAAAGTGTTCTCACTCATTACTTCAATTGATAGTCATCCTACTCACATACACTACTCAAGCTTGATTTGAATTTATCCCATTATTAACTATGCATGTGTATTTCCTTCTATGAGTAGTCTTTAACCATGGAAAAAATCTATTCCCTTTCCCTAAAACTTAATGGTATTTCTACCCACAAAACATAAATGTAAGTTACCCTCCTTTCAATAGATAATCAATCCCAAGTGTAGCTTGCAAGCTATCTAATACAATCAAATAAATTTTCAATGAATAACCCTTAAGCTATCCTTGTTTCATCATTCCTAGTATACTTATACTAATGATAAACAAACCCTCATATTATGGAGTATATACAAACACTTTCATAGAAAAACATAAAACAACTTCTTTTCCTTTCAATAAGAAAATGCTATGATTCACTAAATCAATCCTTCTTAATCAATTCCAATCAAATAAATCACGACACATTCTTTCATAATAAATGGAGATTAGATCATCATCCCTGTAATATGCTTGATCTAATTGACTAACTTGATTCTCAGCCTTCCAATGACATGTCACTAGTTTCACTTTAACTACTAAAAGCAATGCTTTGCTATATCCTCTTCCTCTAGGCACACAAGATAACTCTATGCTCTAACAATATACTCTAAGCTCTCACAAAATATAACTCTGAGAATATTTGCAGCAAAATGAAACTACAAAATTATGTGCTCCCATATGAGAGTGTTGGGTCATCTATTTATACAAAATCTTGAGACTTTCATGCCTAAGGAAAAGGTTTATTAGTCGACACCACTTAAGCATGTAGGTTGACTCATCTCTCATAGAAAAAAGTTGGCAAAATTCTATGTATAGACTCAGCTTGGTATTCTATAGATCAACCTCCTTTGCTTAACAACAACATAAAACTATTTCAAATAATAACATGCTCAAAATATGTGAATTGAATCACAAACATGATAGGCTTCTATAGGAATAGAGTATTCATAAAATGATGCCAAGTTTCAACCATTCTCCTATTCCTTTGGCATGGTTTTTCCCAAGAAACAATCCACATTTAACAGGAAACACATGTCCCTTGTTGTCTTAGTCATAGTCTATTCATTTGATAGAGAAAAGATGAATCGACTCCACTAAAATAGTGTTCAAACTATGCTTTGACCAAGTAGGTGTATTATTGTCAATATTTCCTTTTATCATGCATTTAAATCACTTTACACAACAAGCTTTGATATTTAATATATTTCCATCACCTTTTATCCTTTTGGATAAATCCATTCCAATATAAAGTAATGTGCTACTACAAGATAGCGATGCATTTTGTATGATACTGACCATAGTTTACAACTCCAAATCGGCCTTTATCTTTTGCACAATACTTGCATAGATCAGCCTCTAATACTTTGCATAACATATATACAAATTAGCCTTTATTAAATTCCATATATATATAAATATATATTTATATATATACATGTACATATATATATAATGTCAATGAATAGCCTCAACGCTATGTATTATATTTATGTGTATGTATATGTATATGTATATGTATATGTATATATGTATGTATGTATATGTATGTATCTATGTATGTAGGTCTCTATTTACATGTATACATACATATACATATATTGATATATCTATATTGATATTTGCATTTGTCACACATACGTATATATCAACACATGTATAAATATGTATATATGTATACATACTTTCAATTACATAATCAAGCACATATACAAAGATACATGTTGCATTGTCCCTTCGATAACACCATGCTCATAAGAAACACATTCATAAGCATGCATAGGTACATCTACCTATGTACTCTCATGTATGTGTTCCTTCATGTGTATGGTCTATCGTCAACATGCATATGTATACATATATATGCATTCAATGTATGTTTGCCTCATCAATCAAGCATAGTAACATAAGGAAGAACTCATAAGTTCTAAACATATAAAAATCATCCAAGAATGCACTCAATAATCAGGACCCTTACCAATGAAAACACATCATACTAAGGGATGACTTACAAATTCCCAACACTATGACTAGACTCAACAATTATAATGTAAGTGTGTGTGTAAGCTCATTTAGGTTTTGTTACTGGGTACCTAACCTAGTTCTTCTCCCTGAGTGATACTTTTGCTCACTCCTCGAGGATTGAACATGAACCTACATCCAACTTGACACATTCCCATGGTAGTCAATTGTTCATTAAAATATGCATTTTCATAATACTTTTCCATAGTTAGAATATCCAATTCAATAACCATCCATTTCACATATATTCATTTCATCACATATCATTAAATGAAACAAGCATTCATTCATAAATCATTGATAACAAAGTGCAAGCACATATATTGTTAATCATAATTCAAAGTACATTCACAGATGCAAAAATTTACCCTATCATAGTAATAGTAAGTAGGTAAACACACAATAGGGTGTGACATACTCCCCCCTTTTGAATCATCATCCTTGATGATTTTATGTAGAAAACATAAACGAAAGAAACAAACAACATTGTTTTCAAGTACTTTCAAAAGTATTTAAAACATGTGGAAACTTTTGTTGTATTCTTCCCAAGTGGCAGAGTCTTCCGCATATTTGTCCCACTAAAATTTGCACTACAAAAATTCTCTATTATGTAAGAAAAGCTTATACGTTCTGAGCACCTTGATAGGCTTGATTTTTACCACTCCAAGGTCTTGTACCTGTAAATCATTCCAATCAATCACATGGTTATCTCCTAGTATATACTTCTTTAGGTAAGAAACATGAAAGATGTTATGCATCTAAGCAAGAGCTAGTGGCAACACAATTCGATAAGTTACAAGATTTACTTCTTCAAGATTCTCAAATGGTTCTACATAGCATGGGGCTAATTTGGATGAATTTCCAAGTTTGATGGAACTCTTAGGAGGTTTAACCCTCAACAACACCTTGTCACCTACTGCAAAATTTTGGGGCACTTGTTTTGCATCCGCATAGCTTTTATGTCTATCATTATTTTCTGCTAATCTTTTCTTAACAATCCTCACTTGTTCTTACATTTCAACCAACATCTCTAGCCCAAGACTCACCCTATCATCAAGTTTATCCCAACTTATAGGGGTTTGACACTTTTGACCATATAATTCTTCGAAAGGAGTCATCTTAATTACGAAATGGTAGGAGTTGTTATAAGAAAATTCCACTAAAGGAAAGTAATCTTCCCACTTGTATTTCTGATCCATGCAATACATTCTAAGTAGGTCTTCGATTACTTGATTTACCCTTTCTATTTTTCCATCTGTCTCTAGATGATAGGCTGAACTTATATTCAGTTGAGTCCCAAGTACAGAAAATAAGGTTTATGAAAACCTTGAGGTGACCCGTGCATCCCTATTTGAGATAATCTTCTCAGGAATTCCATGCAATCTAAACAATTCTTGAAAAAAATTCCAATCTATGATAGGAGCTCCATCAATTAGATTCTCGAGTATGAATTGTGCTACCTTAGCATGCTTATGCACAACCACAAGAATTGCATTGTGCTTATTCCTTGACATAGGAAATCCTTGCACAAAGTCCATACATATGACTTGCCACTTGCTCTCTGGAATATCATGTGGGTATAACAACCCTGGAGGATGATGATGCTCAACTTTTACCCTTTGAAATTCAAGGCACCTAGAAACAAATCGAGCAACATCTCCTTTCATCCCCTTCCAAAAATATATATTTACACCAACCAACATTTTTGTCATGCCAAGGTGTCTAGAGTATGGTACTTCATGAACTTCTTTCCACACTAGATTTCTTAACTCTTCCAAGTTAGGTACATACATTCTCCCCTTATACCTAAGTATTCCATTAGGTTCAAAATGAAATCCTTCATACCTAGCATCTTGCGGATTGCTTGTGAGTTCTTTCTTAACTTGCATATAGTACTCATCCTCTTTGCATTTCTATAATACTTGGCCTTTTAAAGTCAACTTGGATTGTCACTATTATTTAGCAATATGACGTCTTTGACCTAAGGCATCAAAAACCCAACTTTCTTTTCCCTTGATGTAACTAATATTGAAGTCATAATCAGATATTAAATCCAACCATCTTCTCTACCTTGCATTCATATTAGGCTAAGTGAATATATACTTCAACTCATGATTCTCAATTTTCATCTCAAAGCGCTTCCCTAATAATTAATTCCTCCTCATTTGCAATGCGTGAACCACTACTTCTAACTCTAAATCATGTGATGCATAATTTTTCTCATAGGGTTTCATCGTTCTTGATTTATAAGCAATTACTTTCCCTTCTTGCAATAAGACACCACCTAAGCCTTCTTGATGCATATGTGATAATAGTGAAGTCTCCATCAGGATCTGGTACTTTCAAGATTGGGGTAGTATTTAACTTCTCTTTGAGTAGATCAAATTCTACTTGGAACTTTTCTGTCCACTCAAACTTCTTCCCTTTCTTCTGCAAAGAAGTAATTGGAAAGGCTATCCTGAAGAAGTTTGCAACAACATTTCTATAATATCTCATCAAACCCATAAAACTTCTTACCTCAAAGAAATTTTTGGTCACTAACCATTCTAGCACTGTGTTGATCTTAGCTATATCAACTAAGATACCATCTACTAAGATCACGTGTCCAGGATAATGCATTCTCTTCTAGAAGAAGGTACACTTAGAGAGTTTTCAATACAACTTATTTTCTCTTAGTCATTGTAGTACTATCTCTAAATGCCTACAATGGTCCTCCTCATTCCTTGAATAAATTAGAATATCATCTAGGAAAGCCAAGAAAAACTTATTTACGAAATCCCTAAATACATTGTTCATAAGGTTCATAAATGATGTAGGAACATTAGTTAGACCAAAGGGTAGAACTGCAAACTCATACTGCCCATATCTAGTTCTGAATGTAGTCTTAAAGATGTCCTCATCTTTAATTCTCAACTGGTGATATCTAGATCATAGATCAATCTTAGAAATTATAGTAGCTCCCCTCATTTGATCAAATAGATCATTAATGTGTGGTAATGGATAATTTTTCTTTACTATAGCATAATCTATGCACAACCACAAAGTACCATCCTTCTTTTCCACAAATATTACTAGTGCTCCCTAAGGTGATACACTTGGTCTTATCAATCTCTTAGACAACAATTCATCTAGTTGTGCCTTAAACTACATTAGCTCAGTTGTTGTCATTCTATAAGGAACTTTGGAAATAGGTTCAACTCTTGGTACCATATCAATTAATAATTCAAATATCCTTTTCAATGGTAGTCAAGGTAAATCCTCTGGAAAAACATCCAAAAGCTTCCGCAATATAGGATATCTTTCCATATTTATCACTCCAATTTCCACCATTTCACCTTATTCTATCTCTTGGAAGCTTTGTGTTCCAAAGTTATCAAGATCCTCTTGAGAATTAGATCCCTTATACTCTTCAAGCTTTTCCATCTTGATTGCAAAGAGCTTGCATCCTTTCTTCTTAGCCCTGAGCAATTGCATTGTGAAGATTTAACACAACTTGACCTCCCTAGGTATCCCTTGTATCATCACTTGGTAACAATTATCATCTAAGTATTCTACTATTTTGGTATGGTAATCTACCTTGGCTATATGTCTCCAAAGCTAGTTCATACCTAGGATAACATCATAGGATCCTAAGGGCGTGACATATAGGTTTACCTCCATAGAAAAATAAGGTATCTCAATCCTAGCTTCAAACAAACAATGTTCCATTGTTGCTCTTATCTAGTTTGCATATTCTACAACCCAAGACTTTTCCATATAACTAGCTTTCCTAGATATTTGCTTAGCTATTCTAGATGAAATAAAAATTTTAGTTGCTCTAGTATCTATAAGTATGGAAATGGGAAAACCAAATAAAATACTCGGAATCTCTATTAGAGTAACTTGATAATCTGCTTGGAAATCATCCAAGGTAGCATGAATCTTTTGTTGGAATGCCACTTGTTGGGTAGGAAGTGGGTTACCATAATATCATGACCCAAAAGACTTATTGGGATAATGAATTGCATAGTGGTCTCCCCCACATGTGAAGCATCGAATAGGCAGTCCCTTCTTCCTTACAAGTTCTCTAGATTTATTAGCATTTCCACCAACATTATTAGTATTCCCACCATTGAAATTATTCTTCTTGCATTCCCTCCTTGATTCTTTTCCACTATTTTGAGGTCCTTTTTCCCCTTGTTTCTACAAATCTTGCAAAAATTCAAACTTCTTTGGAGTTGGTTTGACCCGAGCTCCTGTAATCTTCTTACAATTTCTATTTTCTTGGAAGATGGAGATAGCTTTAAGCTTCTGCTCCTACTTAATAGATTTCTGATACACTATATCCATAGTGGCTAGATCGTGAACATCTACCTCTCCTCCAATTTGGCTATTAAGCCCCATGATGAATTTTTTTATGCCGAAACATTCATCCTTTTGATGCATTAGCACATAACATAGCAGAAGGGTAAAATTTTCCTAATACTCATTAACCAACATCTCACCTTGCCTTAGATTCTAAAAATTTGTGAGTTTCTCATCAAAATAGAGTTGAGGTAACCATCTTTTCTAGAAAATCTCAACAAATTCATTTCATGTAAGTTTTAGTGAGCTAAGTTTGAGTTCCATTTTCTTATTCATCCACTAGTTAGAGGCTTCTCCTACTAACTAGTAAGCTCCCCATGCTTCTTTTGTGACCTCAGAATAATTTCAAATCTTGAAATATTTCTCCATCTAGACCAACCATGCCTCAGCTTCATCCCCGCTGGCACTACCTTCAAACTTGGGTGGGGTTATTTTATTCATATCCCTAGAAATTTTAGAAGTCATACGCTTCCTATTAGTTTCATCAGGCAAAGAAGGTGATTTCTCTTTCTCATGTTCATGGGTGTGATCATGTTCATGAGAAGAATTTTCTCCCTCATCCTCGCTATTTGGAACTTCCTGCTCTACTCTATCCTTTACCCTTACTTCTTGTTCTAGGTTTCCCAACCTTGCAAGGATTTGATCCAATCTAGCTTCAACACCCACCAGAATTTTTTTGACTTCTTGACTTCCTCTAGGATTGGTCCTTTCTCTCACCATCTTTGCAAGAATGGATTATACCTGAAGGTTCATGCATATTGCATTCAATCATATTCTTATTATCTTATGGAAAACATTTAAATGAACATTTATTCGCACATAAGAAATTTCACATAAGATAAACTTTTTGATAAACACATGATTTGATTATTTGCAAGGATCTTAATATCCTTTAGATTACATAGTGACTATTTAGATAGTCAAGTGGAGAGTATCCCTTGGATTCACTCTCTGACACATAACTCAGTGGGGTCCCTTCTTATTTATGTTCATCTCTTGATTGTTCACATTTATCTTTTTGTTCATCTCTCATTTTCTCATATCTATCCCAAAATGGATAGCATCCTTCATATTTGTCATCTGATACATAGTTGTGGGGGACATAACCCTCTAACTCATTACTTGAATAAATTACAATCACTTCCAACATAGGAAGGAATCTAGGGTCTCTAAATGTGAATGTTGTGCTAACACTTCCTTCTGAGGGCATATCCCTGGAAAGTGATAAGGAATCAGACTTTGCTGGTGAGACTAGAGGTAGATAGTTGTAATTATCCTCCACCTTCATCTTTCTATTTACATCACTAATCCAAGAAAGAGTGTGACTAAAATTTTTGGTGTCACTTAACCAGATGACATTGCCATAGTTGATACCCTCAATCGCATGAACAATGGCCTCTCTTTCCTTCTTAGCTTTTAGGTAGCTTTCATTCCTGATTACTGGCTTTCTTGCAGTTAACTTGAGATGCACCATCCTAGCACAAGAATTTCCAAACATTAGATAACATTGGATGGAAAGTATGATGAGATCATAGGTTCCAGAGCTAAACTTGGTAGCTCTAATACCACATGTAACATGCCAATCATTCACTCAAGTAAAATTTCCTAAGTTTTCACTTTCAAGTAAATAAACTAGATGTAACTTAACTAGTTCCATAAAAAAATTATTTTCCTAATAGTGAAAAAATGAACATAGATGTCATAACAATAATCAACATTGATTCTATTTCCAAAATAATATCATGTATTACAATATTCCAAAGAATTTGTACAAATTACATGCATAGCTCAACCGAGCTTCAAAGTAATAGATATAGATGGTCTAGGAATCTCCTTTCAAATCTTGGTCTTTAGTCACCTATTGAGGAGGAGAAGTATCACTCAAGCACTTTACTACCAACCACAGACTCATATGATGTCCCCTGCACATCTATCATTTGATAGATGGCCCTACCCTTCGATGAAGATATTGGTGGAGTAACTTCATAAAGACAACCATTTTGGGCTTAGTGTTCTATCCTGCATGGCTAGAACTTGTAAACCGTATAATCTTGAACTAGCATGCATAAATGGATCATGCTGAATTGAAAGTGGAGCTAAAGGAAATCATACTACTTTGACCAAAGTGTTCTCACTCAGTACTTCAAGTGACAGTCATGCTACTCACATACACTACTCAAGCTTGATTTGAATTTAGGACATTATAAACTCTACATAGGGATTTCCTTCTATGGGTAGTCTTTAACCCTAGAAACAACCTATTCCCTTTCCCCAAAAATTAATGGTATTTCTACCTAAAAAGCATAAATATAAGTTACCCTCCTTTCAATGGATAATCAATCCCAGGTGTAACTTACAATCTATCTAATACAATCAAATAACTTTGCAATGAATAAACCTTAACCTATCCTTGTTTCATCATTCCTAGTATACTTATACTAATGGTAAACAAACCCTCCTATTATGGAGTATATACAAACACTTTCATAGAAAAGCATAAAAAATATGTCTTTTCCTTTCCATAAGCAAATGTTATGACTCACTAAAGCAAGAATTCACAAGCAACTCCAATAAAAGCAATCAAGACTCATTCTTTCGGGTATGTGCAGGATCATGATGGGCCAAAAAGTGGCAATATGATGGGTATGTGGCTGATGACTATTTTTTTACCCAAAATTGATGAAATAAAAATGGTTTTTAAAGGAGATTCTCAGATTTCCACCAATATAAATTATGTTTTACTTTGAATTTAATAAGTAATTATTATTCATTTTCAATTCAAATTATGACTAAAGTCCTGATTGATAGGCTGATTGGAAAACATCTATAGATTTCAAACAGTATCACATTCTATGTTTTGCATACTATAAGATTAAAAAAAGAAAAATTGAATTTCATGAAGTTTTGACCAAGTTAAGGTGGTCATGAGTTTTTATATTTTTAAAAAGTTGTAATAAAAATTCATAATTAATTATTTACTTAGAAAAAAAATTACAAAAAATATGCATCACATCGGACATGAGTCCTCTACTTATATCTAAAATATTATTATTATCATTTTTTTGTGGTTAGGGTGGTCAGATAGACACCTACTTCTTATTTTTTCCCTGAAATTTAAGTACCACTACATTGAAATTTCAAATTTTCACCAAATAGATTTTTTTCTTTTTTGAACAAACCTAGTAGTTTAGAAAATAAATCCAATTTGCTACAAATTCTATCTTACATATTTTTGAAATAATATAGATAACTTATTCAATTTTTTACGTCAAGTTGCATAACTCTGATTTTTTTGAATGTTTTGCCACTTAAGGGCATGTTTTTTCCATGATGATCATGCACATACCCTTTCATAATAAAAGACAAATAAATGTAAATTAGATCCTCATTCCTGTAGTATGCTTGATCTAATTGACTAACTTGATTCTCATCCTTTCAATGACAACTGGCTAGCTTCACTTTAACTACTCAAAGCAATGCTTCACTAAATCCTCTTTCTCTAGGCACACAAGATAACTCTATGCTCTCACAATGTACTCCAAGATCTCACAAAATATAACTCTTAGAATGTTTACAATAGAATGAAATTACAAAATTGTGCATCCCCAAATGAGAGTGTTGGCTCATCTATTTATATAAAATATTGAGATTTTGATGCCTAAGGAAAAGGTATATCAGTCAACACCACATAAGCATGTAGGTTGACTCATCTGAGCTCATAGAAAAAATGTGGTAGAATTCTAAGTAAAAACTCAGCCTTGTATTTTATAGATCGGCCTCCTTTTCTTGATAGCAACATAAGACTATTTCAAATATGCACATGCTCAAAATATGTGAATCAAATTGTAAACATGATAGACTTCTATAGGAACAAAGTATTCATAAAACAACACCATGTTTCAACCATTCTCCTATTCCTTTGGCACAGTTTATCCAAAGAAACAGTCCACATATAACAGGAAACACATATCCCTTGTCAACTTAGTCATATTCTATTCATTTGACAGAGAAAAGATGAACCAAATCCACTAAAATAGCATTCAAATTGTTCTTTGAACAAGCAAGTGTATTGTTGTAGTTATTTCCTTTTATCATGTGTTTAAATCACTTTACACAACAAGCTAAGTTGATATTTAATATTTCCATCACCTTTTATCCTTTTAGATAAATGCGTTTCAATATAAAGTAATGTGCTACTACAAGATAGCGATGCATTTTGCATGATATTGACCATTGCTTATAACTCTAAATTGGGGTTTATTAAATACCATATATATATAAACATATATTTATATATAAACATGTAGATATATATATGTCAACAAATAGCCTCAACATATGTATTATATATATATGTATATGTATATATATATATTCTAATATATATATATATATATATATAGATATATTGCATGTCAATCAAATATGTATACATTTGGTATTCAAATGAATAAGATAAAGTTATCATTCATATAATAATATTGATTATATATATACCTCTATGTACATGTATACATACATGCATACATATATTGATATATCCATATGGACATTTCCGTTTGTCACATATATGTATATATCAACACATGTATACATATGTATATATGTATATATCTTATATACATACACATTCGATTGCACAATCAAGCACATATACAACTACTATCTTATTGATAGGAAATATGCGTGTGATGTATATATACATATATACATATAGTTCACATTGTCCCTTTGATAACACCATGCTCATAAGCAACTCGTTCATAAGTGTGCATAGGTACATCTACCTATGTACTCTCATGTACGTGTTTCTTCATGTGTATGTTCTATCATTGACATGCATATGTATACATATATGTACATTTAATGTATGTTTACCTCATCAATCAAGCATATTAACATAAGGAAGAACTCATAAGCTCTAGACATATAAACATCATCCAAGAATGCACTCAACATTAATCAAGACCCTTACCAATGCAAACACATTATACTAAGGGATGATTTACCAATTCCCAACACTATGACTAGACTCAACCATTCTATTGTGAGTGTGTGTGTAAGCTCAATTAGGTTTCTTTACTGGTTAAATGACTAAGTTCTCCTTGAGTGATACTTCACCTCACTCCTAGAGGATTGAACATGAACCTACATCCAACTTCACATGTTCCCATGGTAGTTAGTTGCTCATCAAAATATGCATTTTCATAATACTTTTCCATAGTTAGAATATCCAATTCAATATCCATCGATTTCACATATCATTAAATGAAACATGCATTCTTTCATAAATCATTGATAACAAAGTGCAAGCACATATATTCTCAATTAGAATTTAAAGTACATTCACACATGCAATATTATACCCTAGCATAGTAATAGTAAGTAGGTAAACATACAATGGGGTGTGACACCTCATTAGTGGAAACAAAACATAAAATTGAACCCTAAACCCTAATCAAATATGTGTGTGTGTGTGTGTGTGTGTGTGTGTGTGTGTGTGTGAATAATCTTCAAACAATTATTTTAAATTTGGAAAAAAATAAAAAAATGGATAAGTTTTTGATTTAAAAAGAAGGGTAAGGGCCTTGATCCCACACAACAAAGTATCAAAAACTAGGCCTCATATCCAACAATTCAATTCCAACAAAACAACCACAACAAAATAAACAAACCAAGCTAGAAAATAAAACATAACTAGGCCACCTGACTACCCTACAAAGTATCAAAAAGGAACCATTAAATGATCCACAAAAAATAATAAACTACAGGAAACCACACCAAACATTGAGCAACATAGGCCATACAAAGAAAAAGGCATGGAGGCTCCAAAACAAGGAAACAACAAAACCCAACTAAATCTTAGGACTATTAATCAGGTCTCACTCCTTTAACATGTCTAGCTTGTCACTCCAAGGGTCTTTTCCTTCAAGAACATTGTTTGCGGTTAGTTTTTCCATTTCCTGAGTTGATTTTATTATCCTCTACCTAGACGTAACCTTAGAAAATCCATTCATAGTTCCAAATATTTCCTTGTTCATAATACCATGGGTAATGGAGATCAATCTATTAAAATCTTTGTCCATCCTATTATTTTTTTCCTATAGAGAAATAAACTGGGTCTTGTAATGATAAAGGGACCTATTATCTAGTGCCCTTTCATACTTAGGGTTAGCCATAGCTTGTATATTTTCTTCTTTATGTTTTTCTTTCATTTATTCAGTTGCTTCTTCTTTGCATTCCTTTGAGTCCTTCACTTCATCTTATCTAAGACCCTCCTCTTCATCATCCTCACCACTGATGGAGTCATCACCCAGGTCCTCTCCACAATTTTTTGGCAATACAAGGGAAAACAACTGAGACGGGGGGGGGGTGACTCAGTTATCATAGAAATTCAAAACTTATTCGACTTATTAACCGTATTCTTAGATCTGATAATTAGCCATGAAAACATCAATCATCAACACATCAACACATAAGAAACACAAATAACATCAATATTTTTTATGTGGAATCCCTGTTAGGGGAAAAACCATAGTGGAGGTCAGTCCACAAGATTATACCCTGTTAAAAGTATAATCAAAATGAAATATGGGGAATGCGCATGCATTCAGGCACACTTCCTAGACCTCATTGCTCAATTACAAAGGAAGACACACCGTCTTACAAATAGATTCAGATTACAACCATTTGGATTTTGAACTGAGAAAATTGTTGGAGTTGTGCCTCAACTTGCTGGCTTGTATCACTGTTCATGTCTTCATTGTCGGTCGATCCTTGGAGATCTTAAGTTTATAACCTTGTCATGGAGTTAGAAAGTTTTGTAATTCCCTGAATGCCCGACTTTCTTCTTTATCGACTGACTAATTTACCGAGGTACTTCCTTTATACTGACGGGTTTACTAGATATGACACGCGGCAGTTGCATGTGATATTGCAATCATTAAAGACCTTGTAACTTCTGATCGCGCGATAGTGGACAACCATTAAGATCAAGCAATGATTGATCAATGGTCATGGAAACTCATCCCATTTGGCTTCATCAGACGGGACACGTGGCAGCAACCCTTGATATTGTGATCAGCCAGAGCAGTCTAGTGGGGTCATTGCGAGATAGCGGGGAACAACTGAGTAGTGAATGTGTGTCATGGTGGACAGATGTGGGGACCACTTGGAATTTCGGGATATTTTTTGGGAATATTGTAGATTCCAATTTGATTCTCTGGAAAAGCATGAGAAGTGAACACGTGTCATTGGTAGATGGTGTCATCAGAGAGACTCTTGGCTGACGGGTTTGCTGTTAGTATGAACTCTTGCTGAGAGTGCAAGTCTCGCCAATGGATTTGTTTATGAACTTCAGTATAGCCTATTTCCAATGGTGTTGCTCTTACCGATAGTTATGTGATCGGGTATTATGGCATTGGGGAGACACATCCTAGTGTCTCACCGACATGCGATTTTGTTTGAACTTCTTTGACCCAACGTCTGTCCTACGTGGCGCGTTCTGAGCCAATGAGAGAAGCGGAATATGAACCGTTGGAAGTTGAACAGCTATGACCATTCCTATGTGGAAGATCAATAGACCATGAATAGGATGAGATATATTCTATAAAAAATGACAGTTGTGGGGTTTAGTTGATGGAGATTTATGTTTGATACTGAACATGAATTGTTATGAGTGGATTCATTGTATGCGTCTAAGAGCATTGGGAGGTTAATGTTCTGTACAAGACTGATAAGTGAATGTTGTTGTAAATTGACATTAAAAAGTTAAGTCTGATCTCTGTATGTAATCTTTTGTTACTGTAATACAAAGAGGATTTTCTTGGTGTGGTGGGTTTTTCTCCCGTAAGGGTTTTCCCACATAAATCTGGTGTTCAATTGTGTATGTTCATTTCTTTGTTTTTGTTAATTATTTTCTAGTGTATCTTATTGGACTGTAATTGAAAATTTAAATTCATATATGCATTCTTCCCTGAGGTTTTGGTGTTAGGAGAGTTTTTTCCACACCTAAGAATTCCTTACAAAAATAGCATCTACTAATGCCTTATTACAGTTCCAATTAAGCACACGAACACTTCTCTACTCTTCTTCACTCTTCCTCACACTCGGCTCTGCCTTTGAATGATTTATAACATTATTTTACACACACACACATTTGGCATACTTCAAATGAAATGAACAATCACTTTTATATATTTGCAACAAGAAATTCCATCGCTACAAGTCAGCCACAAAGAAATAATAAAATGAATATAAATTATCATCCCAAAACATTAAAGATTATCAATGCAAATCAACCAAGGTCAGCCACAACTTAGTGAGGACCCAAAACAACATCTCCAACACTAAAACACTTCAATTAATTTCTCCTCGAAGATGCACAACATGCTACAAACACTATGTCAGCCAAGAACAAGAAAAACATGAACATGCAAGAGAAATTCGCTAGTTCCATGAGCACAACGATCAATGCAGACATGCAACAAAGATAGAGAAAAAACTAGAAACATCCAAAAGCATCATGAATCACAAGAAAATAAGTCACAACAATTTAACTAACTGAAATAACATCATCTTCAATTAGGAATGCCAACTGAAGAAACATAAAAACTGTTAGAATGAAAATCTTCATAACTTGATCAAATCTTCATGCATATCTCTAAAACTCAAAATGGATAAACTAGATACACTCAAAAAAAAACCCTTTAGTCCACAACCTTTGATCAACAACGTACAAAAAATAACCACCAGTATGTCAGCTACATTGAACTTCACTTCACCACTGATAACCTACAACTCATTTATTAAATTTTTTTCAATATCCTCAACATATATAGCTTCAAATGAATTTATGCTAATAGTGTTGACATCAATGACAACCACATATCAGAAACACAACCACAACATCCAACAATCTCCCCCTTTGGCATTGATGGCAACACATGATGTGAAAAATACCATCAACGCAACTAACTCCTGCTTAGGTTCTGACTCATCTTCTCCTCAACACTTTCACATAATATTTCTCCCCATAAGGCTCTTCTCCCCAGATAATCACAATTTTTCACATGAATATTCTCCCCCTTTGACATTAATGACAAAGATATCTAAGCTCTGAACCACATATCTGAATTTTTGAACCATCTAACTACTCCCCCTGAGTAGCAGCCACCACAACATCAATCTGAAGCAAGTTATGACTATGAAATGCATGGATTGATGAAATGCATTTCTTTGCATCTTAGTTCTGATTAGGAGGGGTAATCACCCCTAACTTCCATCTGAGATACTCAAAAGTATCCTTAGGCAATAGATTGGTAAAGATGTTTGCAATCTACTCCTTAGTAGGCACATACTCTAGTCTAACTTCCTTTTCACTTACCTTCTCCCTCAAAAATTGAAACTTGATAGATATATGATTTGTTTTTTAATGCAGCACCAGATTCTTGGAAATGTTAGTAGCACTTGAGTTATCACAGAATATAGCAATAGGCTCATCATATACAACTCTAATATCCTTCAACATCAGTTTCATCCATAAGAATTGAGTACAATTATTATCAACAACAATGTATTTAGCCTCTACAATAGACAAGGAAATTGCATTCTGCTTCTTGCTTAACCATGAAATTAGCTTCTTACCCAAGAAAAATGCTCCACCACTAGTACTATTTTTTTCATTCACATCTCCTACCTAGTCAGCATTAAGAAAGGCACTCAAAGTAAGATCATCATCTTTAGGATACCATAGGCCAAGATCAACAGTTCCCTTCAAGTATCTAAAAATTCTCTTCACAAAAATCACATGAGATTCCTTCAGATTAGCTTGAAATCTTACAACAATACATACAAAATTCATGATATCAGGCCTAGTTTGAGTTAAGTACAACAATTGACTAATCATTAATTTGTATCTTGACTGATTTTCTTTTAGAGAATCATCTTCTATTGTCAACTTGCATCCAGTCACCATAGGTGTACCAACTGGCTTTGAATCTTCCTTACTGAACTTGTTCAACAATTCCTTCACATACTTGGACTGAGATATAAAAATCCCTTTATCTAACTAAGTAATTTGCAATCCCAAAAAGAATTTCATCTCACCAATCATAGACATCTCCAATTCATTTTGCATCTCATTAGAAAACTTCATGCACAAACCATCATCTCCTCCAAAAATGATATCATCAACAAAGACTTCAACAATCAAATCTTTATTATGATCAATTTTGCAATACAGATTGTAGACACATAAAATTGTCCTCGCAATCACTTTTACCCATTGCATATTTCAATTGGTCACCCTTATAATCATATCTCCATATTATAACCATTTATTCATATTATAAGCATTTATAGGCATCTAAAAGCATTATTCATAAAATCATTTATTATTTATCATTTATACATTAATCATTAAAGTATCATTTTTCATATTCCATTAAACTATTAAATAATCTATCCATTATTGATCCATTGGCGTAAATCCATTTATCCATTCATCTCATAAAATCATTTACAAGTCCATAATCATTTTTCACTAAACTCATTTTCACAATAATTTATCCATTATAAAATATTCATACACTAATGCATTTATATATTTCATGCATTTTCATACTCATTTAACCATTAAAATATCACACATATTCATTAAATTATTCATTTACCACCTAAATGCATTTATACATTTCAATATTTTATCTTACCCATCTCATGCATGTGGGGTATTTTTTCTCCAAGCCAATCTTTCATCCCACATTCCTTCCACAACTTTCATTCACCCTAACAATGCCTATTTAAACATGACTCTCTTCTCATTTTTTCAGGATAGAGGAATTTTGCATCTCCATGCTTTGCATCTTCTTCCATGATCTTTTATACATTTTAGTGATATTCACATTTCAAACTTAGCTTTAGCTCTATCTTACATTGCATTTTTCTCATTGTATAGTAGTATTGATCATCACATTTGAATCTCTTGCATTTTGGGTTTCATTTGAATATCTCTTATTCAATTTCACATAGCCTCTTCTACGTGCTCTGAGAGAAAATGAATATGAACACAAGATCTTGTGAATAGGAGAACAATGGAGTAGTTTAGTTTTACATGCATGTGTGTTTCACTTGGTTATTTCATTTTACATGTGTGTGTTTTGATCAAAAACTTCATTGATATGATGATGGAATTAGTTTGAATCCTTCGATTCGAACACCCATCTCCCTCATCATACACAGATTACTATCAGTAGTACCTTTGTTAAATCCAAGCTTCAACAAATACTTATCCAATTTTGCATACCATGCTCTAGGGGTTTTCTTGAGTCCATACAATGCTTTCTTCAATCGACACACCATATCTTCTTTATCAGTCAACTAGAATCCATCGGGTTGCTCAACATACACCTCTTCTTCCAATTTGAACAACATTTAGAAAAGCTGATTTGACATCCAACTGATAAAATTTGTAGTTCTTGTGAGTAGAATAGGCAATAAATAATCTTACAAATTCAATTCTAGCAATAGGGCAAAGGTCTCTTCAAAATCAATTCCTTCCATCTATGAATATCCTTTACATAGTAGTCTTGCTTTATTTCTAACCACTTCACCTTGCTCATTTAGTTTGTTTCTAAAGACCCATTTGGTTCCAATTACATTCTTTTCCTTAGGTTTTGGGAACAAGAATCCATGTATCATTCTTTTCAATCTATTTCAATTCTTCTTTAATTGCTTCAACCCAATGCTCATCTTTACATGCTTCATTCACACTAGTAGGCTCAGTCTTTGAAATCAAACAATACTCTTCTGTAATGTTCTCCTAGTCTAGACACATTTGTTCTTATCACCTATAATTTGATCTTCTAAATGATTCAATCTTACATACCTCAGAGTCTTCTTAGGATTTTCTTCAACTTCAAGCTCTTCTGATCTCTCTTCTGCTCTTTCACTAGTTTCTCCTTCATTTTCTTGATTTACTAGATTGATTTGCACTTGATTTGTAGTCTGAACTTGTTTTCCTTTGTTTGTACTTTCATCCTGATCATTAGAGTCATATCCATAGGTTCTAGATAGTGTACCTAAGTCTTCATCAATCTTACCATTTTCACTTTCAACCATTTTCTTCAATCTTTTATTGTAACACCGGTAGGCCTTACTTTTAGTAGAATAACCCAGAAAGATACCTTCATCACTCCTAGCATAAAAATTTCCTATGTCTTCATCTCTCTTAATATAACATCTTCCAAATATATTGAAGTATTTAATAGTAGGTTTTTGACCAGTCCATAGCTCCAAAGGGGTCTTACCAATATCACCTTTGGTTTGTACCTGGTTGAGTGTGTACACAACACTACTCAAAACTTCTCTCCAATAGATATGAGGAACATTTCCTTCTAGCATCATAGTTCTAGTAGCATCTTCAATTGTTATGTTCTTCCTTTCCACAACTCCATTTTGCTGAGGGGTTTGTGGTGTAGATAATTGTCTCTTTATTCCATTTTCTTCACAAAAAGAATTAAATTCACCGAAAGTGAATTCACCACCTCTATCTAATCAATATCAAACATTTAATTTTCAAATCTATCTTTGTCTCAACCATAGCTTTAAATATTTTGAACTTTTCAAGTGTTTCAAATTTCTCCCTTAAGAAAGTAACCCATACCATTCTAGAATAATCATCAATGAGTAACATGAAATACCTGTAACCTTGTAAACTTATGACCTTGGAGGGACCACACAGATCCGTATGCACAAGCTCTAACAATTCATTTGAACAATGCTTTTTACTCCAAAATGAAATCCTAGTTTTCTTTCCCAACTAACATTCCTTGCACATTACATTAGTAGGTTTCACCAACTTGGGTAGATCTCTCACAAACTTAGTGGAACTTATCTTGACAATATTATCAAAGTTAACATGACACTGTAGACATGCAAAATTAGAATTATGCATAGTCATCCACTCATTGAATAAATCAAACGCAACAAATCCATTCACCAGGTAAATCAGGTCTTTAGTCCTAAGGTTATTCATTTAAATAAATCAACTTGTCTCACATCATCCTTTAATTAAATAAATAAAACTTTATTTAATTAAAATCTCAAAAGTCATTTGCCATCCTTTTCTGATTTAAATAAATCAAATATTTAAATCAAGAAAGTCAAAACATCCTAATCATCATCCTAGCTAATTAATCATGATTAAATCTAATCTAATCCATGTCACATCCTCTAGATAATCTCACTTGCACAAATAAATCCATTTATTGATTTATTAAAATCAGCATTTTCACTCAACATGGCATCTTCCCTCAAATTTGAATTCAAAAGGAAAGTTGAAAGGTACATCCAACAAGGCATTTAATAGGTCTTACATGTCTCTTACATGTTCCTTGCCAAAGTCAAACTAAGCATTAACTCTCATTTTCAAATTTGAAATTTCCCCCTCTTGGGCACATTTCCCAAATCTTGCACATCCCTCAACCTATGGCATGATGACAAGTGGCCTCTCCCCATTGGCTTATCTTTAGTCCCACATTGGTCCCTTTTCAACACTCTTAGCATTTGAGAATCTACAAATAGAGGCATCATTCTTCAAGCAAATCCTCCACAATTCTATCATTTCATCTCCACAACTTGATCCACAATCTTTATGCAAGGTCATTCTCTTAAATTGAGAGCTGATTTTTCCCACCTCATATCATCCTCATAGCACTTTCATATCATTTTCATATCATGGAGCTCAAGCAAGGATTGGGAAAGGGATATTTTCTACAATAGAACCAATCCACTATGAGATAAAGTTGGATCATATCTTTTATATGCTTTGTTTAGTTTCCATTGTTTCATTTTATTGCATGATTGACATGTTTCATTATTTCATAGGGATTTTGAAATGTTGCTTTGTTTTAAACTAACCATTTGTATATTTTGACATCCACAGACACAACCTCCTATGCCATAACAAAATTTCATCAACTTGAGAAATCAAACAACTTTTACTAGCAACACTCAAGTGAAAGATATTACCTTTTGTTTTTGAACCTTATGCAATTTCATTTCCGAAACTCAATATTCTGCACTCTCCATTCTTGAACTAAAGATTGTATCCCTTATCAACCATTTGACCAATACTAAAAAGATTATTCTTCAAGCCTTCCACATATAGAACATCATCAGTATTATGCTTAACATCAAGAGAAATGCAACCTCTTCCACGAATCACACTAGATGTATTATCACCAAATCTCACAACACCATCATCATACTTTTCCAAGCTTACAAACTTACTTTTGTCTCTCGTCATATGATGTGAACATCCATTGTCAATTACCCATTCATCTTTTTCTTCAACTCGAGTAGCTAGGGATTTCTCCACATTTGTACAACCAACAAATTCAGTAGATACTAGATTATTTTCCTTGATAGAAATAAATACCCATTCATCATCACTTCTATTTCCTTTATCAAATTCATCATCTATCACGCCTTCATCAATAGCATAGTAACACTTCTTCTAAAATCTAGGCAGCTTGTTATGTCTTAGTTTAGCAGCTCTTTCTAGACACCTTGATGCAAAATGACCTATCTTATTGCAAGAGAAACATTTAAGAGGCAATTTTCCTTCATACTTACCTTTTTCCTCTTAGTACTCTTTTGACAATAAGTGCTTCCAGCTCTTCTAGCTCTCTTTCTTCTTCTTCAATCTGTTTGATTTCATCCTCATACTTGAATGTTTTCCTAGATGAACTTTCACCTAAATCATATCTTTGTCTATCTCTTCCAAAAGTAGTAGCCTTAAATGCAGATTCAACCTTAGGAAGGGCATCACCAAACTCACTCAACTCAAAAGTAGTCAGCTTACCAACCAATGTATCTTTGGTTATGTTTGTTACAATCTGGAGCTCTTCAATAGAACTAGCTTTGACTTCGTAAAAATTAGGTAGGGATCTAAGCACTTTAGCAACAATCTCAGATTCATCTATCTTTCCACCAGCACATATAATACCACACAAAAGTTCATTCACTCTTTGTATGAAAGTATTAATGTTATCATCATCACCCATTCTCAACCTTTCATATTTCCCTTTCAAACTCCACAACTTAGCAATCTTCACATTAGCATCACCTTCATACAAGGTTTCCAACTTTTTCCAAATCTCATGAGCAGCCTTCAGAACCATAACATTTGTCATCTCAGAATTAGTCAAAGCACTCAAGAAATCTTCCTTAGCCCAAATATTATACTCAGCATCTATGATCTCAGCAGAAGTAGTAGGACCACTCTATGGAATAATGTACATATTACTTGTAATGCTCCAGTAGGGTTCACCAATGCATCTTAGATGGCACTCCATTTGAGTCTTCCACAAAGAATAATTTGTTCCATCAAATCTCAAACTATCCTTCTTGTAACTTGCCATCCTAGATCACCTTAAGTTGTTAAAATTCTTCCAAGGAACCTGCTCTAATACCAATTGTTGGAAATACAAGGGCAACAACTAAGAGGGGGGGTGAATCAGTTGTCACAAAAATTCAAAAATTATTCAACTTATTAACCTTATTCTCAGATCTGATAATTAACCATGAAAACATAAATCATCAACACATTAGAAACACACATAACACCAATATTTTTTATGTGGAAACCCCATTAGAGGAAAAACCACGGTGGAGGTCAGTCCACAAGATTATACCTTGTTAAAAGTATAATGAAAATGAAATATGGGGAATGCACATGCATTCAGGAACACTTCCTAGAGCTCACTACTCAATTACAAAGGAAGACACACTGTCTTACAAAGAGATTTGGATTACAACCATCCAGATTTTGAACTGAGAAAATAGCATCTGCTAATGCCTGATTACAGTTCCAATTAATCACATGAACACTTCTCCACTCTTCTTTACTCTTCTTCACACTCTACTATGCCTTTGAATGATTTAGAACATTATTTTCACACACACATTCGACATAATTCAAATGAAATGAACAATCACTTTTATATAGCCACAAAGAGAAATTTCATCGCTACAAGTCAGCCACAAAGAAATAATAAAATGAATATAAGCTGTTGGCCCAAAAAATTAAAGATTATCAATGTGAATCAACCAAGGTTGGCCACAACTTAGTGAGGACCCAAAACAACATCTCCAACATGAAAACACTTCAATTAATTTCTCCTTGAAGATCCACAACATGCTACAAACACTATGTCAGCCAGAACAAGAAAAACATGAGCAGGCAAGAGAAAATCGCCAACCACGAGCACAATGATCAATGCAAATGTGAAAAAAAGATAGAGCACAATCTAGAAACATTCAAAAGAATCAAAAATCACAAGAGAAGCATCCAAAACAACTGAAATAATTGAAATAGCATCATCTTCAATTAGGAACACCAACTAAAGAAACATAAAAACTGTCATAATGAAAATCTTCATAACTCGATCAAATCTTCATGTGGATCTCTAAAACTTGGCATGGATAAACTAGATACACTCAGCAACAAACCCTTTATTCCACAACCTCTGATCAACAAAATACTAAATAACCACTAGTATGTCGGCTACACTGAACTTCACTTCACCACTGACAACCTACAACTCATTTATTACAATTTTCTCAATATCCTCGACATATACAACTTCAAATGAATTTATGTTAATAGTATTGACATCAATGAAAACCACATATCAGTAGTACAACCACAACATCCAACACGAACCACCTCCAATTCCTTTTGGCTCAAATCTAAGGGTTCCTCCTATGAAGGGATAAATTCTTCATCTGAGGACCCATATTCATGTTCATCAAAAGACAACATTTTTTCTTTAGCATTTTACCTCACCAATCTTGTAGACATTCTTTCTCATTTTTTATGGCTAGAGTCTTCCACATGGCCATCTTCACTCTCATTTGGGATTTCAATTGTAACCATTTTCACAATTCTCAACTCAATATTATCTTGGCCCTTATCTTTGACACTAAAGGGATTACCTTGAATTTTCTTTCCATTAGAAGGAAAAACAAAAGTGTCCTCTTTGATTTAAGGGCCTTTTTGGGTTGACTTTCTATCATGGGGATTACTGGAATGAGAGAGAGGGCTAGATTGGGGAATTTCCTTAGAAAGTTCAAGTAGATCAATACGAAAGGGGGGATTAACACTCAATTGAGCCTTAGACAAGGGATTGGCCAAAATATGTTCCATGCAAGAGCTAGGGTTGAGATGGGAGTGGGGTTGGTTATTCAGGGATTCAACTTGTCGGGGTTCATCAACATTTGAAGGGCCAGGAAATGGAGTGAGGGTAGAGGCATGATTATAAAACCTTTGAATTAGTCCTTGGTAAAGGGGAGGTGAAACACCTTTAGCTATGCATTATTTCAACAAGGAAAGTAGAAAAAATGGTATATTAATTATTTGATTTCTCCTTATGTGATTTAGAAATAGAAAATGATAACAATGAACAATATTATATCTACCTTCTAAGGTAAAATTCACCATTATGTATACATTCACCAGTCCATATGGGTCCAAAAGCTTTTCACAATCATACCCATTTTGACATCTCTGCAACTTCTCATCACCTTCTAAAAAACTATCAATAAAACATTGGTAGTTACCATTACTAACCTTTGCAACTTTGAGGCCTCGACATTCTAATCTAGTAGCTTCAACAATAAATCTTGAAGTGACAATGAAAGTGATGCTACCAATTTAGCCATGTCCTCTCTCCAAGAGTTGAAGAACTTGGAAGTCAGATTATCATTAAACCCTTTCATCACCATGAAAAAAGGTGTTACACCATAATTGTGTAATTATTATTTACTATTACTATATAGGGTAAATGTGAGTGTAATGTGAATTTTGTGGATGAATAAATTGTAATTGCACTTTGTTATCAATGAGTTATGAATGAATGATATTTCATTTAATGTTATATGAAGCAATGCATATATGTGAAAGAATAGATATTGGTTGATATTCTAACTTTGAAGATGTATTATGTGTAATGCATTTTTTTTTAATAGCTGACTACCTTGGGAATGTGTTAGTGTATGTAGGTACATGTTCAATTCCTCTAGGCAAAGGGGAAGTATCACTCACAAGAAGCTCTTGGTCAAGTAACCAGTAATGTAACCTATATGAGCTTACACATACTGTAGTAGAATAACTGAGTTGGGTCATTAAGTGGGAAGTTGGTAAGTCATCCTTAGTTAATATTTCTATAGTAGTAAGATTCTTTTTACTTCCAAGTGCATTATTGGGTGATGTTAGTTGTTTGAGTTTGTGATTTTTTCCTTATTATTTTGCTTCTATCAATGAGTAGGTCATATGATGAATATGTATATGTACACAAAGGAATGTCGATGATAGACCATATGCATGAAGGAAAGTGTACATAAGGGTACATAGGTAGACATATCTATGCACACTTATGCACAAGTTGCTTATATGCATGGAACTATCCCATGGATCTAATGATATGTATATGTATACGTATAAATATATCGCTCGTAGGCTCTTATCAATACAATAGTAATTTTGTATGGTTTTGGTGTGTGAATCGAATGTGTAAATATATATAAAGTATATACATATGTATATATGTATCAATATACATGTATGGTGGCAAATGGACATGCCCATAAGAATGTATTGATATATGTATACTTGCACATACATGTACATAGAGGTATATATATATATATGTACACAATCGATACATTGTTGTAACAATGTGATCGCTATCTTAATTGTATTCATATTTATATCAAAATATACATGCTTTATTGGCATATGATAAATATGGATATATATACTAACATTTATATATACATATACATATATATTTTTATCGATATATATGTATATATGTATGTATATGTACATATATGTTATGTATATATACTTAAATATAATATATGGCTTTGAGATTGATTATAATTAACAACTTGGAGGCTGATTTATAACTAAATAAAAGGCTGAATTTCAAATACTTGTGACTATTCTTAAGAGGCTGGATAGTTCTCATGCTATCTAATGCAATAAAGGCGAGTATTCTATAAACCAATTCACAACATTAAGTTGATATAAAGGTGGAGACTTGGTTGATGCCTTGTTGTGATATATCTTTGACTTAGTAAACCATAAGATGCCTTGTCATTTGATAAATATCTGCAACAAATGAATGCATGTATTATAACGAACAACAGGTCGATGATTGAGTCAAAGTGATAAATGAGTTAAGTCAACGTATGTGAGACCAAGTTGACATAACCTATGTGTTTCATATTTGATAAATGACTGATTCCATAGTGAGAAATCACACAAACTCTATAGGAGGTTATTGATGCTTTGGAACCACCTTTGAATCCTATTTCCTATAGATTTCCATTGTGAATGCAAATCGAATCGAATCATGTGTTGATTTGAATTAGTCTTTGATTGTTGTCAATCAACAAGGTTGATCTATAGCTATGATTAGTTGAGTAAGATCTTATATGTGTGTTACCTTTTAGCTGAGGATTGTGTGTTAATATGCATGGTAATTGCTATCAAAACTCATGCCTAAAATGTAGGCTGAGTGGTCTCCAAACTACTGTATAAATAGTAAAGCAAGTTCACTTGTTTGTGATGCATTCCTTGAGCAAGTTTCTGCATTCTATTTGTATTCCTTTCTACATTATTCTTCTTTATATAGTGAGTGAGATCTTTGAGCATTAGAGAGAGTATTTTATAATTTTGAGAGAATTATTTTTCCAACTTGTGAGTTACAGGTTATTGTGACTTTGTTGGAGTGATCAAATCCAAGCTAGTTGTTGTTCTAGAAGAGTTATGTTTGCATCCATATGATTGGATAACATATCATAGGCATGAGAATAATCTCCCTTTGTTTGTATTATCTTTTGAAAGAGTTATTTCTTGATTGTTTAAACTAGTCTATTATGGTTACTTGCATTTAGAGGAAAGTAATGTTTGCTTTGAAAGAGAAATAGAAGTTGTTTACTCTATTTGTGAAATGCTTGTAGTTACTCCATGATAGGAGAGATTGTTTGTCCTAGGTATTATTATTATACTATATGTGATTGAACAAGGATATCTTAATGGATCATACTCATAGCTTGTTATTTATTATGCTAGATAGCTAGTGGGTTACTTCTGGGATTGTTGTCCATTGAAGGGAGGGAACTAGTACTTTTTCTTAATTGAGTATAGATATCTTAATTTTGTATTAAGGGTGATAGGTTAATTTTGTGGTTTAAGCTTACCCATGGGAGGGATTACCTATGCATAGATATTATGGCCTTAAGCCAAAATGAGCTTGATAAGTGTAAGTGAATGGTAAACTATCACTCAAAGTACTGAGTGAGAACACTTTGGCCGAAGTAGTGTGAATGTCTAGGGCTCCACTATTAGTTCACCGTGTCCACTTAATGCATGATAATTTCCTTTTCTAGGGTTATAAAAACTAATTCATGTAGGGAACAACACTACTTGATCAGTGTGGTATGTCATATGGGGTTACCCAACCAATCTCTTTGTTGAAGGGTAGGGCCATCTATCTTTGATAGATGTGCAGGGGATTGCATATGAGTTCACAGTTGGCAGAAAAGTGCTTGAGTGATGCTTCTACTCCTCAGCAGGCAACAAAAAACCAAGTCTTTGAAAGGAAGATTCTCAGACCATCTATATCTTATGCTTTGAAGCTCAATGGAGCTGTGTATGTAGTTGTGTACATTCTTGGAATATTGTACTTTGTGAATTATTGTATTGAAATGGAAATCTTTATTGTATTTTGTTATAGCATCTTTGTTCATATATTCTCAATAAAGAAAATAAATTTTTTTACTGCAATGGTTTACTACATAGTTTATTTACTCTCAAGATGAAAACTTAGGAAAATTTACTTCAATGTACGATTGGAATATTATATGTGGTATTAGAGCTACTCGGTTTAGCTCTAGAACCTATGAGCTCATCATTATTTCCATCCAATGTTATTTAATGTTTCAAAATTCTTGTGCCAGCATGGTGCATCTCAGATTAATTACTCAAAATTCAATAATTGGAAATGAGGGCTACCTCAAGGCCAAGAAGGAAAGAGAAGCCATCATTAGAACAATCGAGGGTACCAACTACAACAATGCCATTTGGTTGAGTGACACCAAAAATTTTAGTCACACACTTTCTCATATTAGTGATGTGAAGAGGAAGATGGAGGCTAAGTACGACTATCTACCTTCCATCACATGAGAGAATTCTGAGTCATTATCACTTTCCAAGGATATTCCATTGGAGGGAAGTGTTAGTATGACATTTATCATTAAGGACCCTAGAGTTCTTCCAATGACAGAAGTAATAATAATTTCCTCGATTAATAAGTTTGAGGGATATGTGCCTCATACTATGTATCAGATAATAAATCTAAAGGATACTATCCATTTTGGGATAGGTATGAACAAATTAGAGATGATAAACAATCTCAATCTGTAGGATATACTGCATTAAGTTATATGTCAGAGAGTGAATATGAGGGATAATCTACACTCAAGACTATATGAATAGTCACTCCAAGTAATCAAAAGGATATTGAAATCCTTAAGAAATCAATTAAATTTTATGTTTATCAAAAGTGTGTGCTTAATCTTATGTCAGAATTCTTTATTTGCATATGAATTCCATTATAATGTTTTCCATAAGATAGTTGATAACATGATTTAATATAACATGTGGATATGTATTTAGGTAAAATTTATTCTTATGAATATGGTGAGGACACGAACCAATCCTGGAAATAGCCAAGAAGTTGGGCAAGGACCCACAAGAGTTGAAGCTAGACTCAACCAAATCTTGGAAAGGTTAGACAACCTTGAACAAGAAAGGGTAAAATATAGGGTTGAGAAGGAGGTTCTTGTTAATGAGAATGAGGGAGAAAAATATTCTCATGGATGTGACATAACTCATGATCATGAAAGGGAAAAATCACCTTCACCATCCGAGGAAATAAATAAGAAACTTATGCCTTCCAAACTTTCTAGAGATATGAAGAAGATTACCCCACCCAAGTTTGAGGGAAGTGCCAGTGGAGATGAAGTTGAGGCGTGGCTTATCCAAATGGAAAAGTATTTTGAAATCCAGAATTACACTAAGACTACTAAAGCCGCTTGGGGTGCATACTAGTTAGTAGGAGAAGCCTCTAACAAGTGGATGAACAAAAAGCTGGAACTCGATATTAACTCATGGAAGCTGAAATGGGGTGAATTTGTTGATATTTTCCACAAGCGATGGTTGCCCCAACTTTACTATGACCAAACACACATGAATTTTCAAAGTTTGAGATAAGGAAATATGTCGGTCAACAAGTATTGGTAGAAGTTTACCTAAATTTTGCATTATGTTCTTATATATCATAAAGATGAATGCTTCTACATAAGAAAGTTTATAATGGGACTTAACAATCAAATCAGAGAAGTAGATATGCATGGTCCAAGAACTATGGATCTTCTATATGAGAAAGAAATTAAGTAGGAGCAAAAGCTTAGGGCTATGTCCAACTGGTAGGAAAACCAAGACCGTAAGAAGATTGTAGAAGTTCTTGACCAACCAGATACAAAGAAGGTGGAAGTTGTGCAAAATGTACCTAAGCAAGGAGAAAAAGGAATAGGTAATAGTGGAAAAGAGATAAAAAGGGAACGAAGAAGGAATGACTCCAATGGTGGGAATACCAACAATGCTAGTGGTGTGCCATAAATAAATGGCCCCTTGTCATTTTCATGGCCTTTTAGGTCTCATTTCATGATTTTTGGTCTATTTTTCTCTGATTTTATGTTGTAATGTGGCTTGAACATGCATATTTAGGTACTAAAATTCAAATAATGACATATTGTGAAGGTTTTGTGAAGTGTTGTAAAACATTTCTACAATCTTCTAGACTCTATTCATTACAATTCACCTAAAAATCACCTTTTCATCACTTAACAAGTTCTATTTTGAAGTGTTGTAAAGTCTTGTAACAAGATTTCATGCTTTTCTAGGCTTAATTTCACTATTTACACATTTCTTATGCTTTATTTGACCCCATTATGCCCTTATAAGCTTTAATTAAGTGTATTTTTAAATGTAAACTTGAAAAATAATAATAAATGTGACTTAATTCCTGACACCCATTTTTAGGTCCAAGATGGGACCCATTCGCCAGGGGTGGTGAATGAGTCCCCGTTGGCTCTAAAATCAAAATATTTTAATTTTTCTTTCAAATTTTTATTCAAAATCACTTGATGTCTCCCTGTGATGAGGTATCAATGGGTTACTAAGGCACAATAATGTATAAATAAGTTTTTTTACATCCATTTCAACCCCGATTCATTCAAGCATTCATTAAGTTCACTTATTCACTCATGCAAGCAATTTACATCACCTAATCAAGCATTCATCAAACAATTTGAAGCATCCATTAACACAACTTTAGATTTTGTTCAACAATGGTTTGGTAAGTTGATAGAATTTGCATGCTATTTGTTTATCATTCTCTTTCATTTCATTATTTCATTAAGGGTTTGATTACCAAAGTGGGATTTGACCAAGGCAAAAAAACTATTTGCTAACGCTCAACCATTTTCACCTCTTTCATGTGTGTTTGTAAACTTTTTTATGTAAATTTAACAAGCATTTAGGTGTTGAAGAGTGGTCAACAAGTCAAAAAAGTGTTTCAAGTCAAATCAACCACATTTCAAGCTTGGAGAAGGTATTATGTTTGTTTCCTATAGAATTGACTTCGGCAACCCGACAAGCAGACATCCTCAGATCTAGTGTTGCAGAGTTGTCTCCTAATTTCTCAAAATTTTGGGAGAGGATTGATTCACCATTAGTGGCGAATGAGTCCCACCTTAAGGCTAGAAATCTAAGTTTTGTCAGATTTCGGATCTTGACACTCAGTAACCTGTTCCTAAGAATTTTCATTAGAGGCGAGACTAATTCACCACCTTGGCTGAATGAGTCCAACTAGTGATTTTCTATAATTCTAGACAACATACAAAACATTCTGGAATCTTCATCATACCTCTAGGTGGACATTGATTCAACTCATTTCTTTTCGTTTTGCATTTATTCATTTATAGCTCTTTTTTTGCATCACATTGTGTTTTCCAACATAGCATAAATCTTAAGTTTTGCATACATAATCAGTTATTTAGATCACTTAATTGCATTTAGTTCACTTCATTTAGTCTAAATAACATCCTACATTACATAATTTGAAAGAACCTAGCTATCATTTTTTGCCTACCTCTCTCCTTTTAGGTGCAAAACCCTAGAAGAGTTAGAGAGTATGGGTCCCAAAAATTGACAGTTCATTTTGGTACTTGACCCTAATTGAATGTTGATGCAAATGAAGCTGAAGATGCAAGATGCAATTGAAATCAGAAATGTAAAGTGTTCAAAATGCAAGTTCACCAAAATAAACCATAGATTGTTGGCACCACACGAGACTCTCTAACTCTTCTAGGGTTTTGCATTGCATTTCATTGAAAAAACTAAAAATTTGCATCTGCATCTTTCATTGGCATCTAAAAAACATTAAAATCATATTAAATTTTCTAAAAAACACAAAAAAAATCTCATATGGGACTCATTCGCGACCTTGGGAAAATCAGTCCACCTACACATTTTCAGGCATTTTTTTGGCATTTTCATGCATTTTTGTTCTCTGCCGATTAGTTCTTTGTTTTAGTTTGAAAAATATATGTTATTTGCATTTAGCACTCCTAGATCACATTTCATTTTCATTCAACCCATCTTTTGTGGTACTTGTATGAGTGTTTGGTACCCCATTGACAATACTTTAGTGAGACAAAGTTCTAGACTCATGGCTTCCAGTGATAGCACTTTCATTGTGTACCTTGGGATCTCAAGAGCTCCTACTCCTAGTATGGACAATGGTGCATTAGGCATGGAAAATACCACTTCTATGCCTTCACCTTTCCATCCAATGAATGCTGACACATAAAACAACTCCATCCTGCAAGAAAAGGTCATTAATATTTATGAGGATTTTGCACACTTACAACAAAACTTGTCCTTGAAAACATTTCCACCACTTCCATACCAGCCATAGAAAACCTCCATCATTTGATTGAAAGTGATGATGGTTTACAAGTTATGAAAATAATTGCTAAGATTTACAATAAGCATGCTTCTTCTAATTCCCAATCAGCAAACATAGTTGCAAGCCAAGAAGGACCTCACATTCCTCCCCCTTGAACCATAGCATCCATACCAACTTATACCAGTCCCCATGTTACAAAAACTATGCAAAAATTTAGTCATGTGGCTCCTTCTTTCCCAATTCCAACTAGAATTCCTAGTTCTCTTGTGTCATCGCAAGTCCCCTCCACTACCTTCACCCCTCTTAGTGTTCCTTTCACTTCCCCTCACATTACACACACTCCATCACCATTTTCTCCTCCAACTCAAACCACCTACCTTGATCCCATCATTACACAACTCCTTAATATTGTTTCATCCATGCAACAAAAAATTTCCACCATTAGCCAAGGTCAAACCAGTCCACCCACATATCATGTTTATAGTAGCCCCTTATCCTTAGAAAATTACCCACACAGATGTCAATGCAAGGGATTAAATGCCTAGGATTTGAGAAATACAGAGGTAAAGGAGACCCTATTAACCATGTCAATGCTTATACAACTTTATGCAGTGATTTTTTCCTTGATGATAAACTCTTAGCTAAACTTTTTCCTAGGACCTTGAAAGATATTGCATTGGAGTTGTTTTCCAACTTGCCAAATCATTCCATCTGATCATTTAATGAGCTTGTGGATGCCTTCGTAAGTCACTTCCAAGTTCATATGACTCCTAAAAAGACAATGTCTAATGTAATGTGTTGTAGAAAAAATGCCGATGAGAAAGTCACTGATTTCATTTCATGATATCAGTCATTGTATGCTCAAGTGGATGTCAAAATTCCTAATTCACATCTGTAGAAGATGTTTATCAAAAATGTGCACACAAACCTTTAGGATAAGTTAACTATGATGAAATTCCCTCTGTTCATGCACTTATGCACAATCTTGCGTGAATATCATAACTTGGTTTCCAGTCGTGATTCAAAATCCACTTCTAATCGAACTAAGAAGCTTGAGCACAACAATCAAAACAACACACAAAAATTTCACAAACCAAATAGAGGATTTTTACAATTCAATTTTCCTCCTCAACCACAACCCAACCCACCTATTCCAAGTCACGTGGCAGCTATTAAAGTAGCAGTGCCTTATACCTATGGGGACCCGAAGAGACAATTTACTCCCTTACCTGATACCCTTCATAATGCAATGAACCAATTGCTTTAGCAACAAATGATCACCTTGCATACCATCAAACCACTTGATACCACCAAACCTTTACCACCCACCTTTAAACCTAATACTTATTGCCATTTTCATTGCAAAAATGGCCATGACACTGAACAATGTAAGTGTCTCAAACACTTAGTTCAAGACCTCATTGATTCAGGCCGTTTGTCCATTATGGGTGTTAATGATCAAGGTAATAAGTCCATTTTACCCCCTAACCTAAATTTACTAATCTTTACCAATTCCATGCCAAAACACAATATTTCATTTGTCAAGGCTAGTGAGCCTTCAAATCCTCAAGTCATGAACATTGATACAAATGGTGAAAAACATGACATAACTCCAAATGTTATCCAAGTTAATCCTATGGATGAAATTGTGGGTGCGATAGACGTTATGCCTCGTAAGGGCCCAACCAATAAAAATATTGATATCACTTTTTCTTCTAAATATATACTTCAAAAACTTCCTGATGGTCCTCTTTACATAGCCGAAAGAATCTATGATAAGCCCACCGATGGGATATTAATAAATCCAACCTGTGGTGAAAATGTGATCACAAAATAGTTTCTAGTATTATATGAGTTGTATCAAGATTACTATAATAAACCAACTGCATGGATTAAAACACATACTATATTTGCATGCCCTATGATCGGATCGATTGTACTCCCCTTACAAATAGGACCCAAAACTTTGGATGTAACATTTTCTATTATTCCACAATTGGACCAATTTTGTATACAGCTGGGTCATCCTTGGCTCTGCTCGATGAAAGCGGTCCCCTTAGTTGTTCAAAAATGTTTGGAGTTTCCACATGGCAATGAAATATTTACCATACACCATAGTGGCTTTCATCCATTATCGTATAAATGTAATTTTTCCTTAGAAACCTTTTGGCCCACACCTATAGAACCCATCACCCCCCGTAAAGATTTATTTTCCATAACCTGTCAAAAGTTCAAAGCCAAACGCATAGCCGATTTGTCTCTTTGTAACATGTCCCCGTCAGCTCCCACCCCACCTATCATAGATGAAACCATGCTTCAACCTAAGTCCAACATTGAACAAACCATACAACCTCATGAACAACCACCCTTAGACACTTCCCTTCCATCATTTAAATGACCAAGAGAAAGTGAAACCATTCTTGTCATATACCTCCCCACGTTAAACAAGTGTATAAAGCTAAAGAGAACGTGATTGACCCATCCTCTTCGGTTTCTTACATTCTTCCCCCTCAAGAAGAAAAGGAACCTATGATGGATCAAACCACTCTTACACCTCAACAACTTCAAAAAAAAATTAAATGAAACTGTGGTGCTATAGAGCCTAGGTTTTATCTTCATCTCCTTGCTCGTCAATCTTGAATGGAAGAAAATCAAGAAAACCAACCTCCACCTTTGACCAAAGCAATAGATGACCACCCTCTTTCTCTTGACCCGCCACAAGGTAGCACTGTCCAAACCTCACAAAAAAATGAAAAAATCCAACAACCAAAACTTTTGATACACCCCTCCTTGGATATTACCCTTCGTCCTCCCATCATAATCAATCTTGATGATGATGATGGTGATGAGGAAATGACAAAAATAGATGAAGAAGTGCATAATAATCTAAACTCTTTATTTTCATCTACCATGAGCTTAAATGATAAATCTTCTCAACCAAGTGAGGAACCTGGTACATCTCCTAGTTCAACACTTGCAATTCTTCCTTTGGACAGTCAACCGCCCTCACAATATACTAAACATGATTGGGAGGAAAATGAGTTGTTAGATGGTTGATTTGCATTCGCCTTACTAGCCTTTTTGCATTTATTTCCCTTTCACTTTTTATTTTAGTTTGATTGGATGTGTGTATCATGTTCCCCTGTATTGTGTGTTTTATTTTTTCTCTCTCATCATACACTTCTTCTATTTGTACCTCTATATGTTGTACATTGTCTTTTTCGGTTTTTTTTTGTGTTTTCCTTTTAGGGATGATGCAAAGTGTAGAGATTCCCTATGTCTCTTCCATGTTGACCCAAAAGGTCCTTATATTTTTCACCTTTTTTTTGTGTTTTCCTTTTGGGGATGATGCAAAGCATACAGGCACCCTATGTATCTTCCATGTTGACCCAAAAGGACCTTTTCCTTTTTGTATTTTTCTTGTGTTTTTCCTTTTGGGGATGACGCAAGGCATTGAGACCAAAATGTTTCCTTCATGTTGACCCAAAAGCTTTTCCTTTTCTTTTTCCTTTTCCTTTTGGGGATGATGCAAAGTGTTGAGACCACAATGTCTCTCCCATGTTGACCCAAAATGAACTTTTTTTTCTTTTTTTTCGTTCTCTTTGTGTCATTCTTCCAGTTCTATGCGCTTTGGGGAATGATGGCAGTTCTGAGCTCCTTACAAAACATTGCAGCAACAAACATACTAAACCCAAATTCATAGATACCTTATGTGTTTGGTGTTTTCTTTTCTGGGGGCAACTCCTTTTTCTTTTGTTTTTATTTACATTCAATGCATCCTAACTTTGAAACATATGATTTGGCATAGGGATTTCCAAGTTGGCTCTCATGTCTCATTTTCTTTTTGCATCTTCTTTCTTTCACTACATTAAAGTAATTGCTCATAGAACAATCTATAGCAATTCCTTTAAAGTGGGGGGCATACATTATCATTATTTCATTTACATTCTTGGTTCCTAGTGTAGCCTTGTTGTTCATATGATGCATCCATCACTTTGTGGATGAAATTGGGTGTGATGTCCTTCATAAGTGTGATCTATCTTGGCATATTACATTCCTCTTGGTGGCCTGATTCAATGCACTACATCCCCTAAGTTGTGAATATTTTATTCTTTGATCGGTCCTCTCTTGGAGACATTAGACTTAATGTTCCCTAAGTGAATAACCTTGCATGCACTTAACAAGACTCCTTTGGACATCTTTTCCATTTTACAGTTTTACACTTTTACATTTTTGCACTTTTATTTTACACTTTGCATTTTTACCACCTTGCATAACACAACTTGCATGCCTGTGGTACCTTCCTTTTTGTTCATGAGTTCTAAGCATACAAAGCTTTGCTTGTCTCATGAACCACAAACCAAAATTTTCCTTTGTGGGGCCTTGTTAAAGTTATCAGGAGCTATAAATTTGATATGGTTGAGCCAGAAGACCATTTAGCGACATGACTTTTCCCATAGCCACCTTTGTGTTTGTGAGTTCATAACAACTAGCGTATGTACTTCAACTTTTGGGTCTTCTTACCTGGCGGACCACCATGAGTTATGTCACCCCAGAGTGAGTATACATTCTCTTTTTCAAATAATTAGCCTAGATCTAATCCACAACTAGTTGGGCAGACGATCGAAGCTTCATATGATTCTCTTATTTCAAAACTTGTGTGTTCCTTTGTCCTTATTCTTAGTTTTCCATGGGATCTTCATCTTGGGGACTTGATCATCCCTCTTGATCATTTTCATTCCATCTTGTTAACTTAAGTGCATTTGAACCCTCCTCTCAGTGTGCATGGTTACTTTAGTGTGAGTTTGAAGCAAGTTCATCCTCTCACTAAAGTGGGGGCTAAATGTTGCATAGAAAAATGGCCCCTTGTCACTTTCATGGCCTTTTAGGTCTCATTTCATGATGTTTGGTGTATTTTTCTTTAATTTTATGTTGTAATGTGGCTTGAACATGCATATTTAGGTACTAAAATTCAAATAATGACATCTTGTGAAGGTGTTGTGAAGTGTTGAAAATTTCTACACTCAACTAGACTCTATTCATTACAATTCACGTAAAAATCACCTTTTCATCACTTATCAAGTCCTATTTTGAAGTGTTGTAAAGTCTTGTAACAAGATTTCAAGATTTTCTAAGATTTTCTAGGCTTAATTTCACTATTCACACCTTTCTTAAATGCTTTATTTGACCCCTTTTTTCCCTTATAAGCTTTAATTAAGTGTATTTTTGAATGTAAACTTGAAAAATAACATTAAATGTGACTTAATTCCTGACATCCATTTTCAGGTCCTAGGTGTGACCCATTCCCCATGGGTGGCGAATGAGTCCCCCTGGCTCCAAACTCCAAATAATTTTCTTTCAAGTTTTTATTGAAAATCACTTGATGTCATCCTGTGATGAGGTATCAATAGGTTACTAAGGCACAAGAATGTATAAATAAGTGTTTTTACATCCATTTCAACCCCCATTCATTCAAGCATTCATCAAGTTCACTTATTCACTCATTCAAGCACTTTACATCACCTAATCAAGCATTCATCAAACATTTTGAAGCATCCATTGACACAACTTCAGATTTTCTTCAACAAGGGTTTGGTAAGTTGATAGCATTTGCATGTTATTTGTTTATCATTCTCTTTCATTTCATTATTTCATTAAGGGTTTGATTACCAAAGTGGGGTTTGACCAAGGCAAACCCCTATAACCCTCAACCATTTTCCCCCTCTTGTATGTGTGTTTGCAGAATGTAGATTCAACAAGCATTTAGGTGTTGAAGAGTGGTCAACAATTCAACAAAGTGTTTCAAGTCAAATCAACCACATTTCAAGCTTGGAGAAGGTATTTTGTCTATTTCCTATAGAATTGACTTCAACAACTTGACAAGGAGACATCCTCAAATCTAGTGTTGCAGAGTTGTCTCCTGATTTCTTAGAATTTTGGGAGAGGACTAATTCACCATTAGTGGCGAATGAGTCCCACCTTAAGGCTGGAAATCTAAGTTTTGTTAGATTCTGGATCTCGATACTCAAAAACCTATTCCTGACAGTTTTCATTAGAAGTAGGACTAATTTGCCACCTTGGGCGAATGATCCCCACTAGTGATTTTTTGTAATTCCATAAAACATCCAAAAAATTCTAGAATCTTCATCAAACCTCTAGGTGCACATTGATTCAACTCATTTCTTTTGATTCTACATTTATTCATTCGTAGCTCTTTTTTTCCATATCACTTTATGTTTTCCAACATAGCATAAATCTTAAGTTTTGCATACATAATCAATCATTTAGATCACTTAATTGCATTTATTTCACTTCATTTAGTCCAAATAACATCCTACATTACAAAATTTGAATGAACCTAGCTAGCATTTATGGCCTACCTCTCTCCTTTTAGGTGCAAAACCTTAGAAGAGTTTGAGAGTCTTGTGGATCCCAAAAATTGACAGTTCAGGTGGAAACGCTAGTAGATCTAGAGAACCTGCAAGGAAGGTACCATATTTGAGATGCTTTACATGTGGGGGAGACTACTTTTCTAGAGATTGTCCCAATAATCCTTCCAGTAATCCACTACCTACTCAGTGAGCAATGTTCAAACAAAAGATAACATGCAGCGGTGGATTATTGCGAGGCAGAGTATCAAGTGACTCCCATTGAAACTCCAGGTATTTTGTTTGGTTTAACCATTTTAGTTCTTATTGATACTAGTGCAATTAAGAATTTCATTTCACCTAGAGTAGCTAAGCAATTATCTAAAAAAGGTTGGATACATGGCAACATCTTTGGATGTAGAGTATGCAAACTAGACAAGAGCAAAGGTGGAACAATGTTTGTTTGAAGCTAGGATAGAGCTACCTTGTATTTCTATAGAAGTAAACCTATACATCATGCCTTTAGGATCCTACAATTTTATCCTAGGTATGAATTGGCTATGGAGGTATAGGGCTAAGTTAGATTGTCATGATAAAACTGAAGAGTGCCTAGATGATCTTGGTAACCAAGTAAAGTTTTAGGGGATACCTAGATATGTCAAGATTCGTCAAATCTTGGCAATCCAGCTATTGAGGGCTAAGAAGTAAGGGTGAAAATTATTTTATGTTAAGATTGAATAACTTGAAGAAGATCTTGATAACTTGGAATTCCATAGATTCCAAGAGATGGAAGATGGTGAAGTAGATGAAACTGGAATGTCGGATATGGAGAGGTATCCTATATTGAGGAAAATTTTAGTTGTATTTCTAGATGAGTTACCTGGGTTTCCTCCAAAGAGAATATTTTATTTCTCCATAGATATAGTTCCAAGGCCTGAACCTATTTCCAAAGTTCCCTATAGGATGAAAACAACCGAACTAATGGAGCTTAAGGCACAGTTGGATGAACTTTGTCAAAAGGGTTGATAAGGCCAAGTGTTTTGCCTTAGGGGGTGCCAGTCATTTTTGTGAAAAAGAAGGATGGTACTTTGCATTTGTGCATCGACTATTGTATGCTTAAGAAATCCACAGTGAAGAAAAAGTATTTGTTACCACACATTGATTATCTTTTCAATCAAATGAGGGGAGCTGCCATATTCTCTAAAAAAGATATGATATTTGGATATCATTAGTTGAGAATTAAGGATGAAGATATCTTTAAGACTGCATTCAAAACTAGATATGGACACTATGAGTTCACACTTTTACCTTTTGGGTTTAAAAATGCACCTGCCACATTTGTGAACCTAATGAATAGTGTATTTAGGGATTACCTAGATAAATTTGTCTTGGTTTTTCTAGATGACATCTTGATTTATTCTAAGGATGAGGAAGATTAGTGTAGACATTTAGAGATAGTCCTACAATGGTTAAGGGAACACAAGTTGTATGGTAAACTCTCTAAGCGTAATTTCTTTCAAAGGAGAGTGCATTATCTAGGGCATGTGATCTCAGTAGATGAAATCTCCATAGATCCAACTAAGATCAAGGAAACACTTGAGTGGCCAGTACCTAAAAATGTATCTGAGGTAAGAAGTTTCATGGGTCTAGCAGGGTATTATAGAAAGTTTGTTGCAAAATTCTCTAAGATTTCTTTCCCAATTACTTCTTTATAGAGGAAAGGGAAGAAATTTGAGTGGAATGAGAAGTGTCAAGAAGCCTTTGATCTACTCAAAGATAATTTGACCACTGGACCAATCCTAAAAGTACCAGATCCTAAGGGTAGCTTTACTACTATCACAGATGCATTTGGGGAAGGTCTAGGAGGGGTGTTAATGCAAGATGGGCGAGTAATTGCTTATGAATCTAGAAAGTTGAAACCTTACACAAAAAATTATGCATTGCATGATTTAGAGTTAGCAGTTGTGGTTCACACATTGAAAATGTGGAGGCACTATTTGCTAGGGAAACCCTTTGAAATGAAAACAGATCATAATGGATTAAACCACCTTTTCACTCAACCTAATTTGAATGCTAGGAAAATAATATGGTTAGTGTTAATAGTTGAATATGACTTCAATATTAGTTATATTAAAGGGAAAGAAAACCAGGTTGCTAACACCTTGAGTCAAAGACGTCATATTGCTTCAATAGTGACGATTCAAACCAACTTTAAATGTCAAGTATTGCAGAAATGTAAAGAGGATGAGTACTACTTGCAAGTCAAGCAAGCACTCACTAGCAATCCATAAGATTCTAGGTATGAAGGATTTAATTTTGAACCTAATGGATTATTTACATATAAAGGAAGAATTTATGCACCTGATGTAGAAGAGTTAAGGAATCTAGTATGGAAGGAAGTACAGGAAGCACCGTACTCTAGACACTCTAACCAAAATGATGGAAGATGTGAAGCCTCTATATTTTTGGAAGGGGATGAAAGGATCATATGTTGCTAGATTTGTGGCTAGGTGTCTTGAATGTCAAAAGGTGAAAGTGGAGCATCATCATCCTATAGGCCTGTTATATCCACATGACATACTAGAGAGGAAGTGGAAAGTCATATGTATGGACTTTGTGCAAGGATTTTCCATGTCAAGAAATAAGAACAATGCCATTCTTGTGGTAGTAGATAACCTTACCAAAGGAACATATTCATACCTAGGAATCTAACTAATGGAGCACCTGTCATAGCAAGACAATTTATGCAAGAAGTGTTTAGGTTGCAAAAAATTCCTAACAAGATTATCTCATACAGGGATGCATGAGTCACTTCTAGGTTTTGGAAATCCTTGTTTTCTACACTAGGGACTTAGTTGAATATTAACTTAGCATATCATTTGGAAATAGATGAAAAAACTGAAAGGGTGAATCAAGCATTGGAAGACCTACTGAGAATGTATTGCATGGATCAACAGTACAATTGGGAAGACTACTTACCCTTAGTAGAATTTTCTTACAACAATTCTTGTCATTCCACGATAAAAATAGCTCCTTTCAAAGCATTATATGGTTGAAAGTGTCAAAATCCTATAAGTTGGGATAGACTTGAGGATAGAGTGAGTCTTAAGCTAGAAATGTTGGTGGAAATGGAAGAGAAAGTAAAGATTGTTAAGCAAAGGTTGGATGAAGCTAACAATCAATAGAAAAGCTATTCCAATGCTAAGAGAGTGCCCCAAAAAAAATTTGTAGGTGACAAAGTGTTTTTGAGGGTAAAACCTCACAAAAGCTCCATTAAATTTGGAAACTATTCCAAGTTAGCCCCACATTATATAGGACCTTTTGAGATTCTATAGGAATTGAATCCAGTATCCTATCAAATAGCATTTCTACTAGCTCTTTTCATAATGCATTTAATGTCTTCCATGTGTCCTACCTAAAGGGGTATATACCTAGTAATAATCATGTGATTGATTGGATTGCTTTATAGGTACAGGACCTTAGAGTGGTAACACTCGAGCTCGTCAAGGTGCTCAGAACATGTAAGCTTCACTTGAATAATAGGGAGGTTCAATAATGCAAAGTCAAGTGGGAACAATATTCATAAGACTCAGCCACTTGGGAGGATTATGCTGAGATTCAACAAAATTTTCCTCATATTTTAGATACTTTTGAGAATTCTTAAAAACAATGTGTTAATTTTTTGTTTTTTTTAATGTTTCTACATAAAATCATTGAGGACGATGATTCACAAGGGGGGGAGTGTGTTACACTGCAATTGTGTAATTACTATTTACTATTACTATATAGGGTAAATGTGAGTGTAATGTGAATTATGTGGATGAATAAATTATAATTGCACTTTGTTATAAATGAGTTATGAATGAATTTTATTCCATTTAATGTTATATGAAGCAACATGCATATATGTGAATGAATGGATATTGGTTGGTATTCTAACTTTGAAGATGTATTATGTGTGATGCATATTTTTTTGAATAGCTGACTACCTTGGGAATGTGTTAGTGGATGTAGGCACATGTTCAATTCCTCCAAGCAAAGGGGAAGTATCACTTAGGAGAAGGTCTTGGTTTGGTAACCAGTGATGTAACCTATCTGAGCTTATACACACCATACTAGAGTATTTGATTCAGGTTATTAAGTGGAAAGTTTGTAAGTCATCTTGAGTTAATGTGTCTGCATTAGTAAGAGTCTTGTTTACTTCTGATTGCATTATTGGGCGATGTTAGCTATTTGACCATGTGAGTTCTTCCTTATACACATGGAACTATCCCATGGATCTAACGGCATGTATATGTATACATATAAATATATCACTTGTAGGCTCTTATCAATACAATAATAATTGTGTATGATTTGGGTGTGTGAATCAAATGTGTATATATATATATATAAGTATATACATATGTATATATGTATCAATATATGTATACATACACATACATGTACATAGAGGTATATATATATGTACACAATTGATATATTATTGAAACAATGTGATCACTATCTTAATTGTATTCATATGTATATCAAAATATACATGTTTTATTGACATATGATAAATATGGATATATATATATATGTTTGTGTGTGTGTGTGTATCAATATATGTATGTATATATATATGCATATGTACATATATGTTATGTATATATACTTAAATATTATATATGGGTTTGAGGTTGATTATCATTAACAACTTGGAGGCTGATTTATAACTAAATCAAAGGACGAATATGAAATACGTGTGACTATGCTTAAGAGGCCAAATATTTATCATGTTGTCCAATGCAATAAAGGTGAGTATTATGCAAACCAATTCATAGTATTAAGTCAATATAAAAGTGGAGACTTGGTCGACGCCTTGCTCTGATATGTCTTTAATTTAGTAAACCATAAGATGCCTTATCATTTGATAAATATCTACAATAAATAAATGCATTCTTTATAATGAGCATTAGGTCAATGAATGAGTCAAAGTGATAAATGAGTTAATTCAACTCATGTGAGACCAAGTTGACATAAGGTATGTGTTTCATATTTAATAAATGATTAATTCCATAGTGAGAAACTGCACCAAGTCTATAGGAGTTCATTGATGCTTTGGCGCCACATTTGAATCCTATTTTCTATAGATGTCCATTGTGAATACAAATTGAATTCAATCATGTGTTGATTTAAATTAGTCTCTATTTTTTGTCAATCAACAAAGTCGATCTGTAGCTATGATTAGTTGAGTAAGATCTTATATGTGTGGAAAATTTTAGTTGAGTGTGCCATAGAAAAATGGCCCCTTCTCATTTTCATGGTCTTTTAGGCGTTTCTTCTTGATGCTTGGTCTATTTTTCTTTGATTTATTGATGTAATGTGGATTGAACATTCATATTAGGTCCTTAAAATTCAAATTATGACATCTTGTGAAGGTGTTGTGAAGTGTTGTAAAACATTTCTACACTTTTCTAGACTCTATTCATTACAATTCACCTAAAAATCACCTTTTCATCACTTATCAAGTCCTATTTTGAATTGTTGTAAAGTCTTGTAACAAGACTTCATGCTTTTCTAGGCATAATTTCAACTATTTACACCTTTCTTATGCTTTATTTGACCCCTTTATTCCCTTATAAGGCTTAATTAAGTGTATTATTGAATGTAAACCTGACAAATAACATTAAATGTGACTTAATTCCTGACACCCATTTTCAAGCCTAAGGTGGGACCCATTTTCCATGGGTGGAAAATGAGTCCCTCTTGACTCTAAATTCAAAATATTTAAAATTTCCTTTCATTTTTTTTTTCAAAATTACTTGATGTCAGCCTGTGATGAGGTATCAATGGGTTACTAAGGCACAAGAATGTATAAATAAGTGTTTTTCTCCTCACTTTACATCTCCTACAATCTTCTAATTCATTCAAGCATTCGACTTACATTTGAGCACTTTGCATCCTATAATCAAGCATCAATCAAGCATTCAAGAGCTACCATTGACATATCTTCAGATTTTCTTCAACAAGGGTTTGGTAAGTTGATAACATTTTCATGTTATTTTTTTATCAATCTCCTTCATTTCATTATTTCATTAAGGGTTTGATTACCAAAGTGGGATTTGACCAAGGTAAACTCGTATAACCTAACCCTTAACCATTTCCCCCCTTTTGCATGTGTCTTTGCAGACTTGTGTATGTAGATTTGGTAGGAATTTAGGTGTTGAAAAGTGGACAAGAATTCAAAAAAGTGTTTCAAGTCAACAACTTCTTATTTCAATATTGGAGAAGAAATTTTGTCTATTTTCCACAGATTTGACTTAGGCAACTTGACAAGAAGACAACCTCAAATCTGGTGCTACAGAATTGTCCCTTGATTTCTCAAAATTTTAGGAGAGGACTGATTCGCCATTAGTGGCGAATGAGTCCCACCTTATGGCTAGAAATCTAAGTTTTGTTAGATTCCAGATCCTAACACTCAGAAACATGTACCTGACAGTTTTCATTAGAAGCGGGACTAATTCACCATTAGTGGTGAATGAGTCCCATTGGTGAATTTTTGTGATTTCAGACAACATTCAGAAGATTCTAGATTCTCCCGATCTCTGCCTAGGTGCCCTCTGATTCAACCTCTTTCTATCATGTTTTGCATTTATTCATTCATAGTTCATTGTTTGCATGTCACATTGTATTTTACAACATTACATAAATCATTGTTTTTGCATATATAATCAGTCAATTATTTCATATAACTTCACTTATTTCATTCCATTTAGTTAAAATAACATCATACATTGCATAATTTGAGTGAACCTAGCTGGATCTTTTGGCCCTAGGTACTTTCTCCTTTTAGGTGAAAAACCCTAGAAGTGCTAGAAAGACCTAGGGTGCCAAAAATCCACGGATCATTTTGGTGAACCCACATATTGAACACATTACATTTCTGATTTCAATTGCATCTTGCATCTTAAACTTCATTTGCATCAACATTCAATTAGGGTATTGATTTTTTTTTGCATCCTAGGGTTTCTTAATTTACATTAGTGAAAGAATCATTTAGATTTCATTTGTGCATTGCACATCATTGAAAAAACTAAACATCTGCATCTGCATTCTTAATTGGCATCTAAAAAGCATTAGAATCACATTAAATTTTCTGAAAAACACAAAAAAATCTCATATTGGGACTCATTCGCCACCCTGGGTGAATCAGTCCACCTGCACATTTTAGACTACATTTTCAGACATTTTTTGGGTATCTCCTACATTATAGATTTTTGTACTTACTTTCTGTTTTAATTTCTAGGATCTCTATTTTTAGTTATTTCTTGCTTCTTAATTTACTTGTATCATGGCATTTTCTTTTAATAAGTTTTGGAATTCATTAAAATCCTTGGTAAACATGTCTAATTGTTCCTTTGGCTATGACCCTAAGGACCTTGAGTTGCCTCATGCTCCTTCAACTCCTCATGATTGTCCTCCTCATGATGTAGACATCATGGAGTAGATGATGATAGCATGAACAAGTTCTACAATGAACTCCTTGATAACCTTGGAGCCAATGCAGCCTTTTACCCATCCATGAAGCCACAAGATCTTCCTATTGTTGCACCTCTTGATCATTTTTCCTACCTACATCTTGAAACTCAATAAGGACCTAAGATCCCTCCACCAAGTGGTCCTAGTTCCTTTCAACCAACACATCCTCACCCATTCTATCATCACAAAGTCACAAAAACTCCCATAAACCTTGAAGAAACATATGGTCGTAAAGGCTTTACTATCCTAAGTAAACAAGGTTGTGACACAACACATGAACATGACATTCATCAACTTCTTAAACAAAAACCAATAGAAGAAAACACCATAGGCTTAGGATATCAAGATCCTTCTCATCCTGATAGAGCTTCTTTTGAATATTGGAGACTTTGAGATGATGGTACAGTGATCTTTGATTCTCCTCCTAACTTAAACATTCTCCTTCCACATGAACAACCATTACCTGATTATAATGAGAAAGATGCTAGGATCCCCATGGATCCTCTTCCTCCTTCCATTCATGAAAAAGGAGAATCTAGAAAATGAAAATGACCTTACAAGTTGAAAAAAATCAAGTTTCCTACACATCTTTCACTTGAATGTGAAAGGAGACTTCAATTTATTTTAAATAAAGGTCTTATACTTTTACCACCTATGAATAGGTTGGTCATTCTTCCTAAAGATTCTAACATACCATTTTTCAAATATCATCATGTTCTTGGACATCAAACTAAAGAATTTCAAACATTGGATGACATATTGAACAAGTATCACTTCACTGATACTGAGTGCTTTCCCATTATTCCTTAAAAACAAAACTCCTTTTATCATGCCATAGTTGTATAATTCTTCATTCTCACCATTGCATGATATTTTCATATCACCCACCTTGAATCATTCTTTCCTTACACTTTTCAGAGGGATAGAAGTTGTTAGCCTCATCCTTGTAATGCACTTGTCTTTGTCTCTTAACTATGTTATTCCTTTTCTGCTTAACTACTAAGATTGGGAAACCAATAACTTAGTTAATGGTTGACTTTCATTTTCATTACTAAGCCCTTTTCACATTTTTCTTTTATGTGTGTATCATGTTCCCTTGTATCGTGCATTTGATGTTCTCTCTTTCGTACACTTCTTCTATTCATACCCCTATTCTTTTATATGTCATGCATTTCCTTTTTCATTTCTTTTTCTTTTTCTTTTGGGTATGATGCAAAGTGTTGAGATGCCCTATGTCTCTTCCATGTTGAACCAAAAACTCCTTTTCCTTTTTTCATTTCTCGTTTTGTGTTTTCCTTTTTGGTTCTTAGTGCAGCCTTGTCATTTCATATGATGTGTTTGTCACTTTGTAGATGACATTGGGTATGATGTCCTTCATAGGTGTGATCTATCTTAGCATATTACATTCCTCTTGGTGGCCTGATGTGATGCACTAAATCCCCTAAGTTGTGAATATTTTATTCTTTGATTGGTCCTCTCTTGGAGACATTAGACACAATGTTCCCTAAGTGATAGACCTTGCATAAACTTAACAAAACTCCTTTGAACACTTTTTCATTTTTACATTTCACATTTTTTCACTTTGCACTTTTTTCCACCTTGCATAACGAAACTTGCATGCTTGTGGTACCTTGCATTTTTTCATGGGTTATAAGCATACAAATATTTGCTTGTCTCATGAAGCAAAAACTGACATTTTCTTTTGTGGCACCTTGTTAAAGTTATCAGGAGGTATAACTTTGATATGGTTGAGCGGGAATCCTATCTAGCAGCATGACTTTCCCCATAGCCATCTTTTGTGTTTGTGAGTGCATACCAACTAGCATATATACTTCACCTTTTTGGCTCTGCTCACCCAGAAGACCACCATGAGTTTTGTCACCCTAGAGTGAGTATGCATTCTCTTTTTCAAACAATCAACATAGATCTAATCCACACCTAGTTGGAAAGACGATAAGATCTTCATCCTATCTCTTCATTTCAACATGTGTGTTCCTTTGTTCTTATGCTTAGTTTCAGATGGGATCTTCATCTTGGGGGCTTGATCATCCCTCTTGATCATTGTTATTCTATCTTTCTAACATGAGTACATTTGGAACCTCTATCTCGATATGCATGGCTACTTTAGTGTGAGTCTAAAGAAAGTTCATCCTCTCACTAAAGTGGGGGCTAAATGTGCCATAGAAAAATGACCCCTTGTCATTTTAATGGTCTTTTAGGCCTTTCTTCATGATGCTTGGTCTATTTTGCTTTAATTTATTGATGTAATGTGGATTGAACATTCAAATTAGGTCCTTAAAATTCAAATTATGACATCTTGTGAAGGTGTTGTGAAGTGTTGTAAAACATTTCTACACTTTTCTAGACTCTATTCATTACAATTCACCCAAAAATAACCTTTTCATCACTTATCAAGTCCTATTTTGAAGTGTTGTAAAGTCTTGTAACAAGGTTTCATGCTTTTCTGGGCATAATTTCACTATTTACACCTTTATTATGCTTTATTTGACCCATTTATGCCCTTATAAGGCTTGATTTGGTGCTACAAAATTGTCCCCTGATTTCTCAAAATTTTGGGAGAGGAATGATTCACCATCAGTGGCGAATGAGTCCCTCAAGGCTGGAAATCTAAGCTTTGTCAGATTCTGGATCTTGACACTTAGAAACCTGTTCTAGATAATTTTCATCAGAAGCAGGACTAATTCACCATCAGTGGCAAATGAGTCCAACTGGTGATTTTCTATGATTTCAAACAGCATTTAGAAGATTCTAGATTCTCTAATATCTACCCAAGTGCACTCTGATTCAACCTCTTTCTGTCCTATTTTGCATTTATTCATTCATAGTTCATTGTTTGCATATATCACATTATGTTTTCCAACATTACATAAATCATAGGTTTTGCATATATAATTAGTCAATTAGTTGATATAACTTCACTTAGTTAATTCCATTTTGTTCGAATAACATCATACATTTAATAATTTGAGTGAACCTAGCTAGATCTTTTGGCCCTACTTTCTCCTTTTAGGTGAAAAACCTTATAAGTTCTAGAAAGACCTAGGGTGCCAAAAATCCACGGTTCACTGAGGATTTTTTTATTGCTATGCATGGTAATTGCTATCAAAACTCATCCCTAAATTGTAGGTTGAGTGGTCTCCAAACTGTTGTATAAATAGTAGAGCAAGTTCACTTGTTTGAGACACATTCCTTGAGCAAGTTTTTGCATTCTATTTACATTCCTTTTTGCATTATTCTACTTTATATAGTGAGTGAGAGCTTTGAGCATCAGAGAGAGTATTTTATCATTTTGAGAGAAGTATTTTGACAACTTGTGAGTTAGAGGTTAATGTTACTTTGTTGGATAGATAGAATCCAAGCTAGTTGTTGTTTTGGAAGAGATGTGTTTGTAGCCAATTGATTGGATAGCATATCACAAGCATGATGATAATCTTCCTTTGTTTTTATTAGCTTTTGAAAGAGTTATTTCTTGATTTTTTAAACTAGTATATTAGGGTTACTTGCATTTAGGGGAAAGTAATGTTTTCTTTGAAAGAAAAGTAGAAGTTGTTTACTCTATTTGGGAAATGCTTGTAGTTACTCCATGATAGGAGAGATTATTTTTCCTAGGTATTATTATTATACTAGATGTGATTGAAAAAGGATATTTTAAGGGATACTCATAGCTAGTTATTGATTATGCTATATAGCTAGTGGGTTACTCCTAGGATTGTTGTCCATTGAAGGGATGGAACTAGTACTTTTTCATAATTGAGTATAGATATCTTAAGTTTGTGTTAAGGGTGAGAGGTTAATTCTAGGGTTTAAGGTTACCCATGGGATGGATTACCTATTTATAGATATTATGTCCTTAATTCAAAATGAGCTTGATAAGTGTAAGTGAATGGTAGACCATCAGTGAAAGTACTGAGTGAGAACACTCCAGCTAAAGTAGTGTGATTTCATAGGGATCCACTGCTTGTTCATCATGTCCATTTAATGCATGATAGTTTAGGTTTATAAAACCTAAGTCATATAGGGAACAACGCTAAGCTTAGTGTGGTATGTCATATGGGGTTACACAACCAATCTCTTCATCGAAGGGTAGGGCCATCTATTTTTGATAGATGTGTGGGGGAATGCATTTGAGTCCGTGGTTGGCAGAAAAGTGCTTGAGTGATGCTTCTCCTCCCCAACAAGCGAAAAAATACCAAGGTTTTGAAATGAAGATTCCTAGACCATCTATATCTTATGCTCTAGAGCTCGGTGGAGCTAGATGTATGTAATTATGTGCATTCTTAGAATATTGTAATTTTTGAATTATTGTATTGAAATAGAAATCCTTATCAAGTATTTTGTTATAGCATTTTTGTTCATATATTTTCAATAAAGAAAAGAATTTTTTTTATTACAATGCTTTATTACATAGTTTATTTACTTGCATAGTGTAAACTTAGGAAAATTTACTTCAGTGTATGATTGGTATATTACAGAAGTTTTCATACCCGCCTCTTCGAAGAGCTTCTAGAGTTCCATGTTCTGATGTAGAGATGCACAAGACAATGACTCTGAACTCTTTCTTGGCCCCACTATCTAAATTTTGCAACTAGTAGAATTTCTCCGCCCTTTCACCTCAAACTGATCAACTAAATTTTCATAAGAGCTCACCTCCAAATAGTAATGATAGTTCTGTCAAGCTTTGGAAATGAAATGGATTTTATGAACCCATAAATCTTTTAAAAACCTAGAATTTTATCTCCTTTCTTATGGAAATATCAGCCAATACTTTTAATAATACTATTATCGTAATTCAAGGCTAGCCAAAACTTTAGCCAGATCATTTCAATTGTTAACCATTATCGTAAATTGAGGATGACTAAATCTTTGGCCAGAACCCAAAACCCGTGTGAAGAATACAATCAATCTTTAATTTCATGAATGTGTTTAAAATCGATCTATCATCAAGGGGATAAGTGATGTGAGTCTTTTCAAAAGGTGACATAGAAAGCATGTGGTGGGCCTCTTTATTAGTAATCCTCAATCCAAAGTGAACAAAATATTTAATACTCACGACCTTTATAATATTATTACTTAAATGCTTAGTCATGTCAAGACAATCCACAACTTTAAAATAATAAAATTAAAATGATTATTCCTTAAATTATAATTTTTGAAGGGATTAATACTATTAAATCTCTCCTTTTCATCATTATGCATCTTTTCCAAAATCCAAGTCACCTTGAATGATTTTTAATTTAAATCCTAAGTCCTTTCGTTGTTGCCCTCCTTATCTAGCAATTTAATCTCAAGGGCATACCATATAAGTAAATAAAGTAGAATGTGTAAAAATATTTTATTAATGTTAACATAAGAAAATCCAACCATAATATTCACATTCCTATCACTCCTTAGACCCATCATCATCTGATTTGGAAGATTAAAAATAAAAAGAGGCAACAAAAGTTAAGTCTTATCCTAGCACATAAGTCATTTTTAACTTCCATCCACTATGTAATTCAAGACTCGATTCCTCCATTATAGATAAATTTCATATTTTCACTTCACAAATGATAATCTGAGACACATTACCTTATACATTGGGGGAGATTCTAAAATTTCCATAACTACTAGTAGAAATTGGATAAACCAACATTGGAATCCACATCCACAACTTTATTTCCCTCCTTGAGAGTATGTTGTAGAATATATTGGTCAAAGTTTTTTTCATTCTTTTTGAGTTCTAAATCATACTCTTAACCTTGCAGGTGGCTCAAGAACACCTTTAAGAGAACCAATTACTAGTTTGGAGTCTCCTTCAATGATGAAATTTAAAAAAACCAAGATCCTTTAGTCTCTTTATCCCCTCCAAACATCGGTCACTTTTGCATCATTGCTAGTAGCTATCCCCAAAAAAAATTCATAGGCTTCAATGTATTTCCCCTTATGGTATCTAAACAAACCACCCACCACTACCACACCTGGATTACCTTTTCAACAACTATTAAATTTTAGCTTGAACCAACCATTTGATAAAGGAGTCCAAACAATCATTTTTCTACTTAATATGTGGAACCACTAAAAATGGTGGCTAGTATGCTTTCATATGGCTTAGGACATAGAGCACACTCACTTTCCTGTTATTTCATTCCAGGGCAACCCTAGCGATCTCAATGGAAAGTAGATCTTGCAATATGGTTGTCCTAGGGGATGATTATAAACTAATGAGGGGTTCATCATCAAGTAAGAACTTGGAAAGACAAATGCAATGTAGGATGGAATGCTAAATCCTAATTCAATGCAAACTTTCACTAAATGACCTAGAAATACATATAAAATAGAGAAAAAAGTTGTAAGATGAAATGTGTGCACCTAGAAATCTGAAGATGACTGCAAGGAGGTCTTAAATGATGGAAATTCTATCATTAGTGTTGAGTGGGACTCATTCACCAAGTTGGGTGAATCATTCCAAAATTTGGGTTTCTGTACAGGAACAAGAATTTAGAAAATAGGTATCTGAATCTGAAAAAATTTGAATCTTAACCTAAACTAGGACTCATTCACCAAAAGTGATGAATCAGTCCAGTTACAAATTTCTAAAACTTTAAGATTTGAATATAGTTTTCAAGGTATACTCTATGCTTCCCAACTAATTTCTGGTTTTGAATCTCTGTAAATCAACCTATAGGTGTTCTCCAACGCTTAATGGCAACCTTGACAACTTTAGGAACTAATGGAACCTTCAAATATTGTAAATTTGAAGTTTTTATGTTAAAAATTCTCCTCTGCACATTTATAAGTGCACCTAAAAAATCTACCCAAGTGACCTACTTTGGAGGGTCACAATTCAAAGCTAGATAATTTTCATGCCAAAACCCCTGGTGGACATATTCAGTTGACATATGGTAACATGAATGTCAGTTTTCAACTCCCCATGATGAGTTTTGAAAGGGTTTTGAAAACAAAAGCTAGAGGGTTCTGGGACTATTTTACTGTTTGCACACTCTCTATCCTATGAAGTGGTCTCTTGTTCGAGTTAATATTTCACAGCTGGGTGATCGTCATGACAAAAAAATTGATTCCTTGCATCCCCTCACATTCATGTGATCCTTGGTCTAGTTTTAGAGCCTTGTGATTAGATTTATATTTTTTTGAGGTCAAAATCACATGCAGTTTGTTCTAATTTTACATTTGCATTTCCAAGAGTGTTTCAAGGTTTTCAACTTTGACCCCTAATATCTTGTGATGAATGATGATTCAAGAAAATCCCTCTTGCACACATACTCAATGTACCCAAATGACCTAGTGTGTCCTGTGGAAGTTCCCCAGGAGATGATTTGATATTTTTTAAAAGTGGCAACTTGGTGAGCCCTAATTGGTTTTGAACAGGTGCAGTTGCAAAAAAGTCTGACTGAGCAACTTTGACATTGAATATATTGCACCTAGAAATATTTTTTGTTGAACCATTTGTTGCACTAAGTTTTCAATAAAATATTCTACATTCCTATAATTTTTCACGGCTCCAGGAGGTCGTTTGACTAATTTTCTAGGGCGATTCTAGGGCCCACCTAGTCAATTTTGATCACTATGCAAAAATGCCAAAAAGCAAGTTTTATTGACAACCCACTTCATTTTTCCACCTTAGGAGCATTCAAAAGTAGTGTCAAGTCAATTTAAGCATGAAAATTGTTTCAAAATTATTTTTGTTTTAGCTGGGCCCACATGGGGACCCAACATGCATCACATAGTTATGAAGTTCTAAGTGTGGAAATGTTACCATATAAGAGCAGAAATTGATGACATAAGTCTGAGCACAAAGATAAAATCAATATTGAAAGGATTTCCTCTGTATGGCATTCATGAAACATCACGAAATCTATGATAGAGTATAAGGATTTTTTTCCTTGTAGATGATATTAGAGGTAGAGATATGATCACTTATAAGGGAATGGCCTCATTTGAAGACCTCCAAAAATATTGAAAATGGTTGGGAGCATTGAGCTTCTAGTATTAATTCACCACAAGTAGTGGTGTTCAATAGATGTAACAAAATTATATCTGAAGGAGAATTTGACAATGCTCTAATCTTTCAGAACTCACGAATATCTTTCAAAATCAAATCGTAGCTAATATATGCCTGATGTAGAGTTTTTTGCTACACTCCTGTGTTGATGCATCACCTCTGATTGTGATGGGAAATGGAGATTGCTATGGGAACTATGTATTTGGAAGGTGATATTCAGAAGTATATATGCAAGTAGATATTCAAAAATTGAAAGAAGAATGTTTGAAATCTTTGCAAAGAGTCATCGAGCATGTTGAAAGGATCCAAGATTCTCACACAGCTCGAACACATAATGAAGTAAATGATGAATTTTTCTGTTGAATTCACTTGGAAATTAGAATTGTTTGCAGATTGTTTTGAATTGAAAGGTGGAATGATCCAAAGAATATAGCCACATATCTTAGATGGTTTAAAGAAATACATTGTAAAGTGATTGACGACAAGATAAGGGAAAGTTTTAGCTACATGGAGTAGCCTTCGTGCCAACTGAAGGAGGTTGTGTTGATGATGCAAAGAAAGTGTCACCATAGATACAAGGATTGACTACAGAACAAAGGACATACTTAAAGAAAAAGAAACAATTGACAGCTACTCGAAGAGAATCAAATGTGAACCAGTCTTTTGTGACATTTCATTTAGAGTTGTCTTGCAACTCCTTACAAATGAGTTGAGGGATCTAAAGAACGTGATTGCACATCTTGGGAGATTTGAAAATTTCTTGCAACATGTGTGGCATAGAGACCAAGGAATGATTTGTTGCAAATGTTGTAGCAAACATCGCACCAGTTAAATGGGGCAGCCACCATTTGCAGTGAAAATGTATCAAAATTTTTTGAGGAAATTCTTCTTTGTGTCACCATGATCTAAAAGATGCATCAAAATGAAGGAAGCTAAGGAAAACAAAGAAAAATCAACAACCACTATTGAACAAGGTAACATGGACACATCCTCTACCATACCCTGCTAGACCATTAGGAGAAAGGATGACGTCAACATAAAGGCATTGGGAAGTGGGAAATTGAGAATGAAATGGAGTATGCTTGCTAGCTCATGCAAGTTGATGCTACTATCATGGAAAAGTAGCGGGGAGGCAAGGATTGGCCAGGGTGGGCCCAAGAAGAAATTTTAAAGGAAAAACATAAAGAACATTAAAGTGTTGCCTGGTGAAATTATTTTTTATTGGGAATTAAATGTGATGGCATAGGTAAGATTTATTTTCCCCAATAATATAGTTTTGAAGCCCTCATTTTTAAAATGTAAAATTTTAATATAAAGCTCAAGGTAAAATAAAAAGGCATGGGCAATTAAGTTTTAATTGCCCGATAAAAATTAAAGGATTTCACTTTTAAAAAGAGAAAATATTTTAAAAGTGAAGCAGAGTAATATTGGAGGCAAGGATAAATTTTTTATCCTAGTAAAATAAAATTTTCCTTCATTGTATTAAAGAAAAACACTATTTGTTGTTGGAAATAAAAGAATGAAATATGGGTGAAATCTAATGTCTGGTGGGAAAGAATTAAAAATCCTTCACAATTAAATAATGACTTTGGTTGTTGGGCACTAAAAATGTAAAATATGGAGAATTAAGGGATTTCACAAGAGAGAAAAGACAACCAATTTTCACACAACAGGGTGAAAAATGAAAGTGGAGGTGAAATATTTTGCAAGAAAATATATTTTTCAACTACAAAATAAAGAATGATGACTCTCCAAGGTGGAGAATCTATTTTTATTGCAAGGTAGGTGAATGCATAAAGCATGAATAAAAGTACATAATAGGGTTTCTCTTCAGGTGGTAGGTAGTTATTCATCAACGAACTTGAGTTTTCCAAGTGTCTTCTTCTGATGTGCATTTAGGGTTTCTTTCTCCTTAAGTGCAATTTTTTGATTCATTGTAAGTGTTGGTTGTTCTGGAATTATTCACAGAGAACATTGTAATACAAAGCATTTCAAAGTTAAGTCTTAGGGTTTTAGTTTGTCAATATGTATGTAATTTTGATAGCAATACTGTAAAATAATATAGAATGGTGAAAATTCAAAACCATTTTCTCTCCTATGTGCTTGTTTAATGAGTTATGAATAAATATAATCAATGATTGTTTTTTTCATCTCAATTGGTTTCCAGTGGGTGTGTGGTTTTTTTCTTTCCCATTAATTCAAGGAATTAATATAAATGCTTGAATGAAGTTGTAGATTCATGTGAATTGCGTGTTAGGATTCTAATAAGAAATTGTGGTTGAGAATAAAATGTTGATATATTGTAACGTAGTAATTTTAAAGCTTAGATGATGATGTGTATTAAATTGTTATCAAGTTGTACATGTATTGAAGTTGACTATGTTTCAATCGATGAAGCATTGCTCTAAGTGTGTTATTCATGTTACATTTTGTTGGTTAACTCAACAGTTGATCACAATTTTAAAACCAATTTTACTTATCAATCTCTATATGTTTGTGTGTTGAGCTCAATTTATTACATCTCTCATGTTTAATGTACACTTCCATGAAGGTCAGCCAAACCTTTAGGGTACTATTTCTTTTAAACAATTTGAGGATAAACATCTATTTACAGTATATTTGATACTTTGGCACACATGTATCTATAAATATACTATTGGGATTACCCTCCCAGGTTTAATAGAGCCTAAAGTGTAGGGGAGAAAAGGTTGCAAATCAAGCTCCCATTTGTTTCCCACTGACCTTGAAGTTTCTTAAATATAAGGGTTGGCTACCCTTTAGAGGATTTTAAGGTTCTACTATAAAAAACACCAATAGGCACTTTGACAACTTTTTCCAATCTTGCTCTTGAATGTGTCTTTGACCTAGACCTACACATCAAACACAAAAGAGGGAAAAATGTTGTTTTTTAGTGGATAGGGTTTTTCCTTTGTCAAACCCCATTTTGGTAATCAAACCTTGAAATAGAATGAAATAGGAATGGAGAATGATGAATGAACAAAATAAGATGTTGTAGCTCACCAAACCCTATCAATAATATGTTGCAAACCTATGTGAGATGGCTCCAACGGATGTAGATCTTGACTCTTGCTTAAATGTGGTAGATCTTGAAAGAAATGCTAGCTTGAATCAAAAAACCCTACATCACAATTGTTCGCTCAAAAAAAAACATTGCAACAAACATTGCACATGAACTGCTTGACATGATGCTTGATTGATAATCTAGCTTTGAATGCTTTTGAATGCTCTTATAAACACTAGAATGCACTTGTGAACTCAAACTTGCTATAAGGATGAATAATTGAATTCTTGGGGTGAAAATGAGTGAAAGAAACTTGTATTTATAGTCAATATTTATGCAAAAATTCCCAAAATTACAACACTACAAGCTGACATCGGATCTAGGAGGATAAAATCCCACCTAAAATTTGAAGTAATTTTGATTTTGGGCCATACGAGACTCATTCACCCAAGGCGGAAAATGAGTCCCATTAGGCATAATTTATGGGACCATTTTCAAAAATACTTAAAAAGGTTTGAAACTAGGTTTGGAACCCAAAAATCTAGGTGGGACTCATTCTCCCCAAGTGGTGAATGAGTCCTAGAGCATTAAATCTGGGCCACACAAGCTAAAAACACCTAAATTATGATTGGGTATTGATTTGTGTTGGGATCATCCTTGAAAAGATGCATTAAATGAGGCTTTTGGATGTAAAATAAGGCCAATTAAAGCATAAAGAAGCCTAATTATTAATGAAAACTCTAGAAAAGTGTGAAAGTGTGTTGCAACACTTTACAACAATTTAGATAAGACATGATTAAGATTAAAAATAGATTTTGTTAGGTGTAGTTAATTAATAAAACCTCATAAAATTGTGAAAGTTTGTTACAACACTTCACAACACTTTAGCAAGGTACCATTTATCTTTTTTAGTTTGCAAGGGCCCAAGCCCTAATGTGAATGTGTCAAACACATTACAACACTAAATCAAGGAACCATTAAGCCTAGTTTATAAGGAGGGCCCAACACAAGCAAGGAAAATGAGAAGGGATACTTTTTCCATTGCCACATTTAGCCCCCACTTTAGTGAGAGGATGAACTTGATTTAAACTCACACTATAGTAGACCAACACACATCAAGAGGGGTCCAAGTGCACCAATGTTAGTAAGATAGGATGACAACAATCAAGAGGGGTGATCAAGCCCTTAGGATCAAGGTCCCATGGAAAACCAACATAGGCACAAAAGAACACACATGAAAATGATATAAAGAGTATCAACAAATCACAAGCATGCATTGTCAAAGACATAAAGAAAATGAAAAAAAAAAGAAAAAGAAAAGGGGCAAATCAAGCTTCAATCATTTTTCCATCTTGTTGTGGATCAGATCTAGGTTGTTTGTCTGAAAAATGCATACTCACTCTAAGGAAACAAAACTTTAGGATGTTTGCTAGGTGAGAAATCCAAGAGGTGAGACACATACACTCAAAACTGGTATGTGCTCACACACACACACAAGTGGCTAAGGGAAATTCATGCCCTCGTTCAGCTTCCTGTCAAACCATAGCAAAGTTATACCTCCTAATAACTTTGATAAGGTACCACACAAAAATGATTTTCAAGCTTCATGAGACAAGCAAAACTTTGTATGCTTGGAGCTTATGAACAAACAATATGGATCTATAGGAATTCAAGGTGTGTTATGCAAGCTTTCCATATAGTTGAAAATGCAAAATGAAAAATGTAAAGAACATTCAAAGGATTCTTTTTTAATTCATTCGAGGTCTTAACTTAGGGAACATTGTGCCTAATGTTTCCAAGAGAGGACCAATCAAAGAATAAAACATTCACAACTTAGGGGATGCAGTGTGTTGTATCAAGCCACTAAGAGGAGTGTAATATACTAAAAGAGATCATGCTCTTGAAAGACATCACACCCAATGTCATCCACAAAGAAAAAGACACATCACATAAAGTAAAAATACTGCACTATGCAACAAGGAAAGAAAAATGCAAAAGAATAATGCCAATGTATGCTCCCACTTTAAATAAATTGATAAACACCATGCTGTGAGAAATTACTTTAAAGTATAAAATGCTAAATGCTAATAATAAAGAAAACATGAGAGCCAACTTGGAAATCCCTATATCAAGTCATATGTTTCTAAGTAAAGCTACATCATGCACAAGAAAAAGAGAAAAGGGGTTGCCACCAAAAATAAAAAATCTAAACACATAAGAGATCTATGGATTTGGGGTCAGTATGTTCTTGCTACAATGTTTTTAGAGAGCTCAAAATTGTCATCATTCCCCAAATACATATAGAACTAGAAGAATGACACAAAGAGAGAAAAAATAAAGAAAAACCTTTCAGGTCAACATGGAAGGGACATGAATGTCTTGACGCCTTGTGTCATCGCCAAAAGGAAAACACAAGACAAAGAAAAGAAATAAAGGAAAATCTATTGGGTCAACATGGAAGAGACATGAATGTCTCAACACCTTGTGTCATCCCCAAAAGGAAAACACAAGACAAATGAAAAAGTTAAAAGGCAAAAATATAAAATATTTATGAAATAGAGAAGAGTGAAGGTACACATAGAGGAATGTAAGAAAGAGAGAGATACATCAAATAGAACATCACGAGGGATCACATTATGTACATACAATCATAAAAGTAAAAATGAAAAATAAATAATGCAAAAGACTAGTAAGGCACATGTGAATCAACCTAAATTAGGTCATCTGCATCCCAATCATGTTCATTTTATATTGAAGGTGGGAAACTAGAAAAAGGGACAATAGAAAGTGTCGAATTAGGGTCATTACCAAGTTCAACACTCTTCTTAGGAGAATTATCATTTAAGCTGATGGAAGAGATGAACAATGTATTCAATTCATTATGCACCTCTTCATCAATTTTAGCAAATTCCTCATTGTCATCTAAATTAATCACAGCGGGAGGATGAATGATAATTTCTAAGGATGGATTCAACTCTTGTTGCAGTTATTGTATTGGATTATATTTTTTGGGGCAGGGGTAGAGTCATCAAGCATTGCTTCATTCAATTTTGGATTTTAATTTTCTTTGTTTATTGCTTCATGTAGCCTACGAGCAAGGGCACAACATCTACACCTACACTCTCGAGCACCTCTATTTCTTTTAGTTCTATTTTTAAGTTGTGTTTGTGTAGGAGTGGGTTGATCAACCATAGGTTTCTTTTCTTTCATAAAGGGAGGAATGGAAGAAACCACACGAGGTTGTTCAACCATCTTCTCTTTGAATTTGTAAACTTGTTTTATTCTAGGAGGCCTAACAGGATTATTTTCATTGTCTCTTGGTATCTTATAGAATTAGAAAGTTCTTTCTTACGTTGGTCTTGCTTATTTGGAATTTCTTTAGGTTTAATCATGGTTTTGTCTAGGATGGTAGGCTTGGTGGTGGATGGGGACATGTTTTGGAGGGATAATTCTTCTATCTTCTTTGCCTTGAAATTTTGATAGGACAGGAAAAATAAGTCTTCTCGTGGTTTTATAGGTTCTATAGGCTTGGGCCAAAAGAAATCTAAGGAAAATTTTCCTTTGGAGGACAACAGGTTAAAGCCACTGGGATGGATGGTGAAAAATTAATTTTCAAAGGGGAACTTTAAGAATTTATGCACAACTGAAGCGACAATTTTCATGGAGCGAAGCCATGGATAGCCTATCTTCACATGAAATTGGTCCAACTGTGGGATGATAGAGAATGAGATATCTAATATTTTTGGTCCTATTTCTAAAGGAAGAGTGATTGATCCTATCATAGGGAAAGTGGAACCATTGTGTTGTGATCCATTCTTTCAGTTTATCGTATATATCTTGATAGAGCTCATGAAAAAGTAAGAATTCCTCAGTGATCACATTCTCTCCACAAATGAGATCTTTTAGTATCCCATTAGTGGGCTTGTCATAGATTCATCCAGCTATGTAAAGAGGACCATCAGGTGCATATTTAAGTATATCCTTAGAGGATAAATCAATGTCAAGAGGGTTCTTAGTTCATCCCTTATGAGGAATGACATCTATCACTCCTACCATGTTATCCATAGGATCATTATCTATAGAATCATGTTGAATAGTGTCGTTATTATCATCATCTGAATCAACACTAATCACATCATTCTTTGTAGTTTCACTGGATTTGACAAATGAAATGTTATGATTAGGCATAGGGTTGGTAAAGATTTGAAAGTTTTTGTTAGGAGAAGCAAGATACTTATTTCCTTGATCACTAACACCTCCAATGGAAAATGACCAAAAAAAATGAGGTCTTGCACAAGATATTGAAGATGCTTGAAATGTTTCATATAATGTCCATTTTTTTGGTGATAATGGCAGTAAGAATTTGGTCTATACCTTGTGGGTAATGGTTTATTAGGATCAGGTGTTTTAATGGGAGGTAAGGCAATCACCTTATGTTCTATGAGTTGTGACATTGTGTTATGAAGGGTATCAGGTAAGGGAGTGAATTTTCTTTTCGAGTCTCCATGGCTAAAGGGTATCACAACTTTAACAACAACTACTTGGTTATTGACATTATGAGTTGTTTGTTGAGGGGGATTAAATTTAAGGAAACCTTTTTTTTTTTCTAAAAGGTTGGTATTTTTTATGGTTTGTGGACTTGGACTTCTTAGTTCAATTAGAAGTGGACTTTGCATCCTGACTACTAAATAAATTTTGATAATCATGGAGGGAAGTACACAAATGTATAAAGGAAGGAAATTTCATCATGGTAATATTATCCTGTACCTTGCTTTGCAAATTATCTATGAACATCTTTTGAAGGTGAGGATCAGGAACCTTGACATTGATTTGGGAATAAAGTGATTGATAGCACGAGATAAAGTTAGTTATCTTTTCTTCTTATTTTTTCTTGCATCTCATCAAATTGGCCAAGGTCATCTTAGGAGTCATATGCACTTGGAAATGGTTGAAAAATGCCTCAACAAGTTCATTGAATGAACGAATTGAGTTTTTTTATAACAAAGAGAACCATATAAGGAAATATCTTTTAAGGACCTAGAGAAAAGCTTAGACAAGAGTTTTTCATCAAGGAAAAGGTCACTACATAAGGTGGTATAAGCATTAACCTGGTTAGAAGGATCTCCCTTTCCTCCATATTTCTTGAATCTAGGAACCTCTACACCTTGTGGCATCAGTGTTCACAATATCTCCAAGGAAAATGGACTACTTTTGACATAATATGTAGGTGGGCCATTTTGATTTTGGTTGATAGTGGAAATTTGTTTTTGAAGAGATGAAATGGTTTGGAAAAGTTGGTTTATGAGAGGATCATTGCTTGTGTTATGAGATGGAGGGGGTGTATTTTTTTGAGGGACAAGTGAATGGAATGCTTATAGGTGGTAAAGTGGTAGGAGATATGATGTGTGATGCCACAAAATAATTAGGGATGCTAGCGGAAGTACCCAAGGAAGGAATCACATTACTAGTTGGTTGTGATGTTGTGACTTAAGGGTTAGTATAGATAAGAATTGAGGCTATTATTGTGGGAGGAGGAATTTGAGTTCCTCCTTTTCTTGTGAAATTTCTTGTAGGTAAAGGACAATCAGTGGTTGAGGTGAGGTGTTTTCCAAATATTTGAACTATGTTTTTCACAAGGTCAAGTCCATATTCACTTTCAAGCATGTGGTGAATGTTATCAATAGTAGGGATGGCAATAGTTGAAATGTTGTCATTTTGCACTTGATGTTGTAGGTTTTCTAAGTCTTCATGAATTTGAATTATGTTTTCTTATGGGACACTAGCAACCATTGTTTCAAGATGCATCACACTACTTGAAGGTAAAGAGCTATTAAGGGTATGGTCCATACCTAGTGTACTAGTGTCAATACTAGGAGTGAAAGAGATAGATAACCCAAGATCCACAATGATTGTGCTATTGCAAGATGACATGAGTCTCAAAATTCATCTCACTACAATATTAGCAATAGGACACCAAATACTCATGCAAGGGATTCTAAATGAAAAATGGATGCAAATTCAATATAAGCTAGGAACAGTGAAATTATAGAAACTGAAACTAAAAGGTATAAATAACAAAAAAAAGCTCAGAAATAGTGCTTTAAATGCTAAAAAAATTAATGCAGAATCTACAATGGGTTTGATTCACCCAAGGTGGTGAATGAGTTCCAATGGGGATTTTTTCAAAAAATTTAAAAAATTTCAATTGATATTTATGCTTTTTATGTTGTGTGATTTGTATTCTAAGTACAAATGTAGATTTTGTATGATTTTCACTGATTTAGGATGCAAAAATGCAAGCTATATGAGCTTTCACTAATGCCAAATTAGAAACTCTAGAATGTCAATTAACTCATGCAAATCCTAATGCAATTTTAATGCAAGCAAGATATAGGATGTTGAAGCACTCCAATAAGAATTATTATGTTCTAAATGTAGGTTCATGAAAATGGAACCACTAAAAATGGTGACTAGTATGCTTTCATTTGGCTTAGGACATAAAGCACATCCACTTTCCAATTATTTCATTCAAGGGTAACCCTAGAGATCTCAACACAAAGGAGAAGGAGAGCTTGCAAAGGGGTTGTCCTTGGGGCTGATTGTAAACTAATGAGGGGTTCACCACCAAGTAAGAACTTGGAAATACAAATGCAATGTAAGATGAAATGCTAAATCCTAATTCAATGCAAACTTTTACTAAATGACCTAGAAATGCATAAAAAATAGGGAAACAAGTTGTAAGATGAAATGTGTGCACTTGTAAATATAAAGATGACTAGAAGGAGTTCTGATATGCTAGAAATTATGTCTTTAATGTTGAGTGGGACTCATTCACCAAGCTGGGTGAATTAGTCCAAAATCAGGGTTTCTTTGCAGGAACAAGAATCTAGTAAATTAGTATCCAAATCTGCAAAAAATTGAATTTTGACCTAAACTGGGACTCATTTTCTAGAAGTGGTGAATCAGTCTAGTTAGGGATTTTTGAAAATTCAAGGTTTGAATCTAGTCTTCTAGATTTTCTCTATGCTTCCCAACTGATTTCAGGATTTGAATCTCTATAAATAAATGTGTAGGTGTTCTCCAATGTTCTCAATGGCATAATGACAACTTTAGGCACTTTCAAACCTTTTTCCAATCTTTCTCTTCAATGTGTCTTCAACCTAGACCTACAAATCATACATAAAAGAGAGGGATTTTTTTTTTGGTTAGTGGATAGGGGTTTTCCTTGGTCAAACCCTGATTTGGTAATCAAACCTTGAAATTGAATGAAATAGGAATGGAGAATGATGAATGAACAAAATAAGATATTGTAACTCACCAAGCCCTATCAATAAGATGCTACAAACATGTGTGAGATGGATCCAATGGATGTAGATCTTGACTCTTTCTTAAAAGTGGTAGATCTTGAATGAAATGATAGCTTGAATCATAAAACCCTACATCACAATTGTTAGCTCAAAAATAAACATGATGCATGAAGTCCTTGGCATGATGCTTGATGCTTGAAGAATTCTCTAAAATGCTTGATAATCTTCCCTTGAATACTTTTGAATGCTCTTGAAAACACTATAATACATTTGTGAACTCAAATTGCTTTAAGGATGAATACTTGAATGCTTGGGGTGAAAATGAGTGAAAGAAACTTGTATTTATACTCAATTATGCAAAAATTCTCAAAATTACAACACTACAAGCCAACATCGGATCTAGGAGGATAAAATCCCACCAAAAATTTGAATTAATTTTGATTTTGGGCCATACATGAATCATTCACCCAAGGTGGTGAATGAGTCTTATTAAGCATAATTTATGGGACCATTTTCAAAAATGCTTAGAAAGGTGTGAAACTAAGTTTGAAACCCAAAAATCTATGTGGGACTCATTCACCCTAGGTAGCAAATGAGTCCTAGATCACTAAATCTAGGCCACACACTAACTCATTTGACTACAAAATTCGATGAAAATTTCTGATGAAATATGTATAATTTGATGTATCGTTGGGTGCTTGTAAAATTTGATGTGTAATTTTTAATTTTTTAAAAGTTTATCCTTGACGTTCATCGAAATTTTGACGAACCTGGGTTTCGTCAAAATTTTGACCATCAGTTTCATTGAAATTTTGACAAACATGAAAAATAAGAAAAAAAATCAAATTGTGGCTGACATAAAGAAAAGTGAGTTGGTTGATTTATTGCGACGATTTTTTTCTCTACTTGAGACAATTTGTGGAGAACTAAGGACAATTTTCTTGAGAAAAATTTTAAAAATATCAAGAAGATATCACCAAGTTGAGGGTATTCATTGTCTTTTTACATAATTCAGTTGTGAAGTCAGATTTGTAGTTCCAAGTTTGAAAATCATATTTTAAAACATCTCATCAGATTTCATTTTTAGAGGTTTAGGGTTTTGAGAATTTCATGTCCAAATTTTGTTGTGTGGAATCACCATAAGATCACAACCAAGGAATCGATTCTTGTGACTGTAATTATGTGATCCATAACTCTATTGGTCGTGTGGCACAGTTGTGCTATAATAAATATAGGATGCATTCATGTGTGACCCAAGTTTAATGTGGCTATGTTGTGATAGAAATGAAGGCACTCATATAATGTAGTTAATTCAGGTTGTATAATTTAGGTGTCAATCATCATGGAGTGCATTTACGTTGTCTCAAGTTTAATAGGTTATGATATAATTATAGCATGATCCAAGAGTGATTACCTCTTGTTGCAATAAAGATCCTATAACTCTGGTTGATATGCAGAGTGGTTGTGTTATATCAATTATATAGTGCATTCAAGCACAACCCATGTTTAATGGGCTATTCTAGAGAGTGATCAAGATTTTCTAAACCTTATGAATGTTACTTAAAAGTATATAGCTTAAACTACAAACCAAGTTTGTTACATACTTGAATGTAATCTTGGGTTACCACAAACTATAATAAAGCGATCTGCTAATAACCATTATGGAAAGTATTAAAGTAAGACCCATGCTATATAGGATACATTTCCCTAATCAGGTTTACATACCTTAATTATCAAACACAAGCTTCCCACACACTCTATGATACAATCCAAGATCATACCACAACTTTGTCAAGACAACTAATTTTCTAACCCAAGATTTAAGGTTTTTTTTTAATACCAACAGAAGCATTGGTAAGAGCATTATTAGGGTACAAACCCTAGGCCTCTGTACAAACATAAACAATAACTCTAGTGGATTACTGAGGTTGCAATACCAAAAATATTGTGACATTGTAGCTAATAACAAAATCTTTCAATCTAAAGATTGTAGCCAATAACAAGCACACTATGTAGCTTAGTGACATTTGTAAATACAATCTACGATAAGAAGAATGACAGTCAAAAATAGGCTGAGCAGTGACAAGATAATAAAGCTCAAACCTTGCATAGTAAAGTGGAGATTTAATAGTGAGTTTCCTTACCCCCTTGCTGACCTTGAGGGTTTTTCAAATTCTTTTGGTAGTGTTAGACAAGGAAAATGCAATCAGGGAATAACTGTCCAAATGAAGTAACAGTGGTAATCATAGGTTCAATGTTTCTTCTTAGCCATTAATGTATAATGGAGGTAGTGGATTGCATGTTTGTGCAGTGTTTTGAGACTCATCAAAGATGGGAGAATAGTGAATAATACCTTGTGGACTGTGAAGTAGTGTCAATAAGGTTGAAGGATCTTAAGATCTAAAATACCATGAAACAATGAGTCCCCTGTAGTAAGTAAGCAGTCTATAGGGCATAGTTTGATTTTATAGAAGGATGCTCATAAAAGGAATCTTCAAGTGATAGTGAGTGAGTTGTTTGAGATTGCAACTGAGGGTGCAATACCCAATGTTAAAGGAAGTTAGCAAAGCAGTAAATGTGCAAGATAATCAAATCATACACAACAAACAATTCACAATGTTATCTTGCATAATGCCTTGAGTTTGAAGAAAAAAATCTCATTGTATCTTGATGAAATTGGTGACCTTAATGGTCAATCACTGGAAACCATGATTTTAAAACATTTTATTGTGCTTATGGAGGCAACATTTTAAGCAAGGTAGTGAGTGGTGGTTTGGAACAATGGCAGGTATGAAGGATTTTCTTTATATACATACTATGAAGTCTAGCTTAAGACAACGTTCTTAGAAGAGATTGAAGGTGGATTATGGAACTCAAGGGTTATCATGAAAAGGATTAAAGCAAAGACTGAGATCTATTTAAAAGCCATGGTCATGAAGGTATTAAAGATGTCGCATGCAAAACCCTAATAGTTGGAGTAATGAATATAGTGCCAAAGAATATAGTGTGTTGGGGTAGGTTTAGGAGATCTCCACATTATCTAATTATAGGGAAATACATCATTTATTTATTTTTTTAATTAAAAGAAATCATTCTAAACCCTATATAGGATACATTGATACTTCAAAAGCTTCTGAAGGAATTTTAGATTACGCAAATATATGTCAAGTAAATACCTAGATTACAAATAGTAGCGAGAATAATGTAAGATTTGTTGAGAAAAGCAGGAATGAGATAAGCAGCAATGAATCCTATGCCTCCTTTCATGCACATCTCCTCACCGTTCTTTGTCATTCTTTACTAAAACACTTCTCCATTTTGGTCTATGCTTGAAAATAATGTTTTGATGAAGGTTTTAGAGTATGTTTATTAAAATGAAAACTCCATTCTGGTGGGCTACACCTGAAAATAAGATTTTGACAAAAGTTTTAGGGTATATTTATTAAATTTTTATAGTATTTTGGCATACTATATTCTTGATTCCTTAAATGATTTATTCAAATGGATTGTGACTAAATAAATGACTAATTATTTAGTCATTTTTATTTGTGTGACTAAATATTTTTTAATCAATGACCAAACTAGTAATTTATTTACTCATTTATAGTTGAGTTGCAAAAAATGAGAAAAATTTAGTCATTTTAGTTGTTGTGACTAAATTTTTTAGTCACCTAGTCATTTATTTGCCAAATTCTACTAGTGTGTTCTTCCTTGTACGATTAGGACTCTCTCAATGTTGAGGGCCCTAGGGATACGCTTGTCATAAGAAGTGACACATTGCATCTTTAACTAAAAGGATAAATCCATATTGACATTAGCAATGATGATTCTGACTTGTTGCTCCTTAGGAATGGGTCACTTGCTCTTACTAGCTCACTACCTCCATCATTGTAGGAAGTTTCCGATCAAGTTCAATATTCTGATTTTAGGAGTCTAACGATTGGAAGTCATAGTAAAATCAGAATTTAATAAGTTTTGGAATTAGCATTTTAAAGTGTTTTTTGGGGTCATTAACTTTAGACTATCTTCTCTTTTGCAGGGGTGGTTGCATACCAATTTTTTTTGGTGTAAAATATTAGAATTATTAGATTTTGTTACTTGTCTATGAATTAAAATTATTGGAGTGTGAGTTTGATGTTTTTTGAAGATTTAAATAGTCAAGCTTGGTAAAGAAAAATCATGTCAGATAATATTAGTCCAACACAAAATGAAGAGACACTTGATAGATTGTGGGCTAGATTGAAAAGAAAGGGTGATGGGAAATGTTATTGTCCTTGCAATAATTGCAAGGGCTTAAAGACAGACAAATTTTAATCACAATAACTGAGAAACATTTGTAGGCAACATGGTCACATTGAAGGGGGCATGATTATCATCCATTGGTAAGTTGTTCATTATATGTGTTTATATTGATTGAATTTGTAAATGTTTATATCATTTTAACATTATATATACATGTATATATATACATATATATATAATCACTTGATCATGATCATGTTTTATTTGTGTCTATCATTATTATAAAGGTGGGGCACCCTAGGGTAGATGATATGGATTATCACAGCTCAGAGAATGTGGTTTTGCAAGTGGATGAACATGGAGCTATGAATATCGAAGATGAAGTTAATGATCCTATGGAAGAAGATGATCATGCGCTAGAAACACACAGTTGAAGATGATGGTATAAATACATTGATCCATGACGCATTTAGTGGTAGAGCTGATCATGATGATCGAGATGAATTTGATGATGTTCATGATTTACCTGTACTTGAGAAGGCATACGATCCTCTTTATGAAGGCTCCCAAACAACTCTTCCCTATGTTGTATTTTTGCTATTGAACTTGAAGGTTATGAATGGTTTATCAAACATAGCACTCTCACGTATGTAAAGGTATGTCATATATGTCATCTTTTTTCATCTATTTTAATTGTTCTTAGTTCATCACTAGTAAATAAAAGATGAAATATGTACCATTAATATTCTTTCTATTAACAAATTATTTTTTGTTGTAGATTGATTGGTGAAGTTTTGTTACCACCATCAAATATTTAACCTCACTCATATCGAGATTTATTTGGCATTATGAAAGATATTGAAATGGAGTATCCAGAAATAGATGCATGTCTCAATGATCATATTATATATCATAAACAATAGGAATTTGCAACAGAATGCTCAAAATGTCATATCAGTAGATATCAAATAGATCAACTAACAAAAAAGGTTTCTCGCAAGGTTCTTCGTTATATTCCTATTATTCCACGTATGCAACAATTATTTAGGTGTAAAAGCTTATCACAATTTATGGATTACCATGCACAGAATAGAAGTGGAGATGACATTCTTCAAATACCTACAGTTGGTTCTACATTTAGGGACATGGAGGAAAAATGGACACACTTTAAAGAACCTCGTAATCTCAAGATTTCATTGCGAGCGGACGGTGTCAATCCATTTGGAGAGCTGAGATCTATTTACTTGGTGTGGCCTATTTTTGTTATCAACAACAACATTCCTCCATGGATGTCAATAAAGAGGGAGCACATAATGTTGTCAACTATTGTTCTAGGTATTTGTTTACATCAATTCTCTTTAAGGTAGTATTAGTTCATTTGTCTTATTTGTTGCATAATGACTTATATTTTTTTCATTCAATAGTCATGTACATTAATTTATATATATTACAGTAAAATGGTTATAATAATTATGTAATGTTTATGTTCATTCAACTAGGTAAGTACCAAGTTAAAGATATGAATGTATATATTGAGCCTCTTATCGAAGAGTTACTAAAGTTATGGAATGGCGTCACTATGTATAACGTCTCTAGACCAATAGGACAAAGACAATTTCAATTCCATGCATTGCTTGTATGGACAATTCATGATGCCCCAGGCTAACATTTTTTTGTGGTATGTTATAACGTTACTGCACTTTAACAATATTTAATTTTATGAAGTAGATATCATGCATGTTTTTAAAATAATCTATTCATTATATATAATTATAAAAATTGACATATTTAATCCAATTATATATGATCTTGCAAGTCTTCAAACAAAGGGAAAAATTTACATGTCCAATTTGTGGTCCAAAGATGAAATCTCGTCGTTCAACAAGTTTAGGAAAGCAGGTGTTTGATGAGTATAGGCACTTCCTCCATAGAAATCATAAGTATCGAACTATTGAAAAACATCTTTTCAATGGGAAAGAAGAGATTACATCAAAACCACGAAGAATGACACCTCGCCTATGGAAGTTGGAATATAATATAATTAATCATCAAGGTTATACATCGGATCAAATTGTTTATCTATCATATATGATATGTTTTGAATTTATATTTTTATATTTTGTTGTGTTTACTCATGTTGTAATTGACAATGATTGTCGTTGTTAATTTGTTTAACTTATATGCTTCATGATGGTCGTCAAGGCATTAATGGTCAACTTCCACAGGGACTGAAAAGTTATCCCATAAAATTTAGTAGGTTGCCCTACTATGAGCAGCTACAAATTGTGCATTTGTTTGATTCAATGCATATTGGAAAGAATATAACAGAAACATTATGGAAAATATTGGATGGAAGGCATGACAAACAAAAAATTGTCAAAATTTTTAGTGACATTTAGGAAGCCAATCATGCAATGAAAAATGTCATTCAATTAAATAGCGATGGAGACAAAATTAATATAAGTGCCCTTCCTTGGTTATTAACAGAGTAGGAAAGCAATGCTATAAAAGAAGTCATACAAAAAATTCGATTTCCCACAAGATTTGTTATGAACATAAACAATATAATAACAAAGAAAGGTGAATTTGGGTCAGGGATGAAAATGCATGATTGGCATACCTTCATTAAGGTAATTATTCTGGTATATTATATACACTTGTATAATGCATGTACTTTTCAGTGTGTTATGTTTACTACTTTTGAAAAATAATGAAAAGATCATTTTATAATTGTTTAGGTACATTCTGCCTCTATCTCTCCCGGACAACTTTTGACAACAATCTCAAGAAAGTTATATATGATCTTGGAAAATACATGAGGTAAGTAGCGATATTTTGTTCAATTTGTTGTATACATCTTATAATTTTTATTTGTTTTACTTGTTATGTAATATATTGTATATTTTTGTTAAATCTCGTTAATATATTTGTGCCTTGAATCACTTGTAGATGGTTTTCATCTAAATAAATCCATAAAGAAGATATAAATTATTGAAAGAGAAAAATTCCTCGTCTAATGTGTGAAATGAAAAGTGTCTACCTTTGACATTTTTCAATGCACAAGAACACTACCTCATACACCAAGTTGAGGAGATTGAATTATGTGGACCTATACACACAAGGTCAATGTGGATGGTTGAGAGGCACTTGAAATTTTTGAAGGCTTTGGTTAGACAAAGAGCACATCCTAAGGGTTCTATGGTGGAGGGATATATGGTATACCAGACCATGGTGTACATTAGTGAATATCTTCCTAAGTTTGGCAAAGATCCATGTGAATGCATTTGGGATCCAAACTCCATTAACAAATTCAAAGGGAGTACCTGATGGGGAAAGGTGGATTGAGGAGAGTGAGGTAATTATAAGATGGTCATGGAGATTAATTGGAATACATTTCACATTGGTTTTTATGTATATTGTACTTATTTATTTTTTAATCTTCAATATACATCTATTATAAATTAAGATCGTATATACCGTGGTATTTAACTAATTATACGTCGTTTGTAATTTTTATTTATTTTATACAATTGGTCGAGAGTGGGATGCACTACATTTGTACATCACAAAAATATTGATTGGATGATGGTATGGATTGAACGATGTCAACAATCAGTTTGCATTACATAGGGAAGGTGTGGCTTCATTGGTTAAAAGCTCATGTAATGGAGATTCCAATGTTACACAAAGGGAAATTGATTTAGCATATGGTTTAAGAGATAAACAGGTACGTATAAATATATTTATCACCCATATTATTTAATTATTTTCAATTATATTAATGTATATATATGTTGAGATTGGTTTCTTTGAATACATTCGGCCAACAATAAATATGTTTATCAACTAACGATATTGCAATAATTTTTACATGTTTGACATATTGCAGGTGAAACACCACAAGGCTATGTGGTGCAATGGTTGTAAATTTTGAATCAAAATGTTGGGTGACATGAAGAAAACTTGTGATTTTGGTATAACTATAGTCTCAACTGACTAATGTTTTCATCTAGAAGCATACATCCAAAAGTCTTAGAAAATCGATACTATGGATTTTGGATGATATACTTGAGTGTGACTTTAAGTCCTTCAAATTAATTATGTTCATGTCCTATGGTATAGGCTATGATTGAATGAAAATGATCTTGAGAGAGAACTATTATTGAACATGATAATAGATTTACCATGGTTAATACAAGGTTGATCGAGCAAGCTGGAAATATGACCTATGTTCTTCCAAGCCAATGTGAGCAGGTATTTTACTCGAGAGGTTCTAGGTAAATCGGGTTGGTCATTTGTTGTTAGACATGATCCAAGAGGAAGGACGGTAAAGAATAATGTGGTGGAAGAAAGAAGATACCAAAGAAATAGAAGATGATCTGAGATGATGATCCAGGATCAATAGTTAGTTGATGATGTCCCTAATAGAAGATGTCGAAGAGGAGGAACTAGATCATGATGATGTAGGAGTTAATGTTCATGAAGATGATATCTTTGTGGATGATGACATTATCAAAACTGATATCGATGATGATGATGATGACCAATCCTTACAATGTTGAATCTGGATCAGATGATACAAACAAAGAGTTGGATGAAGAAGAAGATCAATGACATTGAAATGTATGAGTTATGTGATTATATTATCTATTTGATATTAATTTCTTGATAGAATTATATTTGACTTATGTCGTTACATAATTAATTCATGATGTTTTTAAATTTTTATGCCATTACATAATTAATTTAATGATGTACTTTTTAATGTTTGAAAGGTCAAAAAATTAAAACATTTCAATAGTGATGTTAACAACCTTGAAATTAGTGTGTTTTATGTTTCATGTGATCATAAGAGATTAAAAAGTCATTTGTAGAGGTGGTTATTCAGTGGTTGAAATGTAAAGGCCTTGAAAAGGCATACATTGATCATTGTAATGGTTGTTGATGGTTGAGGATTTAAAATACAAGCTCTTGACATTCAAAAAGTTGTGTTTTTCTTCTAAATTTTTGTATTTTTCTTGTTATGCAGCACCATACACTCACATGTAGCCATATTTTGATGTGAAATCAATTCTAGGTCATGAAGATATGTGTTAGCTTTTATTTGAATCTGATTTGAGGGCTTAAGGTGTTCATTTGAGTTAGAAAGATTCATTTCTTTGCATATAGCCCGGTTACCCTATTTTTGAGGGTTTCGTAGTCCAAACATGATTTAAAGGGGCTCTTACACTTTTTGTGATTACTGTAGCTTCTGTAAGAAGCCCCATGGATACTATTGTAATTGTAGGATGCATGAATAGGGCATAGGATGAGAAATAAAGAAAGTATATATGTTGTCATCAAGAGTTTTGTGAAGAAAAGCATGTGCAATGAGAGGTACTTTCTGGCCCGATGCTTGTTTGATGCTTCATTTTATATAAGAAGGATTTCAAGGCTAGAAATATGGGTTAGCAAGTTAGATATTTTTTGGTCGAGTCTAGGTAGAGTTGCAGAGCAAATTGTAAAGTTTGATGGTTTTAAGGAAAATGCAATTTAGGTTTTGAATCATTTTGTAGTAGGTTTTGAATTCATGGGGATTTGATGTTTTATGACAGTACTCGCATTTGAATTGAAATTATTAATTCAAACTCATGTCTCTCCATTGTAAATGCATATCTGAATTTTGAATAAGATAATCAAGGGTTGTCTCATTCATCTCACTCTTGTGGTGTGTATGATTTATGTTTTGGCTTTAATTCAAGGAAATAATTAAAATGCTTGAATGGGATTGTAGGTGGATATGTTTAGTATAAATATTTGATAAGTAGTATTGGGTTATAATGCATGTTGATGAAATTGTAAAGCAATGTTCTCAAGGATCTTATATGTTATGCATTAAATCTATCATAAACCCTTAGATGTTTATGAATTTGACTCCCTCAATGGATATATGGCATTGATATAAGTTGTACTAATTTGTATGGTTCAGTTTTTTGTTTGTCTTTACCTAGCACTTGCTACAAATTGTAAATCAATGACTATTTTACACTGTGGAATGTGTTGTAGTTATCTCATACTCCAAATAGTTGATATTACTGATGAACAACCAATTCTATTCAATATTATGCTATTATGTTGAGCTATTAAATGAGATTATATGTTGTTAATGTTGTTTAAAATAATGGTGCAGAGGTTGTAAACGCATTAAGGGATCACCCTCCTAGGTCTTGTAGAGCTCAAAGCGTAGGAGGTCTTTAAAATCCTCATCAATTGGTCTAGGTCCTTTGAGTTGCCCTTGATTGGAATTGGAAATTCCATAGGTAAATTAGAAGACCAACCTAGTTACAGTAAAAGCAACCAATAGGTAGATGGATTCAGTGAGAGAGAGAGGGAGGGAATGGGAGAGAGATAGAGGATGGGGGTTAAGAATTGGGGGAGGGAGATAAGAGTGAGTGGTGAGTGAGAGAGACTTGAGAGAGGGAGAGAGGGGAGTAGGAGGGTGAGACTTAAGAGAGGGAGAGGGAGGAATTTTGGGGAGAGAGAGATGAGGGTAGAGGGTTTAGGGGTTTAGAGTTTAGGGTTAATAGTTTAGGTTTTAGGGTTTAAGAAAGGAAAGAGGAGAGAGATAGAGGGAGTGAGTGAGAGAGAGACCTGAGAGAGGGAGAGGGGAGTAGGAGAGGGAGGGAGTGGGAGAGAGATAAAAAAGGAGTAGAGGGTTCTTGTAGAGGAGTAGAGGTTTAGGGTTTAAGTTTAAGGGTTAATAGTTTAGGGTTTAGGGTTAAAATTAGAGAGAGATAGAGGGAGAGAGAGAGAGAGAGAGAGAGAGAGAGAGAGAGAGAGAGAGAGAGAGAGACAGAGAGAGAGACCAGAGGGAGAGGGGATAGGAGGGAGAGTCGAGAGAGAGAGAGAGGGAGGGAGTGGGAGAGAGATAGAGGGTAGAGGATTTAAGGATTTAAGGGTTAAGGGTACAGGGATAAGGGTAGAGTGGGGAGACTTAGTTTTGAGAGAGAGAGAGAGTTAGGAGGGGGAAGGGAGAGGGAAAGAGGGGAGGATGGAGAGAGAGAGAGACCTGAGAGAGGGATTGGTGCTAGGATGGAGAGACTTCAGCAAGAGAGAGAGGGAGGGAGTGGGAGATAGATAAAGGGAGAAAGGGTTAAGGGTAGAGGGTAGAGGGTTTAAGTGTAGGGTTTAAGGGTTAAGGGTTTAGGGTTTAGGGTTTAAGGGTAGAGGGGAGACACATAGAGGGAGTGAGTTAGAGTAGAGAGAGACCTAAGAGAAGGATAGGGGGTAGGAGGGAGAGACTTGAGAGAGAGAGAGAGAGAATTAGAGGGTAGAGAGGGTTTAGGGTTTAGAGTTTAAGGGTTAAGGGTTTAAGGTTTAGGGTTAAGGGGTAGAGAGAGAGAGAGAGAGAGAGAGAGAATCCTGAGAGAGGGAGAGGGGTAGGAGGGAGATACTTGAGAGAAAGAGAGAGGGTAGAGGGTAGAGGGTTTAAGGGTTTGGAGTTTAAGGGTTAAGGGATTAGGGTTATGGGTAGAGGGGAGAGAGATAGAGGATTTAAAGTGAGAGAGAGGGAGTGGGAGAGAGATAGAGAGTGGGGCTAAGGGTGGGGGAGGAGATAAGATTGGGTGAGGAGAGACCTGAGGGAGAGGGAGAGGGTGGGAGGGTGAGACTTGAGGAGAGAGAGGAAGAGGGAGGGTGGGATAAAGGGTAGAGGTGAAGCATTAGAATTAGAATTATAAGGGTTATAGTTTAGGGGTTAGGGTTTAGGAGTTTAGGGTTTAGGGTAGAGGGAGAGAGATAGGAGGGAGACCTCAGAGGGGGAGGGGGGTAGGAGGGAGAGACTTGAGAGAGAGAGAGGGGAGAGGGTTTAAGGGTTTGGAGTTTAAGGGTTAAGGGTTAATGTTTTATGGTTTAGGGTTATGCGTAGTGATGGAACTTCAAAGTTTTTTTCTTTGTGTTCTATTTTATCCTACCTTGTGTCTCTGGTCATCTATGGTGTTTGGGAAAATCCCAAGGTTCGGGTCTTACCTTCATCTTCATGTAAAACCCTAGTGTTCATCTTACACCTTGGATGGGATCTATTTGGCCGTTACTTTTTTAGAAGGTTTTAAAATGACTTAAGCCCCATCGCTTCATCTAGGTTGGGGCCCCTTTTGTTTTATCATTTTATTTCCTTCGTCTGACTTTATTTTTCCTATGTATTTTGTTGGTCCTATCTTCCCTTGTTAAAACAACTTATGTCATTGTTTGTCATTAGCATAGTGATGCCCCCTTATTTCTTTAGAGGAGAGGGCCCAGTAGTCATGTAGGCTAACTTTCTCAACATGTAGCAATTAACTGGAATATTGTAGAACCTTCATTTTTTTTTTGAAATGTAGACTGGTTTCGTATTTATCTATAACTAAGGTTTAGAGGCATGACTCATCATGCAACTCGCTACATCGGCAGATCTTTTGAGAAGTGTCTAAAATTTGACTTTTTAAAGGTTCGACCAAAACTTAATCATGGAACCCCCAATAGTTGAACAAAAAAATATCATTTGTTGCTTGTAGAATATCATATTTTTATTTAAATTAAAATTAATAGACAACCTAAGTGGACCAAATACTTATTGATAACCATAAATCTTTGATATTTATACCTTTTATATTCAACACATATGGACTAATAGTTGAACACAAAAAATCTATTTGTTGTTATAAAAACAACACATAATTATTTAAAATACAACTTATATTGAACAAAAATGGACCAATAGTTGAACACTAAATTTTTGAAAATCCTTCACATTTAATGGGAAAATACATGTTATTTATTGTGCTCACCTTTTATATTTGTGATAGGAAAACTATTAATATAAAATTATCCAATGCTTGTACATTGCTACCCCAATTGTTGTACACATAAGAACAATATTTTTTCACTATGATAACAATAGTTGTTTAAATGAGTGTCTTATTTTATTAAATGAGCATTTTATTTTTTAAATGATATACTTATAGTGGAGAGTTATGATATTTTATTTGAAGCAAAAAAATAATTATTTCACTTCTTCATGAATGTATTTATGTTTTTTCATATAATATTTAGAGGTTCTCATGTGTTCAAGTATGGGTCCATTTTTTATCAACATTTGGTTTTTTGTTTATTTAGATTTTGACTGTTTATTTACAATATATAGTATAAATATGTGGTAAGACTGGGTATTATCATCACGATTGAGTGCACGACTATTGGACCCCACATGACTACTGGGCCCACTCCCCTAATAATTTTTTTTATTTTGCAAAGGGACAAGTTTGCATGGTTGTAGATCAATCATCGTGTGATCTCAACCATTCCCCGCCATCCTGTGATGACCCCACCACACTGTCTTTGTTGATCGCGATATCATAGGCGAGCACCACGTGTCTCATCTGGTGAAGTTGAAGGAATGATAAATAATTTGATGTGTCTTTAATACATTATGTCGCAAGTTACTAAAGCAATTATAAGATGCACGTGTTTTAAATAGTCGGAGATGTTATAATCTTAGTAGAAAGGTGCTCGATGGTTAATAACAAGGCTGGAAATTGTGTTGAATGAGAAAGATTATCGATGGTTGAGATCCACGGTTACCCGCCATCGCATGATCAAAAGTTGCACGGTCTTTATTGATTATGATATCACAGGTGAGCACCATGTGGATCTCCTTGGAAATGAGTAGTATGGTGGATCCCTTATTTCCATGATGGAGACTATGTCAGTTTGCTTTGAAGGAAGCCATCTGATGATCTAACCAAGGTGAAGGATCGATGACTAATATTTGAATCTGCATCAAATGCGACTAGAGCCATTTGTGGAGCATGTGAGTAAGCTTTAATGGTGGCCATGACATCTACTGCCATGGTTTGATTGAAATAAGGCAACTATTCTTCTACTTTTGGTATCACAAAGCATCCAAAACATCTTAAATGGGGATTGTAGATGGATATGTTATGTATAAGGATTTGATAAGTAGTATTGGGTTAGAATACATGTTGATGAAATTGTAAAGTGATGTTCTCAAGGATCTTATATGTTATGTGTTAAATCTATCATAAACCCTTAGATGTTTATGAATTTGACTCCCTCAATGGATATATGGCACTGATGTAAGTTGTACTAATTTGTATGGTTCAATATTTTGTTTGTCATTACCTAGCACTTGCTACAAATTACAAATCAATGACTATTTTACACTGTGGAATGTGTTGTAGTTATCTCATGCTCCAAATAGTTGATATTACTGATGAACATCCAATTCTATTCATTATTATGCTATTATGTTGAGCTATTAAATGAGATTATCTGTTGTTGTTAATATTGTTTATGATAATGGTGCAGAGGTTGTAAACACATTAAGGGATCACCCTCCCAGGTCTTGTAGAGCCAAAATTTTAGGAGGTCTTTAAAATCCTCGTTAGTTGGTCCAGGTCCTTCGAGCTACCCTTGATTGGAATTTGAAATTACATAGGTAAATTAGAAGAACAATCTGGTTACAGTAAAAACAACCAACAGGTAATGGGGAGAGAGATAGAGGGATTCAGTGAGAGAGAGAGGGAGGGAGTGGGAGAGAGATAGAGGGTAGAGAGTTAAGGATAGAGGGGAGGGAGATAAAAGTGAGTGAGAGAGAGAGAGACTTGAGAGATGGAGAGGGGTAGGATGGTGAGACATGAGAGAGAGGGAGGGAGTGGAAAAGAGATAGAGGGTAGAGGATTAAGCGTAGAGGTAGAGCGTTTAAGGGTTTAGAGTTTAAGGGTTAATGGTTTAGGGTTTAGGGTTAAAGTTAGAGGGGAGAGAGATAGAGGGAGTGAG
>VDFB02193867.1:314848006-314868153 GCA_007258455.2 Sequoia sempervirens
CTCTATCTCTCTCCCCTCTACTTGTTGGTTATTTTTACTGTAACCAGGTTGGTCTTCTAATTTACCTACGGAATTTCCAATTCCAATAAAGGATGGCTCGAAGGACCTGGACCAATTGACGAGGATTTTAAAGACCTCCTACACTTTGGGCTCTACAAGACCTGAGAGGGTGATCCATTAATGTGTTTACAACCTCTGCACCATTATTGTAAAATAACAACAACAGATAATATCATTTAATAGCTCAACATAATAGCATAATACTAAATAGAATTGGTTGTTTATCTATAATATGAACCATTTGGAGCATGAGATAACTACAACACATTCCACAGTGTAAAATAGTCATTGATTTGCAATTTTTAGCAAGCGCTAGGTAAAGAAAAACAAAATACTGAACCATACAAATTAGCACAACTTACATCAGTGCCATATATCCATTGAGGGAGTAAAATTCATAAACATCTAAGGGTTTATGACAGATTTAACACATAACATATAAGATCCTTGAGAACACTGCTTTACAATTTCATTAATATGTATTCTAACCCAATACTACTTATCAAATCCTTATATAGAACATATCCACCTACAATCCCCATTTAAGATGTTTTGAATGCTTTGTGATACCTAAAGCAAAAGAATAGTTGCTTTATTTCGATCAAACCATGGTAGTAGATGTCATGGCCACGATTAAAGCTTACTCATGCGCTGCACGAATGACTCTAATCTCATTTGATGCAAATTCAAATATTAGCCATCGATCCTTCACCTTGGTCAGATCATCGAATGAATGCCTTCAAAGAAAACTGACATAGTCTCCATCATGGCAGTAAGGGGCCCACCATACAACTTGTTTCCAAGGAGATCCACATGGCACCTGCATGTGATATCACAATAAATAAAGACCTCACAACTTTTTTATCACACGATGGCGGGAAACTGTGGATCTCAACCATCGGCAATCTTGTTCATTCAACACAATCGCCAACCTTGTTATTAACCATCAAGTACCTTTCTACCGAGATTGTAACATCTCCATTGATTTAAAACATGTGCATCTTATAACTGATTTAGTAACCTGCAACATAATGTATTAAAGACACATAAAAGTATTTATCATTCATTTAGCTTCACTGGATGAGGCATGTGGTGCTCACCCATGATATTGCGATCAACAAAGATAGTGTAGTGGGGTCATTGAGGGATGGTAGGGAACAACTAAGATCACACGACGATTTATCTACGGCCATGTAAACCTGTCCCTCTGCAAAATAAAAATATTTATTAGGGGAGAGGGCCCAATAGTCGTGCGGGGTCCAATAGTTGCACACTCTATCATGATGATAATACATAGTCTTACCACATATTTATACTATATATTATAAATAAACAGTCCAAATGTAAATAAAGAAAAAAACAAATGTTCATAAAAAATGGACCCATACTTGAACACATGAGAACCTCTAAATGTTATATGAAAAAAGCATAAATACATTCATGAAGAAGTGAAATAAGTATTTTTTTGTTTCAAATAAAATATCATAACTCTCCACTATAAGTATATCATTTAAAAAATAAAATGCTCATTTAATAAAATAAGACACTCATTTAAACAAGTATTGTTATCATAGTGAAAAATATTGTTCTTATGTGTACAACAATTGGGGTAGCAATGTACAAGCATTGGATAATTTTATATTAATAGTTTGTCCTATCACAAATATAAAAGGTGAGCACAATAAATAACATGTATTTTCCCATTAAATGTGAAGGATTTTCAAAAAGTTTTAGTGTTCAACTATTGGTCCATTTTTGTTCAATATAAGTTGTATTTTAAATAATTATGTATTGTTTTTATAACACCAAATAGATTTTTTGTGTTTAACTATTAGTCCATATGTGTTGAATATAAAAGGTAGAGATATCAAATATTTATGGTTATCAATAAGTTTTGGTCCACTTAGGTTGTATATTAATTTTAATTTAAATAAAAATATGATATTCTACAAGCAACAAATGATATTTTTTTGTTCACCTATTAGGGGTTCTGTTAGCTCTCAAAAACGAAGGTTTGAACCACGAAATGTTGCCAAGCTTTCACAAAATTTTAGGGTAACATAAAAGGTCAAGAGATTTTGGACCTTCTACTCTTCAGGTGCTGCTAGACCTAGGTGGGTGTACCTATTTGAATGATGCATACTTGACTTATGATTATCTTGCATGCAATAATTTGTCCATGATGGCAAATGAAAGTGGACAAAGAAAATCAAATTTGGTATAAATTGTATACCAATATTCAAAACTAAACCCTAATATGTTCGGTTAACAAATATAAAAACATGAGTGAAACTAAAGAATGAAAACAAAAAGACCAGTGCCTTATAGGGTATGCAGAGTCAAGAAAAATCTGAAACAAGTACTTCGTTCTGGTAGACATTCAAGTTATTTAGCATTTATTTGGTTTATAGCTTGTATAAACATGCAAGGTTATTATTATTGATTTCTTCTTAGTTATCCAATTGACATTCTCTGATTACTATGATCAATTTAAAGAATTTAATCTTTACTAGAAAGAAACAACTAATTGACCATACAAATGTAGCAAATGTCCACTGAAAAACTGGATATAAACTTGTTACACGAATTCAAATAACCAAAAAACATCATATAGGAGACAACTTCAATAATGCTTTCAATGAACACCATTAAAAACCAGTACTAGAAATAATTGCACCATTGTATTAGATTTCAATTGATATCTCCATGATTTTACATATGCAACACAGTCTCATCTTTGCCAAAAAATTGTATTCTACTATATCCCCGCTATCCTCTATCCTATTATGCTTATCGCACCCATTTTGTTTTCAAAACAAACATTTATACATTGAGAATACGAAAGGACGCATCCTTTCAGAAATGGGAAATATCATATTTTCCAAAACAAAAGATAGAGGATAATTAGGCTCTATTTAGCCACAAGTGAATTTTAGCGAGGTGATCCAAATAATCCTGACACTCGTATGTGTCCGCATCTCCAACAACATTCTGGATCGTGATTTCCATCTTGACCATCTCCTCATTGTGCTCGCTCACTTCCTCCAATGCTATATCCTCTACAAAAGCTAGCCTCATGACTTCATTCAATATTGACTCACATTCACTTTTCCATCTGGTGGCATCCTTCACTTCCCCTTTGTCATCAAAAAATGTAATCAGAGTCTTCTTGGCAGCATCAATCAACCCCTGTTCATCCCCTTGTAGCTCATCATGGAAGTTTCAAAGGCGATTGATAATATGATTTGTAGCTTCAAGTGTTGCACAATTAGAAACATCACTTTGGGCCAGTTCATGAAACTTCTCCATAATTCATCCATCCATTCTTGTATGCTCGTTTAATGCAGCCAGAGTATGAGAGTATTTTCCCCATAGTTTATTTAACCAAGATGTCAAATTATCCTACCTCTTCTTGAAAATTGCTGCAATTGCATCATGCTTTCCCTAGGAATAAGCACTTGATCCTACCCAATGATCTTTTTCCTGAGAGCTTTCTCCTTGAGTGAGCACTTTGGTTGGCCCCTTTGAAATACCAACGAAATCTTTCAGTCCCTCATTCTCTCTAACCATTCTTTCATTATTCGCCTTGTACATTTCTCTTTCTTTTATCAGCATCTGGATCTGTGCCTTATTCAATTTTGCAATATTGACCCCAATTTCAGCAGTAGCCACAGGATCAGCCTCTCCAACCTTTAGGGTCATGACATGGCCAAATTTCTTCTCTGTGTCAATCACCACTAATTTTCTATGGGGTGGGTATAATGCCCAAATCATCAGTGACCCTTCATCAGTATTGTACTTGGAGCCTGCATACACCTTTGTTACCTTTTCCTTGTCAAGCTTATGTGTAGCATTACTATCCTTCAAGAAACTATCAAAAACTAATGCAGAATTCAAATCAAGTCTAGGAAAGATCATGACACCAGCACTTTCCAACATTTTCCTCCCCTTTTCAAGAGTCATATTTGTCATTTCATCATCCACACACTTTCTCAATTGACCTAGTAATTGCTCCTCATTCCCTGAGGTGACATCATCAACATTCTCTCTTATTTCCTTCCCCTTCTGCTTATACAAGAATGCTTTGAATTCTGGGGAATTTATGAATTCATCATCTAATACAAATTATCTATATTCCATATGCCTTGCATCAACATCACCACTTTCTATACTTTGTTCTCTGGTTGGGAAAACATACTGTTGAGTCCTCAACCTGGATACCTTTTCTGGTTTTCCCTATGGGACATTATCCCTTGGTGTTTCCTCCCCTCCAAAAGACAATTGCTCTATTTCCTATAGCCCTTGGTTATACCTTTCAACTACCATTTCAGCTTCATCTTCATCTAAATTTCTGATCATATCATCAAAAGGATAGGGTACATGTTGATACCCTCCAAAGTTAATCTTCTCTTTGGCTGAATTGATATATCCTTTAGGGTCAAAGTTCTTCTTGGGTGATCCTCTCTTCATATTATAATGCAACAATCTATCAAGGATCGAATTGTATCCTTCCTTAGCCAAAACAATGAATTCACCAAAACACAATGTACTAGGCATAAAAGCCTGCTTCCCAAAAGAGCTGAAATGCATCACGCTGCAGTAATCCATCTGTTTGACAATTTCCAAATATGCAACTCTGTTTGGAACTGTCCTTGGTGGAATGAAAGGGTCATCTTCAAATCCATATACTCTTATCACTGTAGCTCCCTCCAAACAATACCAATCTCCCTAGGTATGATCAATTGGCCCATTGATATCTTTTGGCAATAGGAATCTCTTAATCTCATTAGTCAATGAATAATTACAACGATACTTATACAATCTATACAATGTTTTCACAAAATGTTCTTCAAAATGGATGAAACTAGAATTAGCAAACTTGTTGTCCCAAATAGCAATCCACAACTGAACAGGCAATGCTTCACCCTCCTTACCAATTTGAGAAATTCTCATTTCTAGAGGCCATACTCCTGTCCAAAGTATAACACCAAGTGCATAAACAATGAATAGTGTCTGAGATGAACAATAGAAGCTCCACCTTTGATGGTCATCAATCCTAAATCAAGCTCCCTAGAAATGTATGAGGCATAGTCAAATGGCCTAGAATTGTGCTACTGGATATCTGCTGTGATAATCATTGGCACAATTGACATGAATTATGGGGCATCCATTTCCAACACCTGACACACTGAGAAATATGTGTACTTCATATAGGGCTCAAACAAGTCCACATGATAAGGAGGCCCCTCACTATCTTGCAAAGGATTTGGCTTGCTACCTTGTTAAATCATGTGAATTGGCAACCTCCAACCCTTATAAGTAGTATCCATTCTTGAAAATTCTTTCTCCAATTCTTCACAACTGATCTCCTCATTGTAGAACCCTTCTAATTTAAAAACCTCACCTATTGCTTCTTTTGACACATATATCTGTGGTTTCCCAGATGGGTCACATATAGCCTTATGTTTTGGATCATAATGATCTGCAAGCAATTTTACCAGTTCTGCATTCACAAATACATTAGGGCACACTAGTTTCCCTACATTCAACTTCAAAGGATTACAGACTGGTTCAAAACGGTTTCTCGTATGATAGTGAAAACTGAAAAGTTCATACCCTCTTATGGCAGTCCAAACATCACCTATGAACTTGCATTTATCATCTAACTTATCAACATCTACCCTAAGTTGTGCGGAACTTCTGGCTTTAGGTCCTAAACTAGGTAACTAGTCAATAAGATCTTGGTTTAACCTTCGTTTAGTGCCCTCATGCTCTGTATCAACCTTTTGTTTCTTTCCTTTTGACTGACTACTCTCACCAAGCTTTCTACCCTTGGATTTTCTAGTACTGGAAGACTCCAGTCTTCAAGACTACAAAACTTAAAATTAGAAAGCTGAGATGCAATTACTTACAGTATTCTGCTCAAGCTCCTTAGATTGAAAGATGTCTCGGTTCTCTGCTCACCTTGCCAATTCTTCTGCAATCAATTTGGTACTGAAGAATTGATTAAACCTTCACTGTTATATCTCATCATGCCATTAATGAAGCATGAATGAGGACTCATTTGAAACTAGCACTGTTGCATCAGATGTCCTGTCGGTGAAAGATTTTGAAATTTGGGGTGAAGTCCTTTTGCAATGTTTACTTAACCTTTCGCCAAGACATTTTGTGGTCGTACCAACACCTGGAATCAAATTGATGACTACCGCTTCTGTTTTTCATGTCGCTGTTATAATTCCAAGTCAGGGAGATGTTCCATAGAGTTCGTTATGCTATAACGAGATATGTTCTTCAATACATTTTCCTATCGCTGAGATAAGATCACCCCTTTCGCTGATGAAAATAATCTTACCGATGAAATAAATTCCATCAGCAAGACTCTAAAAACTCAGAAAGACTCATATCGACACCAAATGTCTTACTGAACCCATTCCTCTAGATTACTTCATTCGGTAAGACTCTCCCCAAAATATTCAATTAGTAAAACCTTCACGTTTCGGTGAAACTCATGCTGATAACCTCTTTGCACCTTATTGGAAAGACCTACTACCTTCAATAGGACCTTACTCTGATAGTCTTCTGTTTGGCCAATACATCACTCCATGCGCTAGTCAATAAGACATGCTGACTTCGCCATGACATTACATCAATGCCTTAACCTTTTGCTGATATAATTCTTTTATATGCCGGTCGGCAAGAAAAAATACTTCGCCAAGACATTCTCTCGAATACCTTTAGCTTGGCTGATATACTTCCACATGCATCGGTCGGCGAGACACAATGTATTCGCTATGGCTTCACTCCGATGATGATTCCTTTACCGAAATGACTCATTTCTGTCGCCGAAAAAAAAATAGTGTCCTGCCAATAGTCTTGAACAAGCATACATTAGTGAAAAATACATAGGTCAGGGAGACTTTCACAATGTCTTGGCGATATGGGTAATATAATGGAATGTGAAAGACTAGATGGATTCAATTGGATCTTATGACAAAAAAAAAGCAAGACGCCATGAGGAGGGAACCTTATGCTTATGATGAGGACTTATTTTGGAAACTCATGAATGCAATTGACTGTAAAAATTTCAAAATTTTACAGTTCTAAGAGTGGCTCCGTCTGGGGATGAATGATAGCAAGATCATTCTAAGGATCCAAATTTCTGGGTGAGCAGACCAGACACAAGATGATGGATTTCATGAGCGAGGCAGTATGAATAGGAATACAAGTGACCCTACACTACTATACATGGAAAAATTTATTTCGAAAGAAGGAAAATCAGGATTGTCCATGTACTGGCAAGTTCTATTTCTTTTATTTCCTAAACTACTGTGCATGGAAAAGAAACTTAAAGAGGATCATCAAGAGTTGTCCATGCACTGGCAACCCTTAATCCTCTGTGTTACTCAAGAGAAAAATTGTTTCAAAAATTGCCCATGTACAGGCAATTCTTGATCTTCACCAGCCATATTCTGTAGATAGTATGAGTCTTCGCCTTTCTTTCCAACCACAAAAAAGGATCCCAGCCACAAACCTTCAAATTTACCATGCTTTCCCTTCTCCTGGCACCTTGCATTCCACATCAATACCAAATCACTTTCTTCAAATTTCCTATCCTTTACTTTTTTGTCAAATAGATATTTCATCTGTGTCTGTAACTTTATGTTTTGATTTTGGGCAACTCTCCTTATTTCATCAAGTTCAGCTAGTTGCTTCATTCTTTCCTCCATGGGTTCAGGAATATCCAAATCTTCTTGAAAGACAAATTTGTAGACTGGTAACAAATTCTGCAAAGGCATCCTAGCCTGTGTGCCATACACTAATTCAAATGGAGATTTCCCAATTGCCTTTTTTACTGTAATACTATTAGCCCAAATAGCCAGTCTTAACTTTGAATCCCAAGATTTCTTATTGTGACCTAAAATTCTTCTTATAATATTTAGAAGACTCTTATTGCTATATTTTGCTTGTCTATTAGCCCGTGGATGGTAAGGGGCTGCATAAGAAATAATAATACCATTTGAACTACAAATTTTTTTGAATTCATCTGATCTAAAACACATCCCATTGTCAGTGATCAACCTCAATGGCGTACCAAATCTGGTAATGATATTATCCATCAAGAATTGTGTCACCACCTTACTTGTAGCTTGTTTAGTTGGGATCGCCTCTACCCATTTGGTAAAATAATCAGTGGCTACCAGTATCCACCTATGTCCACCACTTGATTTTTCTTGTATCTCTCCAATGAAATCAATTCCCCATTGATGAAAAGGGGCATTAGCCTGCAAGGGCCGAAGTGGAAGAGCTCCTTGATACTTCAATTTTCCATAGAACTTATGGTAGGCTTCACATTTTCTCACATATGAAAAAGAGTCATTAAAAATATTAGGCCAATAATAACCTGCCCTGAGAATTTTATGCGTTGTTTTCTTTGCTGAGTAATGTCCTCCACAAACTCCTTCATGCATTTCACTCATGACATGTTTGGCTTGAAATTCATCCAAACATAACAATAGTATACCATCCCTATTCTTCCAAAATAGATCACCATGCATAAAAACATACTTAGATTCCTGCAACTTCAACATTCTTTTCTGGTTGTCATTCAATCCCTCTGGACACTTCATGTATTTAAGATAATGCATGATATATGTATACCATTGAGTATGCTCAATGCTTGCAATTGCATTTTCTTCTTCTACATTGCAAATTTGGTTTGCTTCAATATTCGCTTCTATCATCAACTTGGCCAAGCCCTGACCTCTTACCAATTTAGTAATTTGTACCTCCATATCAAATTATTGGATTTTGTTGATCCATTTGTATATTTTACCTTTTACTTCAAACTATGTCAGAATATCCTTGATAGCTGCATGAGGCACATAAGCAACCACCTTTGCTCCAACAAGATATGGCCTGGAAGCTTTTACAGCTTTCACTAGTGCAAATTCTTGTTTTTCCATTATATCATACTTTAATTCAAACCCCTGTAATGACTTACTAAAGAATGACATAGGCTATTCATAACCATCCTCATTTTTTTGTAACATAACAACAACAATAGTGTGCATTGAGGCGAATGAAAATATCTGAAAAGGCTTTGCAAAATCCAAAGATTTAAGAACATGAGCCTCCTTGACAGCTCATTTGATGGATACAAAAGCTTCCAAGGCTTTTGCAGTCCACTCTACCCTTTGTCCTTTCTTCAACATTTTTGATATAGGTTTAATAATCTCAACAAAGTTAGAAACAAATCTCCTAACAAAATTAATCTATCCAAAGAATGACTGTATTTCCTTAATAGTTTTAGGGACAGGAATTTTATCAATGGCCTCAAACCTTTCAGGGTCTATCCTAACCCCTTCCTTTGAAACAATATTCCCCAAGAGCTTACCCTTTGTGACTACAAAATGGCATTTCTTAGGGTTCAAGCTAATACCATATTCAATGGCTTTTATAAATACCTTTTCCAAATGATGAACATGATCTTTAAGACTTCTTTGAGTAGGCAGTGAGGTCATCTTGATACACCACCATGATGACATTGATCAAATCAGTAAATGCCACATCCATAGCTCTTTGGAAAGTCACCCCTGCATTAATGAGACCAAATGGAATTCTTATGTATACATATGTTCCCCAAGGAGTTGTAAATGTTGTCTTATATTGCTCAGACTCTTTGACCATAACTTGGTTATACCCTGAAAACCCATCCATCATATACAACAATTCACACCCTGTTACCTTATGCAATACAACTTCCATATTGGGTAAAGGATAATTATCTTTAAGGGATGCTATGTTTAGATTTCTGAAATCTACACACAACCTAATATCTCCATTCTTCTTTCTCATAGGGACCAAGTTTGAAACCCACGTTGAGTGCCTGATTGGTTTAATAATTCCACTGTCTCTGAGTTTTGCCAATTCCTCTTGCATTTTAGGATCCAAAGTTGGATTTATAGGTCTTTGCTTTTGTTTGAATGACTTAGCATCTGGCTTCAATGGTATCTCATGCTGAAACAAATCTTCCCTGTATGCTTTTAAATCTTCATAAGACTAGGCAAACACATGTTTATACTTTCTCAGCAATTCAATCAGCATTTTCCTTATTGTAGGGCTTATCTTTTTCCCTATGTACACCTTTTTTGGTGCCATCTCAGTTCCCAAGTTAATTTCTTCAATATCTTCCCTTTTAACTAGTGTTTGTTTCATGAGAGAGCGATCATTCCCATCATACACCCTCTCCAATGCCACTAAGCCTTTAGGAAGCTTATTTGTTTTGAGTTGTAAGATTTCTTTCCCAAAGACTATTTGCTTCCCATCCATTTCTTCAACAAAGGCATTGAAGTCGATCTCTTGGGATTCAAACTGATCTATACAGTGGAGGAACTTCAAAAGATCAGTATCATCATTAAAGACTTACCAACTATAAATTTTGCCAGGAACAGTAGGCCTTGTCTTGAATTCAATTTGTGACACCCCAGCCAATGTAATATCATCACTTTTCAATGCTACATTTGCTAGAAAATCTGCCATTATGTTCTTTGATCTATCTACCCATTCAATTGAGAAGGCATCAAACAACTCAATTGTATCCCATACAACATTTATGTACTGCTTCAATCTTTTATGTTTTGTTGCATACTTGGACCTGATTTGTGAAACAACCAACTCTGAATCTCCAAGAATAGCCAGCAACTTAATTTTATGTTTCATAGCTATATTCAGTCCTGTTAATAAAGTTTCATATTCCACCACATTGTTTGTACATTCAAATGCTAACAAGAATGAATACTTAAAAGTAATACCTTCTGGTGAAACAAATACTATCCCTGCTCCATTACCTTCTTGGCTGCAGGCTCCATCAAAGTACATCTTCCACACACCGTTGTAGTTCTGTGCAGCATGCTTCTCAATTGGATCACTATTGGTTAATTCTGGCTGGGCTGGTTCTATATTAAAACTCCCAAGATCAACATCACAAAAACAATTGATTTGACCTTGTGGTACACAATCAATAAGCTGGTTCATCCTCAGCTCTTTGTACAACTTCACCTCTTGGCCATTTACCATAATTGTTGCATAAGATAGATCAAACTGAACATTTCAACCAATTGCTGCCATCCACTGTCTTGATAAAAGCATACCAAATTGAGGAGTGTCTATTACTATTATATCAATATTAAGCAACTACCTTAACTTCAACATCTTTCATTATACCTACCACAGGAACATGTCAGTTATCCATTGCATAACATTTTCCTTCATATGTATCCACCCACATGCCTAGTTGTTTCATCACTCCTATAGGCATAATACTCATGGCAGCACCAGAATCTATCATGCAATTTCTCAACAATTTGTTATTTATGAGTAATGTAGTGAAAAAAGGATCAACTTGTGGAGGGCTTGTCAACACATTACTCAAGCAGATTTCTAGAATACTTACTTTATCTTGCTTATTTTTAGCAGCCATCTTATTTTCAGAATTTACATGTTTTTCATTTTCATTTGTTATCAATTGCACTGCACTGTCCCTGTATTCCTTAATTTTCATCATTTCAAGAAGTGGAACAGGCATCTTTACCTGAGACAAGGCCTGAGTGAAATAAAAAGAGGAACCTTCTGCCTTAATCATTTTCTTTTGTTCTGATGTTTCTCCTTTGTTCTCTTCCTTTCCTCTTTTACCTGGCTGATCAGTCTTTTGAATTTCTTTGCGTAATTCTTTCACTGCATCCTTTTGGACAGGCTTTTGTTTGCTTTCTTCATGTTGTTTGTTTTCAACTCTTTTCACAATTCCTTGTGTTGCCTTTTTCTCTTTCATGAAGATTCCCCTAGGAACACCTTCCTTCTCATTTACTATCCTATTTCTCAACCAGTACTTACTCTTTGCTTCTTCAACAACAGTGACAGTTAATCTCTCTATCTCCTCTTCAGTGAGTTTCCTCATGCTGCCCTGAGTAAGCATCTCATCAGAATGTTGCTCTATATAATCTTCTTCAAAATCAGAAAGGATCTGCTGCTTAGCCATGTGGAAATTGTATTTTTGATTTGAGACATCATACTCATAACGTTCATCTTCTGAAGACGAATATCTCTCCTCCACATGGTGAAAAGTGTTTGAAGTTAAATATAGTTTATGATCTTCTCCACTATTTCCCATCAACATTCCTTCCTCTTGCATTCTTTGGGCTACAACACAGTAATCTAGGGAATGTGGCTTATCACAAACTTCACAGAAATAACTGTTATTTACCATATAAGTTCCCTTCTTCCTCAATGGATCAGGTGTTTCTTTGTTTCCAGGCCTATCAGTTATAGGCTTTCCATCCTTCCAGTTTTTATTATAGGGCATGTCATGTAACCTCAGCCTCGACCTATCATTCCTATATGTGTTCTATTTATATTGATAACTATTGTTTTGTTGAGAAGCCCTTGGGTTTTCTCTCTTATCAATTATCCTAACAACCCTCCTATTGTTTTCAATTATCAATGTTGTCTTTTGAGCTTCAGCCAAGTCTCTTGGGAATTTATTTCTTAATTCATATCCTATTTTAGGATCGAATGCATTCAGGTAAACACTCAAAGCTACAGAGTCTGGCAACTTTGATCTAGGAGGAATTCTATTCTGTAACTTATTGAATTTTTGGTTGAAATCATAGATTGAGTCATTCTGATTTTTCTGAATTTGCATCAATTCGTGAAGAGTAGCATCAGGTGCACTTTGATTCCCATATTGCTCGAGGAATCGGTCCTGAAATATTTGGAGAGAATAAATTGAGGTTGTTGCTAGGCTATTGAACCAATCCCTAGATTCTTCAATAAGAGACATCATCAATAATCTCATATGAAAATCTTCATAAGGAACATCCAAATCCTGAATGAAAGCATTGAAACTCCTTAAATGATCCTCGACAGTGATTGCTTTACTCCCTGTAAACTTAGGCACCAGGCCTCTCTAGCTGCCATCCATAGGATAAGGGTACAACTAAAATCCTACCAAATCAAATTGTCTAATCATAGTGGTATACTGATGAGGAGGAGGGTTGGGTGGATATTGATACTGGTACATAGGGTTATTATATTGTGCATTTTGTTGTGGCACATGATGTTGACCAGGAGGTGGATGATTTGTATGTTGTGTGGGAATATGAGGTGGATGATTTGGCTATCTATATTGATTCCCAATTTGATGGTGAGGGATCCTTGGTGGTTCAGAATACCCATCACCATGATTACCTTGTTTATGAGGTGGTACATAATTTGAGGGGCAACCACCTATGTGAGGAATGTTCTGAGCTTTCTGCAGTTTGAATTCTCTCATTGCTTGTATCATTTGAGCTTTTTCCTACTCTTCCCTCTCCTTTTTTTGAGATTCAAACCGTGCTTTAACTTCTTCATAAGTTAAAGATTCATAATTTTCTTGAGGAATTTCTTGATCAGTGGGTCCCTTTTGATTACCTTCCATTGTTTGGTCATATTCATGCTGAATTTTGAGTCGTTCAGCTTCAAAATTAACATGCCACTTTGCCTATTTTTGAGGGTCGTAAAAAGGATTTCTTTGATCTTCTGGGGTACGAGGTTCTATAGTTGAATCATCTTTCCATGTATCATAACAGTTATATGTTTCACCATGAGGTATTGATGATTTGTCTTTGTTTGTCATGCACATGTCCTCACTTACCCCTTTACCCTTGTCAACCTTATCATTTTTGTATGTCCACTTACTACTACTAGCAGGAGCTCCAGAATGACCTCCCCTAAATTGAGATCTTCTTCCATTCATATTGCAATGTTTTATCAGAGTCAACACTCACTTTCTTAAAAGTGAAAAAAGATTGTTACTTGTTATTCCCAGCGGAGTTTGTATATAGGATTTCTGACTCTATGATTAAGGCATAGATTCTTTGTTACTCCCCAGTAGAGTCACCAATTTTTTAGCTCTCAAAAATGTAGGTTTGAACCACGAAAGGTTGCCAAGCTTTCACAACGTTTTAGGGTAACATACAAGGTCAAGAGATTTTGGACCTTCTACTCTTCAAGTGCTGCTAGACCTAGGCGGGTGTACCTATCTGAATGATGCATACTTGACTTATGATTATCTTGCATGCAATAATTTTTCCATGATGGCGAATGAAAGTGGACAAATAAAATCAAATTTGGTATAAATTGTATACCAATATTCAAAACTAAACCCTAATATGTTCGGTTAACAGATATAAAAATATGAGTGAAACTAAAGAATGAAAACGAAAAGACCAGTGCCTTATAGGGTATGCGGAGTCAAGAAAAATCTGAAACAAGTACTTCGTTCTGGTAGAAATTCAAGTTATTTAGCATTTATTTGGTTTATAGCTTGTATAAACATGCAAGGTTATTATTACTGAGTTCTTCTTAGTGATCCAATTGACATTCTCTAATTACTATGATCAATTTAAAGAATTTAATCTTTACTGGAAAGAAACAATTAATTGAGCATACAAATGCAGCAAATGTGCACTGACAAACTGGATATAAACTTGTTACACCAATTCAAATAACTAGAAAACATCATATAGGAGACAACTTCAATAATGCTTTCAACGAACTCCATAAAAAACCGATACCAGAAACAACTGCACCATTGTATTAGATTTCAATTAATATCTCCATGATTTTACATATGCAACATAGTCTCATCTTTGCCAAAAAATTGTATTCTATTGTATCCCCGCTATCCTCTATCCTATTCTGCTTATCGCGCCCTGTTTTGTTTTCAAAACATACATTTATACATTGAGAATACGAAAGGACGCATCCTTTCGGAAATGGGAAATATCATATTTTACAAAACAAAAGATAGAGGATAATTAGGCTCTATTTAGCCACAAGTGAATTTTAGCAAGGTGATCCAAATAATCCTAGCGCTCGTATGTGTCCACATCTCCAACAGCATTCCGGATCATGATTTTCATCTTGACCATCTCCTCATTGTGCTCGCTCACTTCCTCCAACGCTGTATCCTCTGCAGAAGCTAGCCTCATGACTTCATTCAATATTAACTCACATTCACTTTTCCATCTGGTGGCATCCTTCAATTCCCCTTTGTCATCAGAAAATGTAATCACAGTCTTCTTGGCAGCATCAATCAACCCTTGTTCATCCCCTTATAGCTCATCATGGAAGTTTCGATGGTGATTGATAATATGATTTGTAGCTTCAAGTGTTGCACTGTTAGAAACATCACTTTGGGCCAGTTCATGAAACTTCTCCATAATTCGTCCATCCATTATTGTATGCTCTTTTAATGCACCAGAGTATGAAAGTATTTTCCCCATAGTTTATTTAACCAAGATGTAAAATTATTCTGCCTCATTTTGACAATTGCTACAATTGCATCATGCTTTCCCTAGGAATAAGCACTTGATCCTACCCAATGATCTTTTGCCTGAGAGCTTTCTCCATGAGTGAGCACTTTGGTTGGCCCCATTGAAATACCAACTAAATCTTTCAGTCTCTCATTCTCTCTCAACATTCTTTCATTATTCACCTTGTACATTTCTCTTTCTTTTATCAGCATCTGGATCTGTGCCTTATTCAATTTTGCAATATTGACCCCAATTTTAGCAGTAGCCACAGGATTAGCCTCTCCAACCTTTAGGGTCATGACATGGCCAAATTCCTTCTCTGTGTCAATCACCACTAATTTCTTGTGGGGTGGGTATAATTCCCAAATCATTAGTGACCCTTCATCAGTATTGTACTTGGAGCCTACATACACCTCTATTACCTTTTCCTTGTCAAGCTTGTGTGTAGCATTACTATCCTTCAAGAAACTATCAAAAACTAATGCAGAATTCAAATCAAGTGTAGGAAAGATCATGACACCAACACTTTCCAACATTTTCCTCCCCTTTTCAGGAGTCATATTTGTCATTTCATCATCCACACACTTTCTCAATTGACCTAGTAATTGCTCCTCATTCCCTGAGGTGACATCATCAACATTCTCTCTTATTTCCTTCCCCTTCTGCTTATACAAGAATGCTTTGAATTCTGGGGAATTTATGAATTCATCATCTAATACAAATGATCTATATTCCATATGCCTTGCATCAACATCACCACTTTCTATACTCTGTTCTCTGGTTGGGAAAACATACTATTGAGTCCTCAACCTGGATACCTTTTCTGGTTTTCCCTGTGGGACATTATCCCTTGGTGTTTCCTCCCCTCCAGAAGACAATTGCTCTGTTTCCTACAGCCCTTGGTTATACCTTTCAACTACCATTTCAGCTTCATCTTCATCTAAATTTCTGATCATATCATCAAAAGGATAGGGTACATGTTGATACCCTCCAAAGTTAATCTTCTCTTTGGCTGAATTGATATATCCTTCAGGGTCAAAGTTCTTCCTGGGTGATCCTCTCTTCATATTATAATGCAACAATCTATCAAGGATCGAATTGTATCCTTCCTTAGCCAAAACAGTGAAGTCACCAAAACACAATGTACTAGGCATAAAAGCCTGCTTCCCAAAAGAGCTGAAATGCATCACACTGCAGTAATCCATCTGTCTGAAATTTCCAAATATGCAACTCTGTTTGGAACTGTCCTTGGCAGAATGAAAGGGGCATCTTCAAATCCATATACTCTGATCACTGTAGCTCCCTCCAAACAATACCAATCTCCCCAGTTATGATCAATTGGCCCATTGAAGTCTTTTGGCAACAGGAATCTCTTATTCTCATTAGTCAATGAATAATTACAAGGATACTTATACAATCTGTACAATGTTTTCACAAAATGTTCTTCAAAATGGATGAAACTAGAATTAGCAAACCTGCTGTCCCAAATAGTAGTCCATAACTGAACAGGCAATGCTTCACCCTCCTTACCAATTTGAGAAATTCTCATTTCTGGAGGCCATACTCCCAACTCCTGTCCAAAATATAACACCAAGTGCATCAACAATGAATAGTGTCTGAGATGAACAATAGAAGCTCCACCTTTGATGGTCATCAATCCTAAATCAAGCTCCCTAGAAATGTATGAGGCATAGTCAAATGGCCTGGAATTGTGATACTGGATATCTGCTATGATAATCATTGGCACAATTGACATGAATTCTAGGGAATCCATTCCCAACACCTGACACACTGAGAAATATGTGTACTTCATATAGGGCTCAAACAAGTCCACATGATAAGGAGGCCCCTCACTATCTTGCAAAGGATCTGGCTTGCTACCATGTTTAATCCTGTGAATTGGTAACCTCCAGCCCTTATAAGTAGTATCCATTCTTGAAAATTCTTTCTCCAATTCTTCACAACTAATCTCCTCATTGCAGAACCCTTCTAATTTGAAAACCTCACCTATTGCTTCTTTTGACACATATATCTGTGGTTTCCCAGATGGGTCACATATAGCCTTATGTTTTGGATCATAATGATCTACAAGAAATTTTACTAGTTCTGCATTCACAAATACATTAGGGCACACCAGTTTCCCTACATTTAGCTTCCAAGGATTACAGACTAGTTCAAAATGATTTCTCCTATTATAGTGGAAATTGAAAAGTTCATACCCTCTTACGGTTGTCCAGACATCACCTATGAACTTGCATTTATCATCTAACTTATCAACTTCTACCCTAAGTTCTGCAGACCTTCTGGCTTTAGGTCCTGAACCAGGTAACTGGTCAATAAGATCTTGGTTTAACCTTCGTTCAGTGCCCTCTTGCTCTATATCAACCTTTTGTTTCTTTCCTTTTGACTGACTACTCTCACCAAGATTTCTACCCTTGGCTTTTCTAGAACCAGAAGACTCCATTCTTCAAGACTACAAAACTGAAAACTAGAAAGTTGAGATGCAATTACTTACAGTATTCTACTCGAGCTCCTTAGACTGAAAGATGTCCCGCTTCTCTGTTCACCTTGCCAATTCTTCTACAATTAATTCGATACTGAAGAATTGATGAAACCTTCCCTATTATATCCCGTCGTGCCATTAATGAAGCACGAATGAAGGCTCATTTGAAACTGGCACTGTCGCATCAAATGTCCTATTGCTGAAATATTTTCAAATCTAGGGTGAAGTGCTTTTACAACATTTACTTAACCTTTTTCCAAGACATTCTATGGTCTTACCGACACCTGGAATCAAATTGATGACTACCGCTTCTATTTTTCATGTCGCTGTGAAAATTCTAAGCCGGGGAGATGTTTCATAGAGTTCATTATGCTATACCGAGATATGTTCTTCAATGCATTTTCCAGTCGCTAATACAAGATCACCCCTTTCGCTGATGAAAATAATCTTATCGATGAAATAAATTCCATCAGCAAGACTCTAAAAACTTGGAAAGACTCATACCAACACCAAATGTCTCACCGAACCCATTCCTCTAGATTACTTCATTCAGTAAGACTCTCCCCAAACTATTCAATCAGTGAAACCTTCACATTTCGGTGAAACTCATGCCGATAACCTCTTTGCACCTTATCGGGAAGACCTACTGCCTTCGATAAGTCCTTACTCTGATAGTATTATGTTTGGATGATACATCACTCCATGCGCTATTCGGTAAGACATGCTGACTTCATCGTGACATTACATCAATGCCTTAACCTTTTGCCAATATAATTTTTTTATATGCCGATCGGCAAGAAAAAATACTTCACCAAGACATTCTCCTGAATACCCTTAGCTTGGTCGATATACTTCCACATGTGTCGGTTGGCGAGAAACAATGTATTCACTATGACTTCACTCCAACAATGATTCCTTTGCCGAAATGACTCATTTCAATCGTCGAAACAAAAGTGTCCTGCCGATAGTCTGCAACAAGCATACATTAGTGAAAAATACATAGGTCGGGGAGACTTTCACAATGTCTTCGTGATATGGGTAATATAATGGAATGTGAAGGACTAGATGGATTCAATTGGATCTTATGACAAAAAACAAGCAAGATTCCATGAGGAGAGAACCTTATGCTTATGATGAGGACTTATTTTGGAAACTCATGAATGCAATTGACTTAAAAAATTTCAAAATTTTATAGTTCTAATAGGTTCCATGATTAAGTTTTGGTCGAACCTCTAAAAAGTCAAATTTTTGACACTTCTCAAAAGATCTTCTGATGTGGCATGTTGCATGATGAGTCGCACCTCCAAACCTTAGTTATATGTAAATAAGAGACTAGTCTACATTTAAAAAAAAATGAAGGCTCTACGATATTCTAGTCAATTGCTACATGTTGAGAAAGTTAGCTTGCATGACTATTGGGCCCTCTCCCCTAAAGGAATAAGGGGACATAACTAGGCCAATGAAAAAAAATGACATAAGTTGTTTTAACGAGGGAACACAGGACCAAAAAAATACTTAGGAAAAATAAAGTCAGGCGAAGGAAATAAAATGATAAAAAAAGGGGGCCTAGCCTAGACGAAGGAATGGGGCTTAAGTCATTTTAAAACCTTCCCAAAAAGTAACGGCCAAATAGATCCCATCCAAGGTGTAAGATAAAAACTATGGTTTTACATGAAGATGAAGGTAAAACCCCAACCTTAGGCTTTTCCCCAACACCATAGATGACCAGAGACACAAGGCTGGATAAAATAGAACACAGAGAAGAAAACTTTGAATTTCCATCACTACCCATAACCCTAAACCCTAAACCATTAACCATTAACCCTTAAACCATCTACCCTCTCTCTCTCTCAAGTCTCTCCCTCCTACCCCCTCTCCCTCTCTCAGGTCTCTCTCTCTCTCTCTCTCTCTCTCACTCCCTCCATCTCTCTCCCCTCTACCCTAAACCCTAAACCTTTAACCCTTAAACTCTAAACCCTTAAACCCTCTACCCATTATCTCTCTTCCACTCCCTCCCTCTTTCCCTCTCTCTCTCAAGTCTCACCCTCCTACTCCTTGTACCTCTCTTAGGTCTCTCTCTCACTCACTCACTCTTATCTCCCTCCCATCTACCCTTAACCCTCTACTCTCTATCTCTCTCCCACTCCCTCCCTCTCTCTCTCATTTAATCCCTCTATCTCTCCCCCCTCTACCCATAACCCTAAACCCTTAAACCTTAACCCTTAACCATAAAC
>VDFB02193867.1:314868253-314880329 GCA_007258455.2 Sequoia sempervirens
CCTCTATCTCTCTCCCCATTACCTGTTGGTTGTTTTTACTGTAACCAGATTGTTCTTCTAATTTACCTATGTAATTTCCAATTCCAATCAAGGGTAGCTCGAAGGACCTGGACCAACTAACGAGGATTTTAAAGACCTCCTAAAATTTTGGCTCTACAAGACCTAGGAGGGTGATCCCTTAATGTGTTTACAACCTCTGCACCATTATCATAAACAATATTAACAACAATAGATAATCTCATTTAATAGCTCAACATAATAGCATAATAATGAATGGGGTGGATGTTCATCCCGGTAATATCAACTATTTGGAACTGGGATAACTGGCCATTCCACAGGTGTAAAATAGTCATTGATTTGTAATTTGTAGCAGGATGAGGGAGTAATGACAAACAAAATATTGAACCATACATATTAGTACAACTTACATCAGTGCCATATATTCATTGAGGGATTCAAATTCATAAACATCTAAGGGTTTATGATAGATTTAACACATAACATATAAGATCCTTGAGGACATCACTTTACAATTTCATCAACATGTATTCTAACCCAATACTACTTATCAAATCCTTATACATAACATATCCATCTACAATCCCCATTTAAGATGTTTTGAATGCTTTGTGATACCAAAAGCAGAAGAATAGTTGCCTTATTTCAATCAAACCATGGCAGTAGATGTCATGGCCACCATTAAAGCTTACTCACATGCTGCACAAATGGCTCTAATCGCATTTGATGCAGATTCAAATATTAGTCGTTGATCCTTCACCTTGGTTAGATCATCAGATGGCTTCCTTCAAAGCAAACTGACATAGTCTCCATCATGGAAATAAGGGATCCACCATACTACTCATTTCCAAGGAGATCCACGTGGTGCTCACCTATGATATCATAATCAATAAAGACCGTGCAACTTTTGATCATGCGATGGCGGGCAACCATGGATCTCAACCATCGACAATCTTTCTCGTTCAACACAATTTCCAGCCTTGTTATTAACCATCGAGCACCTTTCTACTAAGATTATAACATCTCTGACTATTTAAAACACGTGCATCTTATAATTGCTTTAGTAACCTGCGACATAATGTATTAAAGACACATCAAATTATTTATCATTCCTTCAACTTCACCAGATGAGACACGTGGTGCTCGCCTATGATATCGCGATCAACAAAGACAGTGTGGTGGGGTCATCACAGGATGGCAGGGAATGGTTGAGATCACACGACGATTGATCTACGACCATGCAAACTTGCCCCTCTGCAAAATAAAAAAATTATTAGGGGAGTGGGCCCAGTAGTCATGTGGGGTCCAATAGTCGTGCACTCAATCGTGATGATAATACCCAGTCTTACCACATATTTATACTATATATTGTAAATAAACAGTCAAAATCTAAATAAACAAAAAACCAAATGTTGATAAAAAAATGGACCCATACTTGAACACATAGGAGACACTCTAAATATTATGAAAAAAACATAAATACACATTCATAAAGAGTAGAAATAATTTTTTTTCTTCCAAATAAAATATCATAACTCTCCACTATAAGTATATCATTTAAAATAAAATGCTCATTTAATAAAATAAGACGCTCATTTAAACAAGTATTGTTATCATAGTGAAAAAATATTATTCTTATGTGTACAACAATTGGGGTAGCAATGTAGAAGCATTGGATAATTTTATATTAATAGTTTTTCCTATCACAAATATAAAAGGTGAGCACAATAAATAACATGTATTTTCCCATTAAATGTGAAGGATTTTCAAAAAAATTTAGTGTTCAACTATTGGTCCATTTTTGTTCAATATAAGTTGTATTTTAAATAATTATGTGTTGTTTTTATAACAACAAATAGATTTTTTGTGTTCAACTATTAGTCCATATGTGTTGAATACAAAAGGTATAAATATCAAAGATTTATGGTTATCAATAAGTATTTGGTCCACTTAGGTTGTCTATTAATTTTAATTTAAATAAAAATATGATATTCTACAAGCAACAAATGATATTTTTTTGTTCAACTATTGGGGGTTCCATGATTAAGTTTTGGTCGAACCTTTAAAAAGTCAAATTTTAGACACTTCTCAAAAGATCTGCCGATGTAGCGAGTTGCATGATGATTCATGCCTCTAAACCTTAGTTATAGATAAATACGAAACCAGTCTACATTTCAAAAAAAAAATGAAGGTTCTACAATATTCCAGTTAATTGCTACATGTTGAGAAAGTTAGCCTACATGACTACTGGGCCCTCTCCTCTAAAGAAATAAGGGGGCATCACTATGCTAATGACAAACAATGACATAAGTTGTTTTAACAAGGGAAGATAGGACCAACAAAATACATAGGAAAAATAAAGTCAGACGAAGGAAATAAAATGATAAAACAAAAGGGGCCCCAACCTAGATGAAGCGATGGGGCTTAAGTCATTTTAAAACCTTCTAAAAAAGTAACAGCCAAATAGATCCCATCCAAGGTGTAAGATGAACACTAGGGTTTTACATGAAGATGAAGGTAAGACCCGAACCTTGGGATTTTCCCAAACACCATAGATGACCAGAGACACAAGGTAGGATAAAATAGAACACAAAGAAAAAAACTTTGAAGTTCCATCACTACGCATAACCCTAAACCATAAAACATTAACCCTTAACCCTTAAACTCCAAACCCTTAAACCCTCTCCCATCTCTCTCTCTCTCAAGTCTCTCCCTCCTACCCCCCTCCCTCTCTGAGGTCTCTCTTTCTCTCTCTCTCTCTCTCCCTCTATCTCTCTCCCTCACTTTCAACCTTAAACCTAAGCCAACCCCTGGCTATAGGCCTTAAACCCTCTACCCTCTCACGTTTCACCTCTACCCCTTATCTCTCTCCTCCTCCTTTTCCTCTCTCTCTCTCTCAAGTCTCCACCCTCCTACCCCCTCTCCCTCTCGGTCTCTCTCTCTCTCCCTCCAATCTTATCTCCTCCTCTACCCTTAGCCCTCTACTCTTTATCTCTCTCCTCCCTCCCTCTCTCTCCCTTTGAATCCCTCTGTCTCTCTCCTCTACCACCCCATGCCCTAATCCCTTAACCTTAAACTCCAAACCCATGAGCCTCTACCTCCTACCCTCTCTCTTTCTCTCCATTATCTCCTCCTGCCTCTCTCTCCAGGGATTCTCTCTCTCTCTCTCCTCTCTCTCTCTCTCTCTCCCCTCTACCCGCCCAACCTAAACCTTAAAACCCTTAACTTGTAAACTCCTAAGCCATAGAGCCCTCTACCATCTCTCTCTCTCAAGTCTCTCCCTCCTACCCCCTATCCTTCTCTTAGGTCTCTCTCTACTCTAACTCACTCCCTCTATGTGTCTCCCCTCTACCCTTAAACCCTAAACCCTAAACCCTTAACCCTTAAACCCTACACTTAAACCCTCTACCCTCTACCCTTAACCCTTTCTCCCTTTATCTATCTCCCACTCCCTCCCTCTCTCTCTTGCTGAAGTCTCTCCATCCTAGCACCAATCCCTCTCTCAGGTCTCTCTCTCTCTCCATCCTCCCCTCTTTCCCTCTCCCTTCCCCCTCCTAACTCTCTCTCTCTCTCAAAACTAAGTCTCCCCACTCTACCCTTATCCCTGTACCCTTAACCCTTAAATCCTTAAATCCTCTACCCTCTATCTCTCTCCCCTCCTCCCTCTCTCTCTCTCTAGGCTCTCCTCCTATCCTCTCACTCCTCATCTCTCTCCCTCTACCTTTAACCTAAACCCTAAACCATTAACCCTTAAGCTCTAAATTGTAAACCCTCTACCCTCTATGCTTAACCCTCTACCCTCTATCTCTCTCCCACTCCCTCCCTCTCTCTCTCAAGACTCTCTCTCCTACCCCCTCTCCCTCTCTCAGGTATCTCTCTCTCACTCACTCCCTCTATCTCTCTGCCCTCTTCCTTTAACCCTAAACCCTAAACCATTAACCCTTAAACTCTAAACCCTTAAACCCTCTACCCTCTATCTCTCTCCCACTCCCTCCCTCCCTCCCTCTCTCTCTTAAGTCTCACCCTCCTACCCCCTCTCCCTCTCTCAAGTCTCTCTCTCACTCACTCACTCACTCTTATCTCCCTCCCCTCTACCCTTAACCCTCTATCCTCTATCTCTCTCCCATTCCCTCCCTCTCTCTCTCACTGAATCCATCTACCTATTGGTTGCTTTTACTATAACTAGGTTGGTCTTCTAATTTACCTATGGAATTTCCAATTCCAATCAAGGGCAACTCAAAGGACCTAGACCAATTGACAAGGATTTTAAAGACCTCCTACGCTTTGGGCTCTACAAGACCTAGGAGGGTGATCCCTTAATGCGTTTACAACCTCTGCACCATTATTTTAAACAACATTAACAACATATAATCTTATTTAATAGCTCAACATAATAGCATAATACTGAATAGAATTGGTTGTTCAGCAGTAATATCAACTATTTGAAGTATGAGATAACTACAACACATTCCACAGTGTAAAATAGTCATTGATTTACAATTTGTAGCAAATGCTAGGTAAAGACAAACAAAAAACTGAACCATACAAATTAGTACAACTTATATCAATGTCATATATCCATTGAGGGAGTCAAATTCATAAACATCTAAGGGTTTATGATAGATTTAACACATAACATATAAGATCCTTGAGAACATTGCTTTACAATTTCATCAACATGTATTATAACCCAATACTACTTATCAAATATTTATACAGAACATATCCACCTACAATCCCATTCAAGCATTTTAATTAATTCCTTGAATTAAAGCCAAAATATAAATCATACACACCACAAGAGTGAGATGAACGAGACAACCCTTGATTATCTTATTCAAAATTTAGATATGCATTTACAATGGAGAGACATGAGTTTGAATTAATAATTTCAATTCAAATGCGAGTACTGTCATAAAACATCAAATCCCCATGAATTCAAAACCTACTACAAAATGATTCAAAACCTAAATTGCATTTTCCTTAAAACCATCGAACTTTACAATTTGCTCTGCAACTCTACCTAGACTCGACCAAAAAATATCTAACTTGCTAACCCATATTTCTAGCCTTGAAATCCTTCTTATATAAAATGAAGGATCAAACAAGCATCGGGCCAGAAAGTACCTCTCATTTCACATGCTTTTCTTCACAAAACTCTTGAGGACAACATATATACTTTCTTTATTTCTCATCCTATGCCCTATTCATGCATCCTACAATTACAATAGTATCCATGGGGCCTCTTACAGAAGCTACAATAATCACAAAAAGTGTAAGAGCCCCTTTAAATCATGTTTGGACTACGAAACCCTCAAAAATAGGGTAACCGGGCTATATGCAAAGAAATAAATCTTTCTAACTCAAATGAACGCCTTAAGCCCTCAAATCAGATTCAAATAAAAGCTAACACATATCTTCATGACCTGGAATTGATTTCACATCAAAATATGGCTACATGTGAGTGTATGGTGCTGCATAACAAGAAAAATATAGAAATTTAGAAGAAAAACACAAATTTTTGAATGTCAAGAGCTTGTATTTTAAATCCTCAACCATCAACAACCATTACAATGATCAATGTATGCCTTTTAAAGGCCTTTACATTTCAACCACTGAATAACCACCTCTACAACTGACTTTTTAATCTCTTATGATCACATGAAACATAAAACACACTAATTTCAAGGTTGTTAACATCACTATTGAAATGTTTTAATTTTTTGACCTTTCAAACATTAAAAAGTACATCATTAAATTAATTATGTAATGGCATAAAAATTAAAAACATCATGAATTAATTATGTAACCACATAAGTCAAATATAATTCTATCAAGAAATTAATATCAAATAGATAATATAATCACATAACTCATACATTTCAATGCCATTGATCTTCTTCTTCATCCAACTCTTTGTTTGTATCTTCTGATCCAGATTCAACATTGTAAGGATTGGTCATATCATCATCATCATCATCGATATCAGTTTTGATAATGTCATCATCCACACAGATATCATCTTCATGAACATTAACTCCTACATCATCATGATCTAGTTCCTCCTCTTCGACATCTTCATTAGGGACATCATCAACTAATATTGATCCTGATCATCATCTACATCATCTTCTATTTCTTTGGTATCTTTTTCTTCCACCACATTATTCTTTACCGTCCTTCCTCTTGGATCATGTCTAACAACAAATGACCAACCTGATTTACCTAGAACCTCTGAGTAAAATACCTGCTCACATTGGCTTGGAAGAACATAGGGCTCATTTCCAGCTTGCTCGATCAACCTTGTATTAACCATGGTAAATCTATTATCATGTTCAATAATAGTTCTCTCAAGATCATTTTCATTCAATCATAGCCTATACCATAGGATGACGAACATAATTAATCTGAAGGACTTAAAGTCACACTCAAGTATATCATCCAAAATCCCATAGTATCGATTTTCTGAGACTTTTGGATGTATGTCGCTTCTAGATGAAACATTAGTCAATTGAAAGACTACAGTTATACCAGAATCACAAGTTTTCTTCATGTCACCCAACATTTTGATTCAAAATTTACAACCATTGCACCACATAGCCTTGTGGTGTTTCACCTGCAATATGTCAAACATGTAAAAATTATTGCAATATCGTTAAGTAAACATATTTATTCTAATGTCAACCCAATTGAAAATAATTAAATAATATGGGTGATTAATATATTTATACGTACCTGTTTATCTCTTAAACCATATGCTAAATCAATTTCCCTTTGTGTAACATTGGAATCTCCATTACGATGAGCTTCCTTAACCAATGAAGCCACACCTTCCCATGTTAATGCACAACCAGATTGTTGACATCGTTCAATCCATACCATCATCCAATCAAGATTTTTTGTGATGTACAAATGTAGTGCATCCCACTCTCGACCAACTGTATAAAAATAAATAAAAATTCACAAACGACGTATAATTAGTTAAATACCACAGTACATACGATCTTAATTTATAATAGATGTGTATTGAAGATTAAAAATAAAATAATTACAATATACATAAAAACCATATGTAAAATGTATTCCAATTAATCTCCATGACCATCTTATAATTACCTCTCACTTTCCTCAATCCACCTTTCCCCATCAGGTACTCCCCTTTGAATTTGTTAATGGAGTTTGGATCCCAAATGCGATCTACATGGATCTTTGCTACAAACTTAGGAAGATATTCACTAATGTACACCATGGTCTGGTATACCATATATCCCTCCACCATAGAACCCTAAGGATGTGCTCTTTGTCTAACCAAAGCCTTCAAAAATTTCAAATGCCTCTCAACCATCCACATTGACCTTGTGGGTATAGGTCCACATATAATTCAATCTCCTCAACTTGGTGTATGAGGTAGTGTTCTTGTGCATTGAAAAATGTCAAAGGTAGACACTTTTGCATTTCACACATTAGACGAGGAATTTTTCTCTTTCAATAATTTATATCTTCTTTATGGATTTATTTAGATGACAACCATCTACAAGTGATTCAAGGCACAAATATATTAACAAGATTTAACAAAAATATACAATATATTACATAACAAGTAAAACAAATGGAAATTATAAGATGTATACAACAAATTGAACAAATATCGCTACTTACCTCATGTATTTTCCAAGATCATATATAACTTTCTTGAGATTGTTGTCAAAGTTGTCTGGGAGAGATAGAGGTAGAATGTACTGCAACAATTATAAAATGATCTTTTCATTATTTTTCCAAAAGTAGTAAACATAACACACTGAAAAGTACATGCATTATACAAGTGTATATAATATACCAGAATAATTACCTTAATGAAGGTATGCAATCATGCATTTTCATCCCTGACCCAAATTCACCTTTCTTTGTTATTATATTGTTTATGTTCATAACAAATCTTGTGGGAAATCGAATTTTTTGTATGACTTCTTTTATAGCATTGCTTTCCTGCTCTGTTAATAACCAAGGAAGGGCACTTATATTAATTTGGTCTCCATCGCTATTTAATTGAATGACATTTTTCATTGCATGATTGGCTTCCTAAATGTCACTAAAAATTTTGACAATTTTTTGTTTGTCATGCCTTCCATCCAATATTTTCCATAATGTTTCTGTTATATTCTTTCCAATATGCATTGAATCAAACAAATGCACAATTTGTAGCTGCTCATAGTAGGGCAACCTACTAAATTTTATGGGATAACTTTTCAGTCCCTGTGGAAGTTGACCATTAATGCCTTGACGACCATCATGAAGCATATAAGTTAAACAAATTAACAACGACAATCATTGTCAATTACAACATGAGTAAACACAACAAAATATAAAAATATAAATTCAAAACATATCATATATGATAGATAAACAATTTGATCCGATGTATAACCTTGATGATTAATTTTATTATATTCCAACTTCCATAGGCGAGGTGTCATTCTTCGTGGTTTTGATGTAATCTCTTATTTCCCATTGAAAATATGTTTTTTAGTAGTTCGATACTTATTATTTCTATGAAGTGCCTATACTCATCAAACACTTTCCTTCCTAAACTTGTTGAATGATGAGATTTCATCTTTGGACCACAAATTGGACATGTAAATTTTTCCTTTGTTTGAAGACTTGCAAGATCATATATAATTGGATTAAATATGTCAATTTTTATAATTATATATAATGAATAGATTATTTTAAAAACATGCATGATATCTACTTCATAAAATTAAATATTGTTAAAGTGCAGTCGAACGTTATAACATACCACAAAAATGTGTTAGCCTGGGGCATCATGAATTGTCCATACAAGCAATGCATGGAATTGAAATTGTCTTTGTCCTATTGGTCTAGAGACATCATACATAGTTACACCATTCCATAACTTTAGTAACTCTTCGATAAGAGGCTCAATATATACATTCATATCTTTAACTTGGTACTTACCTAGTTGAATGAACATAAACATTACATAATTATTATAACCATTTTACTGTAATATATATAAATTAATGTACATGACTATTGAATGAAAAAAATATAAGTCATTATGCAACAAATAAGACAAATGAACTACTACTACGTTAAAGAGAATTGATGTAAACAAATACCTGGAACAATAGTTGACAACATTATGTGCTCCCTCTTTATTGACATCCATGGAGGAATGTTGTTGTTGATAACAAAAATAGGCCACACCAAGTAAATAGATCTCACTCTCCAAATGGATTGACACCGTCCGCTCGCAATGAAATCTTGAGATTACGAGGTTCTTTAAAGTGTGTCCATTTTTCCTCCATGTCCCTAAATGTAGAACCAACTGTAGGTATTTGAAGAATGTCATCTCCACTTCTATTCTGTGCATGGTAATCCATAAATTGTGATAAGCTTTTACACCTAAATAATTGTTGCATACGTGGAATAATAGGAATATAACGAAGAACCTTGCGAGAAACCTTTTTTGTTAGTTGATCTATTTGATATCTACTGATATGACATTTTGAGCATTCTGTTGCAAATTCCTATTGTTTATGATATATAATATGATCATTGAGACATGCATCTATTTCTGGATACTCCATTTCAATATCTTTCATAATGCCAAATAAATCTCGATATGAGTGAGGTTAAATATTTGATGGTGGTAACAAAACTTCACCAATCAATCTACAACAAAAAATAATTTGTTAATAGAAAGAATATTAATGGTACATATTTCATCTTTTATTTACTAGTGATGAACTAAGAACAATTAAAATAGATGAAAAAAGATGACATATATGACATACCTTTACATACGTGAGAGTGCTATGTTTGATAAACCATTCATAACCTTCAAGTTCAATAGCAAAAATACAACATAGGGAAGCATTGGGAGTTCTCTTCATGGGTGATCAGAACATGAAATATCATCACGATCACACCACTAATGAGCGTCATGGGATCAATGTATTTATACCACTAACCGCAGTAAGCTTTAGCGATGATCATCTTCTTCCATAGGACATCTTTGATATTCACAACTCCATGTTCATCCGCTTGAAAAACCACATTCTTCGGGCCGTGATAATCCATATCATCTGCCCTAGGGCACCCTGTCTTTATAATAATGATAGACACAAATAAAACATGATCATGATCATATATATATGTATATATATACATGTATATAATGTTAAAATGATATAAACATTTACAAATTCAATCAATATAAACACGAACAACTTACCAATGGATGATAGCAATCAATGTGACCATGTTGCCTAAGCCTCGCCAGGATTAAAATTTGTTCGCCTTGCTCTTGCAATTATTGCAAGGACAATAACATTTCCCATCACCCTTTCTTTTAAATCTAGCCCACAATCTATCAAGTGTCTCTTCATTTTGTGTTGGACTAATATTATCTGACATGATTTTTCTTTACCAAGCTTGACTATTTAAATCTTCAAAAAACATCAAACTCACACTCCAATAATTTTAATTCATAGACAAGTAACAAAATCTAATAATTCTAATATTTTACACCAAAAAAAATTGGTATGCAACCACCCCTGCAAAAGAGAAGATAGTCTAAAGTTAATGACCCCAAAAAACACTTTAAAATGCTAATTCCAAAACTTATTAAATTCTGATTTTACTATGACTTCCAATCGTTAGACTCCTAAAATCAGAATATTGAACTTGATCGGAAACTTCCTACAATGATGGAGGTAGTGAGCTAGTAAGAGCAAGTGACCCATTCCTAAGGAGCAACAAGTCAGAATCATCATTGCTAATGTCAATATGGATTTATCCTTTTAGTTAAAGATGCAATGTGTCACTCTGCGACAAGCTGCATCCCAGGGGCCCTCAACATCAGAGAGTATAATCGCATAAGCAAGAAATACACTTATAGAATTTTAAGTAAAATAGTACTGACCTAGGGTGACTAAAAAAATTTTGAATAAACAACCAAAACGACTCAAATTTTTCTTCTTGCAACTCAACTATAAATGAGTAAATAAATTACTAGTTTGATCGTTGATTAAAAATTATTTAGTCATACAAATAAAAATGACTAAATAGTTAGTCATTTATTTAGTCACAATCCATTTGAATAAATCATTTAAGGAATCAAGAATATAGTATGCCAAAATACTATAAAAATTTAATAAATATACCCTAAAACTTTTGTCAAAATCTTATTTTCAGGTGTAGCCCACCAGAATGGAGTTTTCATTTTAATAAACATACTCTAAAACCTTCATCAAAACATTATTTTCAAGCATAGACCGCCAAAATGGAGAAGTGTTTTAGTAAAGAATGACAAAGAACGGTGAGGAGATGTGCATGAAAGGAGGCATAGGATTCATTGCTGCTTATCTCATTCCTGCTTTTCTCAACAAATCTTACATTATTCTCGCTACTATTTGTAATCTAGGTATTTACTTGACATATATTTGCGTAATCTAAAATTCCTTCAGAAGCTTTTGAAGTATCAATGTATCCTATATAGGGTTTAGAATGATTTCTTTTAATTAAAAAAATAAATAAATGATGTATTTCCCTATAATTAGATAATGTGGAGATCTCCTAAACCTACCCCAACACACTATATTCTTTGGCACTATATTCATTACTCCAACTATTAGGGTTTTGCATGCGACATCTTTAATACCTTCATGACCATGGCTTTTAAATAGATCTCAGTCTTTGCTTTAATCCTTTTCATGATAACCCTTGAGTTCCATAATCCACCTTCAATCTCTTCTAAGAACGTTGTCTTAAGCTAGACTTCATAGTATGTATATAAAGAAAATCCTTCATACCTGCCATTGTTCCAAACCACCACTCACTACCTTGCTTAAAATGTTGCCTCCATAAGCACAATAAAATGTTTTAAAATCATGGTTTCCAGTGATTGACCATTAAGGTCACCAATTTCATCAAGATACAATGAGATTTTTTTCTTCAAACTCAAGGCATTATGCAAGATAACATTGTGAATTGTTTGTTGTGTATGATTTGATTATCTTGCACATTTACTGCT
>VDFB02193867.1:314880429-314912829 GCA_007258455.2 Sequoia sempervirens
ATAATAGTATCCATGGGGCCTCTTACAAAAGCTACAATAATCACAAAAGTGTAAGATCCCCTTTATATCATGTTTCGACTACAAAACCCTCAAAAATAGGGTAATTGAGCTGTATGCAAAGAAATGAAGCTTTCAAACTCAAATCAATGCTTTAAGCCCTCAAATCACATTCAAATAAAAGCCAACACATATCTCTTCATGACCTCGAATTGATTTCACATCAAAATGTGGTCGCATGAGCCGCACGTGCTGCATAATAGGAAAAAATACAGAAATTTTGAAGAAAACACAAATTTTGAAATGTCAAGAGCTTGTATTTTAAATCCTCAACCATCAACAACCATTACAATTATCAATTTATGCCTTTTAAAGGCCTTTACATTTCAACCACTGAATAACCACCTCTACAACTGACTTTTTAATATTTTATGATTACATGAAACATAAAGCACACTAATTTCAAGGTTGTTAACATCACTATTGAAATTTTTTAATTTTTTGACCTTTCAAACATTAAAAAGTACATCATTAAATTAATTATGCAATGGCATAAAAATTAAAAACATCATGAATTAATTATGTAACCACATAAGTCAAATATAATTCTATCAAGAAATTAATATCAAATAGATAATATAATCGCATAACTCATACATTTCAATGTCATTGATCTTCTTCTTCATCCTACTCTTTGTCTGTATCATCCGATCCAAATTCGACATTGTAAGGATTGGTCATATCATTATCATCATCATCATCGATATTAGTTTCGATAATGTCATCATCCACACTGATATCATCTTCATGAACATTAACTCCTACATCATCATGATCTAGTTCCTCCTCTTTGACATTTTCGTCATGGACATCATCAACTAACTGTTGATCCTGATCATCATCTACATCATCTTCTAGTTCTTTGGTATCTTCTTCTTCACCACATTATTCTTAACAATTCTTCCTCTTAGATCATGTCTAACAACAAATGACTAACCCGATTTACCTAGAACCTCTGGAGTAAAAATACTCACTCACATTGGCTTGGAAGAACATAGGGTCTATTTCCAAATTTTGCTCGATCAACCTTGTATTAACCATGGTAAATCTATTATCATGTTAAATAATAGTTCTCTCAAGATAATTTTCATTCAATCATAGCCTGTACCATAGGACAATGAACATAATTAATCTAAAGGACTTAAAGTCACACTCAAGTATATCATCCAAAATCCAATAGTATCAATTTTCTAAGACTTTTGGATGTATGTCGATTCTAGATGAAACATTAGTCAGCTGAAAGACTACAGTTATACTAGAATCACAAGTTTTCTTCATGTCATCCAACATTTTGATTTGAAATTTATGACCATTGCACCACATAGCCTTGTGGTGTTTCACTTGCAATATGTCAAACATGTAAAAAATATTGCAATATCATTAGTTGATAAACATATTTATTCTCAATAATGTATTCAAAGAAACCAATCTCAACATATATATACATTAATATAATTGAAAATAATTAAATAATATGTGTGATTAATATATTTATACGTACCTGTTTATCTCTTAAACCATATGCTAAATCAACTTCGCTTTGTGTAACATTGGAATCTCCATTACAATGAGCTTCTTTAACCAATGAAGCCACACCTTCCCATGTTAATGCGTGACTAGATTGTTGAAATTGTTCAATCCATACCGTCATCCAATCAAGATTGTTGGCGACGTACAAATGTAGTGCATCCCACTCTTGACCAACTGTACCAAAATAAATTTAAATTCACAAACAACGTATAATTAGTTAAATACCACAGTACACGACCTTAATTTATAATAGATGTATATTGAAGATTAAAAATTAAATAAGTACAATATACATAAAAACCATATGTAAAATGCATTCCAATTAATCTCCATGACCATTATCTTATAATTACCTCTCACTCTCAATCCATCTTTCCCCATCGTACCCCTTTGAATTCCGTTAATGGAGCTAGATCCCAAATGCGATCTACATGGATCTTTGCTACAAACTTAGGAAGATATTCACTAATGTACACCATGGTCTGGTATACAATATATCCCTCCACCATAGAACCCTCAAGATGTGCTCTTTGTCCAACCAAAGCCTTCAAAAATTTCAAGTGCCTCTCAACCATCGACATTGACCTTGTGTGTACAGATCCACACAATTCAATCTCCTCAACTTGGTGTATGAGGTAGTGTTCTTGTGCATTGAAAAATGTTGAAGGTAGAAACTTTTGCATTTCACACATTAGACAAGGAATTTTTCTCTTCCAATAATTTATATCTTCTTTATGGATTTCTTTAGATGATAGCCATCTACAAGTGATTCAAGACACAAATATATTAACGATATTTAACAAAAATATACAATATATTACATAACAAGTAAAACAAATGGCAATTATAAGATGTATACAGCGAATTGAACAAATCTCGCTACTTACCTCATGTATTTTCCAAGATCATATATAACTTGCTTCACATTGTTGTCAAAGTTGTCTGGGAGAGATAGAGGTAGAATGTATTGCAACAATTATAAAATGATCTTTTCATTATTTTTCCAAAAGTAGTAAACACAATACACTAAAAAGTACATGCATTATACAAGTGTATATAATATACCAGAATAAATTACCTTAATGGGATGGTATTAACCATGCATTTTCATCCCCACCCAAATTCAATTCTCTTTGTTATTATATTGTTTAGTGTTCTAAACAAACTTTGTGGGAAACTGAATTTTTTGTATGACTTCTTTTATAGCATTGCTTTCCTACTCTGTTAATAACCAAGGAAGGGCACTTATATTAATTTTGTCTCCATCGCTATTTAATTGAATGACATTTTTCATTGCATGATTGGCTTCCTAAATGTCACTAAAAATTTTGACAATTTTTTGTTTGTCATGCCTTCCATCCAATATTTTCCATAATGTTTCTGTTATATTCTTTCCAATATGCATTGAATCAAACAAATGCACAATTTGTAGCTGCTCATAGTAGGGCAACCTACTAAATTTTATGGGATAACTTTTCAGTCCCTGTGGAAGTTGACCATTAATGCCTTGACGACCATCATGAAGCATATAAGTTAAACAAATTAACAACGACAATCATTGTCAATTACAACATGAGTAAACACAACAAAATATAAAAATATAAATTCAAAACATATCATATATGATAGATAAACAATTTGATGGATGTATAACCTTGACAATTGATTCTATTATATTCCAACTTCCATAGGTGAGGTGACATTCTTCGTGGTTTTGATGTAGTCTCCTCTTTCCCATTGAAAAGATGTTTTTTAGTAGTTCGATACTTATGATCTCTATGGAGGAAGTGCCTATAATTATCAAACACTTGCTTTCCAAAACTTGTTGAATGATGAGATTTCATCTTTGGACCACAAATTGACATGCAAATTTTTCCTTTGTTTGAAGACCTACAAGATCATATATAATTGGATTAACATATCAATTTTTATAATTCATATAATGAATAAATTATTTTAAAACATGCATGATATCTACTTCATAAAATTAAATATTATTAAAGTGCAGTCAAACGTTATAACATACCACAAAAATGTGTTAGCCTGGGGCATCATGAATTGTCCATACAAGCAATTCATGGAATTGAAATTGTCTTTGTCCTATTGGTCTAGAGACATCATACATAGTGACACCATTCCATAACTTTAGTAACTCTTCGATAAGAGGCTCGATATATACATTCATATCTTTAACTTGGTACTTACCTAGTTGAATGAACATAAACATTACATAATTATTATAACCATTTTACTGCAATTTATATATAAATTATTGTACATGATTATTAAATGAAAAAATATAACTCATTATGCAATAAATAAGACAAATGAAATGCTACTACTGCTAAAAGAAAAATTGATGTAAACAAATACCTGGAACAATAGTTGACAACATTATGTGCTCCCTCTTTATTGACATCCATGGAGGAATGTTGTTGTTGATAACAAAAATAGGCCACACCAAGTAAATAGATCTCATCTCTCCAAATGGATTGACACCATCCGCTCGTAATGAAATCTTGAGATTACGAGGTTATTTAAAGTGTGTCCATTTTTCCTCCATGTCCCTAAATGTAGAACCAACTGTAGGTATTTAAAGAATGTTATCTCCACTTCTATTCTGTGCATGGTAATCCATAAATTGCGATAAACTTTCACACCTAAATAATCGTTGCATACGTGGAATAATAGGAATATAATGAAGAACCTTGCGAGAAACCTTTTTTGTTAGTTGATCTATTTGATATTTACTGATATGATATTTTGAGCTCTACTGATATGATATTTTGAGCATTATGTTGCAAATTCCTATTGTTTATGATATATAATATGATCATTGGGACATGCATCTATTTCTTGATACTCCATTCCGATATCTTTCATAATGCCAGATAAATCTCGATATGAGTGAGGTTAAATATTTGATGGTGGTAACAAAACTTCACCAATCAATCTACAACAAAAAATAATTTGTTAATAGAAAGAATATTAATGGTACATATTTCATCATTTATTTACTAGTGATGAACTAAGAACAATTAAAATAGATGAAAAAAGATGACATATATGGCATACCTTTACATACGTGAGAGTGCTATGTTTGATAAACCATTCATAACCTTCAAGTTCAATAGCAACAATACAACATAGGGAAGAGTTGTTTGGGAGCCTTCATAAAGGGGATCGTATGCCTTCTCAAGTACAGGTAAATCATGAACATCATCAAATTCATCTTGATCATCATGATCAGCTCTACCATTAAATGTGTCATGGATCAATGTATTTGTACCATCATCTTCAACTGTGTGTTTCTAGCACATGATCATCTTCTTCCATAGGATCATTAACTTCATCTTCGATATTCATAGCTCCATGTTCATCCACTTGCAAAACCACATTCTCTGAGCTGTGATAATCCATATCATCTACCCTAGGGTGCCCCACCTTTATAATAATGATAGACACAAATAAAACATGATCATGATCAAGTGATTATATATATATATATATATGTATATATATACATGTATATATATAATGTTAAACGATATAAACATTTGTACAAATTCAATCAATATAAACACATATAATGAATAACTTACCAATGGACGATAATCATGCCCCCCTTTAATGTGACCATGCTGCCTACAGTTTTTCTCAGTTGTTGTGATTAAAAGTTGTCCTATCTTTAAGCCCTTACAATTATTGCAAGGACAATAACATTTCTATCACCCTTCTTTCAATCTAGCCCACAATCTATCAAGTGTCTCTTCATTTTGTGTTGGACTAATATTATCCGACATGATTTTTCTTTACCAAGCTTGACTATTTATATCTTCAAAAAATATCAAACTCACACTCCAATAATTTTAATTCATAGACAAGTAACAAAATCTAATAATTCTGATATTTTACACCAAAAAAAATTGGTATTCAACCACCCCTGCAAAAGAGAAGATAGTCTAAAGTTAATGACCCCAAAAAACACTTTAAAATGCTAATTCCAAAACTTATTAAATTCTGATTTTACTATGACTTCCAACCGTTAAACTCCTAAAATCAGAATATTGAACTTAATCGAAAACTTCCTACAATGATGGAGGTAGTGAGCTAGTAAGAGCAAGTGACCCATTCCTAAGGAGCAACAAGTCAGAATCATCATTGCTAATGTCAATATGGATTTATCCTTTTACTTAAAGATGCAATGTGTCACTTCTTATGACAAGCTTATCCCTAGGGCCCTCAACATTGAGAGAGCCCTAATCGTACAAGGAAGAATACACTAGTAGAATTTGGAAAATAAATGACTAGGTGACTAAAATTTTTAGTCACAACAACTAAAATGACTAAATTTTGCTCATTTTTTGCAACTCAACTATAAATGAGTAAATAAATTACTAGTTTGGTCATTGATTAAAAATTATTTAGTCACACAAATAAAAATGACTAAATAATTAGTCATTTATTTAGTCACAATCCATTTGAATAAATCATTTAAGGAGTCAAGAATATAGCCCGCCAAAATACTGAAACTTTAATAAACATACCCCAAAATTTTTGTCAAAATCTTATTTTCAGGCATAGCCCACCAGAATGGAGTTTTCATTTTAATAAACATACTCTAAAACCTTCATCAAAACATTATTTTCAAGCATAGACCACCAAAATGGAGAAGTGTTTTAGTAAAGAATGACAGAGAACAGTGAGGAGATGTGCGTGAAAGGAGGCATAGGAGTCATTGCTACTTATCTCATTCCTACTTTCAACAACTTACATTATTCCAGCTACCATTTGTAATCCATAGGGTATTTACTTGACATATATTTCAGACATTAATCTAAAAATTCCTTCCGTAGGCTTCTTTTTGAAGTATCAATGTATCCTATATAGGGTTTAGAATGATTTCTTTTAATTAAAAAAATAAATAAATGATGTATTTCCCTATAATTAGATAATGTGGAGATCTCCTAAACCTACCCCAACACACTATATTCTTTGGCACTGTATTCATTACTCCAACTATTAGGGTTTTGCATGCGACATCTTTAATACCTTCATGACCATGGCTTTTAAATAGATCTCAGTCTGTGCTTTAATCCTTTTCATGATAACCCTTGAGTTCCATAATCCACCTTCAATCTCTTCTAAGAACGTTGTCTTAAGCTAGACTTCATAGTATGTATATAAAGAAAATCCTTCATACTTGCCATTGTTCCAAACCACCACTCACTACCTTGCTTAAAATGTTGCCTCCATAAGCACAATAAAATGTTTTAAAATCATGGTTTCCAGTGATTGACCATTAAGGTCACCAATTTCATCAAGATACAATGAGATTTTTGTCTTCAAACTCAAGGCATTATGCAAGATAACATTGTGAATTGTTTGTTGTGTATGATTTGATTTTCTGTACATTTACTACTTTGCTAACTTCCTTAAGATTGGGTATCAGACTCGACCTAATCTCAAACAACAACTCACCGTAAGATCACTTGAAGATCTCTTTTATGAGCATCCTTCTATATAAAATCAAACTATGCCCTATAGACTCTACTTACTACCGGGGACTCATTGTTTCATGGTATTGTAGATCTTAAGATCCTTCAACCTTATCGGGACACTACTTCATAGTCCACAAGGTATTATTCACTATTCTCCCATCTTTGATGAGTTCAAAACACTATGCAACATGCAATCCACTCACTTCCATTATACACGGCTAAGAAGAAACATTGAACCTATGATTACCACTGGCATTTCATTTGGATACCATTCCTTGATTGCATTTTCCTTGGTTCAACACTACCAAAAAATTTTGAAAAACCCTCTTAAGGTCGTTATTAGAAGGGGGTAAGGAAAATCACTGTTAAAATCTCCACTTTACTATGCAAGGTTTGAGCTTTATTATCTTGTCAATGCTCAACCTCTTTTTGACTATCACATCTCAAGTGAATGTCATTCTTCTTACCGTAGATTGCATTTACAAATGTCACTAAGCTACATAGTGTGCTTGTTATTGGCTACAATCTTTAGATTGCAAGATTTTGTTATTAGCTACAATGTCTCAATCTTTCTGGTATTGCAACCTCAGTAATCCACTAGAGTTATTATTTATGTTTCCACAGAGGCCTAGGGTTTGTACCCTAGTCATGCTCTTACAAATGCTTTTGTTGGTATTAAAAACAACCTTAAATCTTGGGTCAAAATTAGTTGTCTTGACAAAGTTGTGGTATGATCTTGGATTGTAATCCTAGAGTGTGTGGGAAGCTTGTGTTTGATCATTAAGGTATGTAAACTTGATTAGGGAAATTTATCCTATATAGCATGGGTCTTGCTTTAATACTTTCCATAATGGTTATTAGTAGATCACATTATTATAGTTTGTGGTAACCCAAGATTACATTCAAGTATGTAACAAACTTGGCTTGTAGTTTAAGCTATACACTTTTAAGTAACATTCATAAGGTTTAGAAAATCTTGATCACTCTCTAGAATATCCCATTAAACATGGGTTGTGCTTGAATGCACTATATAATTGATATAACACAACCACTCTGCATATCAACCAGAGTTATAGGATCTTTATTGCAACAAGAGGTAATCACTTTTGGATCATGCTATAATTACATCATAACCTGTTAAACTTGAGATAACATAAATGCACTCCATGATGATTGACACCTAAATTATACAACCTGAATTAACTACATTATATGAGTGCCTTCATTTTTATCACAACATAGCCACATTAAACTTGGGTCACACATGAATGCATCCTATATTTATTATAGCACAACTGTGCCACATGACCAATAGAGTTATGGATCACATAATTACAGTCACAAGAATCTATTCCTTGGTTGTGATCTTATGGTGATTCCACACAACAAAATTTGGACATGAAATTCTCAAAACCCTAAACCTCTAAAAATGAAATCTGATGAGATGTTTTAAAATATGATTTTCAAAATTAGAACTACAAATCTAACTTCACAACTGAATTATGTAAAAAGACAATGACTACCCTCAACTTGGTGATATCTTCTTTTTGATTTTTTAATTTTTCCCAAGAAAATCATCCTTAGTTCTCCACAAATTGTCTCAAATAGAGAAAAACACTACCTAATAAATCAACGAATCCCACTTTTCTTTATGTCACACACAATTTGATTTTTTTTTCTATTTTTCATGTTTGTCAAAATTTCAACGGAACTAATAGTCAAATTTCAACAAAACCTAGGTTCTTCAAAAATTTCAATGAACTAAGGATAAACCTTAAAATTTGAAAATTACACATCAAATTTCCATAAGCACCTATCAATACATCAAATTATACATATTTCAATGACATTTCAATGATTGTAGTCAAATGAGTTAGTGTGTGGCCTAGATTTAGTGATCTAGGACTCATTTGCTACCTAGGGTGAATGAGTCCCACATAGATTTTTGGGTTTCAAACTTAGTTTCACACCTTTCTAAGAATTTTTGAAAATGGTCCCATAAATTATGCTTAATAGGACTCATTCGCCACCTTGGGTGAATGATTCATGTATGGCCCAAAATCAAAATTAATTCAAATTTTTGGTGGGATTTTATCCTCCTAGATCCGATGTTGGCTTGTAGTGTTGTAATTTTGAGAATTTTTGCATAATTGAGTATAAATACAAGTTTCTTTCACTCATTTTCACCCCAAGCATTCAAGTATTCATCCTTAAAGAAATTTGAGTTCACAAATGTATTATAGTGTTTTCAAGAGCATTCAAAATTATTCAAGGGAAGATTATCAAGCATTTTAGAGCATTCTTCAAGCATCAAGCATCATGCCAAGGACTTCATGCATCATGTTTATTTTTGAGCTAACAATTGTGATGTAGGGTTTTATGATTCAAGCTATCATTTCATTCAAGATCTACCACCTTTAAGAAAGAGTCAAGATATACATCCATTGGATCTATCTCACACATGTTTGTAGCATCTTATTGATAGGGCTTGGTGAGTTACAATATCTTATTTTGTTCATTCATCATTCTCCATTCCTATTTCATTCAATTTCAAGGTTTGATTACCAAATTAGGGTTTGACCAAGGAAAACCCCTATCCACTAACCAAAAAAAAAATCCCTCTCTTTTATGTGTGATTTGTAGGTCTAGGTTGAAGACACATTGAAGAGAAAGATTGGAAAAAGGTTTGAAAGTGCCTAAAGTTGTCATTATGCCATTGAGAACATTGGAGAACACCTACACATTTATTTATAGAGATTCAAATCCTGAAATCAGTTGGGAAGCATAGAGAAAATCTAGAAGACTAGATTCAAACCTTGAATTTTCAAAAATCCCTAACTAGACTGATTCACCACTTCTAGCAAATGAGTCCCAGTTTAGGTCAAAATTCAAATTTTTGCAGATTTGGATACTAATTTACTAGATTCTTGTTCCTGCAAAGAAACCCTGATTTTGGACTAATTCACCCAGCTTGGTGAATGAGTCCCACTCAACATTAAAGACATAATTTCTAGCATATCATAACTCCTTCTAGTCATCTTTATATTTACAAGTGCACACATTTCATCTTACAACTTGTTTCCCTATTTTTTATGCATTTCTAGGTCATTTAGTAAAAGTTTGCATTGAATTAGGATTTAGCATTTCATCTTACATTGCATTTGTATTTCCAAGTTCTTACTTGGTGGTGAACCCCTCATTAGTTTACAATCAGCCCCAAGGACAACCCCTTTGCAAGCTCTCCTTCTCCTTTGTGTTGAGATCTCTAGGGTTACCCTTGAATGAAATAATTGGAAAGTGGATGTGCTTTATGTCCTAAGCCAAATGAAAGCATACTAGTCACCATTTTTAGTGGTTCCATTTTCATGAACCTACATTTAGAACATAATAATTCTTATTGGAGTGCTTCAACATCCTATATCTTGCTTGCATTAAAATTGCATTAGGATTTGCATGAGTTAATTGACATTCTAGAGTTTCTAATTTGGCATTAGTGAAAGCTCATATAGCTTGCATTTTTGCATCCTAAATCAGTGAAAATCATACAAAATCTACATTTGTACTTAGAATACAAATCACACAACATAAAAAGCATAAATATCAATTGAAATTTTTTATTTTTTTTGAAAAAATCCCCACTGGAACTCATTCACCACCTTGGGTGAATCAAACCCATTGTAGATTCTGCATTAATTTTTTTAGCATTTAAAGCACTATTTCTGAGCTTTTTTTTGTTATTTATACCTTTTAGTTTCAGTTTCTATAATTTCACTGTTCCTAGCTTATATTGAATTTGCATCCATTTTTCATTTAGAATCCCTTGCATGAGTATTTGGTGTCCTATTGCTAATATTGTAGTGAGATGAATTTTGAGACTCATGTCATCTTGCAATAGCACAATCATTGTGGATCTTGGGTTATCTATCTCTTTCACTCCTAGTATTGACACTAGTACACTAGGTATGGACCATACCCTTAATAGCTCTTTACCTTCAAGTAGTGTGATGCATCTTGAAACAATGGTTGCTAGTGTCCCATAAGAAAACATAATTCAAATTCATGAAGACTTAGAAAACCTACAACATCAAGTGCAAAATGACAAAATTTCAACTATTGCCATCCCTACTATTGATAACATTCACCACATGCTTGAAAGTGAATATGGACTTGACCTTGTGAAAAACATAGTTCAAATATTTGGAAAACACCTCACCTCAACCACTGATTGTCCTTTACCTACAAGAAATTTCACAAGAAAAGGAGGAACTCAAATTCCTCCTCCCATAATAATAGCCTCAATTCTTATCTATACTAACCCTTAAGTCACAACATCACAACCAACTAGTAATGTGATTCCTTCCTTGGGTACTTCCGCTAGCATCCCTAATTATTTTGTGGCATCACACATCATATCTCCTACCACTTTACCACCTATAAGCATTCCATTCACTTGTCCCTCAAAAAAATACACCCCCTCCATCTCATAACACAAGCAATGATCCTCTCATAAACCAACTTTTCCAAACCATTTCATCTCTTCAAAAACAAATTTCCACTATCAACCAAAATCAAAATGGCCCACCTACATATTATGTCAAAAGTAGTCCATTTTCCTTGGAGATATTGTGAACACTGATGCCACAAGGTGTAGAGGTTCCTAGATTCAAGAAATATGGAGGAAAGGGAGATCCTTCTAACCATGTTAATGCTTATACCACCTTATGTAGTGACCTTTTCCTTGATGATAAACTCTTGTCTAAGCTTTTCTCTAGGTCCTTAAAAGATATTTCCTTACATGGTTCTCTTTGTTATAAAAAAACTCAATTTGTTCATTCAATGAACTTGTTGAGGCATTTTTCAACCATTTCCAAGTGCATATGACTCCTAAGATGACCTTGGCCAATTTGATGAGATGCAAGAAAAAATAAGAAGAAAAGATAACTAACTTTATCTCGCGCTATCAATCACTTTATTCCCAAATCAATGTCAAGGTTCCTGATCCTCACTTTCAAAAGATGTTCATAGAGAATTTGCAAAGCAAGGTACAGGATAATATTACCATGATGAAATTTCCTTCCTTTATACATTTGTGTACTTCCCTCCATGATTATCAAAATTTATTTAGTAGTCAGGATGCAAAGTCCACTTCTAACTGAACTGAGAAGTCCGAGTCCACAAACCATAAAAAATACCAACCTTTTAGAAAAAAAAAAAGGTTTCCTTAAATTTAATCCCCCTCAACAAAAAACTCATAATGTCAATAACCAAGTAGTTGTTGTTAAAGTTGTGATACCTTTTAGCCATGGAGACTCGAAAAGAAAATTCACTCCCTTACCCGATACCCTTCATAACACAATGTCACAACTCATAGAACATAAGGTGATTACCTTACCTCCCATTAAAACACCTGATCCTAATAAACCATTACCCACAAGGTATAGACCAAATTCTTACTGCCATAATCACCAAAAAAATGGACATTATATGAAACATTTCAAGCATCTTAAATATCTTGTGCAAGACCTCATTTTTTTTGGTCATTTTCCATTGGAGGTGTTAGTGATCAAGGAAATAAGTACGTTGCTTCTCCTAACAAAAACTTTCAAATCTTTACCAACCCTATGCCTAATCATAACATTTCATTTGTCAAATCCAGTGAAACTACAAAGAATGATGTGATTAATGTTGATTCAGATGATGATAATAACGACACTATTCAACATGATTCTATAGATAATGATCCTATGGATGACATGTTAGGAGTGATAGATGTCATTCCTCATAAGGGATGAACTAAGAACCCTCTTGACATTGATTTATCCTCTAAGGATATACTTAAATATGCACCTGATGGTCCTCTTTACATAGCTGGATGAATCTATGACAAGCCCACTAATGGGATACTAAAAGATCTCATTTGTGGAGAGAATGTGATCACTGAGGAATTCTTACTTTTTCATGAGCTCTATCAAGATATATACGATAAACTGAAAGAATGGATCACAACACAATGGTTCCACTTGCCCTATGATAGGATCAATCACTCTTCCTTTAGAAATAGGACCAAAAATATTAGATATCTCATTCTCTATCATCCCACAGTTGGACCAATTTCATGTGAAGATAGGCTATCCATGGCTTCGCTCCATGAAAATTGTTGCTTCAGTTGTGCATAAATGCTTAAAGTTCCCCTTTGAAAATTAATTTTTCACCATCCATCCCAGTGGCTTTAACCTGTTGTCCTCCAAAGGAAAAATTTCCTTAGATTTCTTTTGGCCCAAGCCTATAGAACCTATAAAACCATGAGAAGACTTATTTTTCCTGTCCTATCAAAATTTCAAGGCAAAGAAGATAGAAGAATTATCCCTCCAAAACATGTCCCCATCCACCACCGAGCCTACCATCCTAGACAAAACCATGATTAAACCTAAAGAAATTCCAAATAAGCAAGACCAACGTAAGAAAGAACTTTCTGCTTTCTATAAGATACCAAGAGACAATGAAAATAATCTTGTTAGGCCTCCTAGAATAAAACAAGTTTACAAATTCAAAGAGAAGATGGTTGAACAACCTCGTGTGGTTTCTTCCATTCCTCCCTTTAGGGAAGAAAAGAAACCTATGGTTGATCAACCCACTCCTACACAAACACAACTTAAAAATAGAACTAAAAGAAATAGAGGTGCTTGAGAGTGTAGGTGTAGATGTTGTGCCCTTGCTCGTAGGCTACATGAAGCAATAAACAAAGAAAATTAAAATCCAAAATTGAATGAAGCAATGCTTGATGACTCTACCCCTGCCCCAAAAAAAATAATCCAATACAATAACTGCAACAAGAGTTGAATCCATCCTTAGAAATTATCATTCATCCTCCTGCTGTGATTAATTTAGATGACAATGAGGAATTTGCTAAAATTGATGAAGAGTTGCATAATGAATTGAATACATTGTTCATCTCTTCCATCAGCTTAAATGATAATTCTCCTAAGAAGAGTGTTGAACTTGGTAATGACCCTAATTTGACACTTTCTATTGTCCCTTTTTCTAGTTTCCCACCTTCAATATAAAATGAATATGATTGGGATGCAGATGACCTAATTTAGGTTGATTCACATGTGCCTTACTAGTCTTTTGCATTATTTATTTTTCATTTTTATTTTTATGATTGTATGTACATAATGTGATCCCCCGTGATGTTCTATTTGATGTATCTTTCTCTTTCTTACATTCCTCTATGTGTACCTTCACTCTTCTCTATTTCATAAATATTTTATCTTTTTTCCTTTTAACTTTTTCATTTGTCTTGTGTTTTCCTTTTGGGGATGACGCAAGGTGTCGAGACATTCATGTCTCTTCCATGTTGACCCAAAAGATTTTCCTTTATTTCTTTTCTTTGTCTTGTGTTTTCCTTTTGGGGATGACACAAGGTGTCAAGACATTCATGTCCCTTCCATGTTGACCCGAAAGGTTTTTCTTTATTTTTTCTCTCTTTGTGTCATTCTTCTAGTTCTATATGTATTTGGGGAATGATGACAATTTTGAGCTCTCTAAAAACATTGTAGCAAGAACATACTGACCCCAAATCCATAGATCTCTTATGTGTTTAGATTTTTTATTTTTGGTGGCAACCCCTTTTCTCTTTTTCTTGTGCATGATGTAGCTTTACTTAGAAACATATGACTTGATATAGGGATTTCCAAGTTGGCTCTCATGTTTTCTTTATTATTAGCATTTAGCATTTTATACTTTAAAGTAATTTCTCACAGCATGGTGTTTATCAATTTATTTAAAGTGGGAGCATACATTGGCATTATTCTTTTGCATTTTTCTTTCCTTGTTGCATAGTGCAGTATTTTTACTTTATGTGATGTGTCTTTTTCTTTGTGGATGACATTGGGTGTGATGTCTTTCAAGAGCATGATCTCTTTTAGTATATTACACTCCTCTTAGTGGCTTGATACAACACACTGCATCCCCTAAGTTGTGAATGTTTTATTCTTTGATTGGTCCTCTCTTGGAAACATTAGGCACAATGTTCCCTAAGTTAAGACCTCGAATGAATTAAAAAAGAATCCTTTGAATGTTCTTTACATTTTTCATTTTGCATTTTCAACTATATGGAAAGCTTGCATAACACACCTTGAATTCCTATAGATCCATATTGTTTGTTCATAAGCTCCAAGCATACAAAGTTTTGCTTGTCTCATGAAGCTTGAAAATCATTTTTGTGTGGTACCTTATCAAAGTTATTAGGAGGTATAACTTTGCTATGGTTTGACAGGAAGCTGAACGAGGGCATGAATTTCCCTTAGCCACTTGTGTGTGTGTGTGAGCACATACTGGTTGTGAGTGTATGTGTCTCACCTCTTGGATTTCTCACCTAGCAAACATCCTAAAGTTTTGTTTCCTTAGAGTGAGTATGCATTTTTCAGACAAACAACCTAGATCTGATCCACAACAAGATGGAAAAATGATTGAAGCTTGATTTGCCCCTTTTCTTTTTCTTTTTTTTTGCATTTTCTTTATGTCTTTGACAATGGATGCTTGTGATTTGTTGATACTCTTTATATCATTTTCATGCGTGTTCTTTTGTGCCTATGTTGGTTTTCCATGGGACCTTGATCCTAAGGGCTTGATCACCCCTCTTGATTGTTGTCATCCTATCTTACTAACATTGGTGCACTTGGACCCCTCTTGATGTGTGTTGGTCTACTATAGTGTGAGTTTAAATCAAGTTCATCCTCTCACTAAAGTGGGGGCTAAATGTGGCAATGGAAAAAGTATCCCTTCTCATTTTCCTTGCTTGTGTTGGGCCCTCCTTATAAACTAGGCTTAATGGTTCCTTGATTTAGTGTTGTAATGTGTTTGACACATTCACATTAGGGCTTGGGCCCTTGCAAACTAAAAAAGATAAATGGTACCTTGCTAAAGTGTTGTGAAGTGTTGTGACAAACTTTCACAATTTTATGAGGTTTTATTAATTAACTACACCTAACAAAATCTATTTTTAACCTTAATCATGTCTTATCTAAATTGTTGTAAAGTGTTGCAGCACACTTTCACACTTTTCTAGGGTTTTCATTAATAATTAGGCTTCTTTATGCTTTAATTGGCCTTATTTTACATCCAAAAGCCTCATTTAATGCATCTTTTCAAGGATGATCCCAACACAAATCAATACCCAATCATAATTTAGGTGTTTTTAGCTTGTGTGGCCCAGATTAATGCTCTAGGACTCATTCACCACTTGGGGAGAATGAGTCCCACCTAGATTTTTGGGTTCCAAACCTAGTTTCAAACCTTTTTAAGTATTTTTGAAAATGGTCCCATAAATTATGCCTAATGGGACTCATTTTCCGCCTTGGGTGAATGAGTCTCGTATGGCCCAAAATCAAAATTACTTCAAATTTTAGGTGGGATTTTATCCTCCTAGATCTGATGTCAGCTTGTAGTGTTGTAATTTTGGGAATTTTTTCATAAATATTGACTATAAATACAAGTTTCTTTCACTCATTTTCACCCCAAGAATTCAATTATTCATCCTTATAGCAAGTTTGAGTTCACAAGTGCATTCTAGTGTTTATAAGAGCATTCAAAAGCATTCAAGGCTAGATTATCAATCAAGCATCATGTCAAGCAGTTCATGTGCAATGTTTGTTGCAATGTTTTTTTTTGAGCTAACAATTGTGATGTAGGGTTTTTTGATTCAAGCTAGCATTTCTTTCAAGATCTACCACATTTAAGCAAGAGTCAAGATCTACATCCGTTGGAGCCATCTCACATAGGTTTGCAACATATTATTGATAGGGTTTGGTGAGTTACAACATCTTATTTTGTTCATTCATCATTCTCCATTCCTATTTCATTCTATTTCAAGGTTTGATTACCAAAATGGGGTTTGACAAAGGAAAAACCCTATCCACTAAAAAACAACATTTTTCCCTCTTTTGTGTTTGATGTGTAGGTCTAGGTCAAAGACACATTCAAGAGCAAGATTGGAAAAAGTTGTCAAAGTGCCTATTGGTGTTTTTTATAGTAGAACCTTAAAATCCTCTAAAGGGTAGCCAACCCTTATATTTAAGAAACTTCAAGGTCAGTGGGAAACAAATGGGAGCTTGATTTGCAACCTTTTCTCCCCTACACTTTAGGCTCTATTAAACCTGGGAGGGTAATCCCAATAGTATATTTATAGATACATGTGTGCCAAAGTATCAAATATACTGTAAATAGATGTTTATCCTCAAATTGTTTAAAAGAAATAGTACCCTAAAGGTTTGGCTGACCTTCATGGAAGTGTACATTAAACATGAGAGATGTAATAAATTGAGCTCAACACACAAACATATAGAGATTGATAAGTAAAATTGGTTTTAAAATTGTGATCAACTGTTGAGTTAACCAACAAAATGTAACATGAATAACACACTTAGAGCAATGCTTCATCGATTGAAACAGAGTCAACTTCAATACATGTACAACCTGATAACAATTTAATACACATCATCATCTAAGCTTTAAAATTACTACGTTACAATATATCAACATTTTATTCTCAACCACAATTTCTTATTAGAATCCTAACACGCAATTCACATGAATCTACAACTTCATTCAAGCATTTATATTAATTCCTTGAATTAATGGGAAAGAAAAAAACCACACACCCACTGGAAACCAATTGAGATGAAAAAAACAATCATTGATTATATTTATTCATAACTCATTAAACAAGCACATAGGAGAGAAAATGGTTTTGAATTTTCACCATTCTATATTATTTTACAGTATTGCTATCAAAATTACATACATATTGACAAACTAAAACCCTAAGACTTAACTCTGAAATGCTTTGTATTACAATGTTCTCTGTGAATAATTCCAGAACAACCAACACTTACAATGAATCAAAAATTGGCTGCGGTGAAAATTGGTTGTCTTTTTCCTGTGAAATCCCTCTTTAATTCCCTCCATATTTTACATTTTAGGTGCCCAACAACCAAAAGTCATTATTTAATTGTGAAGGATTTTTAATTTTCCCACCCTATTACTAGATTTCACCCATATTTCATTCTTTTTATTTCCAACAACAAATCGTGTTTTTCTTTAATACAATGAAGGAAAACTTTATTTTACTAGGATAAAATATTTATCCTTGCCTCCAATATTACTCCACTTCACTTTTAAAATATTTTCTCTTTTTAAAAGTGAGATCCTTTAATTTTTATCAGGCAATTAAAACTTAATTACCCATGCCTTTTGATTTTACCTTGTGCTTTATATTAAAATTTTACATTTTAAAAATGAGGGCTTCAAAACTATATTATTGGGGAAAATAAATCTTACCTATGCCATCACATTTAATTCCCAATAAAAAATAATTTCACCGGGCAACACTTTAATGTTCTTTATATTTTTCCTTTAAAATTTCTTCTTGGGCCCACCCTGGCCAATCCTTGCCTCCCCACTACTTTTCCATGATAGTAGCATCAACTTGCATGAGCTAGCAAGCATACTCCATTTCATTCTCAATTTCCCACTTCCCAATGCCTTTATGTTGACGTCATCCTTTCTCCTCATGGTCTAGTGGGGTATGGTAGAGGATGTGTCCATGTTACCTTGTTCAATAGTGGTTGTTGATTTTTCTTTGTTTTCCTTAGCTTCCTTCATTTTGATGCATCTTTTAGATCATGGTGACACAAAGAAGAATTTCCTCAAACAATTTTGATACATTTTCACTACAAATGGTGGTTGCCCCATTTAACTAGTGCGATGTTTGCTACAACATTTGCAACAAATCATTCCTTGGTCTCTATGCCACACATGTTGCAAGCAATTTTCAAATCTCCCAAGATGTGCAATCATGTTCTTTAGATCCCTCAACTCATTTGTAAGGAGTTGCAAGACAACTCTAAATGAAATGTCACAAAAGAATGGTTCACATTTGATTCTCTTCGAGTAGCTGTCAATTGTTTCTTTTTCTTTAAGTATGTCCTTTGTTCTGTAGTCAATGCTTGTATCTATGGTGACACTTTCTTTACATCATCAACACAACCTCCTTCAATTGGCACGAAGGCTACTCCATGTAGCTAAAACTTTCCCTTATCTTGTCGTCAATCACTTTACAATGTATTTCTTTAAACCATCTAAGATATGTGGCTATATTCTTTGGATCATTCCACCTTTCAATTCAAAACAATCTGCAAACAATTCTAATTTCCAAGTGAATTCAACAGAAAAATTCATCATTTACTTCATTATGTGTTCGAGCTGTGTGAGAATCTTGGATCCTTTCAACATGCTCGATGACTCTTTGCAAAGATTTCAAACATTCTTCTTTCAATTTTTGAATATCTACTTGCATATATACTTCTGAATATCACCTTCCAAATACATAGTTCCCATAGCAATCTCCATTTCCCATCACAATCAGAGGTGATGCATCAACACAGGAGTGTAGCAAAAAACTCTACATCAGGCATATATTAGCTACGATTTGATTTTGAAAGATATTCGTGAGTTCTGAAAGATTAGAGCATTGTCAAATTCTCCTTCAGATATAATTTTGTTACATCTATTGAACACCACTACTTGTGGTGAATTAATACTAGAAGCTCAATGCTCCCAACCATTTTCAATATTTTTGGAGGTCTTCAAATGAGGCCATTCCCTTATAAGTGATCATATCTCTACCTCTAATATCATCTACAAGGAAAAAAATCCTTATACTCTATCATAGATTTCGTGATGTTTCATGAATGCCATACAGAGGAAATCCTTTCAATATTGATTTTATCTTTGTGCTCAGACTTATGTCATCAATTTCTGCTCTTATATGGTAACATTTCCACACTTAGAACTTCATAACTATGTGATGCATGTTGGGTCCCCATGTGGGCCCAGCTAAAACAAAAATAATTTTGAAACAATTTTCATGCTTAAATTGACTTGACACTACTTTTGAATGCTCCTAAGGTGGAAAAATGAAGTGGGTTGTCAATAAAACTTGCTTTTTGGCATTTTTGCATAGTGATCAAAATTGACTAGGTGGGCCCTAGAATCGCCCTAGAAAATTAGTCAAACGACCTCCTGGAGCCGTGAAAAATTATAGGAATGTAGAATATTTTATTGAAAACTTAGTGCAACAAATGGTTCAACAAAAAATATTTCTAGGTGCAATATATTCAATGTCAAAGTTGCTCAGTCAGACTTTTTTGCAACTGCACCTGTTCAAAACCAATTAGGGCTCACCAAGTTGCCACTTTTAAAAAATATCAAATCATCTCCTGGGGAACTTCCACAGGACACACTAGGTCATTTGGGTACATTGAGTATGTGTGCAAGAGGGATTTTCTTGAATCATCATTCATCACAAGATATTAGGGGTCAAAGTTGAAAACCTTGAAACACTCTTGGAAATGCAAATGTAAAATTAGAACAAACTGCATGTGATTTTGACCTCAAAAAAATATAAATCTAATCACAAGGCTCTAAAACTAGACCAAGGATCACATGAATGTGAGGGGATGCAAGGAATCAATTTTTTTGTCATGACGATCACCCAGCTGTGAAATATTAACTCGAACAAGAGACCACTTCATAGGATAGAGAGTGTGCAAACAGTAAAATAGTCCCAGAACCCTCTAGCTTTTGTTTTCAAAACCCTTTCAAAACTCATCATGGGGAGTTGAAAACTGACATTCATGTTACCATATGTCAACTGAATATGTCCACTAGGGGTTTTGGCATGAAAATTATCTGGCTTTGAATTGTGACCCTCCAAAGTAGGTCACTTGGGTAGATTTTTTAGGTGCACTTCTAAATGTGCAGAGGAAAATTTTTAACATAAAAACTTCAAATTTATAAGATTTGAAGGTTCCACTAGTTCCTAAAGTTGTCAAGGTTGCCATTAAGCGTTGGAGAACACCTATAGGTTGATTTACAGAGATTCAAAACCAGAAATTAGTTGGGAAGCATAGAGTATACCTTGAAAACTATATTCAAATTTTAAAGTTTTAGAAATTTGTAACTGGACTGATTCATCACTTTTGGTGAATGAGTCCTAGTTTAGGTTAAGATTCAAATTTTTTCAGATTCAGATACCTATTTTCTAAATTCTTGTTCCTATACAGAAACCCAAATTTTGGAATGATTCACCCAACTTGGTGAATGAGTCCCACTCAACACTAATGATAGAATTTCCATCATTTAAGACCTCCTTGCAGTCATCTTCAGATTTCTAGGTGCACACATTTCATCTTACAACTTTTTTCTCTATTTTATATGTATTTCTAGGTCATTTAGTGAAAGTTTTCATTGAATTAGGATTTAGCATTCCATCCTACATTGCATTTGTCTTTCCAAGTTCTTACTTGATGGTGAACCCCTCATTAGTTTATAATCATCCCCTAGGACAACCATATTGCAAGATCTTCTACTTTCCATTGAGATCGCTAGGGTTGCCCTGGAATGAAATAATAGGAAAGTGAGTGTGCTCTATGTCCTAAGCCATATGAAAGCATACTAGCCACCATTTTTAGTGGTTCCACATATTAAGTAGAAAAATGATTGTTTGGACTCCTTTATCAAATGGTTGGTTCAAGCTAAAATTTAATAGTTGTTGAAAAGGTAATCCAGGTGTGGTAGTGGTGGGTGGTTTGTTTAGATACCATAAGGGGAAATACATTGAAGCCTATGAATTTTTTTTGGGGATAGCTACTAGCAATGATGCAAAAGTGACCGATGTTTGGAGGGGATAAAGAGACTAAAGGATCTTGGTATTTTTAAATTTCATCATTGAAGGAGACTGCAAACTAGTAATTGGTTCTCTTAAAGGTGTTCTTGATCCACCTGCAAGGTTAAGAGTATGATTTAGAACTCAAAAAGAATGAAAAAAACTTTGACCAATATATTCTACAACATACTCTCAAGGAGGGAAATAAAGTTGTGGATGTGGATTCCAATGTTGGTTTATCCAATTTCTACTAGTAGTTATGGACATTTTAGAATCTCCCCCAATGTATAAGGTAATGTGTCTCAGATTATCATTTGTGAAGTGAAAATATGAAATTTATCTATAATGGAGGAATCGAGTCTTGAATTACACAGTGGATGGAAGTTAAAAATGACTTATGTGCTAGGATAAGACTTAACTTTTGTTGCCTCTTTTTTATTTTTAATCTTCCAAATCAGATGATGATGGGTCTAAGGAGTGATAGGAATGTGAATATTATGGTTGGATTTTCTTATGTTAACATTAATAAAATATTTTTACACATTCTACTTTATTTACTTATATGGTATGCCCTTGAGATTAAATTGCTAGATAAGGAGGGCAACAACGAAAGGACTTAGGGTTTAAATTAAAAATCATTCAAGGTGACTTGGATTTTGGAAAAGATGCATAATGATGAAAAGGAGAGATTTAATAGTATTAATCCCTTCAAAAATTATAATTTAAGGAATAATCATTTTAAGTTTATTATTTTAAAGTTGTGGATTGTCTTGACATGACTAAGCATTTAAGTAATAATATTATAAAGGTCGTGAGTATAAAATATTTTGTTCACTTTGGATTGTGGATTACTAATAAAGAGGCCCACCACATGCTTTCTATGTCACCTTTTGAAAAGACTCACATCACTTATCCCCTTGATGATAGATCGGTTTTAAACACATTCATGAAATTAAAGATTGATTGTATTCTTCACACGGGTTTTGGGTTCTGGCCAAAGATTTAGTCATCCTCAATTTACGATAATGGTTAATGATTGAAATGATCTGGCTAAAGTTTTGGCTAGCCTTGAATTACGATAATAGTATTATTAAAAGTATTGGCTGATATTTCCATAAGAAAGGAGATAAAATTCTAGGTTTTTAAAAGATTTATGGGTTCATAAAATCCATTTCATTTCCAAAGCTTGATAGAACTATCATTACTATTTGGAGGTGAGCTCTTATGAAAATTTAGTTGATGAGTTTGAGGTGAAAGGGCAGAGAAATTCTACTAGTTGCAGAATTTAGATAGTGGGGCCAAGAAAGAGTTCAGAGTCATTGTCTTGTGCATCTCTACATCAGAACATGGAACTCTAGAAGCTCTTTGAAGAGGCGGGTATGAAAACTTCTGTAATATACCAATCATACACTGAAGTAAATTTTCCTAAGTTTACACTATGCAAGTAAATAAACTATGTAATAAAGCATTGTAATAAAAAAAATTCTTTTCTTTATTGAAAATATATGAACAAAAATTCTATAACAAAATACTTGATAAGGATTTCTATTTCAATACAATAATTCAAAAATTACAATATTCTAAGAATGCACATAATTACATACATCTAGCTCCATCGAGCTCTAGAGCATAAGATATAGATGGTCTAGGAATCTTCCTTTCAAAACCTTGGTATTTTTTCACCTGTTGGGGAGGAGAAGCATCACTCAAGCACTTTTCTGCCAACCACGGACTCAAATGCATTCCCCCACACATCTATCAAAAATAGATGGCCCTACCCTTCGATGAAGAGATTGGTTGCGTAACCCCGTATGGCATACCACACTAAGCTTAGCGTTGTTCCCTATATGAATTAGGTTTTATAACCCTAAACTATCATGCATTAAATGGACATGATGAACAAGCAGTGGATCCCTATGAAATCACACTACTTTAGCTGGAGTGTTCTCACTCAGTACTTTCACTGATGGTCTACCATTCACTTACACTTATCAAGCTCATTTTGAATTAAGGACATAATATCTATAAATAGGTAATCCATCCCATGGGTAACCTTAAACCCTAGAATTAACCTCTCACCCTTAACACAAACTTAAGATATCTATACTCAATTATGAAAAAGTACTAGTTCCATCCCTTCAATGGACAACAATCCTAGGAGTAACCCACTAGCTATATAGCATAATCAATAACTAGCTATGAGTATCCCTTAAAATATCCTTTTTCAATCACATCTAGTATAATAATAATACCTAGGAAAAATAATCTCTCCTATCATGGAGTAACTACAAGCATTTCCCAAATAGAGTAAACAACTTCTACTTTTCTTTCAAAGAAAACATTACTTTCCCCTAAATGCAAGTAACCCTAATATACTAGTTTAAAAAATCAACAAATAACTCTTTCAAAAGCTAATAAAAACAAAGGAAGATTATCATCATGCTTGTGATATGCTATCCAATCAATTGGCTACAAACACATCTCTTCCAAAACAACAACTAGCTTGGATTCTATCTATCCAACAAAGTAACATTAACCTCTAACTCACAAGTTGTCAAAATACTTCTCTCAAAATGATAAAATACTCTCTCTGATGCTCAAAGCTCTCACTCACTATATAAAGTAGAATAATGCAAAAAGGAATGTAAATAGAATGCAAAAACTTGCTCAAGGAATGTGTCTCAAACAAGTGAACTTGCTCTACTATTTATACAACAGTTTGGAGACCACTCAACCTACAATTTAGGGATGAGTTTTGATAGCAATTACCATGCATAGCAATAAAAAAATCCTCAGTGAACCGTGGATTTTTGGCACCCTAGGTCTTTCTAGAACTTATAAGGTTTTTCACCTAAAAGGAGAAAGTAGGGCCAAAATATCTAGCTAGGTTCACTCAAATTATTAAATGTATGATGTTATTTGAACAAAATGGAATTAACTAAGTGAAGTTATATCAACTAATTGACTAATTATATATGAAAAACCTATGATTTATGTAATGTTGGAAAACATAATGTGATATATGCAAACAATGAACTATGAATGAATAAATGCAAAATAGGACAGAAAGAGGTTGAATCAGAGTGCACTTGGGTAGATATTAGAGAATCTAGAATCTTCTAAATGCTGTTTGAAATCATAGAAAATCACCAGTTGGACTCATTTGCCACTGATGGTGAATTAGTCCTGCTTCTGATGAAAATTATCTAGAACAGGTTTCTAAGTGTCAGGATCTAGAATCTGACAAAGATTAGATTTCCAGCCTTGAGGGACTCATTCGCCACTGATGGTGAATCATTCCTCTCCCAAAAATTTGAGAAATCAGGGGACAATTTTGTAGCACCAAATTAAGCCTTATAAGGGCATAAATGGGTCAAATAAAGCATAATAAAGGTGTAAATAGTGAAATTATGCCCAGAAAAGCATGAAACCTTGTTACAAGACTTTACAACACTTCAAAATAGGACTTGATAAGTGATGAAAAGGTTATTTTTGGGTGAATTGTAATGAATAGAGTCTAGAAAAGTGTAGAAATGTTTTACAACACTTCACAACACCTTCACAAGATGTCATAATTTGAATTTTAAGGACCTAATTTGAATGTTCAATCCACATTACATCAATAAATTAAAGCAAAATAGACCAAGCATCATGAAGAAAGGCCTAAAAGACCATTAAAATGACAAGGGGTCATTTTTATATGGCACATTTAGCCCCCACTTTAGTGAGAGGATGAACTTTCTTTAGACTCACACTAAAGTAGCCATGCATATCGAGATAGAGGTTCCAAATGTACTCATGTTAGAAAGATAGAATAATAATGATCAAGAGGGATGATCAAGCCCCCAAGATGAAGATCCCATGTGAAACTAAGCATAAGAACAAAGGAACACACATGTTGAAATGAAGAGATAGGATGAAGATCTGATCGTCTTTCCAACTAGGTGTGGATTAGATCTATGTTGATTGTTTGAAAAAGAGAATGCATACTCACTCTGGGGTGACAAAACTCATGGTGGTCTTCTGGGTGAGTAGAGCCAAAAAGGTGAAGTATATATGCTAGTTGGTATGTGTATACACTTAAAAATGGTCATATCACATTGTCTGGTAATTAATTAAATATTTTTAATATTTAATTAAAATCTTTTGATTCTATCTACGTATAAATAAATTTAAATAATTTATTTATATTGTTCATGATTTCATTTCGATTAGATATTTAATCACCTTTTCATATTCATTTCTTAATTAATTAAATAAATGTTACAATTTATTTATATTAATTATCATATAATCTTAGTTTGAATATTTTATTCAAATAAAGATTAAAATATTATAATTCTTCTAAATATCATTTATAATTAAATATTCCAAAATATTTGATTATTTCCTCTAATCCAATATTCATTTTAAAATCATTTCAAAATTCCTCCAATTCAATTCAAAAATCTATTCATAATTAAATATTTCCAAAAATATTTAATTAAATTCTTCTAAATATTTCAAAAATCTTCTAAAGTCACATCATGATTAAATATTGCCAAAATATTTAATTAATTCTTCTATAGTTTTCAAAAATCAAAAATCAAATATCAAAAAGCAATAAATAAAATTAAATAAATTTAAATATTTATTTAATTTGGGATTTATCTTCAACTCCCGGGAAATAAACTGCCAAAACAGAAAATTAAATTTCTCTGTTCCTGTGCAGGTTTGTTCCTGTGGGTTGAAGACAAGCTTCCATTCTTCTCTCCAACCTCTCAACCTCCCCCATTTTCTTCTCAACCTCTCAATCTCTCACCATTCAAACTTACCAGACAATTCATAGCCATAGATTCTTGCCAGCAAGGATGAAGCCTGCAAAAATCTATAAATACAGCTGCCGGGAGCTCCAAAAGATATATAATTTAGAAGCAAGTAAATTATAGGCAAAATTGCATAGCATTAGCATTCATAGAGCATTCTCATAGCATAGAATCATAGCATAATAGCAGTAGAATCATGATACATCTCACTCACAGCCCCTGTGCATAATCACAGCCCCTGTCCATATCCGTATCAATAATTTCACTTTCATCAACATATAGAATAGTTTTCCTTTGCATACTCGTTCTGCAGCAGCCATTTGGAGAAGCTTACACAATCTGAGAGCCAAAAGCTTCAAAAGAATCTCTGTAGATAGAGGAAAATGGGACAGCACTGAAGGATTTTGTTTTAATTTAGTTCAATTTCTTTAGTTTAAGGTTTCATTTAGTGTTTTATGTTTTGTTTTACATTTCAATTAAACATTATACACATTTTTGGCGCCCACCGTGGGGCACTTGCCCCTTTTTAATGTTTTGTTTGCAGTTTTTTTTTTTTTGACAGGTTACAGGAAAAACAGCGGAATAGCGTAGACGACATGTTTTCAGAAGAACACTTCCAGTTTAGCGCCCGTGACTAATATTTCAGCACCCGTAAAGTCTCTTTCAGCGCCCTTGAAGTCTGTTTCAGTGCCCGTGACTAATCTTTCAGCGCCCGTAAAGTCTCTTTCAGCGCCCTTGAAGTCTGTTTTAGCGCCCGTGACTAATCTTTCAGCGCCTGTGAAATCTGTTTTAGCGCCCGTGAAATCTGTTTCAGCGCCCGTAAAGTCTATTTTAGCGCCCGTGAAGTCTGTTTTAGCGCCCGTAACGTTTATTTTAGCGCCTATAATTTGTTTTGCAGTGCAAATTTTTAGAGGACTGTAATCTGTAATCTGTAACTGTAATTTAATTTAACTGATTCCGACGCAGCCGCGGACAGTTAATAATTTTAAGCATAAAATTTACCAATCCTAGGGTAGTCATTTAAGGATAAAATTTATCAATCCTAGGGTAGTCATCTAAAAGCACAAAATTAACCAATCCTAGGATAGATACTTTATCTTTCAATTTGGGTTTAAAATTAAATTTTCTTGTTATGTGAAGCAACATCTTCACTTAGTTAGAAAATTTTTATTTTAGTGCTTAATAATTGAACCCTTGTTTGCTTTGTTCTTGGTGATAGGCCCATGCTCTCCCCTTAACTGGGTGATCAAAATGCCAAACTCATCAATTTTCTTTTATGCAATTTATTGCTTTATTAAAACCTTGTAGAGAGCCTGCTCTTGTGGGAAAAAGTACTCACCCAAGAGGAACGACTCAAGTGGGTTCAAGCCAAAGCCAGGCTATTCCACCCCACTATAAAATTTAAAGCAAAATTGGGGAAACCCTCTTTTGACGGTAGTGTGCATTGATAACCATCCCCAAAGCCTTTGTTCTAAAGGTAGGGAGGTCTCTCGAAGGAGTCTATCATTTGCCGCACCGAACGGAAATCCTTACTACGAACCTAGTGTAGTAACTAACCGAGTCAGTTTCCGAACATTGTTTCAATCACAGTGCAGGGGAGGGAAGAATCTACCCCCAAGATACTCACCATATAACTGCCAAGGATTGTTTGCTCAGGGGATCCGGTATCCACTTCTGTCACTCTGAGTACGCACCTGGAAAATACAAAAACACGGGCGCCCTTTTGGGGGTGACATGGCTGTGTGAGTCGACGCAGTTCTAAGATGTGGGCTGTTGATTGCTATGATGACCTACTTGAGAACTAAGAGTGAGTCTGTTTGAAGTGCCTGTCATGTGTAAAACCTGTTAAAACAATTTTTGAAAAATATTTCGGTTACACACTTGATGTTTAGAATAGGACTTAAAACAAACGTTTTTAACTTGTTTGATGTATTTTCATTACATTAATTTAGAGAAAGATCATCCAAAACACTCATTATCATATTGATCAATCTCATGTTACGAGATTGGAAATCTACAAAGTTTGTAAAGAAATCCGTTTCCAAAAGGATTAAAAAGCCAAAGAAACCTCTCAACCACAAAAAATTATTGAAGAAACAAAAATTCTTATATCAAAGTCGAAAAGTTTTACTTAAATATAGAACTTTTCTTCATAGGTATCATGATTGTGTTAGAGGTCTTTCAGATGATTATGCCATAGAGCCCTTGTATTCACAAGCTTATTTTCAAAGAAGAGCCCTTTCTCAAAGGCATAACCATAGTCAACGCATCCGTTTTAGTTATATTCCCCAACCAGCAATTGAATACTCTACTCGTCCAAATCAAATCTTACAATAGAGAACTTAGAATATATTAGGCATCTATCACAAAATCCATCTTTTTACAAAGCCATGATCAAAACTTCATAAAGTGCAACAACCATCCTTTTCTAGATCTTTTGCTTATATTCCCACCAACAGGATTTTCATCCTTTCACTTAGGGAACAACACAAGCTACAAGATTAGAAAATTTTGTATAAGTCATAGAATTTTCATTCTATCTTGACCTTCATACATACCACATTAATTGCACTATTTAACTCTTTTGATCAAAAGCGAGTAAAATTTTGATACAAATCTATGCCTGTCTTCACAAGATCTCAAAAACAAATGGAAAAAGACGAGGGAGAAACTACAACTAGTAAAATGGGTGATCAAAATGAAAAAGAAGAGGAAACATTTAATCTTGATGAGATAACGGAAGAAAAGCTTCAAGAAGCAGAACAAGATCCTCAATTCCATACTCTTATGGAGAGAATCCTAGAACGTAACAAAGAAAAATATTTTCTTACATTAGCTAATCAAGGAGCTAAGTTGCCTCACACCTTTGACATAGAGGGGATTAAACAAAACCTGAAAATCCTCCTAATGACTTTAGTGCTCTTAACCAACAGATAAAAGAATTACAAGGGCAAATAAAGGAAATGCAAGGAGGTACAACAAAGAAATATGTTTTGGAAGACATATCTCCTTATCCATTTGATAGGAGTCTTCAAATGATTCCATTTCCAAAACATTGCGAAATTCCTAAGTATGATAGGTATAATGGAAAAACTGATCCCATAGACCATGTTAGGGATTTCCGAAACATGAGTCTTGAATTCGCCTATGATGATACTTACTTGATGCGATTATTTCCACGAAGTCTAGGCGTACAATCCATGGAGTGGCTTTCAAAAATTACTCCACCTATCAAAACTTTTGAGGAGTTGATAAATCAGTTTATCTCACAATACTCCTACAATATTCAACATCAAATAACAATGCTTGATCTTTGTAAAGTGAAACAAAAAGTAGGAGAACCCTTTACTATATTTTTACAAAGATGGAGAAGGTTATTTGCACGATATTCTCGTCCTATTCCTGAAAAGGAAAAGATGGATATTTTTATCAATAGCCTTGATCCAGAATTAAGCTATAGGCTTAACCTTCATTGTCCTCATAACTTTGAAAAACTGATTGAAAATGCAATCACTATTGAAGGGGCCTTGGTTAAAAGGGGAGTGATAAAACTTGATAATCCAAGTACATCAAATCAAAACAACGATAAAACAAGGTTTTGGAATAGAAACAAAAATGTTGTTAATGATGGTATAGTGGATGCCAATAATTTACGAACAAGGCCATCCGTTTTCAATCTATCAAGTGTTCCAAGAAACAATTCACAAGGAAATACAATACAACAAGGAAACAACAATCAACAAGGACAAATTTCCAAGCAAGAGAACATGACCAATCAAAATACCAATCAAAATCATGGTAATTTCAATAATAATCTTGGCAATACCCAAATATCAAATCCGTCTAGACCTTCATTCTTTTCAAATCGACGGACTTTTACTGCTTTGGGTCAATCTCTTGAATCTGCTCTCAAGGAACTTCTTGATAATAAGGTTATCACTTTACCACCACAAAGAGATTATGAGCCACGAGTTAAACCACCATCATGGAATGACTCGTACTATTGCAATTATCATCGATGTAAAGGTCATAGAACAAACAATTGTCAAGCTTTGAAAAATCTAGTACAAGATTTAATTGACAATGGTACTATTACAATTGAGGGACATCATACCAATGATGATCATCAAGCATTCAAAGATCCTTTGCCAAACTACCAAAAGGGGGAAAAATCGGATACCAAAGCCAAAAGCATACATAATGTTGAAGACAATATAATCCGCTATATTTACACAGATGATAATCGGATTAATGTTATCAAAATTAAAGAAAAACAAGAATATCAACAGGTTAATGTAACAACAAGAGGTCAAGCAAAGGTTGTTTTAAAAGGAAGTTTGTCTAAAACAACTATTTCTTCTCCAACTCAGTATAATCTGGTTGATCAATTGAGAAAAACATCAGCTCAAATTTCTATTCTTGAACTTCTTAAAATATCCCCCATACACAAGAATATTTTAGAAGAAGTGCTTGTGAACACAACTGTTGATACTGATCTAGATGCAAACAGATTTCAAGCCATGGTGGGACATTTGTCTTCCCCCACTTGTCTTTCATTTTCCGATAAAGATGATGCTTCTATGACACATCCACATAATTCCTCGTTATATCTTGAAGTCATGATCCATAAACATCGAATTAGATGTGTCTTAATAGATGGAGGAGCCGGTTTGAATATTTGTACCTTAAAATTGATAAATGCCTTAGGAATTTCAGAAAATGAAATTGATTCACGAAGGAAGATAACCATTAAGGCATATGATGATGAAGAAAGAGCTTCTAAGGGATTAATATTGCTACCTATCAGAGTGGGACCTCTTGTGAAGAACACTTTTTGTCAGGTTCTAGATCGAGATTTGTCTTATAACATACTTTTGGGTCGTCCGTGGATCCATGATATGCAGGCCATACCATCAACATATCATCAATGTATCAAGTTTCCATATGATGGACAAGAAATAACCATACAAGCTGATTACAATAGTACCCAAACTTGTTCTAATCTTAGGGTGAGTCAAGATGTCTTTGTGCCATATAATAGAGAAGCTCTTGTTGTTTCTTCTTCTAATCTACAAGTCCAATTGCAAGAATTGACAAATAATCTTGATACTAAGCTAAAGTTTAAAGACAAAGGGGTAGGTGAATATTCACTATCTCTTTCTACTTTACCTCCTTCTCCAAGATCACATGGATTACCAACTTTATCAAATCAAAATATTGCAACTGCTTCTACATCTCAAACTTCCATGCCAATCACAAAGTTTGATGGAAAATTCATTAGAGCTAATACCACTGAAGAAGAAGCTGAAGATAGGGACATCCTAAATTGGCTATACAAAGATGAAGATGAATCTCTCTTGCACATTAAGTTACCTAAAGAAAAATATGGTAAAGGGTACACTATCATGCAAAAGATGGGTTATGAAGGAAATGGTCCTATAGGGAAACGAAGAGAAGGAATTGTGGAACCAATTCAGCCTATTTCAAAGCATTCAAGTGATAAAACAGGACTTGGATATGGTAAAGATAAAGAAGAACTTACTTCACAGCAGACATCATTAGTTCACAAAGGAGAATCCGTGTCAGATAAATCTCATGAATCAGTTTTCCAATTGCAAAATAGTTCAGATACTGATTCTAATGAATATGAATGGGACACTATTTATAATGATGAATTCTGGAAGGATAAACAAGTTGATACTATACATAAATATGCACCTGTTCTTATACAAGGAGAAGGTTCAAGGCCTCCACTCGATTATATTTTACAAAGCGATCA
>VDFB02193867.1:314912929-314945856 GCA_007258455.2 Sequoia sempervirens
ATGTTAATAAAGTCTTTCATTCCTCTTTTATTTTGAAATGAAAATTTGGAACATGGACTCAAGTTATAGAATATTAGAATGCAAGGCTATTCTATCAGCTTTGTGGAAATTTGGGCATCTTATTCACACCTACAAGAAACAAAAAATCCAAAATGACAAATCAATAATTTTGGCTACTTCTCCCTCTTCATATGATTTTCCAAATGGGTCCCCCAAATCTGGTCAAATTTATACTAATTCTAAAGGGCTTGGAGTGGTGGAACCAAAAGTAAGGTAGGTTGAAGGAATGGTAAGATATAGTGAACAAAATGTAATGAAGAAAACTTTGTTGGTTTCTCCTCCTCAAACCTAGAGCCAATATATTCCTAATATTGGTACTAATGAGATGGTTGGTACTCTCCAACCATCCTCTAAATGTACAGAGTTGAATATTGGGAAGAATTTTTGTGTCTCCTTTGAAAAATATGACTCAATTTCTTAGGAAGTTCTTCATAAGAAGATGCAAGAATCATTAGCCATTTTGGGATTCAAAGGGTTAGACTGTTTTATTTCCTTTAAATCTAAGGAAATGGATGACTCATGGACTCAAGTGAATGGTAAATCTAAAAAGAAGAAAGAAGATATTGGGAATGATTAAAAAGGGGAAAGAATGAAAAACAAAGATCATGTTAGAACTAGAGAAGCAGCTAGAGACATTTCTTCTAGAAAATAGAGGACCCTTGAGCACCTCTCTAATAAAGCTAAATCAAATAAATAAGTTGGGGATGATCCTTCCCTCTAGTCAGTATTGAGATTATACTGACTTCTTCTACTCCAATAAGGTTTTATTACGGAATATTTGAGGGTTGAATAGTCCTCTAAAACAACATATTCTGAAGTGCTCTTTAATATCTTTGAAAATTGACATTCTCCTTATTCAAGAAATAAAAACACAATAGAATGCCTTTGAAAAAATGATAAAAAATGTTTGGCCTAGAGCGGAGTACTATTTCAGAAATGTTGAGTGAGTGTCTAGTGGCCTTGCAACCCTTTAGAATCCAAACAGACTTCTTGGCTCCAAAGGATTTAGTAACAAGAACTGCATAGAAATAGTTATCAAAGATGGGTGGAATGTATTGAATGGAACCAAGTATTAACATTTATGCTCCTAATACAATGGTTTCCAAGAACCAATTATGGAATTATTTGTTGGCACTTCTGTCCAAAACCCCCTTTGCTACTCAAAGAAGCTTGGGGGTGTGGAGTATTTCTCTGATAGTATGATGGAATTTTCTAACTTCATTTCAATCCAAGGCCTTTTAGATGTGGAGTTAAGGGGTTCAAAATTTACCTAGTCTAATAGATGCCATGGCCAATACCGTATATAGGTCAAATTGGATAGAGTGATGTTTTTGGTGATTGGGATATTCTAGCTAAACTATAATTTTCTTCTCTTTTGAGATCTACCTATGACCATAGTGCTCTAATTTTGAATTAGGAAGACCAATGAAAGTCTTGATCCTATCCTCCTTTTAGATATGAGATTATGTGGAATCTTCACCTAGATTTTAAAGATCTGGTTAGGAATTGGTGGAACCTTCCCTACCAAGGTACCCCTATGTTTTGTGTAGCTCAAAAACTTAAATGAATAAGGTTAAACATTCAAGGTTGGAACAAGATTTTTTTGGGGAATATTTTCCAAATGGGAAACAATATTCTCGTTAATCTCAAAGCTATTCAAGAAAATATGGAAGTAGGTGATATTCAAGAGTATAATTATAAAAGAGAAAGGGAACTTAGGGAGGAGTTGTTCCTTATAGATAATAATGAGGAAATATTTTGGAAATAGAAGTATCATGTGCAATGGATTCAAGAAGGAGCTAGGAACACAAATTATTTTTACCAATTGACCTTAAAGTATAGAAGAAGGAATAAAATCAACTTCCTTGTTAATGGCAATGGATATATACTTACTAAGGATAAAAAATTGGTAGTCGAGGCCATCTCATTCTTCAAAAATGTAGGAAATGATCAAGCCCCCCTTCTAATGACTTTGGTTCACTTCTAGAATTTATCCTGAAGGTGGTTTTTGAGAATGATTTAAAGGATATTGGAAAGGTGGTGACAATGCAAGAAGTTAAAATGGTTGTCCTATATTTTTGATCTTTTAAAGACCCTAGCCTCGATGATTTTCCTCCAACTTTCTTTCAGGACTTTTGGGACATCCTCTTGGATGATCTTCTAAATGCTACCAAAGATAGTTTAGGTCAGGAAGACTTCTTCATCAGGTCAACTCTACATACTTTTTCCTAGTTCCTAAGAAAGAAGATTCCACTTCTATGTTATATTACAACCCTATAAGCCTTTTCAATATGGTGTACAAGATATTTTCTAAAATTATGGTTAATAGGTTAAAGAATCTACTTGATAAAATGATTTTAGAGAATAAAAAAGGTTTTTGAACTTGAAGAAAGATTATATATGCAAGAATTATTTCCCATGAGTTTTTAAATTCTATGGAACACTCCAAAAACCCAGGTATGGTTCTCAAACTCTACATTTCAAAATCTTACAATAGAGTTTCTTGGAGCTTTCTTTTTTCTATTATGTAAAAATATGTAGTGGAAAATTTCTTATACTAATCAAGGAGTGTGCCTCCACTACTAGCTTTTCTATGTTTCTTCATGGAGTCCCCAAAGGTCAATTTTATTGTGGTAAGAGAATGAGGAAAGGGGATTCCCTCTCTTCTTATTTATTATTATTATTAAAGTCACGGGTTGTAATATGTAGAAGATTCTAAATAGAGGTCTTCTCAATGGGATTAGAGCTACTTCTTCCATCCCTTTGACTTCTCATCAATAGTTTGTTGATGAAATGATTCTCTTTGGTGATGGTTTTTTAGTAGAAGAAGCTAAATGGAAATCCTTCCTTTATGAGTATGCTAAATCCTCTAGTAAGTATATCAACTATACTAAGAGTAAACTATACTTCTTCAACACTAATCAATAGGTGAAGGACAAAGTCTTAAGAATCTTTGAATGCTAAGAGGTTGTTCTCCCTAGTGTGTATCTTGGGCTACCTTTAAGCACTAAAAATCATCCTCATTCCTTCTAGAATGGTATAATTGAGAGAATAAGAAAAAATCTAGCTAGTTGAAAAAGTAAATTATTGAGACAAGATCGTAAAGTACAACTTATAAAGTCTTCCCTTCAAAATATTCTAGTGTATTTCCTTTCCCTCTTTAAGATGCCAACTTTTGTTATCAGGAAAGTAGAAAAAATTTAAAGGACCTTCCTTTGGAAAGGGATGGAAGAAAAATAAATAATTGCTTTGGTCAATTGGGATAAGCTTTGTTCCCCTGGGAAATTTGGAGGTTTGGGATTCAGAGATTGAACCTATTTAACAAAGCTCTTCTCTTAAAAAAGGGGGTGGTTATTTATTAAAGGGAAGAAGGAATAGTTTAATATCTTAAGAGAAAATGGGGAAGGATGTCACCTAATAATTTGATGTCTTCTCAGGATTGGCCTAAAGGATCGAGCATATGGAACAATATTATGAAAAATAGGGTTAGTTTGAAGCAAGGTACTAGAAGAAGGGTTGGGAACAATTCATTTCTGGGAAAATTCTTGGGGAAGTGGTCATGTTTGGTTGCTTATGGCCCAATTAAGTCTAATAAAACATGATCTCACAAGAATTTATGGGAATATTCTTTATGACTATGTTGATTGGAGTTGAAGGATACCTAAATGGAAAAATCTCAAGCAAGACTTTTTTTATTTGAGAGCTAGGAAAGGTGGTAGTTAGTCTATATGCTTTGAGCCTTTTTCCATATTAGATTCTCTCATTGGAGACTATATTTTGTTTTTCCAAGAAGGAGAAGATGATTGGAATGGAATGGCAACTCAATGGAATATTTTATATTAAATTTACATATATTAAACTGGATCAATTCTCTCTTTCTACTCAAAATTTCAATTGGAGTGAAATTTGGAATGTTATGTTAATTCAAAAAATAAACTACTTCTGGTGGGAAGCTACACATGTTAAAATTATTACAAAATTGATGTTTTCAGTCTAGGAAATGGTTTTAGTTTGTAAACAACTTCTCTCTATGTTTAGAAGTTGAGGAAATTATTCTCCATCGACTATTTCAATGTCCCTTTACAAGAGAAGTTTGGTTCTTGGTGCTTCAAAACCTACTGACTAATTAGGTGTTTCCCCTTGATTTAAAGGATTTTATTAAGAAATGGATTTGTTTTCCTTTCTCACATCCAATTACTATGGAATTATGGCACCAAATCCCTACCTTCATTTCTTAGAACATATAGAAAGAATGAAATTATAATAGAATATTTAGAGAGCAATAGAGGAGTTGCTTTTATGTCTTCCTTCAAATGAAACAAAAAATTCAAGAAAACATAAATTCAAAAGTTTTTTGTCTTTCTAAAGTCATGTAGACCTATAAAGATCTTAGATTAAAACAAATATGGGGAATTAAACATGACCTAACTAAAATAAATTGTAAGTTGACATATTGTGGCAATGGAAAAAATATCCCTTCTACTTTTCCTTGCTTGTTTGGGTCCTCCTTGTAAACTAGGATTAATGGTGCCTTGATTTAGTGTTGTAATGTGTTTGACCCATTCACATTAGGTCTTGGGACCTTGTAAACTAATAAAGAGAAATGGTACCTTGCTAAAGTGTTGTGAAGTGTTGTAACACACTTTCACAATTTTTTGAGGTTTTATTAATTAACTACACCTAATAAATCTATTTTTAACCTTAATCATGTCTTATCTAAAGTGTTGTAATAGTATTTCACACTTTTCTAGGGTGTTCATTAATAAATAGGCTTCTTTATGCTTTAATTAGCCTTATTTTACATCCACAAGCCTCATTTAATGCATCTTTTCAAGGATGATCTTGACACAAATCAAAACCCAATCATAATTTAGGTGTTTTCAGATTGTGTCACTACTAAATTTGACTCCATTTTTCAATGAACGTTTGTTGGTCCGTTTGACAAACATTTGTCAAAAAATCAACGAATTGATGAAAACAATTTCATCACTATTTTTTCGTAGAAATTCCAATGAAAAATTAAACATCAAAATAATGGCTCTGATTCGTCAGTCGTTAGCATCATAAAATGAGTCAGATGTTCATTGGAATATCGATGAAAACTTTATGTATCCACTGACGAATTACAACCAAAATGCAATTGCAATGGCTCTTCTAAAGCATCGAAACAACACTAGAAGTTCATCGCCATTTCAATGAAATGGGAAAGGAGTTACAACGAAGCTTTTGTCACAGCTATAGCGACTTCATCGAACCTTTTCGCTGATTCGTCGGTGGCCTTCGTCGAAATTGCGATGAAACAATGCAATTTTTTTTTAAAAAATATTTGTTGAAATGTACCATCACAGAGACTCTTGGCGATGACCACCAAAGCCAACCCATCGGTGAGAGATCAATCATCGACACAAAATAGAAAACTCACTCTGATAGTACATGTCTTTTCGATGACTTCTGTTAGCAAGACATATCCAATGTCACACCAATCTAACCTCTTTAGGAGTTTTGAACACTGTTGGTTATTAGCAAGACATTTTGAGGGTCTCACCGATTAAACAAGTGTCTAAGAGAAAGTAAACAAATGGAACCTATTAATTTTCTTATTTTTGGGTTCTTTAAATCATAGAATAGATACCATCTTTTTGTGTATAATTTACTTATATTTAGATTTGAATTCGAGACCAATTGTCATTGCACATTCCATTTTACTTGCACAGAGTATTTTATAAGAAATATTTTGATAATTCCAAATGATTTATGGTGTTGTACAGCTCTACCTATCATCACAGTTCTATTGTTCCCCCCTAGAGAATCCTGCAAAGACCAGTTTACAATACCAAGTCAAATAATATGAAAAAGACTTACTTCCATACAAATTAAATGATTATTCTCACAATGGCAATTGTCTAATTACAACAACAGTTCCATGAAAGGTTATCCATGCTTCATAAGAGATGACTAATCATACATATAGACTACAAGATGCATAGAAAAAGAATTACACTTGAGAACAACTAAGGGCTAACAAGGGAAGGAGTTAAGAAATGTCGGGATTGAAGAGAAAATGTGTAGGGAAAATGTTGAGCAGTGTCAAGAGAATAGAGCTTGTAGAACATATTCTTGACCTAATCAAGCTCTTGAACAACTTAAAAAAAAATACTAACACATACATGAGACATGTAATGAACTTCAATATTTTCTATCTTTTTCATTGTCACGGTAGGTAAGGATAAATAATTGAATTGTAAGACTATTCATGGTCCAACAAAATTATGTTCATAATTTGTGTTCAATGGACCTTAGTTTATAATTATACTACCCATCTAATACCGTATTTACAATCGGGGTTCAACTATCTAGGATCTAAAGAAGCACCTTCAATTAACCATTAAAATTTACTATAAAATAAGGTGAACTTTACTTGAGAAAGATTGGGTACACTTGGGATTAAAGTTCTCAATCATCGGATTTATTAGCACCACAGACACAACTTGCAACATATGAAGTAATGGATGACTACAAGTTAGTGAAATGGTCCTTAATATGTGACTGGTTTGCAAATTGATTGGTAGAAAGGTTACAAAAAGATCTACATGAAAAATTATGAGCACAATCTACTATAATCATCAAAATAGATGAAAAGTGCAAAGGAAAGAGCCGAACTACATCTCTAGAGCCTAAAAAAAACACTACAAGAAACATAAAAAAAAAGAACAAACCAGTTTTTGGATGAATACAAAATGGTGCCTTCAGCAAGTGATTCATATGCTTTCACACCTGACAGGACATTAAGAAGATTTTAGTCTTCCTCTGTGAAATTAACTACTTATAGAATAAACCAAGAAACCAATATTATATACCTCCATGTCTAGCTGAGGGTAGGTATAAGAGAAAAAAATTCCCTCAATGCAATGCTAAAAAATATCAATGTGTGTGTAGGCTTGTATTACTCAAAATATCATTTCACTGCCTAAGGAAAAATACCAAATTGATGTTTTAAATTTCAATCTTCACAAAGGCTCCCTCTGTTGCTGCATTGCATATGCAAGGGGTATTCAAGCTCTAGAGCTATTCAAATGTGGAAGGATTTAGTGGTTATAAGATTAGAGTTATTGTTTTAAGACATAATCCATCATCTTTACATATCTTTATTCCCTCCCTAGGCGCTTGGATAAATTTGTGTAAATGGAGACAAAAATGTGAATCTTTATGGAAAAATTATTAAAGGAGAGAAAAGGGGTAGAGGGGGCAAGAAATGCTTGAATGTATAGCAAAGTATAACATTTTGATCATTAAACAATGAAAGCAGATGTAGTTTGACAGTAATATCATTTACAACATTTATGATCAAGAATGAATATAAGTAGAGAAACTTTGCATACATTAGATGGTACAAAATTTCATGGTTAGAGTGGAAACCTCCATCAACAACAAGATCCAAGAAATCCATGTATCTATCTCAATCAGATCCTCTAAAACCCTTTGGAGTTGTCAATTTCCACTAACATTATGCAAAGTCAAATTTACAGAGTTATCACCACTAAAAATAGAGAAAGCAGAGCTTTGAGAGCAAGTCCACACACAACACAATTTGAATTACTAAAAGCCAGCCACAAACAAAACTAAACTTAGAACATTGGAATGGAAACAACTTCAAATTATGATGCAAGCATGGATTGAGGTATAAAACTCATTTTCTGCAACCATGGTGAAAGGTTAACTCTTTCATCTTTGCATATTGGTTTGATGCTTCAAACAATGCATTTATATTGAAATTGCATTACCTTATTGGGCTTTCTCTTTGTTTCAAGAATAGTTTAATATTCTCTACTTAACAGGGCCAACCACGTGATGGTGGAAGCTCATTCCCCCCCCCTCACATCGCTCTCAATTCCCCATACCCAATCATATAACATTAATAATTCATTCATCCATTAATAACATATAACATTTATTCATTCATCCATTAATAACATATACCATTCATTCATTAACATATAATATTCATTCTTTTAGTTTTTACATATTATCAAAAATATGGTTGTCATGATATGATTAAAATCATTTTTTTTTGTTTCTTTTTTAAAGCTAAAAAAATGTGAAGTGGAGTATCATTTTCTAAATCATTTGTCCCCCCTTTAGTTGTTCTCCCCTCTACTCGTGATCTTAATGTATTCCTAGTCGTCTGTTCATGACGTGGACGTCACTGCAAGGGGGGTCTGTTGCAATAACAAAGAAATGTTAAATTGATATGTTTTATTATTATTGTTACAAGTATTTCATTAATTAAAAGAACATTAGAGTGGTTCTCTTTACCTAATGGGTCCACATCATGTTCTTAAAATTTTGTTATAGACTCATGCTCAACATGTTGAACACCCTCTAAATCCTGGTCTGTAGTTGAAACACGAAAGGTTACATTAATTAATACACCAACTGAAATTAAATATGTTTAAAAGAACATGAGAGTGGTCCTCTTTACATGATGGGACCACATCATGTTCCTGATCTTCTCTAGCCTAATCATGCTCAACACGTTGATCACACTCTAGATGCTCTAAAGTTGAAACACGAAAGGTTACATTAATTAGTACACCAATTGCAATTAAATATGTTTAAAAGAAATTTAGAGTGGTCCTCTTTACCTGATGGGGCCACATCATATTCCTGATCTTCTCTAGCCTGATCATGCTCAACATGTTGGTCATGCTGCATGCTCCTAAAGTCACAGGATGAACACCATGACCTTCATGCATGGGTTTGCTCCCTCATCGGGGCTACATTCCAATGTCATGCTGATATTATCATTGCTTGAATGTTTAAAAAATAGACTATAATTACTTCATGGTGGAAATTAATATTGAATAGGCTTTTGCTGAAATTATTCCATTTCAAATAAAATTTATTATTTATTTACACTGTTGGATGTAATTGGAAGATTATTGTTTTTCAGTCAAGACTCTTAAGTGTTTAACCAATCCTTAGCCTTCTTTGGAAGGGAAATATTCAAGTCATCTTTGTGGGAACTCCTATTGAATTGAGCCCTAATTTTTACGCCAAGATCATGAATTTTTCTTCTATGGTGTCATAAAACCAAAATTGTTTTCAATTTATTATTTGGATACAATATTTCATTTATTGATACTTACAATTTGTGCGACTAATTTCATATAACCACCAGAACCAAGTTTGTGTTGCCTGTGTTTTTTTAGTTTTTCCTTTGTTTCCTTTGATGTGTCAGGCAGCCTATGAAAAGTTTGAAATACGTTAGATTATGTAAAAAGAAAGAGTAATCAGTATATAATTACATTACTGATAGTATCACATACCTTCCTTGGCCCGGTGGTGTTTTTCCTTTTTTCTTTTCAACCTTCTCCTTTCCATCTGATACCAGGTCCTTCCACTCCCTCTCTGGAATCATGGGGGGATGCTCGTACTTTTTTCTTCTTCTATAAATGTGACCTATATTGGTTCCTCACATACTTTAGATAGGTACCAGCTTTCTTAAGGACCTTGGTTTGGTTGAATGTTTTATCACTGAAGAGCACAACTAAATAGTTAATGAGCTCATCTTTTAAATCTTGATTTTGGGCATTCCACCATGTACGTATGGTGGGCTCAAAGAGCTCCAATGTAATATCACTTAGATGTTTATAAAAAACATCATTTCCTGCAAAATGATCATGGGATCAATAGTCTAAAAAGAGTGATCAATAAGTAAATTTCAATTGGACTATATATAATAATAATTAAAACATTTTAAAGTACCTGGGACCTCTATCTTTATGGGAATGAAATCCTCGATCACCACAAATGTGACTAACAATGCTCCCATATTAGTAATACAGGAAGATCCAGGAAATGCTGCTAAAATATCACCAGTACTAGTGGCCTCTACATCCATAGGTACATGTCCTCACGCATGTTCTGGCATGTGTTCGTTGCTAGAGGGTGCACTAATGGATGCCTGCATGGTATGTGTTGTCGACATTTCAGATGAAAATATAGGCACAGATGATGGGGTCAGATGATGTGATGTATGCGCATGAAGATTAGGATGGATAGTTGTACCAACTCCTACTCCTCGGGAAGCACTTGCAGTACCTTGATCATGGTCAGGAGCATCATGAGGACACAAAAAATCATGTAAAAACAACACATATTTTAGTTCATGACATAAAAGAGTACAAAATATAACACCATGAATGAATTTATGTTATAATTAAAGACCTCATGACAGCTTACTTGCAAGTTTTGTGATCTCTTAGTCAATATTTTAACCCTCTCTCTTATCTCATCTGTTTGAGGCACTATGAATAACAACTTAAGGATTTTTGCATTGCATTTTTTTTGGGTCTTCCTTATCATATCGAGAGGGTTTGTTGAATAAGCGATTTCATCATCACATAATATTGACTGCACCTCCCTATGGATGCTCTCATCTACTGCTAGTTCCTTTCCCTGATCAATCGACTGCAACAAGAATATTAAAAACATTATTGAAATTAACCCAATAAACTTATAAAAACAACATAATAATAAAACATTTTTTTCGTATCTAATTTGTACAATTACAATGAGGTAACCTGTTGGGTAGAAGTGCCTAAAGATACATCGCGATCTGTGCTCTAGGTCAAAGCCTTCTCTATACAATCAATGTTCCGCTATGACAAAAATTAAATGTAAAAAAATATTACCGAAATGAAACCAATAGACTTACGAAAAAAAAAGATAAGAATAAAATGGTATATTGGAGTCATTAATTAGAGGTTGGAGTAAAATGGGTACACTTAAAGTGCATTTACCACCCACCATAGTAGTATGTTTTAACTAAACAATTCAATTGTAATTGATTAGCAACTCTTCCCTACAGCTATTGATTTTATCACACATACGGATACACCAGTTTCCCTTAGCCTCAGTATACAATTGGGTTTGCTTATTTTTTGACCTAAGGTCATGTACTATTTATAAAACCACCACAATATTCCTTAATGCTTCTAAGCTTGCTTAGTCCAATGTATTTTATCTCTTTTAGTTGTATATAATTTTCTACTTGATTGCATACCCTAATACTTCATGTATGTGAACAGGTTGCATCCAATATTTGTAACTATAATGGGGTGGGTATACTCCATCAATTCCAACAACTTTTTCATGATAGACCTTTATGCAGGAGTCCATGCAAATGGAGGCCCAAACCATGTAATGATGATGGTGCTATCTTGAGAGTATCCTCTCATTGACACAAAAATTAGAGTATTTATTGGAGTTCCTTAGAACATTGTTTCCATTAGATGTGTTGGGATGTGTGTGCCTCAATCTCAGGGCTAAAGCCTCTAAAGAGAAAGTCGATTGAGACATACTTTGTTTGGATGACTAGCAGTTTAATGGCAACCTTGTAGAAATGTTCAGTTTATTGAGACCTTATTCTTTGTCTTATTTGGTGCTATCCACTACTTATTTCATTATTCATAGGCCATCTGTCGAGTGGGTTGGTCTTGATAGGTCGATGTCTAATGGTTATCGGGGAGACTTGTGGTGAAAAAATTCTTCGGGGAAGATATGAACGTTTGGTATGAAGTCTTACCAACAAGAGATGTCTCGCCAATAGTTATACACTTGGAGTCATTGGGGTAACATAAGTGTTTGGTAAGAACTCTTGGCAACAAATGTTTGTCTTGTCAATGCTTTGGTTGTTGTCGGTATGACTCCTAGTGAAAGGTGCTCGGGGTAACATGGAGGCTTCGGTAAGAAATCTCAGTGATGGATGAAGTCCTGCGATGGGACATTTCAGAGTAACATGGTTGTTTCGGTATGATCTCTCGGCGAATAATGATAGTCTCACCAATGGGAATGCTAATGTCTAAGTGACTTTGGAACTTTGGTATGACCTCTCACCAAATAGCAATAGTCTTGTCAAATTGTGCTACATGTGATGATCATTGGTATGATGTCTCAGCGATATGGTTATGTTTTTCCGATAGCTTGTGAACTCGGTGTAACCTCTTGCCAAAGGTGACGACTCTTAGCGATATCGACAGTTGGGCTTTGTGGCATCGGGGAGACTCGATTAGTGTCTCACCAACATGCAAACACAGTTTGAATGCTTTGACTGATTGAAAGACTATCCTACATGGTTTGTCTTCGACCAATCAGAGAAAAGTAGAATGGGAACCACTAGCAATTAGATTGTGGCCATTACTGAGAGGAAGATCAACAGACCAGGGTTGACATGGATATACTCTGAGATCGAAGGTGATGTTTTTTGATGAATGGTTATGGACAGTTCAATGAGTGATCATTGTGAATTCAATTCTGAGAGTATTGTAACTTGAATGTTCTGTACAAGGTTGATCATTGTGTACACTGCTGTAATTTGACATCAGAGAGTGAAGCCCATACTTTGTATGTAATTTTGTTTATTGTAATACAAAGGGGTTTTTCTTGGTGTGGTGGGTTTTTCTCCCATAAGGGTTTTCCCATGTAAATTTGGTGTTCATGTGTGTATGGTCATTTCTTTGTTTCTATTATTTCTTTCAAGTGTATCTTAATTAGACTACAATTGAAAATTTAAAAGAACCTCTGCATTCTTCCATGAGGTTTTGACATTAGGAGAGTTGTTTCTGCACCTTAGCTTTCCTTACAAGTGGTATTAGAGCCTGGCCAGTTGTGTTATCCTTGTGGGTACGTTGGGTTTTTTGTGTCAATTTATGTTCAGTGGGAGTCTTGTAAAAGTTTGGTAATTCGAATTATAGGTTAAGATGGAAAGCACATCAGGAAAGATTGAAATTGAGAAATTCAATGGCAGCAATTTTGAGTTGTGGAAACTTAAAATGGAAGATCTATTGGTTGATCATGATCTTTGGATTGCTGTGTCTGGAACGAAGCCTACAGGCATGAAGCAAGAGGATTGGGACCTTGCAGATAGAAAATCAAAGGGGATGATAAGGCTCTGTTTAGCAAACTTTGTTCTTCTGAATGTTCATGAAGAAAAGACTACATCTTCCTTTGGAAAAGACTGGCAGCTATTTATCAAGGCAAGTCCTTGGTGAATAAATTGTTCTTGAGGAAGAATTTGGCCTCTTTGAGAATCGCAGAAAGGAGGGTGCTTTTGATCATTTGAATGCATTCAACATGTTGATTACATAGTTAACATCTATGGGTGTGAAGATTGATGAAGAAGATCAGCTATATGTTGTTATTATGTTCTTTGCCAAATTCTTGGGATCACCTCGTGATGGCTATTGGGAGTACAACATGAATTTTAATATGGAAGATGTTGCTGCTTTGATGAAGAGAGAAGGAAATTTGAGATGGTGAAGGAGGCTATTCTGTTAGAAGGCAATCGAAAGAAAAAAGGCAAAAGAAGGGACAAGAAGTCAAATCCAAATCAAAAGGGAGATCAAAGTCTCCTGGCAAGAAGTCAAGGTGAAGTACTGGAATTGTGGGCAACTTGGTCATGTCTAAAAGGATTGTAAAGAGGAGAAAAAGAAGAAGAATAATTCTTCCGACAATGATTCTTCTTAGAGTGATGTAGACGCCTTCATTGCAACCTTGGCTAACAGGCATCAGATGATGTCTAGCTGATTGATTCTAGAGCATCTTTCCACATGACATCTCATAGTGACTGGTTCACAAAGTATGAAAAATACGATCGTGGAAAGGTTTATTTTGCAAGTGATTCAGGTTTGGAAATTATTGGCCGTGGAAGAGTCAGAATTCAATTCCCTGATGGAAGAGTGAAGGGAATCAATGATGTAATGCATATACCAGGTCTGGCTTGAAATTTACTTTATGTTAGTAAGTTGAATGATATTGGAGTGCAAGTCACATTCTCTAGAAATGGCTACAAGATGACTAGAGGCTCTATGGTGCTAGCAAGGGGTGCTCGTATTGGTACCTTGTATAAGCTGGATGCACATGCTGTACAATGCAATAATGTCTCTGCAAAGTTACAGAAAGCTACTCATGGAGGAAAAGAGGAAAAAGTTCTTGATAGTGTAAACTATGGAAGTTAAACTTCCAGCATAAAAGACTATGCTCTAGCATCATAGGCTAGGCCACATTGGAGAGAAAGCTTTAAAAACCTTGAAGAATAAAAACCTGGTTGAGGGGCTTGATGATTGTAACATTGAATTTGAGTTTTGTGAACATTGTATATATGGTCAACAACACCGTGTTTCATTTTACTCTAGTCCTCACAAATCTTCCGATTTGCTTGATTATATACATTCTGATGTTTTTGGTCTAGTGAATGTTCCTTCTTTGTCTAAGTCAAGGTACTATGTATCATTTATTGATGATTATTCAAGAAGGGAATTTGTCTATTTTTTGAAAAGTAAATTAGAAGTGTTCAATCAGTTTAAGGGATTTAAAAACCCAGTGGAAAATCATACTAGAAGAAAAAAAATGTTTAAGGACTAACAATGGCAGTGAGTTTTGTTTTGATGATTTCGAGAGGTACTGTAAAGATCATGGGATTAAAAAACATAAAACTACACCTTACACTGTAGAAAAATGGAGTTGCAAAAAGGTTCAACAAGACAGTGATGGAAAGAGCACAAAGTATGTTGAGCAGTGCTGGCTTGGAGGAGAAGTTTTGGGCTAGGGTAGTTGCTACAACATGTTACTTGATAAACCATTCTCCTAATTCTACTCTTGTTGAGAAAAAACCTTTGGAAGCATGGTCTAGAAAGAAGCCCTCTTTGAGACACATTCAAGTCTTTGGCTGTGAGACATATGCACATGTGCCAAATGAGAAAAGATTTAAATTGGAGAACAAGGTTGTCAAATGTACTTTTATTGGTTATATTGCTAGCATAAAAGGATACAAGCTTTGGAATCCTAATACAAAGAAGGTTCTATACAGCAGAAGTGTTATCTTTCGTGAGCTGAAGCCTTCTACCTTAGATCTGCAGTTAGAGACAAAATCAGAAAACAAAAAGGATGTAGTTGAAATTCCTCTGACACCAGATAAAGAGGAATTTAAAATTCAAAATGTACCTAAAACTGAGGAGAGCTCAAGTAGTTTTGAGAGTTCTGATGAAGAAGAACAACCTCAGCCTTAGCAAGTGAGGAGGTCAACTCATGAAAGAAAGCAACCTGATAGGTAAGGGTTTTCTTTGATAAATTCTACTTGTTCCTATGCTTTAATTTCTAGCACTGTGAAAGAGGCATTTAGAATGTCTGATTCAAACTCTTGGTTGGAAGCCATGAATGAAGAAATGGCATCTTTAGAAAAGAATGATACTTGGAGTTTGGTGCCCTTGCCTGAAGGTAAAAAGTTGTTGGCTACAAATGGGTATTTAAAAAGAAAATTGGTCTAGATGGCGTGTGGAAAAGTATAAGGCAAGGTTGGTTGTGAAGGGTTATTCCCAGGTAGAGGGAATTGATTATGGGGAAATTTTTTTCTCCTGTAGCTAAGTTGACATCTATCAGATTCCTTTTGTCACTTGCAGCAGCGTATGACTTAGAGGTTGAACAGATGGATGTGAAGATAACATTTCTTCATGGTGATCTTGAAGAAGAAATTTATATGTCCTAGCCTGAGCACTTTGTGGAGAAAGGTAAAGAAAAACTAGTTTACAAGTTGAAAAAATCTTTGTATGGATTAAAGTAGTCTCCTAGAATGTGGTACTAGAAGTTTGACACTTTTTTTTGTCATTGGGATTTGTAAGATCAAAATTTGATCATTGTGTGTATTACAAAGCTGAAAGTGATCAAGTTCTTATTATTGCTCTCTATGTTGATGATATGTTGTTCATAGGCAATAGTAAGTTAATGGTTTCTAAACTTAAGTCTTAGTTGTCTACAAAGTTTGAAATGAAATATTTTGGTGTAGCAAGGTATATTTTGGGAAATAACCAGGGACAGGAATAGTAGAAAACTTTGGCTCAGTCAAAGTAAGTATATCAAGACTATTCTAGAGAGATTTTGCATGAATGATTGTAAGCAACTAGTTGTTTCAATTTTGTAGGGAATAAAGCTATCTGTTGAAGACTGTCCAAAATCTCCTACTGAGATGGAGGACATGACCAATGTACCTTATGCTAGTGTGGTTGGCAGTCTAATGTATGCAATGGTCTGTACAAGGCTAGATATTGCCCAAGTAGTGGGAGTACTTAGTCAGTTTATGGCTAATCCTGGAAGAACACATTGGGATGCTGTGAAAAGAGTATTCAGATATTTGAAGGGCACTTCAAAATATGCATTGTGTTACCATGGAAATTTGGTATAATTAGAGAGGAATCTCAACATTCGAGGCTATGTGGATTCTAATTGGGTAGGGGAAATTGACAGTAGGAGATCCACCAGTGGATATATTTTCATGATGAATGGGGGTGAAGTTAGTTGGATGAGTAAGCGACAAGTTGTAGTCGCTTTGTCCACTATAGAGGCAGACTACATGGTAGCAACATATGCCTGTAAAGAAGAAATTTGGTTAAAACGTTTGTGTTCTAACATTGGTTTTGATGCAAGGAAAATAACAATTTATTGTGATAGTCAGAGTGCTATTTGTTTGGTGAAGAATCCTACTTTCCATGCTAGGATGAAACATATTGATGTGCAGTATCATTTTGTACAAGATATGGTGGAGGATGGAAAGGTCTCTTTAGAAAAATTGGATACTCTAGAGAATGTTGCAGATGCATTGACGAAGCCAGTGAGCACAGACAAGTTAATGTGGTGTGCCAATTCGATGGGTCTCAATGCCCATGAATTTCAGTAGTTTTGTTGTGCTCTGGAGGTTCTTGTGTGATCTTCGTCAAGTGGGATATTTTTGGAATTGTGTGCCTCAATCTCACAGACTGAAACCTCTAAAAGAGAAAAGTCGATGTGACATACTTTCTGTCTAGTGGACTAGCAGTTGTGTAACCTTGTGAAATGTTCAGGTCACCGAGACCTTGTTGTTGTCTTACTGACTAGTATTATCACTGTGACTCATTGTGTTCATTGTGACCCTCTATCAAGTGGGTTGGTCTTGCCAATGGGTGGATGTCTAATGGTTATCAAGAGACTTGTGGCAACAAAAGTCTTCGGTGAGAGATATGAACGTTCGGTATGAAGTCTTACTGACAAGAGATGCCTCGTTGATAGTTATACACTTGGAGTCATTGGGGTAACATAAGGGTTTGGTAAGAACTCTTGGCAATAGATGTTTTTCTTGTTGATGCTTTGGTTGTTGTCGGTATGAATCCTAGTGAAAGGTGGTCTCAGGGTAACATGGAGGCTTCGGTAAGAACTCTCAGTGATGGATGAAGTCTCACCGATGGTAGGACATTTTAGAGTAACATGGTTGTTTTGGTATGATCTCTTGGTGAATAGCGATAGTCTCGCCGATGGGAATGCTAATGTCTAAGTGACTTTGGAACTTTAGTATGACCTCTTGCTGAATAGCGATAGTCTTTCTGAATATTGCTAAATGTGATGATCATCGATATGATGTCTCAGCGATATGGTTATTTTTTTTGACATCTTCTGAACTCGATGTAACCTCTTGTCGAAGGTGATGACTCTTGGCGATATCAACGGTTGGGCTTTGTGGCATCGGGGAGACACGGTTAGTGTCTCACCGACATGCGAACATAGTTTGAATGCTTTGACCGATTGAAAGACTATCCTACATGGTTTGTCTTCGACCAATCAGAGAAGCGGAATGGGAACTGCTAGCAGTTGGACTATTGTGGCCATTAATAAGAGGAAGATCAATAGATTAGGGTCAACATGGATATACTCTAAGATTGAAGATGATGTTCGGTTCGATGAATGGTTGGATGAACAGTTCGATGAGTGATCAGTGTGAATTCAATTCTAAGAGTATTGTAACTTGAATGTTCTGTACAAGGTTGATCATTGTGTACGCTACTGTAATTTGATATCAGAGAGTGAAGCCCATACTCTGTATGTAATTTTGTTTACTGTAATACAAGGGTTTTTTCTTGGTGTGGTGGGTTTTTCTCTCGTAACGGTTTTCCCATGTAAATCTGGTGTTCATGTGTGTATGGTCATTTCTTTGTTTCTAAACTATTTCTTTCAAGTGTATCTTAATTGGACTGTAATTGAAAATTTAAAAGCACCTCTACATTCTTCCCTGAGTTTTTGATGTTAGGAGAGTTGTTTCCGCACCTTAGCTTTCCTTACAAGATGTTTGTACCTCAAGGGCACCTCAATGTCGCCTATGCTCTCATCATCATAAGAACATGACGCCCCTTTAGCAAGAAAAAATTCCATGTGTTTACAATTTTTTTTTCTAATCTTTTGACCTCTAGTTGATCTCCCTCTTTTAGACGTATTACATGTCTCGCTTTCCTCTTCTCTTCCTAAATTTCCCTCGCTTGAGGAAGAAAAATCTAACAAATACCTATTTGGTGGTACCTACACTCATAAGGATGTTGGATGAAGTTCTTTCATGGTGATGTGATCCTATGGTGACATTATGATTAATCTATCATTTCATCGCTAGAATTTCATAGGTTATAAGGTAATCAAGTCTTGATAGATTGCAAGTTATTGCTACTACCATCCAAATGTGTCCATCACAAATCAAATCTACTTAACGTTTTAACTCCCAAACTTTGTAACAAGTTTTAAATGTGACTATGGTCCACCAATTACACAACCAAGGCCTCAAATGTATTCTCTAATTGTAATCAAAGGACTTTTTCTCTTCATTCAAGTAAATAAACTTGAAGGGAAGCACCACCATGTGGTTTATTGGACACCTACATGACTAAAAATAGCAGCAAATTTACATTTAATTTCCATATGTCTAAGTGGTTAACGGGGAGGGAGTGTGTACTAGGCCTAGTTAAGTCATCATAAGTTTATGCTTTGGCAATAATTTTTTTAAGTCATCTTCAATCTTCCTATGTCTAATTGCTAGGAGACTTTTGGTATGTTTTAAAGTAGGATGATTGATGAAAGAGCCCAAAGAGCCTTTCTCCATGGTATCCAGGTACACATAGTAGCAGTCTTCTCTTATACGGTTGGACATGATTTAAAGAACTTAGCTAGGAATTATTCATTTAACCTAAGGTTTTCTCATAATGCCATCATTGGAAAAGTATGATCAAATTCTTCCTTTTATGAAGAATTGGTCTATGTGCCTCTAGTAATCACTATAAATGTTTGTAAGGATAAAATGACTAATTGCATCAAGTAGGAGAGAATCAACTTTGAGTTCTTCAAAGATTATATTCCTCTATTCATAAATTTTAAGGGTTGTGTGTGGAGGAGGTTATCACTACCAAGAAGGGAGGAGACCTTTCCTTGTGATGGAACTTCAAAAATTTTTTCTTTGTGTTCCATTTTTATCTTGCTTTATGTGTCTGGTCATCTATGGTGTTTGGGAAAAGCCTAAGGTTGGGGTTTTACCTTTGTCTTCATGTAAAACCCTAGTGTTTATCTTACGCCTTGGGTGGGATCGTTTGGGCCTTTTCTTTTTCGAATATCACAAGGTGGTCTAATTGGCTAGTGACACATGTGCTTTCTGGCCTAATGCTTGTTTGCTCCTTCTTTTTCTATGAGAAGGATTTCAAGGACAAAAGTACAGGTTAGCAAGATAGATATTTTTGGTCGAGTTTAGATGAAGTTGCAGAGCAAATTGTGAAGTCTGATGGTTTTAGGAAAAATGCAATTTAGGTTTTGAGTCATTCTGTAGTAGGTTTCGAATTCATGGGGATTTGATGTTTTATGATAGTACTAGAATTTGAATTGATATGATTAATTCAAACTCATGTCTCTCCATTGTACAAGCATATCTAAATTTTGAATAAAATGATCGAGGGTTGTTTCATTCATCTCACTGTTGTGGTGTGTATGATTCTTGTTTTAGCTTTAATTCAAGGAATTAATTAAAATGCTTGAATGGGATTGTAGGTGGATATGTTCTGCATAAGGATTTGATAAGTAGTATTGGGTTAGAATACATATTGATGAGATTGTAAAGCAATGTTATCAAGGATCTTATATGTTATGTGTTAAATCTATCATAAACCCTTAGATGCTTATAAATTTGACTCCTCCAATGGATATATGGCACTGATCTAAGTTGTAATTATTTGCATGGTTCAGTATTTATTTTCCTTTACCTAGAGCTTGCTACAAATTGAAAATCAATGACTATCTTATACTGCAAAATGTTGTTGTAGTTATCTCATGCTCCAAATAGTTGATATTATTTATAAACAAGCAATTCTATTCGGTATTATCCTATTATGTTGAGCTATTAAATGAGATTATCTTCTGTTGTTGTTAATGTTGTTTATGATGATGGTGCAGAGGTTGTAAACGCATTAAGGGATCACCTTCTCGGGTCTTGCAAAGCCCAAAGTGTAGGAGGTCTTTAAAATCCTCATCAGTTGGTCCATGTTCTTTGAGCTGCCCTTTATCGAAATTGGCAATTCCATAGGTAGATTAGAAGATCAACCTGCTGACCATAAAAACAACCAACACCTTGCATATGTTTGTGGTGGAGGTATTAAATAAGAATTGTATGCCTCTATTTCCATTCATTATATCTACCTTAGCCTAGAATATACTTGGGCTAAGTCTATAATTGCTTCAGACTCATGCGACGAAGGATATGTGTGATGAAATCCTAGACCTCAACCAAGATGTCGGTAGATTATGGGAGTTTTTCCAAGACCTGAGGATGGTCGATAAAAATGTGAAAGACTAAGCTATTTATTTTTTATGTCTTATCGTATACCATTTTACAAGAATGGGGGTTCCAATGTACGAGAACATCTTTGGAAACTAGGCATGAAAATTGCAGGTTAAAGAGAATGGGGGTGCCAAACTTACAGTACTTGTTTCCCCTTGGTCATTGATTTTCCCTGAGTGCCCTCAACCTCGTCCTCGGCACTGGTATTGACCTTTTTTTCACTCCTCCAAAATCTTCCTCGGTGCTAATATTGACCTTGTTTTCACTCCTCCAAACTCTTCGTCGGCATTGGTAGACCTTATTTTAACTCCAAACTCTTCCTCAGCGCTGGCATTGACCTTATTTTCACTACTCCAAACTCTTCCTCAGTGCTGGTATTGACCTTTCACTTCTCCAATTTGACGAGCTACAACCTGGTTTCATTAGGTTTTACAATATGTTAATTAAATTGAAAATTTTGGTGCCATTTAGCTAGGTTTTAATATTCTACAATATAGTTAAGTATATATTAGCTATATTTTACATAATAAATAATATAATTATTCAACTTATTATAATTATATATTATATTCTTTAACAAAATTATTAAATACATATAAAATTATTATAATTAATAATTAATAATACATATATTTTTATATAATACAAAATATAATTAATATAATATATATTTAATATAATAGTAATATATATTAATATGAGAGAGATAAACTAAATTTTGATTGGTTATTTCATGTCAACAATCTAAGGATGGCATGTGTCCTTGGGGAGTTATGCTCAAGGTAGCATGCCATTTGATTAAAGATATGATAATTCCCCTTTAAGACCTCTTAATTGTACCCATTGCACACTTAAGGAGACAAAGATAAATATAGGGAAGAAAATATAGAGAGGGAGATAATGACAAACATACAAATAGAAAGGGAGACAAAGAGATAGAGAGAGGTAGAGGTAGAGAGATAAACAGATAAGGATGAATAGATAGAGATATAGGGAGAGTGATCGATATATCTCTCCCTATTGCTCTCTATATCTCTATATCTCCCACTATCTATGTCACTCCCTCTTCCCCCCTCTATCTATTGAGCTATCTCTCCCTCTCCCCCCTTTCTCTCACATTCACTCCTCTCCCTCCATCTCTCCTACTCTATATATCTATCTCTATTTCTATTTTTATCTCCCTCTCACTCCTCTCTCTATCTCTTTCTATCTATATCCCTTCTCTCCCCCTCTATCTCCCCTCTCTATCTCTCACCATCTCTCTCTCCTATCCCCCTATCCATCGACTCTCTATCTCCACCTCTCTTCCTTTCTCTTCCCATATATCCCATCTCTCTTCCCATATATCTCTATCTCTCTCTCTTTCTCTCCCCATCTATCTCTATCTCCCCATATATTATCTAAGAAGCAATGTAATCATACAATATTATATGTTGGTAAAACTATAATAGTGTTTTATTAAACTATAAGTAACACTTATCTTTCTAATGTCAATCCTTCTTATAAAAATAGTGTTTTATTAAACTATAAGTATATTATTGTCACCACTCTTCATTCAACATGAAATGCCAAATGTAGCAATTGTTTTGTTGCTTTTGTCAAGTTTCATTAACCAAGCTATTTACTGGGTTGAATAAATTTGTGTTATGACCCTTCATCTCTTTAAAATAATTAGACAATATTAGCGAGATCAAGAAGGGGAGAAAACTAAACTCCTTCAAAATAAGGGTAGTTGTGGGTTTGTTGGTTTTCTTTGTATACTATATACTTAGTTCCTCTAGGATAAATAAGTCACTTTAGATCATTTTCTTAGTTGTGTATCCTAACTAATATAGAGTAAGCTTTTTCATTTTAATTGACTACTACATAATAGTTTATGTGTTGAAAGAATTGTTTCCATTCTTTGTAGTTTTTACATTGGAATACAAATCATATTTAATTTCATGCCAATATACTTCTTTCATAAAGATATTTGTTTGAAATAAATGCTTCATAACCCATCTAATCAAATCATAATTAACCTATCAAAAAGGAAATAGGAATTTTCTAAAGAAAAGAACACTTGACCCAATCATAAGTGTATGGCCTTCGAAGAAAGGAGTGATCCACCTTAGCAATAACAACTACCTTATTTAGACTTGGGTATGTGTAGGATCATGATGGGCCAAAAAGTGGCGATAGGAAAAAAGTAGCATTTTGAACTTGCCAAAAAATGCAAAAATCTCGAGTTGACTTTTTTTTTTTGGGTTGGGTATCAGTACATTGCTCCATAGCAATGCCAAAGCCAAAGTGCTAAAAATCGGATATCAGATTTGTTTTGGATATCCAATTCGTGGTCTAATATCTAATTTGAAAAACATTTTAAAATGTAATATTTTTGGTGCTATAAATCGATATCCGATCTAAATTGATATTCGATTTTTGCAACAATATATACCCAAGAGTAATTAGGAGGTGGTGGGTGGGAAAAGAGAGGAGAGAGATGAGAGAGAGGGAGGGAGATAAGAGAGAGAGCAAGAGAGAGAGAGCAAGCGAGAGACAAAGAGAGGGGAGAGAGAGAATTAGGAGGGGGAAGGGAGAGAGAGATAGAGAGAGAGAGGGGGAAAGGGAGAGGGAAAATGAGAGAGGGGGGGGAAAGGGAGAGAGAAATATATAGAGAAATAATTAGGAGGGGGAAGGGAGAGGGAAGAGGGAGAAGGGATAGGGTAGAGAGCAGTCAGGGAGGGGGAAAGGAGAGGGAAGAGCGTTGAGCCGAGAGACAGGAAGGTCAAGGGTCATGGGTCAGAGGGGTAGGAAGGAGAGACTTGAGAGAGAGAGAGAGAGGGAGGGAGTGGGGAGAGATGAAGAAGGGAGGGCTATGGTAGAGGGTAGAGGGTTTTAAGGGTTTAGGTTTGTGGTTAAGGGCCAGGGTTAAGGAGAGATGAGGGAGGAGTGAGAGGAGGAGAGACCTAAGAGAGGGAAAGGTAGGAGACAGATACCCTTTAGAGAGAGAGAGAGAGAGGGAGGGTTAAGGGTAGAGGGTAGATGGTTTGGCGACGAAATTTTACTGCAGGAGAGAGATGAGGAGGAGGAGGAGAGAAAGACCCAGAGGGAGAGAAGGTAGGAGGGAGAGGACTTGATAGGAGGAGGAGAGAGAGGAGAGACTCTTGGAGAGAGGGAGTGGTGCTAGGAGGGAGAGAGACTCGAGAGAGAGATAAAGGAAGGGAGGGTTAAGGGTATAGGGTTTAGGGTCTGTGGCCAAGGGAGATAGATAGAGGGAGTGAGTGAGTAAGAGAGAGACCAAAGAGAGGGAGAGGGGGTAGGATGGAGATACTTGAGAGAGAGAGAGAGAGGGAGGGAGTGGAACAAATATAGAGGGAGGGGGGGTTAAGGGTAGAGGGTATATGGTTTAAGGGTTAAGGGTTTAGGGTAAAGGGAAGAGAGATAGAGGGAGTGAGTGAGTGAGAGAGATACCTAAGAGGGAGAGGGGAATAGGAGGAGCTGAGATAGGGTGGACCGGAGCAGAGTTAGAGAGAGAGAGAGACGAGAGAGGGAGGAAGCTAGGAGGAGAGACTTGATAGAGAGAGAGAGGGAGGGAGTGGGAGAGAGATAGAGGGAGACAGGGTTAAGGGTAGAGGGTAGAGGGTTTAATGGTTTATGGTTAAGGGTTAAGGTTTAAGGGTTTAGGGTTATGGGTAGAGGGGGGAGAGATAGAGGGATTAAATGAGAGAGAGAGGGAGGGAGTGGGAGAGAGATAGAGAGTAGAGGGTTAAGGGTAGAGGGGAGGGAGATAAGAGTGAGTGAGAGAGAGAGAGAGACCTAAGAGAGGTACAAGGAGTAGGAGGGTGAGACTTGAGAGAGAGAGGGAAAGAGGGAGGGAGTGGAAGAGAGATAATGGGTAGAGGGTTTAAGGGTTTAGAGTTTAAGGGTTAAGGGTTTAGGGTTTAGGGTAGAGGGGAGAGAGATGGAGGGAGTGAGAGAGAGAGAGAGAGACCTGAGAGAGGGAGAGGGGGTAGGAGGGAGAGACTTGAGAGAGAGAGAGGGTAGATGGTTTAAGGGTTAATGGTTAATGGTTTAGGGTTTAGGGTTATGGGTAGTGATGGAAATTCAAAGTTTTCTTCTCTGTGTTCTATTTTATCCAGCCTTGTGTCTCTGGTCATCTATGGTGTTGGGGAAAAGCCTAAGGTTGGGGTTTTACCTTCATCTTCATGTAAAACCATAGTTTTTATCTTACACCTTGGATGGGATCTATTTGGCCGTTACTTTTTGGGAAGGTTTTAAAATGACTTAAGCCCCATTCCTTCGTCTAGGCTAGGCCCCCTTTTTTTATCATTTTATTTCCTTCGCCTGACTTTATTTTTCCTAAGTATTTTTTTGGTCCTGTGTTCCCTCGTTAAAACAACTTATGTCATTTTTTTTCATTGGCCTAGTTATGTCCCCTTATTCCTTTAGGGGAGAGGGCCCAATAGTCATGCAAGCTAACTTTCTCAACATGTAGCAATTGACTAGAATATCGTAGAGCCTTCATTTTTTTTTAAATGTAGACTAGTCTCTTATTTACATATAACTAAGGTTTGGAGGTGCGACTCATCATGCAACATGCCACATCAGAAGATCTTTTGAGAAGTGTCAAAAATTTGACTTTTTAGAGGTTCGACCAAAACTTAATCATGGAACCTATTAGAACTATAAAATTTTGAAATTTTTTAAGTCAATTGCATTCATGAGTTTCCAAAATAAGTCCTCATCATAAGCATAAGGTTCTCTCCTCATGGAATCTTGCTTGTTTTTTGTCATAAGATCCAATTGAATCCATCTAGTCCTTCACATTCCATTATATTACCCATATCACGAAGACATTGTGAAAGTCTCCCCGACCTATGTATTTTTCACTAATGTATGCTTGTTGCAGACTATCGGCAGGACACTTTTGTTTCGACGATTGAAATGAGTCATTTCGGCAAAGGAATCATTGTTGGAGTGAAGTCATAGTGAATACATTGTTTCTCGCCAACCGACACATGTGGAAGTATATCGACCAAGCTAAGGGTATTCAGGAGAATGTCTTGGTGAAGTATTTTTTCTTGCCGATCGGCATATAAAAAAATTATATTGGCAAAAGGTTAAGGCATTGATGTAATGTCACGATGAAGTCAGCATGTCTTACCGAATAGCGCATGGAGTGATGTATCATCCAAACATAATACTATCAGAGTAAGGACTTATCGAAGGCAGTAGGTCTTCCCGATAAGGTGCAAAGAGGTTATCGGCATGAGTTTCACCGAAATGTGAAGGTTTCACTGATTGAATAGTTTGGGGAGAGTCTTACTGAATGAAGTAATCTAGAGGAATGGGTTCGGTGAGACATTTGGTGTTGGTATGAGTCTTTCCAAGTTTTTAGAGTCTTGCTGATGGAATTTATTTCATCGATAAGATTATTTTCATCAGCGAAAGGGGTGATCTTGTATTAGCGACTGGAAAATGCATTGAAGAACATATCTCGGTATAGCATAATGAACTCTATGAAACATCTCCCCGGCTTAGAATTTTCACAGCGACATGAAAAATAGAAGCGGTAGTCATCAATTTGATTCCAGGTGTCGGTAAGACCATAGAATGTCTTGGAAAAAGGTTAAGTAAATGTTGTAAAAGCACTTCACCCTAGATTTGAAAATATTTCAGCAATAGGACATTTGATGCGACAGTGCCAGTTTCAAATGAGCCTTCATTCGTGCTTCATTAATGGCACGACGGGATATAATAGGGAAGGTTTCATCAATTCTTCAGTATCGAATTAATTGTAGAAGAATTGGCAAGGTGAACAGAGAAGCGGGACATCTTTCAGTCTAAGGAGCTCGAGTAGAATACTGTAAGTAATTGCATCTCAACTTTCTAGTTTTCAGTTTTGTAGTCTTGAAGAATGGAGTCTTCTGGTTCTAGAAAAGCCAAGGGTAGAAATCTTGGTGAGAGTAGTCAGTCAAAAGGAAAGAAACAAAAGGTTGATATAGAGCAAGAGGGCACTGAACGAAGGTTAAACCAAGATCTTATTGACCAGTTACCTGGTTCAGGACCTAAAGCCAGAAGGTCTGCAGAACTTAGGGTAGAAGTTGATAAGTTAGATGATAAATGCAAGTTCATAGGTGATGTCTGGACAACCGTAAGAGGGTATGAACTTTTCAATTTCCACTATAATAGGAGAAATCATTTTGAACTAGTCTGTAATCCTTGGAAGCTAAATGTAGGGAAACTGGTGTGCCCTAATGTATTTGTGAATGCAGAACTAGTAAAATTTCTTGTAGATCATTATGATCCAAAACATAAGGCTATATGTGACCCATCTGGGAAACCACAGATATATGTGTCAAAAGAAGCAATAGGTGAGGTTTTCAAATTAGAAGGGTTCTGCAATGAGGAGATTAGTTGTGAAGAATTGGAGAAAGAATTTTCAAGAATGGATACTACTTATAAGGGCTGGAGGTTACCAATTCACAAGATTAAACATGGTAGCAAGCCAGATCCTTTGCAAGATAGTGAGGGGCCTCCTTATCATGTGGACTTGTTTGAGCCCTATATGAAGTACACATATTTCTCAGTGTGTTAGGTGTTGGGAATGGATTCCCTAGAATTCATGTCAATTGTGCCAATGATTATCATAGCAGATATCTAGTATCACAATTCCAGGCCATTTGACTATGCCTCATACATTTCTAGGGAGCTTGATTTAGGATTGATGACCATCAAAGGTGGAGCTTCTATTGTTCATCTCAGACATTATTCATTGTTGATGCACTTCGTGTTATATTTTGGACAGGAGTATGGCCTCTAGAAATGAGAATTTCTCAAATTGGTAAGGAGGGTGAAGCATTGCCTATTTAGTTATGGATAGCTATTTGGGATAGCAGGTTTGCTAATTCTAGTTTCATCCATTTTGAAGAACATTTTTTGAAAACATTGTATAGATTGTATAAGTATCCTTGTAATTATTCATTGACTAATGAGAATAAGAGATTCCTGTTGCCAAAAGACTTCAATGGGCCAATTGATCATAACTGGGGAGATTAGTATTGTTTGGAGGGAGCTACAGTGATCAGAGTATATGGATTTGAAGATGCCCCTTTCATTCTGCCAAGGACAATTCCAAATAGAGTTGCATATTTGGAAATTTTTAGACAGATTGATTACTGCAGTGTGATGCATTTCAGCTCTTTTGGGAAGAAGGCTTTTATGCCTAGTACATTGTGTTTTGGTGACTTCACTGTTTTGGCTAAGGAAGGATACAATTTGATCCTTGATAGATTGTTGCATTATAATATGAAGAGAGGATCACCCAAGAAGAACTTTGACCCTAAAGGATATATCAATTCAGCCAAAGAGAAGATTAACATTGGAGGGTATCAGCATGTACCCTATCCTTTTGATGATATGATCAGAAATTTAGACGAAGATGAAGCTGAAATGGTAGTTGAAAGGTATAACCAAGGGCTGTAGGAAACAGAGCAATTGTCTTCTGGAGGGGAGGAAACACCAAGGGATAATGTCCCACAGGGAAAACCAGAAAAGGTATCCAGGTTGAGGACTCAATAGTATGTTTTCCCAACCAAAGAATAGAGTATAGAAAGTGGTGATGTTGATGCAAGGCATATGGAATATAGATCATTTGTATTAGATGATGAATTCATAAATTCCCCAGAATTCAAAGCATTCTTATATAAGCAGAAGGGGAAGGAAATAAGAGAGAATGTTGATGATGTCACCTCAGGGAATGAGGAGCAATTACTAGGTCAATTGAGAAAGTGTGTGGATGATGAAATGACAAATATGACTCCTGAAAAGGGGAGGAAAATTTTGGAAAGTGTTGGTGTCATGATCTTTCCTACACTTGATTTGAATTCTGCATTAGTTTTTGATAGTTTCTTGAAGGATAGTAATGCTACACACAAGCTTGACAAGGAAAAGGTAATAGAGGTGTATGTAGGCTCCAAGTACAATACTGATGAAGGGTCACTAATGATTTGGGAATTATACCCACCCCACAAGAAATTAGTGGCGATTGACACAGAGAAGGAATTTGGCCATGTCATGACCCTAAAGGTTGGAGAGGCTAATCCTGTGGCTACTACTAAAATTGGGGTCAATATTGCAAAATTGAATAAGGCACAGATCCAGATGCTGATAAAAGAAAGAGAAATGTACAAGGTGAATAATGAAAGAATGTTGAGAGAGAATGAGAGACTGAAAGATTTAGTTGGTATTTCAATGGGGCCAACCAAAGTGCTCACTCATGGAGAAAGCTTTTAGGCAAAAGATCATTGGGTAGGATCAAGTGCTTATTCCTAAGCAAAGCATGATGCAATTGTAGCAATTGTCAAAATGAGGCAGAATAATTTTACATCTTGGTTAAATAAACTATGGGGAAAATACTTTCATACTCTGGTTGCATTAAAAGAGCATACAATAATGGATGGACGAATTATGGAGAAGTTTCATGAACTGGCCCAAAGTGATGTTTCTAACAGTGCAGCACTTGAAGCTACAAATCATATTATCAATCACCATCAAAACTTCCATGATGAGCTATAAGGGGATGAACAAGGGTTGATTGATGCTGCCAAGAAGACTGTGATTACATTTTCTGATGACAAAGGGGAATTGAAGGATGCCACCAGATGGAAAAGTGAATGTGATTTAATATTGAATGAAGTCATGAGGCTAGCTTCTACAGAGGATACATTGTTGGAGGAAGTGAGTAAGCACAATGAGGAGATGGTCAAGATGAAAATCATGATCCGGAATGCTGTTGGAGATGTGGACACATACGAGCACTAGGATTATTTGGATCACCTTGCTAAAATTCACTTGTGGCTAAATAGAGCCTAATTATCCTCTATCTTTTGTTTTGTAAAATATGATATTTCCCATTTCCGAAAGGATGCGTCCTTTCGTATTCTCAATGTATAAATGTATGTTTTGAAAATAAAACGGGCACGATAAGAAGAATAGGATAGAGGATAGCGGGGATACAATAGAATACAATTTTTTTGGCAAAGATGAGACTATGTTGCATATGTAAAATCATGGAGATATTAATTGAAATCTAATACAATGGTGCAGTTGTTTCTGGTATCAGTTTTTTATGGAGTTCGTTGAAAGAATTATTGAAGTTGTCTCCTATATGATGTTTTCTAGTTATTTGAATTGGTGTAACAAGTTTATATCCAGTTTGTTAGTGCACATTTGCTGCATTTGTATGCTCAATTAATTGTTTCTTTCCAGTAAAGATTAAATTCTTTAAATTGATCATAGTAATTAGAGAATGTCAATTGGATCACTAAGAAGAACTCAGTAATAATAACCTTGCATGTTTATACAAGCTATAAACCAAATAAATGCTAAATAACTTGAATTTCTACCAGAACGAAGTACTTGTTTCAGATTTTTCTTGACTCCGCATACCCTATAAGGCACTGGTCTTTTCGTTTTCATTCTTTAGTTTCACTCATATTTTTATATCTGTTAACCGAACATATTAGGGTTTAGTTTTGAATATTGGTATACAATTTATACCAAATTTGATTTTATTTGTCCACTTTCATTCGCCATCATGGAAAAATTATTGCATGCAAGATAATCATAAGTCAAGTATGCATCATTCAGATAGGTACACCCGCCTAGGTCTATCAGCACTTGAAGAGTAGAAGGTCCAAAATCTCTTGACCTTGTATGTTACCCTAAAACGTTGTGAAAGCTTGGCAACCTTTCATGGTTCAAACCTACATTTTTGAGAGCTAAAAAATTGGTGACTCTACTGGGGAGTAACAAAGAATCTATGCCTTAATCATAGAGTCAGAAATCCTATATACAAACTTTACTGGGAATAACAAGTAACAATCTTTTTTCACTTTTAAGAAAGTGAGTGTTGACTCTGATAAAACATTGCAATATGAATGGAAGAAGATCTAAATTTAGGGGAGGTCATTCTGGAGCTCCTGCTAGTAGTAGTAAGTGGACATACAAAAATGATAAGGTTGACAAGGGTAAAGGGGTAAGTGAGGACATGTGCATGACAAACAAAGACAAATCATCAATACCTCATGGTGAAACATATAACTGTTATGATACATGGAAAGATGATTCAACTCTAGAACCTCGTACCCCAGAAGATCAAAGAAATCCTTTTTATGACCCTCAAAAACAGGCAGAGTGGCATGTTAATTTTGAAGCTGAACGACTCAAAATTCAGCATGAATATGACCAAACAATGGAAGGTAATCAAAAGGGACCCACTGATCAAGAAATTCCTCAAGAAAATTATGAATCTTTAACTTATGAAGAAGTTAAAGCACGGTTTGAATCTCAAAAAAAGGAGAGGGAAGAGTAGGAAAAATCTCAAATGATACAAGCAATGAGAGAATTCAAACTACAGAAAGCTCAGAACATTCCTCACATAGGTGGTTGCCCCTCAAAGTATGTACCACCTCATAAACAAGGTAATCATGGTGCTGGGTATTCTGAACCACAAAGGATCCCTCACCATCAAATTGGGAATCAATATAAATAGCCAAATCATCCACCTCATATTCCCACACAACATACAAATCATCCACCTCCTGGTCAACATCATGTGCCACAACAAAATGCACAATATAATAACCCTATGTACTAGTATCAATATCTGCCCAACCCTCCTCCTCATCAGTATACCACTATGATTAGACAATTTGATTTGGTAGGATTTTAGTTGTACCCTTATCCTATGGATGGCAGCTAGAGAGGCCTGGTGCCTAAGTTTATAGGGAGTAAAGCAATCACTGTTGAGGATCATTTAAGGAGTTTCAATGCTTTCATTCAGGATTTGGATGTTCCTTATGAAGATTTTCATATGAGATTATTGATGATGTCTCTTATTGAAGAATCTAGGGATTGGTTCAATAGCCTAGCAACAACCTCAATTTATTCTCTCCAAATATTTCAGGACCGATTCCTCAAGCAATATGGGAATCAAACTGCACCTGATGCTACTCTTCACGAATTGATGCAAATTCAGAAAAATCAGAATTACTCAATCTATGATTTCAACCAAAAATTCAATAAGCTACAGAATAGAATTCCTCCTAGATCAAAGTTGCCATACTCTGTAGCTTTGAGTGTTTACCTGAATGCATTCGATCCTAAAATAGGATATGAATTAAGAAATAAATTCCCAAGAGACTTGGCTGAAGCTCAAAAGACAACATTGATAATTGAAAACAATATGAGGGTTGTTAGGATAATTGATAAGAGAGAAAACCCAAGGGCTTCTCAACAAAACAATAGTTATCAATATAAATAGAACACATATAGGAATGATAGGTCGAGGCTGAGGTTACATGACATGCCCTATAATACAAACTGGAAGGATGGAAAGCCTATAACTGATAGGCCTGGAAACAAAGAAACACCTGATCCATTGAGGAAGAAGGGAACTTATATGGTAAATAACAGTTATTTCTGTGAAGTTTGTGATAAGCCACATTCCCTAGATTACTGCGTTGTAGCCCAAAGAATGCAAGAGGAAGGAATGTTGATGGGAAATAGTGGAGAAGATCATAAACTATATTTAACTTCAAACACTTTTCACCATGTGGAGGAGAGATATTCGTCTTCAGAAGATGAACGTTATGAGTATGATGTCTCAAATCAAAAATACAATTTCCACATGGCTAAGCAGCAGATCCTTTCTGATTTTGAAGAAGATTATATAGAGCAACATTCTGATGAGATGCTTACTCAGGGCAGCATGAGGAAACTCACTGAAGAGGAGATAGAGAGATTAACTGTCACTGTTGTTGAAGAAGCAAAGAGTAAGTACTGGTTGAGAAATAGGATAGTAAATGAGAAGGAAGGTGTTCCTAGGGGAATCTTAATGAAAGAGAAAAAGGCAACACAAGGAATTGTGAAAAGAGTTGAAAACAAACAACATGAAGAAAGCAAACAAAAGCCTGTCCAAAAGGATGGAGTGAAAGAATTACGCAAAGAAATTCAAAAGACTGATCAGCCAGGTAAAAGAGGAAAGGAAGAGAACAAAGGAGAAACATCAGAACAAAAGAAAATGATTAAGGTAGAAGGTTCCTCTTTTTATTTCACGTAGGCCTTGTCTCAGGTAAAGATGTCTGTTCCACTTCTTGAAATGATGAAAATTAAGGAATACAGGGACAGTGCAGTGCAATTGATAACAAATGAAAAT
>VDFB02193867.1:314956626-315126846 GCA_007258455.2 Sequoia sempervirens
TTATTTTTACTGTAACCAGGTTGGTCTTCTAATTTACCTACGGAATTTCCAATTCCAATCAAGGATGGCTCGAAGGACCTAGACCAATTGACGAGGATTTTAAAGACCTCCTACACTTTGGGCTCTACAAGACCTGAGAGGGTGATCCATTAATGTGTTTACAACCTCTGCACCATTATTGTAAAAAAATTAACAACAACAGATAATATCATTTAATAGCTCAACATAATAGCATAATACTAAATAGAATTGGTTGTTTATCTATAATATGAACCATTTGGAGCATGAGATAACTACAACACATTCCACAGTGTAAAATAGTCATTGATTTGCAATTTTTAGCGAGCGCTAGGTAAAGAAAAACAAAATAATGAACCATACAAATTAGCACAACTTACATCAGTGCCATATATCCATTGAGGGAGTCAAATTCATAAACATCTAAGGGTTTATGACAGATTTAACACATAACATATAAGATCCTTGAGAACACTGTTTTACAATTTCATCAATATGTATTCTAACCCAATACTACTTATCAAATCCTTATATAGAACATATCCACCTACAATCCCCATTTAAGATGTTTTGAATGCTTTGTGATACCTAAAGAAAAAGAATAGTTGCTTTATTTCGATCAAACCATGGTAGTAGATGTCATGGCCACGATTGAAGCTTACTCATGCGCTGCATGAATGACTCTAATCTCATTTTATGCAAATTCAAATATTAGCCATCGATCCTTCACCTTGGTCAGATCATCGAATGAATGCCTTCAAAGACAACTGACATAGTCTCCATCAAGGCAGTAAGGGGCCCACCATACAACTTGTTTCCAAGGAGATCCACATGGCACCTGCATGTGATATCACAATAAATAAAGACCTCACAACTTTTTTATCACACGATGGTGGGCAACTGTGGATCTCAACCATTGGCAATCTTGTTCATTCAACACAATCGCCAGCCTTGTTATTAACCATCAAGTACCTTTCTACCGAGATTGTAACATCTCCATTGATTTAAAACATGTGCATCTTATAACTGATTTAGTAACCTGCAACATAATGTATTAAAGACACATAAAAGTATTTATCATTCCTTTAGCTTCACTGGATGAGGCATGTGGCGCTCACCCATGATATTGCGATCAACAAAGACAGTGTAGTGGGGTCATTGAGGGATGGTAGGGAACAACTGAGATCACATGATGATTGATCTATGGCCATGTAAACCTGTCCCTCTGCAAAATAAAAACATTTATTAGGGGAGAGGGCCCAATAGTCGTGTGGGGTCCAATAGTTGCACACTCAATCATGATGATAATACATAGTCTTACCACATATTTATACTATATATTATAAATAAACAGTCCAAATGTAAATAAAGAAAAAAACAAATGTTCATAAGAAATGGACCCATACTTGAACACATGAGAACCTCTAAATGTTATATGAAAAAAGCATAAATACATTCATGAAGAAGTGAAATAAGTATTTTTTTGTTTCAAATAAAATATCATAACTCTCCACTATAAGTATATCATTTAAAAATAAAATGCTCATTTAATAAAATAAGACACTCATTTAAACAAGTATTGTTATCATAGTGAAAAATATTGTTCTTATGTGTACAACAATTGGGGTAGCAATGTACAAGCATTGGATAATTTATATTAATAGTTTGTCCTATCACAAATATAAAAGGTGAGCACAATAAATAACATGTATTTTCCCATTAAATGTGAAGGATTTTCAAAAAGTTTTAGTGTTCAACTATTGGTCCATTTTTGTTCAATATAAGTTGTATTTTAAATAATTATGTATTGTTTTTATAACACCAAATAGATTTTTTGTGTTCAACTATTAGTCCATATGTGTTGAATATAAAAGGTAGAGATATCAAATATTTATGGTTATCAATAAGTTTTGGTCCACTTAGGTTGTATATTAATTTTAATTTAAATAAAAATATGATATTCTACAAGCAACAAATGATATTTTTTTGTTCACCTATTAGGGGTTCTGTTAGCTCTCAAAAACGCGAAGGTTTGAACCACGAAAGGTTGCCAAGCTTTCACAAAATTTTAGGGTAACATAAAAGGTCAAGAGATTTTGGACCTTCTACTCTTCAGTGCTGCTAGACCTAGGTGGGTGTACCTATCTGAATGATGCATACTTGACTTATGATTATCTTGCATGCAATAATTTGTCCATGATGGCAAATGAAAGTGGACAAAGAAAATCAAATTTGGTATAAATTGTATACCAATATTCAAAACTAAACCCTAATATGTTCGGTTAACAAATATAAAAACATGAGTGAAACTAAAGAATGAAAACAAAAAGACCAGTGCCTTATAGGGTATGCGGAGTCAAGAAAAATCTGAAACAAGTACTTCATTCTGGTAGACATTCAAGTTATTTAGCATTTATTTGGTTTATAGCTTGTATAAACATGCAAGGTTATTATTATTGATTTCTTCGTAGTTATCCAATTGACATTCTCTGATTACTATGATCAATTTAAAGAATTTAATCTTTACTAGAAAGAAACAACTAATTGACCATACAAATGTAGCAAATGTCCACTGAAAAACTAGATATAAACTTGTTACACGAATTCAAATAACCAAAAAACATCATACAGGGGACAACTTCAATAATGCTTTCAACGAACACCATTAAAAACCAGTACTAGAAACAATTGCACCATTGTATTAGATTTCAATTGATATCTCCATGATTTTACATATGCAACACAGTCTCATCTTTTCCAAAAAATTGTATTCTACTATATCCCCACTATCCTCTATCCTATTATGCTTATCGCACCCATTTTTTTTCAAAACAAACATTTATACATTGAGAATACGAAAGGACGCATCCTTTCAGAAATAGGAAATATCATATTTTACAAAACAAAAGATAGAGGATAATTAGGCTCTATTTAGCCACAAGTGAATTTTAGCGAGGTGATCCAAATAATCCTGACACTCGTATGTGTCCGCATCTCCAACAGCATTCTGGATCATGATTTCCATCTTGACCATCTCCTCATTGTGCTCACTCACTTCCTCCAATGCTATATCCTCTACAAAAGCTAGCCTCATGACTTCATTCAATATTGACTCACATTAACTTTTCCATCTGGTGGCATCCTTCACTTCCCCTTTGTCATCAGAAAATGTAATCAGAGTCTTCTTAGCAGCATCAATCAACCCCTGTTCATCCCCTTGTAGCTCATCATGGAAGTTTCAAAGGCGATTGATAATATGATTTGTAGCTTCAAGTGCTGCACAATTAGAATCATCACTTTGGGCCAGTTCATGAAACTTCTCCATAATTCATCCATCCATTCTTGTATGCTCATTTAATGCAGCCAGAGTGTGAGAGTATTTTCCCCATAGTTTATTTAACCAAGATGTCAAATTATCCTACCTCTTCTTGAAAATTGCTACAATTGCATCATGCTTTCCCTAGGAATAAGCACTTGATCCTACACAATGATCTTTTTCCTGAGAGCTTTCTCCTTGAGTGAGCACTTTGGTTGGCCCCTTTGAAATACCAACCAAATCTTTCAGTCCCTCATTCTCTCTAACCATTCTTTCATTATTCACCTTGTACATTTCTCTTTCTTTTATCAGCATATGGATTTGTGCCTTATTCAATTTTGCAATATTGACCCCAATTTCAGCAGTAGCCACAGGATTAGCCTCTCCAACCTTTAGGGTCATGACATGGCCAAATGTCTTCTCTGTGTCAATCACCACTAATTTTCTATGGGGTGGGTATAATGCCCAAATCATCAGTGACCCTTCATCAGTATTGTACTTGGAGCCTGCATACACCTTTGTTACCTTTTCCTTGTCAAGCTTGTGTGTAGCATTACTATCCTTCAAGAAACTATCAAAAACTAATGCAGAATTCAAATCAAGTCCAAGAAAGATCATGACACCAGCACTTTCCAACACTTTCCTCCCCTTTTCAGGAGTCATATTTGTCATTTCATCATCCACACACTTTCTCAATTGACCTAGTAATTGCTCCTCATTCCTTGGGGTGACATCATCAACATTCTCTCTTATTTCCTTCCCCTTCTGCTTATACAAGAATGCTTTGAATTCTGGGGAATTTATGAATTCATCATCTAATACAAATGATCTATATTCCATATGCCTTGCATCAACATCACCACTTTCTATACTTTGTTCTCTGGTTGGGAAAACATACTGTTGAGTCCTCAACCTGGATACCTTTTCTGGTTTTCCCTATGGGACATTATCCCTTGGTGTTTCCTCCCCTCCAAAAGACAATTGCTCTATTTCCTGCAGCCCTTGGTTATACCTTTCAACTACCATTTCAGCTTCATCTTCATCTAAATTTCTGATCATATCATCAAAAGGATAGGGTACATGTTGATACCCTCCAAAGTTAATCTTCTCTTTGGCTGAATTGATATATCCTTTAGGGTCAAAGTTCTTCTTGGGTGATCCTCTCTTCATATTATAATGCAACAATCTATCAAGGATCGAATTGTATCCTTCCTTAGCCAAAACAATGAATTCACCAAAACACAATGTACTAGGCATAAAAGCCTGCTTCCCAAAAGAGCTGAAATGCATCACGCTGCAGTAATCCATCTGTTTGACAATTTCCAAATATGCAACTCTGTTTGGAACTGTCCTTGGTGGAATGAAAGGGTCATCTTCAAATCCATATACTCTTATCACTGTAGCTCCCTCCAAACAATACCAATCTCCCTAGGTATGATCAATTGGCCCATTGATATCTTTTGGCTGTAGGAATCTCTTAATCTCATTAGTCAATGAATAATTACAACGATACTTATACAATCTATACAATGTTTTCACAAAATGTTCTTCAAAATGGATGAAACTAGAATTAGCAAACTTGTTGTCCCAAATAGCAATCCACAACTGAACAGGCAATGCTTCACCCTCCTTACCAATTTGAGAAATTCTCATTTCTAGAGGCCATACTCCTGTCCAAAATATAACACCAAGTGCATAAACAATGAATAGTGTCTGAGATGAACAATAGAAGCTCCACCTTTGATGGTCATCAATCCTAAATCAAGCTCCCTAGAAATGTATGAGGCATAGTCAAATGGCCTAGAATTGTGCTACTGGATATCTGCTGTGATAATCATTGGCACAATTGACATGAATTATGGGGCATCCATTTCCAACACCTGACACACTGAGAAATATGTGTACTTCATATAGGGCTCAAACAAGTCCACATGATAAGGAGGCCCCTCACTATCTTGCAGAGGATTTGGCTTGCTGCCCTGTTAAATCATGTGAATTGGCAACCTCCAACCCTTATAAGTAGTATCCATTCTTGAAAATTCTTTCTCCAATTCTTCACAACTGATCTCCTCATTGTAGAACCCTTCTAATTTAAAAACCTCACCTATTGCTTCTTTTGACACATATATCTGTGGTTTCCCAGATGGGTCACATATAGCCTTATGTTTTGGATCATAATGATCCGCAAGCAATTTTACCAGTTCTACATTCACAAATACATTAGGGCACACTAGTTTCCCTACATTCAGCTTCAAAGGATTACAGACTGGTTCAAAACGCTTTCTCATATGATAGTGAAAACTGAAAAGTTCATACCCTCTTATGGCAGTCCAGACATCACCTATGAACTTGCATTTATCATCTAACTTATCAACATCTGCCCTAAGTTGTGCGGACCTTCTGGCTTTAGGTCCTGAACTAGGTAACTAGTCAATAAGATCTTGGTTTAACCTCCGTTTAGTGCCCTCATGCTCTGTATCAACCTTTTGCTTCTTTCCTTTTGAATGACTACTCTCACCAAGCTTTCTACCCTTGGCTTTTCCAGTACTAGAAGACTCCAGTCTTCAAGACTACAAAACTTAAAATTAGAAAGCTGAGATGCAATTACTTACAGTATTCTGCTCAAGCTCCTTAGACTGAAAGATGTCCTGGTTCTCTGCTCACCTTGCCAATTCTTCTGCAATCAATTTGGTACTAAAGAATTTATTAAACCTTCACTGTTATATCTCGTCATGCCATTAATGAAGCATGAATGAGGACTCGTTTGAAACTGGCACTGTCGTATCAAATGTCCTGTCGGTGAAAGATTTTGAAATTTGGGGTGAAGTCCTTTTGCAATGTTTACTTAACCTTTCGCCAAGACATTCTGTGGTCGTACCGACACCTGGAATCAAATTGATGACTACCACTTCTATTTTTCATGTCGCTGTTACAATTCCAAGTCAGGGAGATGTTTCATAGAGTTCGTTATGCTATACCGAGATATGTTCTTCAATGCATTTTCTTGTCTCTGAGATAAGATCATCCCTTTCACCAATGAAAATAATCTTACCGATGAAATAAATTCCATCAGCAAGACTCTGAAAACTCAGAAAGACTCATACCGACACCAAATGTCTCACCGAACCCATTCCTCTAGATTACTTCATTCAGTAAGACTCTCCCCAAAATATTCAATCAGTAAAACCTTCACATTTCGGTGAAACTCATGCTGATAACGTCTTTGCACCTTATCGGCAAGACCTACTGCCTTCAATAGGACCTTACTCTGATAGTCTTATATTTGGCCGATACATCACTCCATGCGCTAGTCAATAAGACATGCTGACTTCGCCATGACATTACATCAATGCCTTAACCTTTTGCTGATATCATTCTTTTATATGCCGGTCGGCAAGAAAAAATACTTCGCCAAGACATTCTCTCGAATACCTTTAGCTTGGCTGATATACTTCCACATGCATCGGTCGGCGAGACACGATGTATTCGCTATGACTTCACTCCGATGATGATTCCTTTACTGAAATGACTCATTTCTATTGCCGAAACAAAAATAGTGTCCTGCCGATAGTCTTGAACAAGCATACATTAGTGAAAAATACATAGGTCGGGGAGACTTTCACAATGTCTTGGCGATATGGGTAATATAATGGAATGTGAAAGACTAGATGGATTCAATTGGATCTTATGACAAAAAACAAGCAAGATGCCATGAGGAGGGAACCTTATGCTTATGATGAGGACTTATTTTGGAAACTCATGAATGCAATTGACTGTAAAAATTTCAAAATTTTATAGTTCTAAGAGTGGCTCCATCTGGGGATGAATGATAGCAAGATCATTGTAAGGATCCGGATTTTTGGGTGAGCAGACCAGACACAAGATGATGGATTTCGTGAGCGAGGAAATATGAATAGGAATACAAGTGACCCTACACTACTGTACATGGAAAAATTTATTTTGAAAGAAGGAAAATCAGGATTGTCCATGTACTGACAAGTTCTATTCCTTTTATTTCCTAAACTACTGTGTATGGAAAAGAAACTTAAAGAGGATCATCAAGAGTTGTCCATGCACTGGCAACCCTTAATCCTCTGTGTTCCTCAAGAGAAAAATTGTTTCAAAAATTGCCCATGTATAAGCAATTCTTGATCTTCACCAGCCATATTATGTAGATAGTATGAGTCTTCGGCTTTCTTTCCAACCACAACAAAAGGTCCCAACCACAAACCTTCAAATTTACCATGCTTTCCCTTCTCTTGGCACCTTGCATTCCACATCAATACTAGATCACTTTCTTCAAATTTCCTATCCTTTTCTTTTTTGTCAAATAGATATTTCATCTGTGTCTGTAACTTTATGTTTTGATTTTGGGCAACTCTCCTTATTTCATCAAGTTCAGCTAGTTGCTTCATTCTTTCCTCCATGGGTTCAAGAATATCCAAATCTTCCTGAAAGACAAATTTTGCAAAGGCATCCTAGCCTGTGTGCCATACACTAATTCAAATGGAGATTTCCCAATTGCCTTTTTTACTGTAATCCTATTAGCCCAAATAGCCAGTCTTAACTTTGAATCCCAAGATTTCTTATTGTGACCTAAAATTCTTCTTATAATATTTAGAAGACTCTTATTGCTATATTTTGCTTGTCCATTAGCCTGTGGATGGTAAGGGGCTACATAAGAAATAATAATACCATTTGAACTACAAAAAAATTTGAATTCATCTGATCTAAAACACATCCCGTTGTTAGTGATCAACCTCAATGGCGTACCAAATCTGGTAATGATATTATCCATCAAGAATTGTGTCACCACCTTACTTGCAGCTTGTTTAGTTGGGATCGCCTCTACCCATTTGGTAAAATAATCAGTGGCTACCAGTATCCACCTATGTCCACCACTTGATTTTTCTTGTATCTCTCCAATGAAATCAATTCCTCATTGATGAAAAGGGGCATCAACCTGTAAGGGCCGAAGTGGAAGAGCTCCTTGATACTTCAATTTTCCAGAGAACTTATGGCAGGCTTCACATTTTCTCACATATGCAAAAGAGTCATTAAAAATATTAGGCCAATAATAACCTACCATGAGAATTTTATGCATTGTTGTCTTTGCTGAGTAATGTCCTCCACAAACTCCTTCATGCATTTCACTCATGACATGTTTGGCTTGAAATTCATCCAGACATAACAATAGTATACCATCCCTCTTCTTCCAAAATAGATCACCATCCATAAAAACATACTTAGATTCCTGCAACTTCAACATTCTTTTCTGGTTGTCATTCAATCCCTCTGGACACTTCATGTATTTAAGATAATGCATGATATATGTATACCATTGAGTATGCTCAATGCTTGCAATTGCATTTTCTTCTTCTACATTGCAAATTTGGTTTGCTTCAATATTCGCTTCTATCATCAACTTGGCCAAGCCCTGACCTCTTACCAGTTTAGTAATTTGTACCTCCATATCAAATTCTTGGATTTTGTTGATCCATTTGCATATTTTACCTTTTACTTCAAACTATGTCAGAATATCCTTGATAGCTGCATGAGGCACATAAGCAACCACCTTTGCTCCAACAAGATATGGCCTGGAAGCTTTTACAGCTTTCACTTGTGCAAATTCTTGTTTTTCCATTATATCATACTTTAATTCAAACCCCTGTAATGACTTACTAAAGAATGACACAGGCTATTCATAACCATCTTCATTTTTTTGTAACATAACAACAACAATAGTGTGCATTGAGGCAAATGAAAATATTTGAAAAGGCTTTGCAAAATCCAAAGATTTAAGAACATGAGCCTCCTTGACAGCTCGTTTGATGGATACAAAAGCTTCCAAGGCTTTTGCAGTCCACTCTACCCTTTGTCCTTTCTTCAACATTTTTGATATAGGTTTAATAATCTCAATAAAGTTAGAAACAAATCTCCTAACAAAATTAATCTATCCAAAGAATGATTGTATTTCCTTAATAGTTTTAGGGATAGGAATTTTATCAATGGCCTCAAACCTTTCAGGGTCTATCCTAACCCCTTCCTTTGAAACAATATTCCCCAAGAGCTTACCCTTTGTGACTACAAAATGGCATTTCTTAGGGTTCAAGCTAATACCATATTCAATGGCTTTTATAAATACCTTTTCCAAATGATGAACATGATCTTTAAGACTTCTTTGAGTAGGCAGTGAGGTCATCTTGATACACCACCATGATGACATTGATCAAATCAGTAAATGCCACATCCATAGCTCTTTGGAAAGTCACCCCTGCATTAATGAGACCAAATGGAATTCTTATGTATACATATGTTCCCCAAGGAGTTGTAAATGTTGTCTTATATTGCTCAGACTCTTTGACCATAACTTGGTTATACCCTGAAAACCCATCCATCATATACAACAATTCACACCCTGTTACCTTATGCAATACAACTTCCATATTGGGTAAAGGATAATTATCTTTAAGGGATGCTATGTTTAGATTTCTGAAATCTACACACAACCTAATATCTCCATTCTTCTTTCTCATAGGGACCAAGTTTGAAACCCACGTTGAGTGCCTGATTGGTTTAATAATTCCACCGTCTCTGAGTTTTGCCAATTCCTCTTGCATTTTAGGATCCAAAGTTGGATTTATAGGTCTTTGCTTTTGTTTGAATGACTTAGCATCTGGCTTCAATGGTATCTCATGCTGAAACAAATCTTCCCTGTATGCTTTTAAATCTTCATAAGACTAGGCAAACACATGTTTATACTTTCTCAGCAATTCAATCAGCATTTTCCTTATTGTAGGGCTTATCTTTTTCCCTATGTACACCTTTTTTGGTGCCATCTCAGTTCCCAAGTTAATTTCTTCAATATCTTCCCTTTTAACTAGTGTTTGTTTCATGAGAGAGCGATCATTCCCATCATACACCCTCTCCAATGCCACTAAGCCTTTAGGAAGCTTATTTGTTTTGAGCTGTAAGATTTCTTTCCCAAAGGCTATTTGCTTCCCATCCATTTCTTCAACAAAGGAATTGAAGTCGATCTCTTGGGCTTCAAACTGATCTATACAGTGGAGGAACTTCAAAAGATCAGTATCATCATTAAAGACCTACCAACTATAAATTTTGCCAGGAACAGTAGGCCTTGTCTTGAATTCAATTTGTGACACCCCAGCCAATGTAATATCATCACTTTTCAATGCTACATTTGCTAGAAAATCCGCCATTATGTTCTTTGATCTATCTACCCATTCAATTGAGAAGGCATCAAACAACTCAATTGTATCCCATACAACATTTATGTACTGCTTCAATCTTTTATGTTTTGTTGCATACTTGGACCTGATTTGTGAAACAACCAACTCTGAATCTCCAAGAATAGCCAGCAACTTAATTTTATGTTTCACAAGCTATATTCAGTCCTGTTAATAAAGTTTCATATTCCACCACATTGTTTGTACATTCAAATGCTAACAAGAATGAATACTTAAAAGTAATACCTTCTGGTGAAACAAATACTATCCCTGCTCCATTACCTTCTTGGCTGCAGGCTCCATCAAAGTACATCTTCCACACACCGTTGTAGTTCTGTGCAGCATGCTTCTCAATTGGATCACTATTGGTTAATTCTGGCTGGGCTGGTTCTATATTAAAACTCCCAAGATCAACATCACAAAAACAATTGATTTGACCTTGTGGTACACAATCAATAAGCTGGTTCATCCTCAGCTCTTTGTACAACTTTACCTCTTGGCCATTTACCATAATTGTTGCATAAGATAGATCAAACTGAACATTTCCACCAATTGCTGCCATCCACTGTCTTGATAACAGCATACCAAATTGAGGAGGAGTGTCTATTACTATTATATCAATATTAAGCAACTACCTTAACTTCAACATCTTTCATTATACCTACCACAAGAACATGTTAGTTATCCATTGCATAACATTTTCCTTCATATGTATCCACCCACATGCCTAGTTGTTTCATCACTCCTATAGGCATAATACTCATGGCAGCACCAGAATCTATCATGCAATTTCTCAACAATTTGTTATTTATGAGTAATGTAGTGAAAAAAGGATCAACTTGTGGAGGGCTTGTCAACACATTACTCAAGCAGATTTCTAGAATACTTACTTTATCTTGCTTATTTTTAGCAGCCATCTTATTTTTAGAATTTACATGTTTTTCATTTTCATTTGTTATCAATTGCACTGCACTGTCCCTGTATTCCTTAATTTTCATCATTTCAAGAAGTGGAACAGACATCTTTACCTGAGACAAGGCCTGAGTGAAATAAAAAGAGGAACCTTCTGCCTTAATCATTTTCTTTTGTTCTGATGTTTCTCCTTTGTTCTCTTCCTTTCCTCTTTTACCTGGCTGATCAGTCTTTTGAATTTCTTTGCGTAATTCTTTCACTGCATCCTTTTGGACAGGCTTTTGTTTGCTTTCTTCATGTTGTTTGTTTTCAACTCTTTTCACAATTCCTTGTGTTGCCTTTTTCTCTTTCATGAAGATTCCCCTAGGAACACCTTCCTTCTCATTTACTATCCTATTTCTCAACCAGTACTTACTCTTTGCTTCTTCAACAACAGTGACAGTTAATCTCTCTATCTCCTCTTCAGTGAGTTTCCTCATGCTGCCCTGAGTAAGCATCTCATCAGAATGTTGCTCTATATAATCTTCTTCAAAATCAGAAAGGATCTGCTGCTTAGCCATGTGGAAATTGTATTTTTGATTTGAGACATCATACTCATAACGTTCATCTTCTGAAGACGAATATCTCTCCTCCACATGGTGAAAAGTGTTTGAAGTTAAATATAGTTTATGATCTTCTCCACTATTTCCCATCAACATTCCTTCCTCTTGCATTCTTTGGGCTACAACGCAGTAATCTAGGGAATGTGGCTTATCACAAACTTCACAGAAATAACTGTTATTTACCATATAAGTTCCCTTCTTCCTCAATGGATCAGGTGTTTCTTTGTTTCCAGGCCTATCAGTTATAGGCTTTCCATCCTTCCAGTTTGTATTATAGGGCATGTCATGTAACCTCAGCCTCGACCTATCATTCCTATATGTGTTCTATTTATATTGATAACTATTGTTTTGTTGAGAAGCCCTTGGGTTTTCTCTCTTATCAATTATCCTAACAACCCTCCTACTGTTTTCAATTATCAATGTTGTCTTTTGAGCTTTAGCCAAGTCTCTTGGGAATTTATTTCTTAATTCATATCCTATTTTAGGATCGAATGCATTCAGGTAAACACTCAAAGCTATAGAGTCTGGCAACTTTGATCTAGGAGGAATTCTATTATGTAACTTATTGAATTTTTGGTTGAAATCATAGATTGAGTCATTCTGATTTTTCTGAATTTGCATCAATTCGTGAAGAGTAGCATCAGGTGCACTTTGATTCCCATATTGCTCGAGGAATCGGTCCTAAAATATTTGGAGAGAATAAATTGAGGTTGTTGCTAGGCTATTGAACCGATCCCTAGATTCTTCAATAAGAGACATCATCAATAATCTCATATGAAAATATTCATAAGGAACATCCAAATCCTGAATGAAAGCATTGAAACTCCTTAAATGATCCTCGACAGTGATTGCTTTACTCCCTGTAAACTTAGGCACCAGGCCTCTCTAGCTGCCATCCATAGGATAAGGGTACAACTAAAATCCTACCAAATCAAATTGTCTAATCATAGTGGTATACTGATGAGGAGGAGGGTTGGGTGGATATTGATACTGGTACATAGGGTTATTATATTGTGCATTTTGTTGTGGCACATGATGTTGACCAGGAGGTGGATGATTTGTATGTTGTGTGGGAATATGAGGTGGATGATTTGGCTATCTATATTGATTCCCAATTTGATGGTGAGGGATCCTTGGTGGTTCAGAATACCCATCACCATGATTACCTTGTTTATGAGGTGGTACATAATTTGAGGGGCAACCACCTATGTGAGGAATGTTCTGAGCTTTCTATAGTTTGAATTCTCTCATTGCTTGTATCATTTGAGCTTTTTCCTACTCTTCCCTCTCCTTTTTTTGAGATTCAAACCGTGCTTTAACTTCTTCATAAGTTAAAGATTCATAATTTTCTTGAGGAATTTCTTGATCAGTGGGTCCCTTCTGATTACCTTCCATTGTTTGGTCATATTCATGCTGAATTTTGAGTCGTTCAGCTTCAAAATTAACATGCCACTTTGCCTGTTTTTGAGGGTCGTAAAAAGGATTTCTTTGATCTTCTGGGGTACGAGGTTCTAGAGTTGAATCATCTTTCCATGTATCATAACAGTTATATGTTTCACCATGAGGTATTGATGATTTGTCTTTGTTTGTCATGCACATGTCCTCACTTACCCCTTTACCCTTGTCAACCTTATCATTTTTGTATGTCCACTTACTACTACTAGCAGGAGCTCCAGAATGACCTCCCCTAAATTGAGATCTTCTTCCATTCATATTGCAATGTTTTATCAGAGTCAACACTCACTTTCTTAAAAGTGAAAAAAGATTGTTACTTGTTATTCCCAGCGGAGTTTGTATATAGGATTTCTGACTCTATGATTAAGGCATAGATTCTTTGTTACTCCCCAGTAGAGTCACCAATTTTTTAGCTCTCAAAAATGTAGGTTTGAACCACGAAAGGTTGCCAAGCTTTCACAACGTTTTAGGGTAACATACAAGGTCAAGAGATTTTGGACCTTCTACTCTTCAAGTGCTGCTAGACCTAGGCGGGTGTACCTATCTGAATGATGCATACTTGACTTATGATTATCTTGCATGCAATAATTTTTCCATGATGGCGAATGAAAGTGGACAAATAAAATCAAATTTGGTATAAATTGTATACCAATATTCAAAACTAAACCCTAATATGTTCGGTAAACAGATATAAAAATATGAGTGAAACTAAAGAATGAAAACGAAAAGACCAGTGCCTTATAGGGTATGCGGAGTCAAGAAAAATCTGAAACAAGTACTTCGTTCTAGTAGAAATTCAAGTTATTTAGCATTTATTTGGTTTATAGCTTGTATAAACATGCAAGGTTATTATTACTAAGTTCTTCTTAGTGATCCAATTGACATTCTCTAATTACTATGATCAATTTAAAGAATTTAATCTTTACTGGAAAGAAACAATTAATTGAGCATACAAATGCAACAAATGTGCACTGACAAACTGGATATAAACTTGTTACACCAATTCAAATAACTAGAAAAAATCATATAGGAGACAACTTCAATAATGCTTTCAACGAACTCCATAAAAAACCGATACCAGAAACAACTGCACCATTGTATTAGATTTCAATTAATATCTCCATGATTTTACATATGCAACATAGTCTCATCTTTTCCAAAAAATTGTATTCTATTGTATCCCCGCTATCCTCTATCCTATTCTGCTTATCGCGCCTGTTTTGTTTTCAAAACATACATTTATACATTGAGAATACGAAAGGACGCATCCTTTCGGAAATGGGAAATATCATATTTTACAAAACAAAAGATAGAGGATAATTAGGCTCTATTTAGCCACAAGTGAATTTTAGCAAGGTGATCCAAATAATCCTAGCGCTCGTATGTTTCCACATCTCCAACAACATTCCGGATCATGATTTTCATCTTGACCATCTCCTCATTGTGCTCGCTCACTTCCTCCAATGCTGTATTCTCTACAGAAGCTAGCCTCATGACTTCATTCAATATTAACTCACATTCACTTTTCCATCTGGTGGCATCCTTCAATTCCCCTTTGTCATCAGAAAATGTAATCACAGTCTTCTTGGCAGCATTAATCAACCCTTGTTCATCCCCTTATAGCTCATCATGGAAGTTTCGATGACGATTGATAATATGATTTGTAGCTTCAAGTGTTGCACTGTTAGAAACATCACTTTGGGCCAGTTCATGAAACTTCTCCATAATTCGTCCATCCATTATTGTATGCTCTTTTAATGCAACCAGAGTATGAAAGTATTTTCCCCATAGTTTATTTAACCAAGATGTAAAATTATTCTGCCTCATTTTGACAATTGTTGCAATTGCATCATGCTTTCCCTAGGAATAAGCACTTGATCCTACCCAATGATCTTTTGCCTGAGAGCTTTCTCCATGAGTGAGCACTTTGGTTGGCCCCATTGAAATACCAACTGAATCTTTCAGTCTCTCATTCTCTCTCAACATTCTTTCATTATTCACCTTGTACATTTCTCTTTCTTTTATCAGCATCTGGATCTGTGCCTTATTCAATTTTGCAATATTGACCCCAATTTTAGCAGTAGCCACAGGATTAGCCTCTCCAACCTTTAGGGTCATGACATGGCCAAATTCCTTCTCTGTGTCAATCACCACTGATTTCTTGTGGGGTGGGTATAATTCCCAAATCATTAGTGACCCTTCATCAGTATTGTACTTGGAGCCTACATACACCTCTATTACCTTTTCCTTATCAAGCTTGTGTGTAGCATTACTATCCTTCAAGAAACTATCTAAAACTAATGCAAAATTCAAATCAAGTGTAGGAAAGATCATGACACCAACACTTTCCAACATTTTCCTCCCCTTTTCAGGAGTCATATTTGTCATTTCATCATCCACACACTTTCTCAATTGACCTAGTAATTGCTCCTCATTCCCTGAGGTGACATCATCAACATTCTCTCTTATTTCCTTCCCCTTCTGCTTATACAAGAATGCTTTGAATTCTGGGGAATTTATGAATTCATCATCTAATACAAATGATCTATATTCCATATGCCTTGCATCAACATCACCACTTTCTATACTCTATTCTCTGGTTGGGAAAACATACTATTGAGTCCTCAACTTGGATACCTTTTTTGGTTTTCCCTATGGGACATTATCCCTTGGTGTTTCCTCCCCTCCAGAAGACAATTGCTCTGTTTCCTACAGCCCTTGGTTATACCTTTCAACTACCATTTCAGCTTCATCTTCATCTAAATTTTTGATCATATCATCAAAAGGATAGGGTACATGTTGATACCCTCCAAAGTTAATCTTCTCTTTGGCTGAATTGATATATCCTTCAGGGTCAAAGTTCTTCTTGGGTGATCCTCTCTTCATATTATAATGCAACAATCTATCAAGGATCGAATTGTATCCTTCCTTAGCCAAAACAGTGAAGTCACCAAAACACAATGTACTAGGCATAAAAGCCTGCTTCCCAAAAGAGCTGAAATGCATCACACTGCAGTAATCAATCTGTCTAAAAATTTCCAAATATGCAACTCTGTTTGGAATTGTCCTTGGCAGAATGAAAGGGGCATCTTCAAATCGATATACTCTGATCACTGTAGCTCCCTCCAAACAATACTAATCTCCCCAGTTATGATCAATTGGTCCATTGAAGTCTTTTGGCAACAGGAATCTCTTATTCTCATTAGTCAATGAATAATTACAAGGATACTTATACAATCTATACAATGTTTTCAAAAAATGTTCTTCAAAATGGATGAAACTAGAATTAGCAAACCTGCTGTCCCAAATAGCTGTCCATAACTAAATAGGCAATGCTTCACTCTCCTTACCAATTTGAGAAATTCTCATTTCTAGAGGCCATACTCCTGTCCAAAATATAACACGAAGTGCATCAACAATGAATAATGTCTGAGATGAACAATAGAAGCTCCACCTTTGATGGTCATCAATCCTAAATCAAGCTCCCTAGAAATGTATGAGGCATAGTCAAATGGCCTGGAATTGTGATACTGGATATCTGCTATGATAATCATCGGCACAATTGACATGAATTCTAGGGAATCCATTCCCAACACCTGACACACTGAGAAATATTTGTACTTCATATAGGGCTCAAACAAGTCCACATGATAAGGAGGCCCCTCACTATCTTGCAAAGGATCTGGCTTGCTACCATGTTTAATCCTGTGAATTGGTAACCTCCAGCCCTTATAAGTAGTATCCATTCTTGAAAATTCTTTCTCCAATTCTTCACAACTAATCTCCTCATTGCAGAACCCTTCTAATTTGAAAACCTCACCTATTGCTTCTTTTGACACATATATCTATGGTTTCCCAGATGGGTCACATATAGCCTTATGTTTTGGATCATAATGATCTGCAAGCAATTTTACTAGTTCTGCATTCACAAATACATTAGGGCACACCAGTTTCCCTACATTCAGCTTCCAAGGATTACAGACTGGTTCAAAATGATTTCTCCTATGATAGTGGAAATTGAAAAGTTCATACCCTCTTACGGTTGTCCAGACATCACCTATGAACTTGCATTTATCATCTAACTTATCAACTTCTACCCTAAGTTCTGCAGACCTTCTGGCTTTAGGTCCTGAACCAGGTAACTGGTCAATAAGATCTTGGTTTAACCTCCGTTCAGTGCCCTCTTGCTCTGTATCAACCTTTTGTTTCTTTCCTTTTGACTGACTACTCTCACCAAGCTTTCTACCCTTGGCTTTTCTAGAACCAGAAGACTCCATTCTTCAAGACTACAAAACTAAAAACTAGAAAGTTGAGATGCAATTACTTACAGTATTCTGCTCGAGCTCCTCAGACTGAAAGATGTCCCACTTCTCTGTTCACCTTGCCAATTCTTCTGCAATCAATTTGGTACTAAAGAATTGATTAAACCTTCCCTGTTATATCCCGTCGCACCATTAATGAAGCACGAATGAAGGCTCGTTTGAAACTGGCACTGTTGCATCAAATGTCCTATCGCTGAAATATTTTCAAATCTAGGGTGAAGTCCTTTTGCAACATTTACTTAACCTTTTGCCAAGACATTCTATGGTCTTACCGACACCTGGAATCAAATTGATGACTACCGCTTCTATTTTTCATGTCGCTGTGAAAATTCCAAGCCGGGGAGATGTTTCATTGAGTTCATTATGCTATACCGAGATATGTTCTTCAATGCATTTTCCAGTCGCTGAGACAAGATCACCCCTTTCGCTGATGAAAATAATCTTATCGATGAAATAAATTCCATCAGCAAGACTCTAAAAACTCGGAAAGACTCATACCAACACCAAATGTCTCGCCGAACCCATTCCTCCAGATTACTTCATTCAGTAAGACTCTCCCCAAAATACTCAATCAGTGAAACCTTCACATTTCGGTGAAACTCATGCCGATAACCTCTTTGCACCTTATTGGGAAGACCTACTACCTTCGATAGGACCTTACTCTGATAGTCTTATGTTTGGCTGATACATCACTCCATGCGCTATTCGGTAAGACATGCTGACTTCGTCGTGACATTACATCAATGCCTTAACCTTTTGCCGATATAATTTTTTTATATGCCGATCGGCAAGAAAAAATACTTCGCCAAGACATTCTCCCGAATACCCTTAGCTTGGTCAATATACTTCCACATGTGTCGGTTGGTGAGAAACAATGTATTCGCTATGACTTCACTCCGACAATGATTCCTTTGCCGAAATGACTCATTTCAATCGTCGAAACAAAAGTGTCCTGTCGATAGTCTACAACAAGCATACATTAGTGAAAAATACATAGGTCAGAGAGACTTTCACAATGTCTTCGTGATATGGGTAATATAATGGAATGTGAAGGACTAGATGGATTCAATTGGATCTTATGACAAAAAACAAGCAAGATTCCATGAGGAGGGAACCTTATGCTTATTATGAGGACCTTTTTTGGAAACTCATGAATGCAATTGACTTAAAAAATTTCAAAATTTTATAGTTCTAACAGGTTCCATGATTAAGTTTTGGTCGAACCTCTAAAAAGTCAAATTTTTGACACTTCTCAAAAGATCTTCTGATGTGGCATGTTGCATGATGAGTCGCACCTCCAAACCTTAGTTATAGATAAATAAGAGACTAGTCTACATTTAAAAAAAAATGAAGGTTCTACGATATTCTAGTCAATTGCTACATGCTGAGAAAGTTAGCTTGCATGACTATTGGGCCCTCTCCCCTAAAGGAATAAGGGGACATAACTAGGCCGATGAAAAAAAATGACATAAGTTGTTTTAACGAGGGAACACAGGACCAAAAAAATACTTAGGAAAAATAAAGTCAGGCGAAGGAAATAAAATGATAAAAAAAGGGGGCCTAGCCTAGACGAAGGAATGGGGCTTAAGTCATTTTAAAACCTTCCCAAAAAGTAACGGCCAAATAGATCCCATCCAAGGTGTAAGATAAAAACTATGGTTTTACATGAAGATGAAGGTAAAACCCCAACCTTAGGCTTTTCCCCAACACCATAGATGACCAGAGACACAAGGCTGGATAAAATAGAACACAGAGAAGAAAACTTTGAATTTCCATCACTACCCATAACCCTAAACCCTAAACCATTAACCATTAACCCTTAAACCATCTACCCTCTCTCTCTCTCAAGTCTCTCCCTCCTACCCCCTCTCCCTCTCTCAGGTCTCTCTCTCTCTCTCTCTCTCACTCCCTCCATCTCTCTCCCCTCTACCCTAAACCCTAAACCCTTAACCCTTAAACTCTAAACCCTTAAACCCTCTACCCATTATCTCTCTTCCACTCCCTCCCTCTTTCCCTCTCTCTCTCAAGTCTCACCCTCCTACTCCTTGTACCTCTCTTAGGTCTCTCTCTCACTCACTCACTCTTATCTCCCTCCCATCTACCCTTAACCCTCTACTCTCTATCTCTCTCCCACTCCCTCCCTCTCTCTCTCATTTAATCCCTCTATCTCTCCCCCCTCTACCCATAACCCTAAACCCTTAAACCTTAACCCTTAACCATAAACCCTTAAACCCTCTACCCTCTACCCTTAACCCTGTCTCCCTCTATCTCTCTCCCACTCCCTCCCTCTCTCTCTCTATCCGTCTCCCTCTAGCACCACTCCCTCTCTCGTCTCTCTCTCTACTCACTTTCACTCTATCTCAGTCTCTCCCTCCTATCCCTCTCCTCTCTTAGGTATCTCTCTCACTCACTCACTCCCTCTATCTCTCTTCCCTTTACCTAAACCCTTAACCCTTAAACCATATACCCTCTACCCTTAGCCCCCTCCCTCTATCTTTGTTCCTCCCTCCCTCTCTCTCTCTCTCTCAAGTATCTCCATCCTCCCCCCCTCTCCCTCTCTTTGGTCTCTCTCTTACTCACTCACTCCCTCTATCTATCTCCCCTTAACCCTGAACCCTAAACCCTATACCCTTAACCCTTAAACCCTCTACCCTATACCCTTAACCCTCCCTTCCTTTATCTCTCTCTCTCTCTCAAGTCTCTCCTTCCTAGCACCACTCCCTCTCTCCAAGCTCTCTCTCTCTCCCTCCTCTATCTCGTCTCTCCCTCCTACCCCTTCTCCCTCTCTTAGGTCTTTTCTCTCACTCCACTCCTCCCTCTATCTCTCCCTCCACCATTAGCCTAAACCCTTAAACCATCTACCCTCTGCCCTTAACCCTCCCTCCCTCTCTCTCTCTAAATTATCTTCAATATCCTACCCCTTTCCCTCTCTTAGGTCTCTCTCTCACTCCTCCACTCCCTCTATCTCTCTCCCCTTAACCTAAACCCAACCCTAAACCCTAAGCCCTTAAACCCTCTACCCTCTACCCTTAACCTCCCTTCCTTTATCTCTCCTCCCTCCCTCTCTCTCTCTCTCAAGTCTCTCCTTCCTACCCCTCAGCCATAAACCCTTAAACCTTCTATCCTCTACCCTAAGCCTCTTCCCTCTCCTTTTCCCCTCTGGCTTCTTTCTCTCTCTACCTATCCCTTCTTCCCTCTTCCCTCTCCCTTCCCCCTCCTAATTCTTTCTCTATATATATATATATCTCTCTCCCTTTCTCCCCTCTCTCTCGTTTCCCTCTCCTTTACCCCTCTCTCTATCTCTCTCTCCTTCCCCCTCCTAATTCTCTCTCTCCCCCTCTCTTTGTCTCTCGCTCGCTCTCTCTCTCTCTCTCTCTCTCACTTTCCCTCTCTCTCTCTCTCCCTTTCCCTCTCTCTCCATCTCTCTCTCTCTCTCTTTCCCACCCTCCACCTCCTAATTACTCTTGGGTATATGTGTGCAAAAATTGAATATCCAATTTAGATCGAATATCTGATTTATAGCACCAAAATATTACATTTTAAAATGTTTTTCAAATTAGATATTAGACATGAATTGGATATCCAAAACAAATCTGATATCCAATTTGTAGCACTTTGGCTTGGGATTTGCTATGGAGCAATGTACTGATACCCAACCCAAAAAAAAAGTCAACTCGAGGCTTTTGCATTTTTTGGCAAGTTCAAAATGCTACTTTTTTCCGATCGCCACTTTTTGGCCCATCATGATCCTACACATACCCAAGTCTAAATAAGGTAGTTGTTATTGCTAAGGTGGATCACTCCTTTCTTCGAAGGCCATACACTTATGATTGGGTCAAGTGTTCTTTTCTTTAGAAAATTCCTATTTCCTTTTTGATAGGTTAATTATGATTTGATTAGATGGGTTATGAAGCATTTATTTCAAACAAATATCTTTATGAAAGAAGTATATTGGCATGAAATTAAATATGATTTGTATTCCAATGTAAAAACTACAAAGAATGGAAACAATTCTTTCAACACATAAACTATTATGTAGTAGTCAATTAAAATGAAAAAGCTTACTCTATATTAGTTAGGATACACAACTAAGAAAATGATCTAAAGTGACTTATTTATCCTAGAGGAACTAAGTATATAGTATACAAAGAAAACCAACAAACCCACAACTACCCCTATTTTGAAGGAGTTTAGTTTTCTCCCCTTCCTGATCTCGCTAATATTGTCTAATTATTTTAAAGAGATGAAGGGTCATAACACAACTTTATTCAACCCAGTAAATAGCTTGGTTAATGAAACTTGACAAAAGCAACAAAACAATTGCTACATTTGGCATTTCATGTTGAATGAAGAGTGGTGACAATAATCTACTTATAGTTTAATAAAACACTATTTTTATAAGAAGGATTGACATTAGAAAGATAAGTGTTACTTATAGTTTAATAAAACACTATTATAGTTTTACCAACATATAATATTGTATGATTACATTGCTTCTTAGATAATATATGGGGAGATAGAGATAGATGGGGAGAGAAAGAGAGAGAGATAGAGATATATGGGAAGAGAAAGAGAGATGGAGATATATGGGAAGAGAAAGGAAGAGAGGTGGAGATAGAGAGTCGATGGATAGGGGGGATAGGAGAGAGAGATGGTGAGAGATAGAGAGGGGGAGATAGAGAGGGGGAGAGAAAGGGATACAGATAGAAAGAGATAGAGAGAGGAGTGAGAGGGAGATAAAAATAGAAATAGAGATAGATATATAGAGTAGGAGAGATGGAGGGAGAGGAGTGAATGTGAGAGAAAGGGGGGAGAGGGAGAGATAGCTCAATAGATAGAGGGGGGAAGAGGGAGTGACATAGATAGTGGGAGATATAGAGATATAGAGAGCAATAGGGAGAGATATATCGATCACTCTCCCTATATCTCTATCTATTCATCCTTATCTATTTATCTCTCTACCTCTACCTCTCTCTATCTCTTTGTCTCCCTTTCTATTTGTATGTTTGTCATTATCTCCCTCTCTATATTTTCTTCCCTATATTTATCTTTGTCTCCTTAAGTGTGCAATGGGTACAATTAAGAGGTCTTAAAGGGGAATTATCATATCTTTAATCAAATGGCATGCTACCTTGAGCATAACTCCCCAAGGACACATGCCATCCTTAGATTGTTGACATGAAATAACCAATCAAAATTTAGTTTATCTCTCTCATATTAATATATATTACTATTATATTAAATATATATTATATTAATTATATTTTGTATTATATAAAAATATATGTATTATTAATTATTAATTATAATAATTTTATATGTATTTAATAATTTTGTTAAAGAATATAATATATAATTATAATAAGTTGAATAATTATATTATTTATTATGTAAAATATAGCTAATATATACTTAACTATATTGTAGAATATTAAAACCTAGCTAAATGGCACCAAAATTTTCAATTTAATTAACATATTGTAAAACCTAATGAAACCAGGTTGTAGCTCATCAAATTGGAGAAGTGAAAGGTCAATACCAGCACTGAGGAAGAGTTTGGAGTAGTGAAAATAAGGTCAATGCCAGCGCTGAGGAAGAGTTTGGAGTTAAAATAAGGTCTACCAATGCCGACGAAGAGTTTGGAGGAGTGAAAACAAGGTCAATATTAGCACCGAGGAAGATTTTGGAGGAGTGAAAAAAAGGTCAATACCAGTGCCGAGGACGAGGTTGAGGGCACTCAGGGAAAATCAATGACCAAGGGGAAACAAGTACTGTAAGTTTGGCACCCCCATTCTCTTTAACCTGTAGTTTTCATGCCTAGTTTCCAAAGATGTTCTCGTACATTGGAACCCCCATTCTTGTAAAATGGTATACGATAAGACATAAAAAATAAATAGCTTAGTCTTTCACATTTTTATCGACCATCCTCAGGTCTTGGAAAAACTCCCATAATCTACCGACATCTTGGTTGAGGTCTAGGATTTCATCACACATAGCCTTCGTCGCATGAGTCTGAAGTAATTATAGACTTAGCCCAAGTATATTCTAGGCTAAGGTAGATATAATGAATGGAAATAGAGGCATACAATTCTTATTTAATACCTCCACCACAAACATATGCAATGTATTGGTTGTTTTTACGGTCAGCAGGTTGATCTTCTAATCTACCTATGGAATTGCCAATTCCAATAAAGGGCAGCTCAAAGAACATGGACCAACTGATGAGGATTTTAAAGACCTCCTACACTTTGGGCTCTGCAAGACCCGGGAAGGTGATCCCTTAATGCGTTTACAACCTCTGCACCATCATCATAAACAATATTAACAATAACAACAGATAATCTCACTTAATAGCTCAACATAATAGGATAATACCGAATAGAATTGGTTGTTTATCAATAATATCAGCTATTTGGAGCATGAGATAACTACAACAACATTTCACAGTATAAGATAGTCATTGATTTTCAATTTGTAGCAAGCTCTAGGTAAAGGAAAACAAATACTGAACCATGCAAATAATTACAACTTAGATCAGTGCCATATATCCATTGGAGGAGTCAAATTTATAAGCATCTAAGGGTTTATGATAGATTTAACACATAACATATAAGATCCTTGATAACATTGCTTTACAATCTCATCAATATGTATTCTAACCCAATACTACTTATCAAATCCTTATGCAGAACATATCCACCTACAATCCCATTCAAGCATTTTAATTAATTCCTTGAATTAAAGCTAAAACAAGAATCATACACACCACAACAGTGAGATGAATGAAACAACCCTCGATCATTTTATTCAAAATTTAGATATGCTTGTACAATGGAGAGACATGAGTTTTAATTAATCATATCAATTCAAATTCCAGTACTATCATAAAACATCAAATCCCCATGAATTCAAAACCTACTACAAAATGACTCAAAACCTAAATTGCATTTTTCCTAAAACCATCAGACTTCACAATTTGCTCTGCAACTTCATCTAAACTCGACCAAAAATATCTATCTTGCTAACCTGTACTTTTTTCCTTGAAATCCTTCTCATAGAAAAAGGAGCAAACAAGCATTAGGCCAGAAAGCACATGTGTCACAAGCCAATTGGACCACCTTGTGATATTCCAAAAAGAAATGGCCCAAACGATCCCACCCAAGGCGTAAGATAAACACTAGGGTTTTACATGAAGACAAAGGTAAAACCCCAACCTTAGGCTTTTCCCAAACACCATAGATGACCAGACACATAAAGCAAGATAAAAATGGAACACAAAGAGAAATTTTTTGAAGTTCCATCACAAGGAAAGGTCTCCTCCCTTCTTGGTAGTGATAACCTCCTCCACACACAACCCTTAAAAATTATGAATAGAGGAATATAATCTTTGAAGAACTCAAAGTTGATTCTCTCCTAATTGATGCAATTAGTCATTTTATCCTTACAAACATTTATAGTGATTACTAGAGGCACATAGACCAATTCTTCATAATAGAAGAATTTGATCATACTTTTCCAATGATGGCATTATGAGAAAACCTTAGGTTAAATGAATAATTCCTAGCTAAGTTCTTTAAATCATGTCCAACTGTATAAGAGAAGACTGCTACTATGTGTACCTGGATACCATGGAGAAAGGCTCTTTGGGCTCTTTCATCAATCATCCTACTTTAAAACATACCAAAAGTCTCCTAGCAATTAGACATAGGAAGATTGAAGATGACTTAAAAAAATTATTGCCAAAGCATAAACTTATGATGACTTAACTAGGCCTAGTACACACTCCCTCCCCATTAACCACTTAGACATATGGAAATTAAATGTAAATTTTCTGCTATTTTTAGTCATGTAGGTGTCCAATAAACCACATGGTGGTGCTTCCCTTCAAGTTTATTTACTTGAATGAAGAGAAAAAGTCCTTTGATTACAATTAGAGAATACATTTGAGGCCTTGGTTGTGTAATTGGTGGAACATAGTCACATTTAAAACTTGTTACAAAGTTTGGGAGTTAAAACATTAAGTAGATTTGATTTGTGATGGACATATTTGGACGGTAGTAGCAATAACTTGCAATCTATCAAGACTTGATTACCTTATAACCTATGAAATTCTAGCGATGAAATGATAGATTAATCATAATGTCACCATAGGATCACATCACCATGAAAGAACTTCATCCAACATCCTTATGAGTGTAGGTACCACCAAATAGGTATTTGTTATATTTTTCTTCCTCGAGCGAGGGAAATTTAGGAAGAGAAGAGGAAAGCGAGACATGTAGTACGTCTAAAAGAGGGAGATCAACTAGAGGTCAAAAGATTAGAAAAAAAAATTGTAAACACATGGAATTTTTTCTTGCTAAAGGGGCGTCATGTTCTTATGATGATGAGAGCATAGGTGACATCGAGGTGCCCTTGAGGTACAAACATCTTGTAAGGAAAGATAAGGTGCGGAAATAACACTCCTAACATCAAAAACTCAGGGAAGAATGTAGAGGTGCTTTTAAATTTTCAATTACAGTCCAATTAAGATACACTTGAAAGAAATAGTTTAGAAACAAAGAAATGACCATACACACATGAACACCAGATTTACGTGGGAAAACCCTTACGAGAGAAAAACCCACCACACCAAGAAAAAACCCTTGTATTACAGTAAACAAAATTACATACAAAGTATGGGCTTCACTCTCTAATATCAAATTACAGTAGCGTACACAATGATCAACCTTGTACAGAACATTCAAGTTACAATACTCTTAGAATTGAATTCACACTGATCACTCATCGAACTATTCATCCAACCATTCATCGAACCGAACATCATCTTCAATCTTAGAGTATATCCATGTCGACCCTAATCTGTTGATCTTCCTCTTAGTAATGGCCACAATAGTCCAACTACTAGCAGTTCCCATTCTGCTTCTCTGATTGGTCGAAGACAAACCATGTAGGATAGTCTTTCAATCGGTCAAAGCATTCAAACTATGTTCACATGTCGGTGAGACACTAACCGTGTCTCCCCGATGCCACAAAGCCCAACCGTTGATATCGCCAAGAGTCATTACCTTCGGCAAGAGGTTACACCGAGTTCACAAGATGTCAGAAAAACATAACCATATCGCTGAGACATCATATCGATGATCATCACATTTAGCAATATTCAGAAAGACTATCGCTATTCAGCAAGAGGTCATACTGAAGTTCCAAAGTCACTTAGACATTAGCATTCCCATCGGCGAGACTATCGCTATTCGCCAAGAGATCATACAAAAACAACCATGTTACTCTAAAATGTCCTACCATCGGTGAGACTTCATCATCACTGAGAGTTCTTATCGAAGCCTCCATGTTACCCTGAGACCACCTTTCGCTAGGATTCATACCGACAATAGCCAAAGCATCAACAAGAAAAACATCTGTTGCCAAGAGTTCTTACCGAACCCTTATGTTACCCCAATGACTCCAAGTGTATAACTATCAGCGAGGCATCTCTTGTCAGTAAGACTTCATACCGAGCGTTCATATCTCTCACCGAAGACTTTTGTTGCCACAAGTCTCTTGATAACCATTAGACATCAAACCATTGGCAAGACCAACCCACTTGATAGAGGGTCACAATGAACACAATGAGTCACAGTGATAATACTAGTCAGCAAGACAATAACAAGGTCTCGGTGACCTGAACATTTCACAAGGTTACACAACTGCTAGTCTGCTAGATAGAAAGTATGTCACATCGACTTTGCTCTTTTAGAGGTTTCAGTCTGTGAGATTGAGGCACACAATTCCAAAAATCTCCCACTTGACGAAGATCACACAAGAACCTCCAGAGCACAACAAAACTACTAAAATTCATGGGCATTGAGACCCATCGAACTGGCACACCACATTAACTTGTCTATGCTCACTGGCTTCATCAATGCATCTACAACATTCTCTAGAGTATCCAATTTTTCTAAAGAGACCTTTCCATCCTCCACCATATCTCGTACAAAATGATACTGCACATCAATATGTTTTGTCCTAGCATGGAAAGTAGGATTCTTTGCCAAACAAATAGCACTCTGACTATCACAATAAATTGTTATTTTCCTTGCATCAAAACCAATGTTAGAACACAAACGTTTTAACCAAATTGCTTCTTTACAGGCATATGTTGCTACCATGTAGTCTGCCTCTATAGTGGACAAAGCGACTACAACTTGTCGCTTACTCATCCAACTAACTTCACCCCCATTCATCATGAAAATATATCCACTGGTGGATCTCCTACTGTCAATTTCCCCTACCCAATTAGAATCCACATAGCCTCGAATGTTGAGATTCCTCTCTAATTCTACCAAATTTCCATGGTAACAAAATGCATATTTTGAAGTGCCCTTCAAATATCTAAATACTCTTTTCACAGCATCCCAATGTGTTCTTCCAGGATTAGCCATAAACCGACTAAGTACTCCCACTGCTTGGGCAATATCTAGCCTTGTACAGACCATTGCATACATTAGACTGCCAACCACACTAGCATAAGGTACATTGGTCATGTCCTCCATCTCAGTAGGAGATTTTGGACAGTCTTCAACAGATAGCTTCATTCCCTACAAAATTGAAACAACTAGTTGCTTACAATCATTCATGCAAAATCTCTCTAGAATAGTCTTGATATACTTACTTTGACTGAGCCAAAGTTTTCTACTATTCCTGTCCCTGGTTATTTCCCAGAATATACCTTGCTACACCAAAATATTTCATTTCGAACTTTGTAGACAACTAAGACTTAAGTTTAGAAACCATTAACTTACTATTGCCTATGAACAACATATCATTAACATAGAGAGCAATAATAAGAACTTGATCACTTTCAGCTTTGTAATACACACAATGATCAAATTTTGATCTTACAAATCCCAATGACAAAAAAAAGTGTCAAACTTCTAGTACCACATTCTAGGAGACTACTTTAATCCATACAAAGATTTTTTCAACTTGTAAACTAGTTTTTCTTTACCTTTCTCCACAAAGTGCTCAGGCTAGGACATATAAATTTCTTCTTCAAGATCACCATGAAGAAATGTTATCTTCACATCCATCTGTTCAACCTCTAAGTCATACGCTGCTGCAAGTGACAAAAGGAATCTGATAGATGTCTACTTAGCTACAGGAGAAAAAAATTTCCCCATAATCAATTCCCTCTACCTGGGAATAACCCTTCGCAACCAACCTTGCCTTATAATTTTCCACACTGCCATCTAGACCAATTTTCTTTTTAAATACCCATTTGTAGCCAACAACTTTTTTGCCTTCAGGCAAGGGCACCAAACTCCAAGTATCATTCTTTTCTAAAGATGCCATTTCTTCATTCATGGCTTCCAACCAAGGTTTGAATCAGACATTCTAAATGCCTCTTTCACAGTGCTAGAAATTAAAGCATAGGAACAAGTAGAATTTATCAAAGAAAACCCTTACCTATCAGGTTGCTTTCTTTCACGAGTTGACCCCCTCACTTGCTAAGGCTGAGGTTGTTCTTCTTCATCAGAACTCTCAAAACTACTTGAGCTCTCCTCGGTTTTAGGTACATTTTGAATTTTAAATTCCTCTTTATCTAGTGTCGGAGGAATTTCAACTACATCCTTTTTGTTTTCTGATTTTGTCTCTAACTGCAGATCTAAGGTAGAAGGCTTCACTTCACGAAAGATAACACTTCTGCTATATAGAACCTTCTTTGTATCAGGATTCCAAAGCTTGTATCCTTTTATGCTAGCAATATAACCAATAAAAATACATTTGACAACCTTGTTCTCCAATTTAAATCTTTTCTCATTTGGCACATGTGCATATGTCTCACAGCCAAAGACTTGAATGTGTCTCAGAGAGGGCTTCTTTCTAGACCATGCTTCCAAAGGTGTTTTCTCAACAAGAGTAGAATTAGGAGAACGGTTTATCAAGTAACATGTTGTAGCAACTACCCTAGCCCAAAACTTCTCCTCCAAGCCAGCACTGCTCAACATACTTTGTGCTCTTTCCATCACTGTCTTGTTGAACCTTTCTGCAACTCCATTTTTCTGCGGATTGTAAGGTGTAGTTTTATGTTTTTTAATCCCATGATCTTTACAGTACCTCTCGAAATCATCAAAACAAAACTCACTGCCATTGTTAGTCCTTAAACATTTTTTTTCTTCTAGTATGATTTTCCACTGGGTTTTTAAATTCCTTAAACTGACTGAACACTTCTGATTTACTTTTCAAAAAATAGACAAATTCCCTTCTTGAATAATCATCAATAAATGATACATAGTACCTTGACTTAGACAAAGAAGGAACATTCACTAGACCAAAAACATCAGAATGTATATAATCAAGCAAATTGGAAGATTTGTGAGGACTGGAGTAAAATGAAACACGGTGTTGTTGACCATATATACAATGTTCACAAAACTCAAATTCGATGTTACAATCATCAAGCCCCTCAACCAGGTTTTTATTCTTCAAGGTTTTTAAACCTTTCTCTCCAATGTGGCCTAGCCTATGATGCTAGAGCATAGTCTTTTATGCTGGAAGTTTAACTTCCATAGTTTACACTATCAAGAACTTTTTCCTCTTTTCCTCCATGAGTAGCTTTCTGTAACTTTGCAGAGACATTATTGCATTGTACAGCATGTGCATCCAGCTTATACAAGGTACCAATACGAGCACCCCTTGCTAGCACCATAGAGCCTCTAGTCATCTTGTAGCCATTTCTAGAGAATGTGACTTGCACTCCAATATCATTCAACTTACTAACATAAAGTAAATTTCAAGCCAGACCTGGTATATGCATTACATCATTGATTCCCTTCACTCTTCCATCAGGGAATTGAATTCTGACTCTTCCACGGCCAATAATTTCCAAACCTGAATCACTTGCAAAATAAACCTTTCCACCATCGTATTTTTCATACTTCATGAACCAGTCACTATGAGATGTCATGTGGAAAGATTCTCTAGAATCAATCAGCTAGACATCATCTGATGCCTGTGTAGCCAAGGCTGCAATGAAGGCATCTGCATCACTCTAAGATGAATCATTATCGGAAGAATTCTTCTTCTTCTTCTTCTTCTCCTCTTTACAATCCTTTCAGACATGACCAGGTTGCCCACAATTCCAACACTTCACCTTGGACTTCTTGCCAGGAGACTTTGATCTCCCTTTTGATTTGGATTTGGACTTCTTGTCCTTCTTCTTGCCTTTTTCTTTCGATCTGCCTCTAACAGCAATAGCCTCCTTTGCCATCTCAAAATATTTCCTTCTCATCTCTTCTAATAACAAAGAAGCAACATCTTCCATATTAAAATTGGATGTCGTACTCCCAATAGCCATCACGAGGTGATCCCAAGAATTTGGCAAAGAACATAATAACAACATACAGTGATCTTCTTCATCAATCTTCACACCCACAGATGTTAACTATGTAATCAGCATGTTGAATGTGTTCAAATGATCAGCAACAGACCCTCCTTTCTGCATTCTCAAAGAGTACAACTTCTTCCTCAAGAACAATTTATTCACCAAGGACTTGCCTTGATAAATAGCTGTCAGTATTTTCCAAAAGGAAGATGTAGTCTTTTCTTCATGAACATTCAGAAGAACAAAGTTTGCTAAACAGAGCCTTATCATCCCCTTTGATTTTCTATCTGCAAGGTCCCAATCCTCTTGCTTCATGCCTGTAGGCTTCATTCCAGACACAACAATCCAAAGATCATGATCAACCAATAGATCTTCCATTTTAAGTTTCCACAACTCAAAATTGCTGCCATTGAATTTCTCAATTTCAATCTTTCCTGATGTGCTTTCCATCTTAACCTATAATTCGAATTACCAAACTTTTACAAGACTTCCACTGAACATAAATTGAGACAAAAAACCCAATGTACCCACAAGGATAACACAACTGGCCAAGCTCTAATACCACTTGTAAGGAAAGCTAAGGTGCAGAAACAACTCTCCTAATGTCAAAACCTCATGGAAGAATGCAGAGGTTCTTTTAAATTTTCAATTGTAGTCTAATTAAGATACACTTGAAAGAAATAATAGAAACAAAGAAATGACCATACACACATGAACACCAAATTTACATGGGAAAACCCTTATGGGAGAAAAACCCACCACACCAAGAAAAACCCCTTTGTATTACAATAAACAAAATTACATACAAAGTATGGGCTTCACTCTCTGATGTCAAATTACAGCAGTGTACACAATGATCAACCTTGTACAGAACATTCAAGTTACAATACTCTCAGAATTGAATTCACACTGATCACTCATCGAACTGTCCATAACCATTCGTCAAACCAAACATCATCTTCGATCTCAGAGTATATCCATGTCGACCCTGGTCTGTTGATCTTCCTCTCAGTAACGGCCACAACAATCTAATTGCTAGTGGTTCCCATTCTACTTCTCTGATTGGTCGAAGACAAACCATGTAGGATAGTCTTTCAATCAGTCAAAGCATTCAAACTGTGTTCGCATGTTGGTGAGACACTAATCGAGTCTCCCCGATGCCACAAAGCCCAACTGTCGATATCGCTAAGAGTCATCACCTTTGGCAAGAGGTTACACCGAGTTCACAAGCTATCAGAAAAACATAACCATATGGCTGAGACATCATACCAATGATCATCACATGTAGCACAATTTGACAAGACTATTGCTATTTGGTGAGAGGTCATACCGAAGTTCCAAAGTCACTTAGACATTAGCATTCCCATTGGTGAGACTATCATTATTCGCTGAGAGATCATACCGAAACAACCATGTTACTCTGAAATGTCCTACCGTCGACAGGACTTCATCCATCACTGAGATTTCTTACCGAAGCCTCCATGTTACCCTGAAACCACCTTTCACTAGGAGTCATACCGACAACAACCAAAGCATTGACAAGACAAACATCTGTTGCCAAGAGTTCTTACCAAACACTTATGTTACCCCAATGACTCCAAGTGTATAACTATTGGTGAGACATCTCTTGTTGGTAAGACTTCATACCAAACGTTCATATCTTCCCTGAAGACTCTTTTCACCACAAGTCTCCCCGATAACCATTAGACATCGACCTGTCGGCAAGACCAACCCACTCGGCAGATGGTCACAGTGAACACGAGTCATAGTGATAGCACCAGTCAGTAAGACAGCAACAAGGTCTCAACAACCTGAACATTTCATAAGGTTACACAACTGCTAGTCATCCAAACAAAAAGTATGTCACACTAACTTTTCTCTTTTAGAGGTTTTAGCCTGTGAGATTGAGGCACACAATTCCAACACATCTACGGAAACAATGGGTACCCAAGGAACTTCCTCCAATAGATACTAATTTTTTGTGTCAATGAGAGGATATTTCGCATAGCACCATCATCATTACATGGTTTGGGCCTATTTTGCATGGACGGCATAAAGGTCTATTATGAAAAAGTTACTGAATTGATGGAGTATGTCGAACCCTATTACAGTTACAAATATTGGATGCAACTGGTTCGATATACACGAAGTATGCGTAGGTATGCACTGCCAGAAAATTATATACAACTAAAAGATAAGGATCAAAATAAAGGAGTTGCTATGTACATTGACGGAAGGCTAGAAGCATCAAGGAATATTGCAGGGTTTATAAATAGTACATGACCTAGGTCAAAAAATAAGCAACCCAATTGCATATTCGAGGCGCGCAAGGGAAACCATGTATTCGTATGTGCGATAAAATCAATAGCTGTAGGGGAAGAGTTGCTAATCAATTACAATTTGAATTGCTTAGTTAAAAACACAGTTACTATGGTGGTGGTACGTACTATGTACCATTTTACCCAACCTCTAATTAATGACTCCAATATACCATTTTATTCTTATCTTTTTTTTCGTAAGTCTATTGGTTTCATTTCGGTAATATTTTTTTATATTTAATTTTTGTCACAGCAGAACATTAATTGTATAGAGAAGGCTTTGACCTAGAGCACAGATCGCGATGTATCTTTAGGCACTTCTACCCAACAGGTTACCTCATTGTAATTGTACAAATTAGATACGAGCAAAATGTTTTATTATTATGTTGTTTTTATAAGTTTATTGGGTTAATTTCAATAATGTTTTTAATATTCTTGTTGCAGTCGATTGATCGGGGAAAGGAACTAGCAGTAGACGAGAGCATCCATAGGGAGGTGCAGTCAATATTATGTGATGATGACATCGCTTATTCAACAAAACCTCTCGATATGATAAGGAAGACCCAAAAAAAATGCAATGCAAAAATCCTTAAGTTGTTATTCATAGTGCCTCAAACAGATGAGATAAGAGAGAGGGTTAAAATATTGACTAAGAGATCACAAAACTTGCAAGTAAGCTGTCGTGAGGTCTTTAATTATAACATAAATTCATTCATGGTGTTATATTTTGTACTCTTTTATGTCATGAACTAAAATATGTGTTGTTTTTATAGGATTTTTTGCGTCCTCATGATGCTCCTGACCATGATCAAGGTACTGCAAGTGCTGCCCAAGGAGTAGGATTTGGTACAACTATCCATCCTAATCTTCATGCGCATACATCACATCATCTGACCCCATCATCTGTGCCTATATTTTCATCTGAAATGTCGACAACACATACCATGCAGGCATCCATTAGTGCACCCTCTAGCAATGAACACATGCCAGAACATGCATGAGGACATGTACCTATGGATGCAGAGGCCACTAGTACTGGTGATATTTTAGCAGCATTTCCTGGATCTTCCTGTATTACTAATATGGGAGCATTATTAGTCACATTTGTGGTGACCGAGGATTTCATTCCCATGAAGATAGAGAAGGTCCCAGGTACTTTAAAATGTTTTAATTATTATTATATATAGTCCAATTGAAATTTACTTATTGATCACTCTTTTTAGACTATTGATCCCATGATCATTTTGTAGGAAATGATGTTTTTTATAAACATCTAAGTGATATTACATTGGAGCTCTTTGAGCCCACCATATGTACATGGTGGAATGCCCAAAATCAAGATTTAAAAGATGAGCTCATTAACTATTTAGTTGTGCTCTTTAGTGATAAAACATTCAACCAAACCAAGGTCCTTAAGAAAGCTGGTACCTATCTAAAGTATGTGAGGAACCAATATAGGTCACATTTATAGAAGAAGAAAAAAGTACGAGCATCCCCCCATGATTCCAGAGAGGGAGTGGAAGGACCTGGTATCAGATGGAAAGGAGAAGGTTGAAAAGAAAAAAGGAAAGGCACCACTGGGCCAAGGAAGGTATGTGATACTATCAGTAATGTAATTATATACTGATTACTCTTTCTTCTTACATAATCTAACGTATTTCAAAATTTTCATAGGCTGTCTGACACATCAAAGGAAACAAAGGAAAGACTAGAAAAACACAGGCAACACAAACTTGGTTCTGGTGGTTATATGAAATTAGTCGCACAAATTGTAAGTATCAATAAATGAAATATTGTATCCAAATAATAAATTGAAAACAATTTTGGTTTTATGACACCATAGAAGAAAAATTCATGATCTTATGCAAAAATTTAGGGCTCTGAATTCAATAGAGTTCCCACAAAAGATGACTTGAAGATTTCCTTCCAGCAAGGCTATGGAGCTGTGGTTGAACACCTAAGAGTCTTGACTGGGAAAACACAATCTTCCACTACATCCAACATGCAGGTAAATAAATTCAATAAAGTTTATTTAAAATTGAATACTTGTGCAGTCTATTCAATATTAATTTCCACCATGAAGTAATTACATGCCTATTTTTTTTAAACATTCAAGCAATGATAATACTGCACATGACATTGGAATGTAGCCTGATGAGGGTGGAGCAAAACCTACAGATGAAGGTCATGGTGTTCATCTCGGTACTTTAGAGCATGTAGAGCATGATCAACATGTTGAGCATGATCAAGCTAGAGAAGATCAGGAACATGATGTGGCCCCATCAAGTAAAGAGGACCACTCTAAAGTTCTTTTAAACATATTTAATTGCAATTGGTGTACTAATTAATGTAACCTTTCGTGTTTCAACTTTAGAGCATCTAGAGTGTGATCAACGTGTTGAGCATGATTAGGCTAGAGAAGATCAGGAACATGATGTGGTCCCATCATGTAAAGAGGACCACTCTCATGTTCTTTTAAACATATTTAATTTCAGTTGGTGTATTAATTAATGTAACCTTTCGTGTTTCAACTACAGACCAGGATTTAGAGGGTGTTCAACATGTTGAGCATGAGTCTATAACAAAATTTTAAGAACATGATGTGGACCCATTAGGTAAAGAGAACCACTCTAATGTTCTTTTAATTAATGAAATACTTGTAACAATAATAATAAAACATATCAATTTAACATTTCTTTGTTATTGCAACAGACCCCCCTTGCAGTGGCGTCCACGTCATGAACAGACGACTAGGAATACATTAAGATCACGAGTAGAGGGAAGAACAACTAAAGGGGGGACAAATGATTTAGAAAATGATACTCCACTTCACATTTTTTTAGCTTTAAAAAAGAAACAAAAAAAAATGATTTTAATCATATCATGACAACCATATTTTTGATAATATGTAAAAACTAAAAGAATGAATATTATATGTTAATGAATGAATGGTATATGTTATTAATGGATGAATGAATAAATGTTATATGTTATTAATGGATGAATGAATGATTAATGTTATATGATTGGGTATGGGGAATTGAGAGCGATGTGAGGGGGGGGGAATGAGCTTCCACCATCACGTGGTTGGCCCTGTTAAGTAGAGAATATTAAACTATTCTTGAAACAAAGAGAAGCTCAATAAGGTAATGCACTTTTCAATATAAGAAATGCATTGTTTGAAGCATCAAACCAATATGCAAAGATGAAAGAAAGTGCTAACTTTTCACTATGGTTGCAGAAAAATGATTCTTTATACCCTGAATCCATGCTCTGCATCATAATTTGAAGTTGTTTCCATTCCAATGTTCTAAGTTTAGTTTGTTTGTATGGCTTTGTATGAATACCACATTGTGTTGTGTGTGGATTTGGTTTCAAAGCTCTGTTTCTTCTATTTTTAGTGGTGACATAACTCTAAAATTTGACTTTTGTGCATAACAGGTTAGTGGAAAAATTGACAACTCTGAAGGGTTTAGAGGCTCGATTGAGATAGATACATGGATATTTGGATCTTGTTGTTGATGGGAGGCTTCCACTTAACCATGAAATTTTGTACCATCTACAGGTATGCAAAAGTTTCTCTACTTACATTCATTCTTGATCATAAATGTTGTAAATGATATTAATGCTTCAAACTTAAGATTCGTTTCATTGTTATAATGATCAAAATGTTATACTTTGCTATACATTCAAGCATTCTCTTGCCCCCTACCCTTTTCTCTCTCCCCCCTCCTTTTAATAATTTTCTTTTTCATAAAAGATTCACATTTCTGTCTCATTTACACAAATTTATCTGAAGCGCTAGGAGTGAATAAAGATATGTAAAAGATGATGGATTATGTCTAAACAATAACTTTCCATCTTATAACTAATTAAATCCTTAATATTTGAATAGTTTAGAGCTTGAATAATTCTTGTATATGCATGTGTAGTAATAAGGGAGCCTTTGTGAAGATTGAAATTTAAAACATCAATTTGGTATTTTTCCTTAGGCAGTGAAATGATATTTTGAGTAATACAAGCCTACACACACATTGATATTTTTTAGCATTGCATTGAGGGAATTTTTTTCTCTTATACCTACCCTCAGCTAGACATGGAGGTATATAATATTGGTTTCTTGGTTTATTCTATAAGTAGTTAATTTCACAGAGGAAGACTAAAATCTTCTTAATGTCCTGTCAGGTGTGAAAGCATATGAATCACTTGCTGAAGGCACCATTTTGTATTCATCCAAAAACTGGTTTGTTCTTTTTTTTTATGTTTCTTGTAGTGTTTTTTTTAGGCTCTAGAGATGTAGTTCGGATCTTTCCTTTGCACTTTTCATCTATTTTGATGATTATAGTAGATTGTCCTCATAATTTTTCATGTAGATCTTTTTGTAACCTTTCTACCAATCAATTTGCAAACCAGTCACATATTAAGGACCATTTCACTAACTTGTAGTCATCCATTACTTCATATGTTGCAAGTTGTGTCTATGTGCCAATAAATCCTGATGATTGAGAGAACTTTAATCCTACAAGTGTACCCAATCTTTCTCAAGTAAAAGTCTTACCTTATTTTATAGTACTTTAAATGGTTAATTGAAGGTGCTTCTTTAGATCTGAGATAGTTGAACCCTGGATTAAAATATGGTATTAGATGGGCAGTATAATGATAAAACTAAGGTCCATTGAACACAAATTATGAACATAATTTGCTGGACTATGAATAGTCTTACAATTATAATTATTTATCCTTTACCTACCTCTGCATTAATGAAAAAGATAGAAAATATTGGAAGTTCATTACATGTCTCATGTATGTGTTAGTAATTTTTTTTGTTAAGTTGTTCAAGAGCTTGATTAGGTCAAGAATATGTTCTACAAGCTCTATTCTCTTGACACTGCTCAACATTTTCCCTACACATTTTCTCTTCAATCTCGACATTTCTTAACTCCTTCCCTTGTTAGCCCTTGGTTGTTCTCAAGTGTAATTCTTTTTCTATGCATCTTGTAGTCTATATGTATGATTAGTCATCTCTTATGAAGCATGGATAACCTTTCATGGAACTGTTGTTGTAATTAGACAATTTCCATTGTGAGAATAATCATTTAATTTGTATGGAAGTAAGTCTTTTTCATATTATTTGATTTGGTATTGTAAACTGGTCTTTGCAGGATTCTCTAGGGGGGAACAATAGAACTGTGATGATAGGTAGAGTTGTACAACACCATAAATCATTTGGAATTATCAAAATATTTCTTATAAAATACTCCGTGCAAGTAAAATGGAATGTGCAATGACAATTGGTCTCGAATTCAAATCTAAATATAAGTAAATTATACACAAAAAGATGGTATCTATTCTATGATTTAAAGAACCCAAAAATAAGAAAATTAATAGGTTCCATTTGTTTACTTGCTCTTAGACACTTGTTTAATCGGTGAGACCCTCAAAATGTCTTGCTAATAACCAACAGTGTTCAAAACTCCTGAAGAGGTTAGATTGGTGTGACATTGGATATGTCTTGCTAACGGAAGTCATCAGAAAGACATGTACTATCAGAGTGAGTTTTCTATTTTGTGTCGATGATTGATCTCTCACCGATGGGTTGGCTTTGGTGGTCATCGCCAAGAGTCTCCATGATGGTACATTTCAACAAATATTTTTTAAAAAAAAATTGCATTGTTTCATCGCAATTTTGACGAAGGCCACCAACGAATCATCGAAAAGGTTTGATGAAGTCGCTATAGCTGTGACGAAAGCTTCATTGTAACTCCTTTCCCATTTCATTGAAATGGCGACGAACTTCTAGTGTTGTTTCGATGCTTCAGAAGAGCCATTGCAATTGCATTTTGGTTGTAATTCGTCAGTGGATACATAAAGTTTTCATCGATATTCCAATGAACATCTGACTCATTTTATGATGCTAACGACTGACGAATCAGAGCCATTATTTTGATGTTTAATTTTTCATTGGAATTTCTACGAAAAAATAGCGATGAAATTGTTTTCATCAATTCATCAATTTTCTGACAAATGTTTGTCAAACGGACCAACAAACGTTCATTGAAAAATGGAGTCAAATTCAGTAGTGACACAATCTAAAAACACCTAAATTATGATTGGGTTTTGATTTGTGTCGAGATCATCCTTGAAAAGATGCATTAAATGAGGCTTGTGGATGTAAAATAAGGCTAATTAAAGCATAAAGAAGCCTATTTATTAATGAACACCCTAGAAAAGTGTGAAATACTAATACAACACTAGATAAGACATGATTAAGGTTAAAAATAGATTTATTAGGTGTAGTTAATTAATAAAACCTCAAAAAATTGTGAAAGTGTGTTACAACACTTCACAACACTTTAGCAAGGTACCATTTCTCTTTATTAGTTTACAAGGGCCCAAGACCTAATGCGAATGGGTCAAACACATTACAACACTAAATCAAGGCACCATTAATCCTAGTTTACAAGGAGGACCCAAACAAGCAAGGAAAAGTAGAAGGGATATTTTTTCCATTGCCACAATATGTTAACTTGCAATTTATTTTAGTTAGGTCATGTTTAATTCCCCATATTTGTTTTAATCTAAGATCTTTATAGGTCTACATGACTTTAGAAAGACAAAAAACTTTTGAATTTATGTTTTCTTGAATTTTTTGTTTCATTTGAAGGAAGACATAAAAGCAACTCCTCTATTGCTCTCTAAATATTCTATTATAATTTCATTCTTTCTATATGTTCTAAGAAATGAAGGTAGGGATTTGGTGCCATAATTCCATAGTAATTGGATGTGAGAAAGGAAAACAAATCCATTTCTTAATAAAATCCTTTAAATCAAGGGGAAACACCTAATTAGTCAGTAGGTTTTGAAGCACCAAGAACCAAACTTCTCTTGTAAAGGGACATTGAAATAGTCGATGGAGAATAATTTCCTCAACTTCTAAACATAGAGAGAAGTTGTTTACAAACTAAAACCATTTCCTAGACTGAAAACATCAATTTTGTAATAATTTTAACATGTGTAGCTTCCCACCAGAAGTAGTTTATTTTTTGAATTAACATAACATTCCAAATTTCACTCCAATTGAAATTTTGAGTAGAAAGAGAGAATTGATCCAGTTTAATATATGTAAATTTAATATAAAATATTCCATTGAGTTGCCATTCCATTCCAATCATCTTCTCCTTCTTGGAAAAACAAAATATAGTCTCCAATGAGAGAATCTAATATGGAAAAAGGCTCAGAGCATATAGACTAACTACCACCTTTCCTAGCTCTCAAATAAAAAAAGTCTTGCTTGAAATTTTTCCATTTAGGTATCCTTCAACTCCAATCAACATAGTCATAAAGAATAGTCCCATAAATTCTTGTGAGATCATGTTTGATTAGACTTAATTGGGCCATAAGCAACCAAACATGACCACTTCCCCAAGAATTTTCCCAGAAATGAATTGTTCCCAACCCTTCTTCTAGTACCTTGCTTCAAACTAACCCTATTTTTCATAATATTGTTCCATATGCTCGATCCTTTAGGCCAATCCTGAGAAGACATCAAATTATTAGGTGACATCCTTCCCCATTTTCTCTTAAGATATTAAACTATTCCTTCTTCCCTTTAATAAATAACCACCCCCTTTTTTAAGAGAAGAGCTTTGTTAAATAGGTTCAATCTTTGAATCCCAAACCTCCAAATTTCCCAGGGGAACAAAGCTTATCCCAATTGACCAAAGCAATTATTTATTTTTCTTCCATCCCTTTCCAAAGGAAGGTCCTTTAAATTTTTTCTACTTTCCTGATAACAAAAGCTGGCATCTTAAAGAGGGAAAGGAAATACACTAGAATATTTTGAAGGGAAGACTTTATAAGTTGTACTTTACGAGCTTGTCTCAATAATTTACTTTTTCAACTAGCTAGATTTTTTCTTATTCTCTCAATTATACCATTCTAGAAGGAATGGGGATGATTTTTAGTGCTTAAAGGTAGCCCAAGATACACACTAGGGAGAACAACCTCTTAGCATTCAAATATTCTTAAGACTTTGTCCTTCACCTATTGATTAGTGTTGAAGAAGTATAGTTTACTCTTAGTATAGTTGATATACTTACTAGAGGATTTAGCATACTCATAAAGGAAGGATTTCCATTTAGCTTCTTCTACTAAAAAACCATCACCAAAGAGAATCTTTTCATCAACAAACTATTGATGAGAAGTCAAAGGGATGGAAGAAGTAGCTCTAATCCCATTGAGAAGACCTCTATTTAGAATCTTCTACATATTACAACCTGTGACTTTAATAATAATAATAAATAAGGAGAGAGGGAATCCCCTTTCCTCATTCTCTTACCACAATAAAATTGACCTTTGGGGACTCCATGAAGAAACATAGAAAAGCTAGTAGTGGAGGCACACTCCTTGATTAGTATAAGAAATTTTCCACTACATATTTTTACATAATAGAAAAAAGAAAGCTCCAAGAAACTCTATTGTAAGATTTTGAAATGTAGAGTTTGAGAACCATACCTGGGTTTTTGGAGTGTTCCATAGAATGTAAAAACTCATGGGAAATAATTCTTGCATATATAATCTTTCTTCAAGTTCAAAAACCTTTTTTATTCTCTAAAATCATTTTATCAAGTAGATTCTTCAACCTATTAACCATAATTTTAGAAAATATCTTGTACACCATATTGAAAAGGCTTATAGGGTTGTAATCTAACATAGAAGTGGAATCTTCTTTCTTAGGAACTAGGAAAAAGTATGTAGAGTTGACCTGATGAAGAAGTCTTCCTGACCTAAACTATCTTTGGTAGCATTTAGAAGATCATCCAAGAGGATGTCCCAAAAGTCCTGAAAGAAAGTTGGAGGAAAATCATCGAGGCTAGGGGCTTTAAAAGATCAAAAATATAGGACAACCATTTTAACTTCTTGCATTGTCACCACCTTTCCAATATCCTTTAAATCATTCTCAAAAACCACCTTCAGGATAACTTCTAGAAGTGAACCAAAGTCATTAGAAGGGGGGCTTGATCATTTCCTACATTTTTGAAGAATGAGATGGCCTCGACTACCAATTTTTTATCCTTAGTAAGTATATATCCATTGCCATTAACAAGGAAGTTGATTTTATTCCTTCTTCTATACTTTAAGGTCAATTGGTGAAAATAATTTGTGTTCCTAGCTCCTTCTTGAATCCATTGCACATGATACTTCTGTTTCCAAAATATTTCCTCATTATTATCTATAAGGAACAACTCCTCCCTAAGTTCCCTTTCTCTTTTATAATTATACTCTTGAATATCACCTACTTCCATATTTTCTTGAATAGCTTTGAGATTAACGAGAATATTGTTTCCCATTTGGAAAATATTCCCCAAAAAAATCTTGTTCCAACCTTGAATGTTTAACCTTATTCTTTTAAGTTTTTGAGCTACACAAAACATAGGGGTACCTTGGTAGGGAAGGTTCCACCAATTCCTAACCAGATCTTTAAAATCTAGGTGAAGATTCCACATAATCTCATATCTAAAAGGAGGATAGGATCAAGACTTTCATTGGTCTTCCTAATTCAAAATTAGAGCACTATGGTCATAGGTAGATCTCAAAAGAGAAGAAAATTATAGTTTAGCTAGAATATCCCAATCACCAAAAACATCACTCTATCCAATTTGACCTATATACGGTTTTGGCCATGGCATCTATTAGACTAGGTAAATTTTGAACCCCTTAACTCCACATCTAAAAGGCCTTGGATTGAAATGAAGTTAGAAAATTCCATCATACTATCAGAGAAATACTCCACACCCCCAAGCTTCTTTGAGTAGTAAAGGGGGTGTTAGACAGAAGTTCCAACAAATAATTCCACAATTGGTTCTTGGAAACCATTGTATTAGGAGCATAAATTTTAATACTTGGTTCCATTCAATACATTCCACCCATCTTTGATAACTATTTCTATGCAGTTCTTGTTACTAAATCCTTTGGAGCCAAGAAGTTTGTTTGGATTCTAAAGGGTTGCAAGGCCACCAGACACTCCCTCAACATTTCTGAAATAGTACTCCGCTCTAGGCCAAACATTTTTTATCATTTTTTCAAAGGCATTCTATTGTGTTTTTATTTCTTGAATAAGGAGAATGTCAATTTTCAAAGATATTAAAGAGCACTTCAGAATATGTTGTTTTAGAGGACTATTCAACCCTCAAATATTCCATAATAAAACCTTATTGGAGTAGAAGAAGTCAGTATAATCTCAATACTGACTAGAGGGAAGGATCATCCCCAACTTATTTATTTGATTTAGCTTTATTAGAGAGGTGCTCAAGGGTCCTCTATTTTCTAGAAGCAATGTCTCTAGCTGCTTCTCTAGTTCTAACATGATCTTTGTTGTTCATTCTTCCCCCTTTTTAATCATTCCCAACATCTACTTTCTTCTTTTTAGATTTACCATTCACTTGAGTCCATGAGTCATCCATTTCCTTAGATTTAAAGGAAATAAAACAGTCTAACCCTTTGAATCCCAAAATGGCTAATGATTCTTGCATCTTCTTATGAAGAACTTCCTAAGAAATTGAGTCATATTTTTCAAAGGAGACACAAAAATTCTTCCCAATATTCAACTCTGTACATTTAGAGGATGGTTGGAGAGTACCAACCATCTCATTAGTACCAATATTAGGAATATATTGGCTCTAGGTTTGAGGAGGAGAAACCAACAAAGTTTTCTTCATTACATTTTGTTCACTATATCTTACCATTCCTTCAACCTACCTTACTTTTGGTTCCACCACTCCAAGCCCTTTAGAATTAGTATAAATTTGACCAGATTTGGGGGACCCATTTGGAAAATCATATGAAGAGGGAGAAGTAGCCAAAATTATTGATTTGTCATTTTGGATTTTTTGTTTCTTGTAGGTGTGAATAAGATGCCCAAATTTCCACAAAGCTGATAGAATAGCCTTGCATTCTAATATTCTATAACTTGAGTCCATGTTCCAAATTTTCATTTCAAAATAAAAGAGGAATGAAAGACTTTATTAACATCCACATTTATAGAGATTCTAGTAAAAGAAAAACCATAATTAAGGGTGGTAACCTTATCAATCACTAGGAGGCTACCAAAAGAATTATAAATACCTTGAAACACCTTTTGGTTCCAAAATTCAAGGGGGAGACTAGGGAGCCTAACCCACGTTGGAGCAATAGACCCCAAATTAGCAGACAGGTCCAGACCAAGCTTCCATTTACACAAAGAAAGACAAATTTTAAAATTCTTGTCAAAATCCCAAGGGCCTCTTGTCATAACATAGATTAAATCTTCTTGGTTAAAGAAGATAAAAAGGAAATGGTCGTTTGACATAGCACTAACATTAACCTCTCATTTTTAGGGTTTATATAGAGTCAATCCACTTATGTACCTAGTCAATATTTGGCTTGAAGGATAAAAATTTCCCTACAAAGGGACATTTGAAGATTTTCTATAGACATCTATAATCTCATCCAAAATGACCACCTCCAAACCATCCACATCACAACACGCTTTAGAAACAACATAGGAGAAAATATTCCTTGTAGACAAGGAACCTTTTTCCCACCAATTTTTCCACATATGAATCCAAATTCCCTTTCTCAAAAGGAGATCCATCAAGACAAGGCAAACAACTAGTTTCACCATCTCAAGAAAAATAAAATATATTTTTAACTTTAGACCATGAGGAGCTAGCAACAAGAATCAATCTACCATCAATGACACCTTACATAGAGTACAAAGTTCTAGAAGGGGACACCCACTAGGGCCCCTCCCTAGCTTCACCATGGCCAAACAATCAATACGCTAAGATCCTGCATAACACTTGGTTGCTAAATGCAAATGTTAGTGTATTAAGAATGCGTGAACCTTCCAATAATTAGTTCTACTAGTTTTAAAATATTTCATCACATGGTTTGCAGAGAGTGGGATTCACTATCAATCAAATTTGTTCTACATATTTCTTCAAATCAGTTTACCAAACAAATGCATCTTCCATTTTGGAAAGGACAAATAGGATACTGGTAAGGTTTATAGAAATCGGCTTTACACCTATTAATTGAAATCTCTTTGTTTGCAGGAATTTTTAGGTGAGGGGATCAAACTCGTGTGGCTTTACACCTGATAGTGGCATTTTCTTTAAAGATTCAAAAGCTTTTCTATATGGCAGTTGCATTTAGCAATAAATGGCTTTAATGACTGATTTTGGTAATTGATCGAGTTGATAGGCTATCCTAGAATGGTACACATTTCTTAATTAGAGCATAGGATACACATTATGACAACACTTGTTTTCCTTGAATCACAAGGCACTGCTTTCTTCTTTCCTAGATATTTGATCATTACGTAGTCCATCACAAACAACCCACATTGTACAATCTTGTGGAAGTAACATTGGACTTTTGTGCCAAAAAAAAACATGTATGATCATTGCATTAAAGGAAAAGATAAAATACTTCAAACTCCAATTGATTCCTTCTGGAACTGGAATCCATGTTAGTGAACATTTTGACTTGTTGAACCACTAGACAGTGTCTTAACAGGCAAGCTGGTCTCAAAAGGCTTTGGAATTTCAGGTGGAGTGGAACATCGAATAAGTTCCCAATTCAAACCCTCAAGGAAAGGATGTTGTTTGATTTCATATTCAATGTTGGTATTATTGGTTGGTGAGTGGAATAACTGAGCCCTTTTAGATTTGTTGACCGATCTTAAACAACATTTGTGAAGAACCATGCATACGGAAAGTTTCCAAAATCATTTTTGGAACACACAAAGATGATGGTAATGTAGCACTATTTTTTAATTTATCAACACATCTTTTCAAACACAAGGTCACACACATCAACTTGTTGTAAATGTGACAATATAATCCTTATGATGGTGTCTTTGTTCATCAACTAGTGGTTAGATACATTATGAACTAAATCTTATTGCGCATTGATTGGTATTCTGACCACTTTTTTGCCATAACTTTTAACATTGATATTATTTTCCTTTGCTATCCTTGGCACCACCTATGAGGTGAAGAGTCATTTAATGTTGATTAGAAGCATTTAATATCGGTTGAAAACATTTAATTTTTTCTTGTCTACTCATTGACTTCCAGCTAAGGTATCATGTCCAACAAATTACTACCTTGCCTATGCTTTTACCTATTTGTTGCTCATTCTTTCAGGTTATTCCTCAAGTTTTTTTAGCAAGGTGCATCATAAAAATATATCTTTGGGAATCATTCCTTTTTAATGTGAATCAATAGACAACTATTGCATAAGTTCAATATCAATAAGTGATAAAGAATGAGTCGCTTATAAATGTTTCTTTTATTAGCATGGTCATCCAAATCATTTGTATTTTCAATTGACATCATGTTATTACTTGAAGTTATTTAATATCTTGATCCTCACATGATTGTCTTTTTGTTTGATAGGAAAAGAAAGGAGTAGTGATTTTATTTGCACATGAAACTTGCAACATTAAAACATCGGAGGAAATCTTTGAAGTCTTTTGGAGTTGAAGAAAATTAAGCCCTTAACTTGAACTTGATAAAAGCATTTTTAAATGCTTAGGGCTTTCATTTTGGCTTTTATTTTTGATTTTAGGCCAACTAGATCAATTTGGATTTAAAGTCAATCATTGATTTGATTTCTTCAAAGTTTGCTAAAATTGAACATACAAACATACTAGACACTATTTTTTGGGGCTAAAGTTGAACAAGACAAATTTCACACTTCATCTTGGTGCTTTAAAATGAACTCATAATTGCTTTGAGGCTAAAATGAACAAGTGTTTGAATTGAGTGATTCTATCTTTGGTGCATTTTGAGTGCTTATCCTCTCCCCTTGCACTTCGTGCAATCTAGGGTGCAAGAGAAATACTCAAAATGCATTTTATTTCTTTGAGTCACCTTTAGAGGGGCCTGCCTAAGAGACACATCTGAAAGGAGAACTCGAAGGTGACTCCAACCAATTTTTCATTCGGGCCGGTATATAAATGGATAAGACTAAACTGTCAATTCCTCATGGTATGTAGGCCTTAGTCGTACAATGTCTTTCAGAATGAGGTACTATCGTAAAACGTATAAGAGCCCCTAGTAGGATTGATTAAAGCCTTTAGTGGCTTGTTGGATGCTCACAAGGTGCCATGTCCCTGATGTTGTGTCATTAAGAGCCTTTTTTGTATTTGCCAACCAGTCCATCCAACGAGTTTATCAAAGTGGTGCATTGTAACTTAGATTCGAAGAAGTTACTTGCCATGTCCGATCTTGGTTGAAATATAGAGGTTAAGACTTCATTCTTAACATACCTTTATATTTTTTCCTTGATTGCATGTAAAATAATCTCTTCTACGAAGGGCATGAGGCAAGCCCACTAAGAAAAATGTACCAATTGGGCTAGGATGTCATAGTGCTTGTGGTTTCAAAACACAGTGCTTTTATCGAAAACATTGGAAAACCAACATTCAACAAATCATCAAAATTGCAAACCCTTTAGGAGAGGAAAATATCCTTGAAAAAATTCACATATTATTTCTTTCCCTTGGGATTCATGTCCTTAGAGGCATCTAAACATTTGGATTTCATCTCAATTTGCTTCTACTAAAGTCAACTTTAGGTAACTCTTGCCTCAAATTTCCTTGGTTTCCACATAATACACTTTGTGGGATAAGGGGAAAGTTGAGACATTAGACATCTAGATTCAAAATCTAATCAAGAGTGTGTTTGTGGTAAAAAGAATCCATTAAGAAAAGATTGAATCAATTGGACCCCACACATGTGCTTAATATCTTTTGGTCATATGGTTTTCATGCAAACATTGGTCTTTTGGTTTTGAATTACTCTTAGACAAAGGCATGTTCTTCACTATCTTGGTCTTGTAAACAAGTCCTTCCTAGGTTCATTTAGGATCAAATAAAACATTTCACCTATCCCAAACACTTATCAAAATCCATCCTACCAAACAACTTTAGATCTTTGGAAACATCATTCTAAGACCAAGTGGGTAGATCATCAAAATCAAAATCACCTTGTTTAGTCAGGTGTAGGGGAATGCATCCTTTCTCTTACATTTAATTGAATTAGCAATCCTTTGAGAAAATTCATCCTAAAGATCACACCCAACATCTTAGGATTTACAAGTTCATTATCCAAATCAAACCAATCAAAATCAAACCCTAAGCCTAGCATTGATCCAAAGTCCCTAAACGTTCAAACATCCATATCACCCCTTTCATCCTTCATCTCATCATTGGTCCCAAGAACCTTAGAGGTCACTTTTGCAACAAGGTCAAAACACAAGGAGAACATGGAATACAAACTTGATCCATACATCATGAGTAATCCAAGTCAACTAAGCTATCAAAGCCTCACAACGCCGATTGATTATCAACACTCACGCTTATACAATCCATACATGGGATCATTACCTTCTACAAATGTCAATGGCACAACAAGTGTGAGTATGCCCAAATCAAAGATTGGAACACATTTCCCGATGGTAGATCTAAATCCAAACCTACAAGTTTGTCAACCAAACAATCAAAACATGAGCCTTCAAATGAAGGACATCATCCCATCAAATCCCTACAAGCCAAATGGGAAGGCACCAACTACAAGTGTTCAAAACATGAATCTGGAAAACATTGGGATAAATACATTTTCAAATCATATGAATATTCCAAACATCAACAATGGTCAATTTCAACCTATCATACCAAATCTGAGTGTCATCCCAAATCAGAACATTGTCCAAAATCAAACACAAGTACACACTCCAAATCTGCTTAAACATAAGCCAAATCAACTATATAAGGGGAGTCAAGATCGAAATCAAGAACAAATTTGGCTAGATCAAATTTCTACAGTTACCAAAATAGTTGAGTCATTACGCAAGAGACATCTCCACCACCATTACCCATATCAACATCATTCCTTGGTTTAGGGCTTCCCCCTTTACCTAGCACCAATCACTCCATCCAAATCAATCCCCCTAACACCAATCAAGCCATCACATAAAATATTTTGAATATTCCATTGACATCGCACCAACAGATGGTATTCAATTAAGCAACAATATTGATCCCAACCAATCAAAACATGGTCTCCCAAGGGCCTATCACCTCGGTCATTCTGACCATTCCTATCACCTCGATCACTTCAACCACCACTCTCACACCCATCATATCTCAACCCCTCACTACCATGATCGCTCCAAGTGTATCTCAACCACTTGTCACTACATCCAACACGATTCCAAATACACCACCACTACCACCAAAACCAAGTGCAATAAGTCAATATTGTAACATCGCACTAAAAGCTCACCAGGCCTACCAAAAATCCATCCAACAATATCTAGCCACCCAACAAGCAACACGAGCTCAACAAGTGCAACAAGCCTCTCAAACTTCCCAAGCCTCTCAAGCTACCCAACCAACACAAGCATAAACACAAAAAATGACAACTATTGAAAACAATGATCAAGATCAATCCACCACTGAAACTATGTCTACTTCATCCAATGATCAAGTCAACATATGTCAGGAGCCACTTTTCAATCATGATCAAAATCTACCAACCAAAAATGATCCAATTCAAGAAATGTCAACATTGTTTGACCCTATGGTTGAAGACATTGGAAATTCCTCCATCACAATTGTTGAAAACAATGATCAAGATCTCTCCATTGATGAGCACCTTGAAGATATTTCCACCCCATCTGATGATCAACTCACCATACATCAAGAGCCACTTTTTAGTGATCTATTTCAAGGAGTGTTAGGATTATTCGATCCTATTGAAATAATGCACAATCCATCGGTTCGATGATCATATTGAAAATGTCTCTACATCGCCTTATGAGTTAGAGGACATATCTCAAGAATTTATTCCAAAGCAAGATCAACATCTTCCACTAAGGTCTAGCAATGGTCCTTTCCAAGACATGTTGACCCCCTTCGACCTCATGGTTACAAATAATGAAGGAACCCTAAACTCGACACTTGAGGATATTGAACCATTTACCATGTCTAATAATGACATCCAAGAACCCTTTGTAAGCAATCCATCCTTTGAAACTTACCCATGTCAAGAACTTGATCCAAAGCATGTCGAAAGAAACTCGGAAATCATTCAAGATCAAGAATTTGTATCTTCAAGATACTACAATAATCTAATGGACACTCTCCTATCTATGCAAGATGATCATATCCATGTAGCACATACTCCTCCATCTACCCATGAGATGCTTTCTATGGATGGACACGTAGATGATCTTCATCTAGAACAAAATTATGTTACATACAAAGAGCAGATTATCAACTCCTACAGTCAAACTAAGTTATCAACATCAGGATAAGATATATCCCAAATTCAGACTAAGGACATTAGGTATGCGGATGTCCAACATTATCTGCTCAAGGAAACAAGTCAGACAGAACAATATAATTCAGAGTTAGCAGAGCAACAAATTGAAACAACGTCACCTACGGTGGTCGTTTATCAAAGAATTCATTCTAAACAAAGGATCTCAGAACAAGCAAAATCAAAGCATGAAGGTACTACTACCACCATACTGGGGGCAACTTTTTCTAATGCAAGCATCAACATAGGGAGCACGAAGAATCCTTATGATGAAACCGATGCCAATACTACAACCAGTCACGTCATGAATCTTCATCCACCCATCACCCCATCCATGAATTGGGACCAACGTCAAAAGAAAGATTTGAATCAACGTACGAAGAGTGTTATCAAAGCAAAAGCAGTTGGAAAGCATAATGGACAAATCAAATACAAATGGATACTGAAACATACAAAGAAAGATCATCCCTATCAAACTCCATTAGTCAAAGAAACTATGGGGAAAAATCAAAAAGGGAAAAGTATCCATCAAAGATGTCCACAAAAGCAAAAGCAGGATTTTCAAGCAACGTACAAGGTATATCAAGCAGTTGGTCCTAATTCCACACACACTTTTGTATCCACCCATCATTGCTCATCTTCCCAAGTTTGGAGAGTCAAAGGTTCCAAACTATTAACCAATCCATCTCTTATCCCTAAACACACTCCATCTAGGCCTCCACGCATAATATCCAATTTTTACATTAACCATGTATTGGCAATGACCCTTCATCATAAGGATTTAGAAGGCACTCTATCGCGATGTGCATACCAAGACAAATTCAACCCCGGTATCAACGAAGCAAATTAGGAATCCCAAAAGCTACATTCAAGTGCATGTATCTTAGCAAAGCAGCTCCTTTAGGAAAGATATCGATGGCACATTATGATAGGGGCATCTACATCAACAACACCTTTTGATTCAGCAAATCTTTCAGAAAAATCAAAAAAATCAAAAAATATGAAAATCCAAAAAAATATTAGAAAAATGATTAAAAACAGTAAAGAGAAAAAAATCGTCCTCTAGTGAAAACTGCATGTGCGGCACTTTGGGCAAGACCATGATGAAAACTTGGCAAGCAGGCATCATGAGTAGAATCAAGCATCTATGTGCGCCAATGCAGATGAAAAAATATCATCCCATCCATAATAAATCCAACATTCCATCCATCTTATCAATAATAAATCCATCCATCCATAAACCATTGATCCAATCCATTTTCATCCATCTACATCCATTATCCAAGTTATCGTGATCTTGAAAAACTTCGGTGCACACTTTACGCCTGCTTATGGTAAACATCTTGACATGGACCATTTTCATCGATCCTATCCTATGCCACATTATCTGAGCCATGAAGCATTAACCAAATGAGCATTCATTGTTTGAACACCTTATCTTATCGCAAGATAATCCTTGGCATCCTTTGCATGCTTACCATATCCATCCATCTGTACACTTATTTGAACATCCATCCATGGTATTCCATACATTGCTAGAAACTGGGGGCAGATATTTACATCTTGCTTTGAGAATAAATCTTTCTCTATATCCTCCAAATTATGTGGTGATCCAAACATTGGAAAATGTGAAATCAAATTGGTCAAGCATTTGTGATCCAAAATCCAAATCACTAGCCCATGGCATATTTTGATGAACACACATCCCTTATCAAGCTTCATCTTTCATCGAACATCAATCCAAATAATCACTATCAGTCGCATCTAGTTTGCACGTTAATGTCACATCAATCATTCAAACCAAGCTTCATCAATCATGATCAATCAAATCCAATCAAAAAATCCATCATCTTGGGATATCTATCCTAATCCTTGTGTTGCTTAACACTTTTCGTGCATTGTTGTACATCCTCAACAATGTTATCGTCATCAATCCTAATCAATCAATCCTTTCATTGTTGTGCATCCTCAACAATGTTATCGTCATCAATCCTGATCAATCAATCCTTGCATTGTTGTGCATCCTCAACAATGTTATTGTCATCAATCTTGATCAATCAATCCTTTCATTGTTGTGCATCCTCAACAATGTTATCATCAATCCTTCCATTGTTGTGTATCTTCAACAATGGTATCACCATCATCAATCCATTGATTCGATCAATCAACCTTAGCTTGCTCATCAACAAAATCTCAAATAGAGAACTGATATCATCACACATGTCCATATCCAAATCGTCAAAATCATGTGAAAAATCCAAAAACATCCAAAAAATCCAAAAAATCCAAAAAACACTCAAAAAGTTAGAAAAACATCAAAAACATTGGAATTCGAACTATGTCGTTTCTAAGCTTAAACGTAGGAAAGACTAATCTTTGATCAGCCCCCAAGACATCAAAATCCAAAAACATCCAAAAAAACATCAAAATCCAAAAATATTCAAAAATCATCAAAATCCAAAAACATCGCAAAAATTGAAAATCAAAACATTTGAAAATCTCGAAAAACACCAAAAACAACCTCAAAACGTCAAAAACATCCAAATATTTGAAAAAATCCATCTGTCTCATCTCACTTTCACTTGAAATAATCAATCATCCATAATAAACTAATTGTCACCTTCATCCTTTGGAAAAACAAACCGAAACAATCACAACAATCAACAAAATCAATCTTCAATCGTAAAATTAAAATTGAAACAACAAATATTTAAAACAAAATCAAACTCTTGATCATTTGCAAACATGTCAGTCAAATTTATATATCAATAGCCTATCAATCAACTTATCAAACCATCATCATCTTATACAATGCATGTCCTAGGATATATTGTTCCAACAATGGGCATCATTTTGGATATCACCTTGGATCCTTATCCTATCAAAACAAATCCCTTTGGCTAGAGATATGAAGGACATTGGCTTGTTTGCGTATTTGATCTTTTCTTTTGATTTATCTTATTGCGCTCATTCCAAGGACCCTCAATGATATCCAAATGAAGGATTTAGAAAGATAGGAATGGGGCAATGATCATTATCCTTTTATCTGCTGTGTTTGTTGGACGTTCTTGTAAAATAACTTGGCGAATACTTGCTTTGTTAGGTACGTCCTAGCAAGGTTTCTGTATGTCAAGTGTGAACAAGAATACTCCTATCTATTTGTCAAGTCAAATTCCATCGCACTAGGTACAATGCCATCCTGGTTCTTTATACCTTGATGCATCGTATCTACATGTGTAATCAAACTTAAGGTAAGTAACCCTTTTAAAATCCCAATCCTTGATAAGAAAATCATCATCATTTATCATCATCATCATCATCATCATCATCTATCTATCTATCTATCTATCATCATCATCTCTAATAAAGTCTTTTCAGATCATGAAATTGTGGGATCCTCTTGTCATCATCTCATTTCTGCGCTAACATAACATCACCAATACATTCACCAGTGCATCCATCTTGCATCCACAAACCATCAATATTTTGCATATCATCTCACATGCATAATCATCATCATAATATAGATCTGTTAGTCTAAGCATCTCATAAATCATACATTTTCATAATCATAGCATATCACATCATCCATCTCATCCATCATCACATCATATCATCATTTAAGTTGTTTAAGATAATATAGATTTGTTATTCTAAGCATCTTAAAATCATCTCATTTGCATCATCATCCATAACCATCCATTTTGAACCTCTTTATCATGAGATCGACCCTCAAATCAAATCTTTTCACTCGATCTCTTGAGGGGGCAATGTACCGGTGTACTTCTTTCCGCTGGGGCATCCGAAAAAATTAGAAATTTTTTTAAATTTTGATCGCAGCAAGTTTATTCTTTGAACCAATGCAACAAGTACATTGCTTCAAAGAGGGGAAAAATGTAAACACGTGAAATTAACATCATGCACTCAATTCACATTCATTCGCTTGTTAAATTAATCAAAGTCATCCATTCACCAGTTAAATCAGGTCTTTAATTCAATCTCTAAGGATTATCCACTTAAATTGAATAAACTAACTTTATGTAATTTAAGCCTATCATTCCCTCTTTGATTAAATAATTCAGGACTTTATTTAATTAAATCTCCAAGTCATATTCCATCCTTTTCTGATTTAAATAAATCAAATATTTAAGTCAAAAAGGTCAAACATCCTAATCATCATTAAGTTAAACCTGATTAATCTAATCTAATGCATGTAACATCCTCTAGATAATGCCACTTGCACAAATAAATCAATTTATTGATTTATTAAAATCAATATTTTCACTCAACATGGCATCTTCCCTCAAATTTGAATTCAAAAGCAAGTTGAAAGGTACATCCAACAAGGCATTTAATAGGTCTTGTATCAATGGGTAAATTTCTAAGGATTAGATTCAATGAATTGAAAGCACAATAATATAAACCCAAAGAAAATAATGAAGTGCAAAGGAAACTAAATGAAAACACAGAAAATAGAGCAATCTCACCCAATGTCTTCAATCTCCATGGTTGATCTCCATTACACCTTCTAATTTGTTGATTTGTGTTGCCCTCAGATCGAGTGTGTGAGCAATCTTGACTATGCCATTGTCCTAAACAAGCTTTGAGGGATTTGAATCTTAAATTCCTATGCCTATGACAATATGATAAATGAAAATAATACTATGAATACTAAATGACTATAATGCCTCTAATAATGAAGTGGTGGATCGAATCCTAAAATTATGAACAAAATTGTCTTTTATAGAAAACACAATTTTGAGTGGACGGATTAGATCGACTCTTGACAGAAACCTAAAATCAGAGGACGAGATTTCACTTGATAATCCCTAATTAGGGTTAGGGAAAAATCCTTAAGTGAGCGGTCAAGATGTTATAGAAGAAAATCGAATCGGTGGTGGAGAAAAGATGAAATAATTAATTTTGAAAATAAAGATTTTCAAAATTAAGAAGATAAGAGACTGCCTGATTTATGAAATTTGAAAAATTAGATAAAAGATGGACTGAAAAGCAATTTTGATAAAATCAAGAACCTGCTTGCTTTATTTGATTTTTGGAAGAAAGCTACCAATCAACTCAAAATATGGATTTTGTGAGACAAATAAATAATCTTTTTTAGATTATTTACCAAAATGGAATGTTAGTTAAAATTGTGATGACATTTTAAATAATTTCATTTATTTAAAATGAGAGGAATATTAATTTTGTCAATTAAATAATTAAAGATAATTATTTAATTTAGCAGATATGATTAAGGATTAAATAAACTAATGAATTTATTTAATTAAGACAATTAGTGACATATTGAATAAATAAATAAAATTTATTTATTTAATAATCAGGAAGAAATGACTGAAGAAGGGTAATTAAATAAATTTAGAAATTCATTTAACTAAAGGAAGACTTAGATAATTAATGACGTATTTAATAAATAAATAAGATTTATTTATTTAATAATCATGAAGAATAAATGGACATGAATTAATTAAATAATTATGAATTATTTAATCAATAGTCGAATGTGGACCAAAGACATAATTAAATGTCATAATTATGCTAGGACGAAAGTGGTAAAATAGAGCTTGTAGGCCTAGGTCATTTTTATGTGTCTACATTTTTCCCCTCTTTGTCATAATGTAGCATGTCACATTGTGACAAAGAAAATAAGTCAAAAATATGCCCCAGTGCAAAATAAGATGAGGAAGAATGACGAGGAGGGTTACACTATGCCCCCTCGAGAGGACAGACAGGTTCCAAGAACATGGGTGTACTCTCGAAATGGACGAGAAGACTAGAATATGAAGAGACAAAGAAATGTTAGTGCAAGAGATATGGATGATGATATGGATGCAATGCCTATATGAGATGGGTGAGAGAAGATGACAAGACTAAAGAAGATGCATGTTAGTTCCTAGACCAAATCCTTCAAAACTTGTAGTTGAACTTTAATATTTATTGCTCTTAATCATCATTGGGCGGTAAAAATGACACAAATGGACAACAAACACCATGATATGACATAGACTAAGGTGTGCAAGGTCATCCATTTGAAAAAAAAATAGTCACAGACAAGGAATGTCCTAACTCATACTAAGGGCAAAGTTGCCCCAGTCTTTTTGTCAAGACAATCCACAAACAACAATCAAAGAAAATAAAATAGGCCAGGAGACATCATCGCACCTCTAAATCCTTCATGGGACATCCTCGAGGTAGTTAGTAACATGACCACAAAGAAAAGACAGTAAAATGATAAGACAAAAATAGACAAAATAGTCAAAAGATAAGACAAGATAGACCAGAAAGATTAACAACCATTTTATTTTGTTTGCCAATGTTTGTTTGCCAAAGATTGAATTCTTGCCGGTTTGACAGTTTTGACAGTTTAAGAGCTTTACCAATTTTGATGGTGTTGACAGTTTCACGGGGCTTGTTGTCAAGAAGGACACATCCTAAAAAGGCAAAGGACATTTTGATGAGGTCTAACTCCAAGAAGGACACATCTTGAAGAGGACCAAAGAGTGACAGGATTGACATTGTTTTGACTAATATGTTTTGGCAAGTTGATTGATGTTGACTATATGATTGATTGAACTGTGCTATCTGATTTTGACTAATTTTGACATTGACATTTTGAATGATTGTCTTGTATCTGAGTTTTATTATGTCTGACTTATTTGACTGATCTGATGATTGTGACAAATGCAATGATTTTATTTGGACCAACCTAAAAGGACTGACCTAATGTCTTGGGGACTCATCGAATGATGGTCTTGCCTACGTAGCAAATGTGTAGAGACAACGTAGTTCAACAATGACTGACATGACTGACTTTGACTCCATTTTTAGGATTTTGACATTGATTTGGATGTTTTTGTTTTTTCTTCAGGATATTTTATGATGTTTTTGGTCTTTCTTCAGGACATTTTATGAATTTTTTGTCTTTTTTCAGTACTTTTATGATGTTTTTGTCTTTATTTAGGACTTTTTTCCATGTTTTTGGTCTTTTTGAATGGTTTAAGAGGATCACAACAAATGCATGTGACTAATGCCTACACATGAGAATCCATGGCAAACATGATTGTGCCCCTAGTCAAGCTGAATACCAAGTGACAGGTGATGACAACATTGTTTGACGTGGGAAGGATGCATCCGAAACAACGTGAGGACGATGACGATAATGTAACGAAAGTATGGAGGTCTATAGTCGGGCCAAGAACATAGTCAAGTAAAATTTTGGATAATGTACTTATATGAATTAGACTCATTGCATTTGGAATGGTTAGGACCAGATGGGATGATGATTATCCTTAGACCGTTTGACAAGGGAAATCCAAGATAGGTGATAGGCATGAAAGGATAGGGGGTGGCCTTAGTAAAAGATGGGAGACATGAGACTAATGGATTTGTCATATGATTTTCAAGGACTATGTTGTACAAGGACAATAAGACTATGATGGTCAATGACATGATGTTTTGTGAATCGTGTATGACTGAAGGATAGACATGTCAAGAGTTTTCCCAAAGCATGATTTATGAGTGCCAGTTTTATGTCAAGACCAAGATAGGTGAGAAAAAATGTGTGGAAATGATAGGGCTCAAATGGTCGGATGCCAATGTCAAGAGGAAGGTCTAGGAGATGAGACGACTTGCCCCCAAGTATAAAATTCCACATAGATGATTTATTTTACACATGACGCCTGTTTGCCAGGTTTTCATCATGGTACTTATCCAGGGTGCCTGTTTGCCAAGTTTTCACCATTGGACGAAATTTTTCTCTTTACTATTTTTTTGACTTTTTGAATTTTTTGGTGTCACCAAGACGCCTGTTTGCCAGGTTTTCATTCGGTTGAGGATTTTTTAATTTTTCAATTATTATTATTTTTTTTTGTATTTTTGATTTTGTGGATAGCCTAGATGCTTTAGATGACCACTACCTGTTCTGAATTCACTGACGATGCCGATGTAGAGACTGGTGCCATGATATGCCAATAATTTCCTATCTAAAGTAGTTGTCTTGTCAGGATCATAGAGCTTGTATACAACTGATCGATGACATTGTAAACCTTTCTGATACAAGAGTTGGCCTTATTAGAATACGCACATCACGATAGAGTTCCATGAGAGTCCTTGTGGTAAAGAGTTGCTGCCAACATGTGATGGATTTGTGACATGGGATCATTGGAATTTAGACGAGATGCAGGGTTATGACAAATGATGGTAGACGTCGAAAGGTTGTTTGGACATTTGGATGAATCACTTTTTATTTTCCAAACTTGGTATGGTGGATGATGGATTTTGGAGGGATGGTGTTTGGAACCAACACTTTTATATGCCTTGATTGATGACCATTTTGAAGGAGGTGGACATGTGTTATATGTGGGAGTCCTCTTGTCTTGTGGCTCCACATTGTGATTGACTTTTGTAGTTGAACTTGGTGTCTTTGTTGGATCCATCTTTCTTTGGGATCCATTTTAATTTCATTTGTCCACTTGTCTTTTTGTTTGATTCAATGGCCTTTGACATTTGATTTTGATCTTTTGACTTATAATACTTTTGTTTTTTTTGGTTCCAAAGGGAAGGTTTATTTATGATGGAATGATGGTTCATGGTGTGGGTGGACGGGGTGTTGGCAACAATCTTATGACAAGGATTTCTCCCGAATTCCATTTTGATGTTTGTATCTGACAAGGTTGCCCCCAGTATCAAGGAGGTACCATTGACATCATTTTATTTGTTGTCTGAGGAATAGCCAAGACCTTGATGTCTGTAATTTTTCAAAAGTTGTATTGGTTCTAGAATGCCTTGCTCGTGTATGCCTAGTCCTTTGCCTTGATATTGCATGCTTTGATAGATTCTATTTATGATGGGGTATTTGTTATTTTGAAAGCAAGATGCTAGCCCATCATTAGGTATATGTATACTGTCACTTGTAATATTTTCGTCTGCAAGAAAGCCTGCTCTAACAAAGATAGATGACCCTAGTTGATAAAGTTTCTTAGCTTTATTGTCATGTTGGACATATTCCTGACTGATATCTTTGGTTTGATCGTGTGACATGTCAGGTTCAGATGATTCTGTTGGTGCTTCCAAGGAAATGTCAAAGCCATCATTATGTTTAGTGTCATAGAGTCCAATGATTTTAGCTATAACTTGATCATATGCAAATATGTCCATAGTGGAAGACTCTTTTTCTAAGGAATATTGTCTATGTGTCCCATGGAGGCAAGTGTCTCATCGTGGGAAGTGTCAATAGTCGAGGCCTTTATAAGGTCGGCAAGTGTTTGATCATGAATGGCGTAAAGGTCAAGGAGTGGATCATTTTTGGACTTCTTGGTCAATGGTAGGGTCTTGGTCAAAGATGGGGTTGCCATGGATTTGGACTTCTTGGTCAAAGATGGGTTTGTTGTGGATGATACAGTTAGAAATAGAGTCATTGTCAAGGAGATGTGTGTTTTGGATGTCATAATTGTCTTGAAGGACTTCATTGATGGACTGAAAGATAGGGTCATGGGATGAACTACCTTGTTCTTGACATGAGGGTGACATTATAAGGTCATGCTTTGGGCTTTTGTCTTGACATGTATCCTCAAGTTTAGACAATGGGATTTGACTTTGGACACTGATAGAATTTTCATGACTAAATGTGGCTTGTGAGGGGGTGATTTGAAAAGGATTGGGAGAAGATGTGGGGACTTCGACAGGACTAGTATGTGAAGGGCTAAGATATGACATGGGTACTTGCATTGGACTAGTATGTGAAGGACAAGAGTATGATGTGGAGACTTCGACTGTATTAGTTGGTAATGACATAGGATATGACATAGGGACCTAGATTGGATTGGAGTAAGGTTGACTAAAATGGGACGTGGAGACTTGGGCTAGATTGATATGGTATGATGTGGGGACTTGACATGAGTTGATAGATGGTTGATAGGGCATGTAGATGATGATAGGATTGATAGGTGAAGGACTAGCATATGATGTGGAGGTTTGGAATGGACTAGTGGACAGTTGGCTTCCCTTGTCAAGGTTTGGATAAGGGTAATAACTGGACGTTTGTTGGGAATTCATGACAGGATTTGTGTTAAGTGACTATTGATGGTGAGGATAGATGGATGGAGGTCTCACAGTATTTATGTCAAAGCCGTGTGGTAACTTGGCCCATTGGTCCAAAAGCATGGCTAGATACCTTTGAGGGTCGCGTAAGATTGAGTTTTCTACAAAGGAGACTATATTAGGATTTTGTGCTGCAACTTCTAAGTCTTCTGCATATACTCATCCATTTTGGTCTCTTTTTATGAATGGTTTAGAAGGGTTTCGTGATGAAGATGGAATGTTCATGGAAGATTGCATGTTCATGTTGTGAAATGGGTCAGAAAAAGTCCAATGTTGGTTTGTGTCATAAGTGTTATTATTGATGTTGGGATTGAAATCTTGTCCAAATTTTTCCATTTGTCATTGCTATCTTTGAAGCCTAGTCTCAACCGTAAAAGGGATTTGCTCAAATGAGGACGATGAGAATGACAAGTAAATGCAAGGATGACACTAGCCTATGTTTTTTGGATTTTTTATAAGGATGAAAATGCAAGACTATGTTTCCTAAAATGTCGACTAGGATGACAAGTTATGACAAATTTTTTGTATTTTTGGAATAAAGGATGACAATGCAAGGTGATGACTAAGGAAATGATTGATGACGAGGTTGTCAAAGCCAATATGAGGACTAAGATGATGATGTTTGACTAAGGAATTAATGTTATAAATTCCAAGTCTAGGTTCAAAATGATGACTAAGATAAACATTGCAAATTCTAAGATTGAAAATGAGGACTGAGATTGTTTTTTGATGTTTTGTTGAAAAGTCTGAGTTGTCTAAGGTTGATTGTTTGTGTCCAGATTTGTGAATGTTGTGTATATTGTTTGAAAATATAGAAACACTTGACAAGCATGATGTTTTGGTGTATGAAAATGCACATAAGACAAGTACAATCCTAAAAGGCCAAAACGCCAAGGGTTTGTATACTTGATATAGCCCACCGATATACCCTGGATTGGTGATAAACACCTTTCCTTCTCGAGAGTGGATAGCTTAGAATTTTGGTGGAATTGGCTCCCCTCCATGGCTCATTAACGTCATTCGAGCACACCAAATTCGGATTCTTTGGGTAATGACTTCCCAAGAATTGCTATCTCTACTCAAGGGGATCAGTAGTGAGTGTCTTCGGGTATGATACTGTACCCTACACTATATCAAGCAACGACCAATAGAACGGTTGGACACTAAGACAAGAGGTGTTTAATATGGGAATTCCGTTCGTGGGGCATGATCCATGTGGTGAGAGTCCCCTTTTGGATCCATCTCGTCGGAACCACACTCGTGATTCTTGGGTTTTCCCCAAGAATCCACTTTTATATACCGGCTGGAAGTCCCTTGGTGTCAGGGTGCTACCGGTCTAAGTCGTCCTAGGGTGAGTACTTTTTCCCACCAGAACAAGCCCAAGTTCTAGAGTTAGTAACCATTTCTCTTACACCCAGGATTGCTCGAAAGCGCAAGGGGAGAGGATACTTCGATTACTAAATCATGAGGGTGACACCAAAAAAAAAGGTGGGTTTGGTTTTCTGATCACCTAGTTTTCACAAGGTGAGAGCATAATCACCTACCACCTTCAAGCACAATTAGACATAATCAAGCACACATTCATTTTAATGCACCAAAGGAAGTGTGTACTAATCTAAAAAAAAGACAAGCACAATGTTTAGTTTTTAGTCTTCGACACTCGAACCTGCAAACCACAAGTTAAGAGTTTCTTTGATTTTTAATCTTCGACAAACGTATGTTTATGCAAACCCGGAAGTTTTCACTTTCCAATCTATTATATATGACTAATATTGCTGCTACTATAGCTCCTTATGATCATCTACAAGATCAAAAAATAATATTATAATTCAGCCAAGGAAAAAAAAAACAAGCTCATCAGAAAATTTCAATTTCAGATACATGTTTTTGACATAGCCGAATTAGATTTTATTATTTGAAAATTTTATTGATCTGCAAAATAAAAACTCAAAGAAGAGATCCCTACTAATTTTTTGAGAGCTTTCCAGAAATGTAAGGAAGTCAAAAAAATTCCCTGTTTTGCACCCATGAACGTGGATTCGTGAAAACCACACACAAAATGAAGATCATATTATTTTTCATTGCATTTGACCTCCAAATTAAATTTGTAAAACATAGAACCCCATTAGAATTTAAATAGTTTTCCAAAAATGTAAATTTTTTTGAAAAATTCATTGATTTGCATCCAGAAAATTAGTTTTATGAAAAAAATTAAAATCAAAATAACTCCTACAAAAATAAGGATAAAGCCTCTATTTTTTTTACTATAGCCTCTTGAGATGATGCACAAGATTCTGTAAAAATATTGTAGAAAAATTCATAGCTGTGTAGAATATATGAAGAAATTGGTAAAGCCTGGGGTTTTGTCCAAAAACTGACAAATCTGCAACAAAAAGTCAATAAAACCTGCAAAAGGAAAGCTAGATCAAAGGATTCACATCGGGTTCACCAAATGTATCAATGGGTAAATTTCTAAGGATTAGATTCAATGAATTGAAAGAACAATAATATAAACCCAAAGAAAATAATGAAGTGCAAAGGAAACTAAATGAAAACATAGAAAATAGAGCAATCTCACCCAATGTCTTCAATCTCCATGGCTGATCTCCAGCAATTACAAAATACAATGGAAGTTGAAAAAAAGAATGATTATACCTATAAACCGCCGAGTCTTCCATGATTCACTTTTGTAACACCTTCTAGCTTGCTGGTTGACGTGTTGCCCTCAGATCGAGTGTGTGAGCAATCTTGTCTATGCCATTATCCTAAACAAGCTTTGAAGGATTTGAATCTTAAATTCCTATGCCTATGACAATATGATAAATGAAAATAATACTATGAATACTAAATGACTATAATGCCTCTAATAATGAAGTGGTGGATCGAATCCTAAAATTATGAACAAAATTATCTTTTATAGAAAACACAATTTTGAGTGGACGGATGAGATCGACTCTTGACAGAAACCTAAAATTAGAGGACGAGATTTCACTTGATAATCCCTAATTAGGGTTAGGGAAAAATCCTTAAGTGAGCGGTCAAGATGTTATAGAAGAAAATCGAATCGGCGGTGGAGAAAAGATAAGATAATTAATTTTGAAAATAAAGATTTTCAAAATTAAGAAGATAAGAGACTGCCTGATTTATGAGATTTGAAAAATCAGATAAAAGATGGACTGAAAAACAATTTTGATAAAATCAAGAACCTGCTTGCTTTATTTGATTTTTGGAAGAAAGCTACCAATCAACTCAAAATATGGATTTTGTGAGACAAATAAATAATCTTTTTTAGATTATTTACCAAAATGGAATGTCAGTTAAAATTGTGATGACATTTTAAATAATTTCATTTATTTAAAATGAGAGGAATATTAATTTTGTCCATTAAATAATTAAAGATAATTATTTAATTTAGCAGATATGATTAAGGATTAAATAAACTAATGAATTTATTTAATTAAGACAATTAGTGACATATTGAATAAATAAATAAAATTTATTTATTTAATAATCAGGAAGAAATGACTGAAGAAGGGTAATTAAATAAATTTAGAAATTTATTTAACTAAAGGAAGACTTAGATAATTAATGACGTATTTAATAAATAAATAAGATTTATTTATTTAATAATCATGAAGAATAAATGGACATGAATTAATTAAATAATTATGAATTATTTAATCAATAGTCGATTGTGGACCAAAGACATAATTAAATGTCATAATTATGCTAGGACGAAAGTGGTAAAATAGAGCTTGCAGGCCTAGGTCATTTTTATGTGTCTACAGGTATTACATGTCTCTTACATGTCCCTTGCACAAGTCAAACTCAGCATTAACTCTCATTTTAAATTTGAAATTTCCCCCTCTTGGGCACATTTCTCAAATCTTGCACATGCATCAACCACTCACATGATGACAAGTGGCCTCTCCCCATTGGCTTATCTTTAGTCTCACATTGCTCTCTCATAAGCACTCTTAGCATTTGAAAATCTATAAATGAAGGCTTCATTCATCATCAAATCCTCCACAACTTGATCCACAAAGCTAATGCAAAGTCACTCTCTTCATTTGAGAATTGATTTTTCCCACCTCACATCATCCTCATAGCATTTTCATATCATGGAGCTCTATCAAGGATTGGGAAAGGGCTATTTTCTACAATAGCACCAATCCAATATGGGATAGGTTTGAGCATGCTTAGTCTTTTGGTATTTCATTATTTTACTTATTTAGCATGATTCAATATCTCATATGGATGCTTGATTTGCTGTATTTAACTTGGCATTATTACTAATGTTCATTGAAGTTGAAATATTTGCAGGTTTAGCAACCACACATGCATATGTAGATAAGGATAAAAAATGATAAGTTTAGGTCTACGTATGCTTGGCGTAGATTAGGGGTTTTCAAAATGACAATTACGACCAATAAAAAGTTAATAAAAGAAATATTCAAAAATAAATTAAAAAAAATATCCTAAACAATCTTCAATGTCTTATAGATCTTTTCCCAAAAGGATTCAAAAAAATACTTTTATTTAGGCCAAAATATGGTTGATGTACACATGCATGGTATGGTCCTGAAAAAAGTAACTTTTAAACAATGATTTTTAGACATGTCTATTGAAAATAAATTTGTATTATTTGGGTAACATAAATTAAATATTTGGAAACTAAAATCCAAGTATTACATTTCATGTTAATGAATTTTTTAAGATTCAATCCTAAACTGCTTCAAATTTTTAGGTCAAATGTGATGAATTTTTAAAATCAGGAAAAACACTTCCACTTTTTGGCCAAAAGTGGACTCAACTTCTTGTACACACCATAAATCCATGTAGGTGGTATAGCTTTGAGGGTGTTGAGAAGGTTAAATTTATAATCCTCTATTTATGCAATGATTGACTTGTCTTTCCAATAAGCCAAATACCACATATAAGGATTTGAATATATACTATAGTCAAGGAAATGAATAATGTGGAAATGAATAAAGTAAGTAAAACCTTAGGTACAATATTGACAAAAAAATTTCCTTTAATCAACTATTTGGAAGAGGAATATTTTCATACTTGTTCTATGTTTCGTCTCCTACAAAATAATTTATCAATGAGGACATTCTACTTACTACCTAGGGGCCTATCAATTATTTTATCTTTCCTTTTAAAAAGAATAGCTTTATCATACATTTTTATATTATCATTATATTCAAATATTTAGGTGCAGGAGAAATATAAAATATTCCACTCAAATTGACCATATATTGGGGAAGAACAACCCCCACCACAGACCACAACTAACCACCAATAGGGATTTAAGAAGTCCACCATGCACACTAATTTCTTTCACGGTATTTTCTTGCCCTTTTCTTCTATAGCTCATTTAAAAAATCTTCTCAAAACCAAATATTAATAAAATAATGTTAAAGATATTAATCTAACTTTTATATAGATTGAACTTAGATATATAAATTGATTTAAATTATAAAATAGATAAATTATATTTTTTAATAATAATATTTATTTTCAGACATGAATATCAAATAAAATATATCAGTAAATAATTTTAATAATTGATATCAAATTTAAGTTTAAATAATGTTAGGACTAATTCAAATTTATGGTTTAAATTAGTGAAATGGTCAGGGTTTCTGTTTCAAATATAATGTTTATATTAGTGAAATAAATTTAGCATTTATATTTCAAATTTAGGTTATGATTTAAGATTTATATTTTATGGTTTAGATTTATAATTTATGTTATATTGTACATATGTGGAAATATTAAATAATTACAATGAAGGCCTATATTTTATAATAAATATTAATTTTATTAATTCTCATTTTTATATAAATTTTTGGTAGCTTGAAGACCTACCTTGATTTGGAGGTAAGAGGAATATTTTTGGAGTTATAAGGTTGACTACCTAACACAAGAAATCTAACTATAGGGTGAAGTAGTTTCAAATCACTCAAATTCAAGTGAACTAAAGTGTTGCACAAGAAATACCTATAGCTAGAAAAATAAAATTGATTGGGAAGACTTGGGAGCTTGCCAAGAATGATCAGGTTGCTACTTTATTCTTCAACTATTATGGGTAGTTATATATAAATGTAAGAGAGGGGGACCGACCCCTTCAAGGCCCCAGGTCATGAAGAGCCAAGAGCAGAAGGCTGCCCTAACTTACCTCACTATAAAGGAATGTTTTGAATGAGGGACAAGAATGATGAGGACTATAAGGCCCCACAACCACTCTTCAGACCCAAAATCTAAACTAAGGCTAAGCGATCCAGTTTTTAGGTTCAACATTATACCTCAGGTAGCTCCAGCCTGAGGATGAAAGCACAGTTCTTGAATGACAGTGCGACGTGCTGGTATCTCTCAAGTGCATTGGCCTCCATATGACCAGAGGACCAAAAACACAATATGAACCACCAAAATATAATCTGATAGCCTAGCTAGTCACTTCTAAGGTAAAAAAATAGAACTATGAAGTATAAAAGATACAAATGAATATGATAAAGTAAATATATGAAGGGTAAGGTGAAAAAGATAATCTCACAAAGATGCTTGTTTGCCAGCTAGCTCCAAATGCATGTCCACCTACACAAAAGAAAGAGGGAAAATTATTGGGGGGCTATATAAGGGTTTGCCTCAATCAGACCCTCATTTCGGTGTTTCCACCGCTAGGGAAAACCAAGGTAACAAGGATGAGGAAATGTATGATAAAAAAGTAAAGAAATAAAGTGCATGAATAACACTACAAAATAGTATAAAGCTCCTCAACCAAATCGTAAAGGAGAGGAGTGAAAACGTTATCGGTTCCACCAAGAGCTCACTATCCAATGGAGGAGAAAAGAGGCTTTAAAAATCACCACAATCTCAACTGTGATGAAGGGAGGTGTTGCAAAACCTCAAGCCCCTACTACAATGACTTGTTCCACACGTGTATGTGCAGGATCATCATGGAAAAAATAGGCCCTTAAGTGGCAAAAAATTCAAAAAAATCAGAGTTAGAAAACTTGATGTAAAAATTTGAATAAGTTATCTATATTATTTTGAAAATATGTAAGAATAAAATTTGTAGAAAATTGAATGTAGTTTCTAAACTACTAGGTTTGTTTAAAAAAAAAAAATCTATTTGGTGAAAATTTGAAATTTCAATGCAATGGTACTTCAATTTCAAGGAAAAAATAAGAAGTAGGTGTCTGTCTGACCACACTAACCATAATAAAATGATAATATTTTTTTATAAGATTTTAGATATAAGTAGAGGATTCATGCCCTGATGTAATGCATATTTTTTTGTAATTTTTTTCCAAGTAAATAATTAATTATGAATTTTTTATTACAACTTTTTTAAAAATATAAAAACTCGTATGGCTGACCACCTTAACTTGGTCAAAACTTCATGAAATTCAATTTTTATTTTTTTAATCCTAGAGTATGCGAAGCATAGAATGTGACGCATGTTTTGGATTCAAAAAATGTGATACTATTTGAAATCTATAGATTTTTTTCAATCAGCCTATCAATCAGGACTTTAATCGTAATTTGAATAGAAAATGAAAAATAATTACTTATTAAATTCAAATTAAAACATAATTTATATCGATGGAAAGTTGAAAACCCCTTTAAAAACCCTTTTTGTTTCATCAATTTTGGGTTAAAAAATAGTCATCAGCCACATACCCATCATATTGCCACTTTTGGCCCATCATGATCCTGCACATACCCACACTTACTTTATGGAGTTGATGGGTTGTTGGTGCTATGAAGTGCCAAAGTGTTGTTGAGAGTGGAGAATGCCAAGAGAATGAAGTTGAATGCTTAGAGGATGCAAAAGAGATTGATATGCATGAAGAATGAAGCTTTTTGAAGGTGAGGTGAGGAGATGTGTCACCAAAAATTGTATACTCTTAACGAAAGAGACAATTTTGCAATTAATTTTATCCTATTTTAGACACCCTTACATCAATCACCCCTTAAAAACTACATTTATAGGCCCCTAATACTCATGATTTTACACTTTAAGGCCTATTTCACTCACAAATCACACAAATATAGACAAGCAACATTCAAACCACTCAAATTTCATGAAACCCTCCTCAAAAATCCTTGGTGGGACTAAGTCACCCAGGGTGGCGACTTAGTCCCTTTTGAGCGAGAAAATCACTGACCTAATTCAAATTCTTGGGGGATGTCAGCCTATGAAGTTAAAATAATGAATAATTTGGCGTCAATGCCTATAAATACATGTTTTTAGGTCATTTTTCACATCTCCTAGTCATTTTTACACAACAAAATTAAGAGTCAAGAGAAAAATATCTTTCACAAGAAGATTCATTAGTCTTTCTACATCAAAGTTGAAGCTTTAGGGCAACAAACTAGGGTTTTTGCAGGTCTTCAAACTCACTTTTTGTTAAATATCTCACATTGCAAAGGGTTGATCATGGATTCCTATGGTGAATCATGGAGAAATCTAGGTTAAGGAGATGCAACTAGCCATCAAATCACACCTAAAGACTTGTTTTCAAAGTGATTCCATCTTCTATTTTCCTCTATCTTTAGATCTAGGGTTTTCATGCCATTTTCATTCATTTGAAATGTTGTAGAGTTTCTTGGATTGAAGTCTTGTATCATTCAAGTTCCATTTAAGCATCTTATTCTTGCACATTAGAATAAGGTTTTGTCTTATTTCAAATTTTCCTAGTCTTAGACACACTTAGGGCTAATGTTTTATGCAGATTTTATCTCTCCCAAATTTTATATAGTTCTTCACTCAGATCAGCAGGGGTCTCTTTTGGATAATCCACCATTCTATCTTTGCTTTCCTCAACACTCCTTCCTTTTGACAAGTCCATCTATGCCTGCCCTTCCTTTGACAGATACTACTTAGACACATGAGGATACAATGGGTTATTGTTGGCATTAGGATCTGGAGGTGTTGTGAAGTTGTTTGGTGGAATGGAAGTGGTGAAGGGGCCTCCAGCCTGTGGATGTCTATGTGGCATGTCTCTCAAATCATACTTCTTAACAGGCCTCTGTAAATTATATACTTATTCAACATAGGCTTCTTCCTCATCCAGGGGGCCATTGCCATTTACTGGATTTTCATCAAACAACTATGAAATTTCATCTCCATTACATGCTTGATCTACTTCTTCCTTGAACTGGTCTGATTCTTCTTTAGGCACATTGTCTTTGCTCTATGGAAAAGGAGTGTGGTTCAATACTAACACTGGTGAATCATAGGGGCTAGATGACACCATCTCTTGACTACTCGAATTATTCTCCACTTCATACTGGAAGATTGAAGCTACTTTTTGGAACTCTTGACAATCTAACTCAGAATGCTAACTCATTTTATGAAGCCTACGCCATCCTGATAAAGCAGCCTCAGCTAAATATACACCACTAGGAGGTTTCTCTTGATTGACTGGTTGATTGACTGGTTGATCCAATGGGGTAGGGACTCCTCCATTATTAGGCCTTGTATTCCAAGTCCCATTTTGTCTAGGTGGCTATCTCCTATCAAACTGTTGTAAAGTCTCTTCCCAGAATCAGGCCATAAGCATCAGGTATATCAGCCACCTGTATATTGATAGCTTGTTGAATCCTAGGATCAGAAGCAACCTGCATATGAATCATGTTTAATTCCCCTACCACATTAACTTCAGTTCTATTCAATTGTGTAACTTTCTTTTGGGAATCAGTAGGAGTAATACCCAAAGCTCAACAAACACCAAAGGGCATTACATTGGTAGAGGCACCCGAATCTAACAAGCAATTGTGTAGATGCTTACCAAATATGCGGACAAAAATCAGGAATAGAGGAGTCTTTGTTTTCCCTTGAAACAAAGTTAAGGGAGTATCTACTTGAGCAACCTGAGTTCTATCTTTCTCTTTTCCCTTATCTCCAAGAGGCACATGAATTTTATTATGAGTCTGATTTTTCCTTCCTAATGTTTGAGAGCTAGATACTTTATTAATACTTTCACTAACTAATCCACTGTGTGATACAGAATTTGCATTGTAAGCTCCTAAACCTGCATTCCTAATGGTTGGAACTCTCAATAACTCAAATGCAGATAGACTTACCTTTAGCTTCTTGAGTTCTTCTGCAACATACATGGCTAATAGTTCTTCACTCAGATTAGTAGGGGTCTCTTTTGGATAATCCACCATTTTAGCTTTGCTTGCCTCAACACTCCTTTTTGGCAGGTCCATCTGTGCCTGCCCTTCCTTTGACAGATACTGCTTAGAAACATGAGGATACAATGGATTATTGTTGGCATTAGGATCTGGAGGTGTTGTGAAGTTTTTTGGTGGAATGGAAGTGGTGAAGGGGCCTCCAGCCTGTGGATGTCTATGTGGCATGTCTCTCAAATCATACTTCTTAGCATGCCTCTAGAAAGTCTGTACTTCTTCAACATAGGCTTCTTCCTCATCCAGGGGGCCATTGTCATTTACTAGATTTTCATCAAACAACTATGAAATTTCATCTCCATTACACACTTGATCTACTTCTTCCTTGAACTGGTTTGATTCTTCTTCAGGCACATTGTCTTTGCTCTATGGAAAAGGACTGTGGTTTAATACTAACATTGGTGAATCATAGGGGCTAGATGGCACCATCTTCTGACTACTCGAATTATTCTCCACTTCATACTAGAATATTGAAGCGGTTGTGTGGAACTCTTGACAATCTAACTCAGAATGTTGACTCATTTTATGGAGCCTACACCATCCTAATAAAGTAGCCTCAGCTAAATATACACCACTAGGAGGTTTTTCTTGATTGACTGGCTGATTGACTAGTTTATCCAATGGGGTAGGGACTCCTCCATTATTAGGCCTTGTATTCCAAGTCCCATTCTATCTGGGTGGCTGTCTCCTACTGAACCCTTGTCCACCAGCTTTCCCTCGATCAAAGTTTTGGCTCGAAGATTGTCCTTTATCAGAATTCTTTCCTCTATCATTGTTATATCCCCTATCATTACTATATCCTCGGTCGTTGTTGTATCCTCTTTCATTGTTGTATCCTATTTTAGGACGTTTCCCTCTATCAAAGTGTTGTCCTTGTTGATTTTATAGACTTTCTCTGCTCTAATTGGATTACATATTTCTCTGAGTAGCTTGCAACTGACTATTCTAGTTCCTCAAGTCACCTCCATATTCAACTTCTTCACTTGTTCAAACAATTCATCCAGTCTCTCCTAGTCAGGACTTCTATATGGAGGTTGATTCACATTATTTTGGCAATATCCTACTATAGCATTGGCATCCAGTGATTGGTTTAATACTTCAGAATTCTGCAAATACGTGGGAAAACTAGCCTGAGGCTGTGTATGAAGAGGTTGATTTACATTTTGTTGACAGTAATTGATTGTGGGTGAAACTTGTCTCACAAGAGGTTCTGGGTGAGGGACCAGAGGCAACTGAGGTACTAGATACATGATAGGAGTGTGGTTAGCGAGAGCCTGGTTGAGAACTCAGACTTGTCCAGGGTGAGCAGTGGGTCCTAATGATGGTAAAGGCCCAGATCTAGATGTTTCCTTAAAGCAATGATAACCTTCATAGCATCTATGTATGCATCAAGTAGATTATTAGGAGGGTTGTTCCTCCACTTCATAAAGGTAGCTGTCAGACTGTCAAGTCCCTCATAATAGACTTCTAAAGTAGTGGCTTCATCAACAACATAGGGATCCTGTAGTCTGGTATAGGCATGATGAAATTGGTTGTTAAAGGACCCTATAGGCTCATGGACTTCTCTCTTAACATTTGTGAACTGAAGATAGAGCTCATTGGGGCTAATGGGAATCCTAAACTTCTGCAAGAATGTAGTCTCGAGCTCAGTCCAATTCTAAATAGACCCAGCAAGTAAATGATTGTACCAATAGAATGCATCCTCTCCCAAGGAATAAGGAAACAGTCTACATGCTACATTCTTGTGATTGATTCCTCTATCCTTAAGGACAATCTAAAATATCCTGATGTGTTCCTCAGCAGTTCTATTGGGATCATTAACATGGAACTTTGAACAAAAGCGTTCAAGGTTCTTGGGCATGACATTGTAATTAGCAAAACTCAATGGAGATGGGTTATTAGCTAGGAAATCCATTGGTGGAGGTGGGGGTGGTAACGACTGATTTATGACTTGCTGAGGTTGTGGAATGGGAATGTCCTCAGACTCAGACTCAGATGAACTTGATGAAGATGGGGATGATGGAGATGACAGAGGTGGATGGGTGGATGATGATTCTCCCCTTTTGTTGGTCCTTCTTGACCTAGTAGGAACTAGTAATTCTTGAAATTCCTCCTCTCCTGGAGTAGATTTGGTTCTTCTCTGAATCTTTTAGGAGAGATGGCATCCAAAAATTGATCCAGCTTGCTTATTCAGGCCCTCCTTCTAGTGCCAATCTATTGATGATGTTTTCTACATAGCAAAAACTCAGAAAGAATATAATATCCTATCTCTCTTGAAAGGTAAATCTCTATTAGCAAGCCTCAAGAGATAACCCCAAGGTCTCTAATGTCAGGTCTTGACAATGCATAAACAACTCAATGATAAATTTTAAAATGTTGGTAATCACAATGGGACCTTACTACAAGCAAATACTAAATCTTTAATTTATCAGATCTAGCAATATGATGATACTTCAACTCTAAATCTAACACAATGATAAAAGGAATAACAAAAGATATAACGTTTCAAAGAGATTTCTAGATTTAACGCTTCTCCTAAGATTAACAATGAAAATGACAAACACTTGAAATGGACCAATCCCTCAAAAACTGATTTCTACTTGACCCAGATGGATCTACAATCTTATAGAAACAGTGCAATCTTCTAGGGTGTCAAAGATTTTCAGATCATGAACATTCATTCAAAACAACCCTATTGCAATTGAAATGAATAAACCTTAAAAATTGAACTAAGCACAATGAATATAAAAGTCTAGGCTAACTTTGCAAAGCAACTAACAATCAGTTGGTTGTGAAAAGTATGGACCATGGATTGTTGCAAACACTTCAAGCATTAAACCATAAACACCATTGAATCTAATCTAAGTCTAAATCTAACATTCATCTAATAACCTTGAGCAATCTTAAAGATAGAATCATAAGAACCATGCAAGATAAATCGACACAAAAGAGATCATCAGAAAATCACAATGTCTGCAATTGTATTGAATCACTTAATTTCAGCAATAATTCTAATGTTCTGTTACAACACTTGCTCAGAAATTGACTAACTTCTAACCTAATTCGCTCTTGTATCAACTATCTCTATCTATCTATGTATTTGTGTTTTTCTATCTTCTATCTATTACAAATGAGGTAAAGTGCCCAATTAATAGAGAACTCCAAAGCATGTCAGCCAAATAAAGGTTTATACAATCATAAAATAGCCAAAACAAATCAGCCCAACCAATGTTTACAATAAAAACGGCCACAAATAGGTCGGCCCAAGGAGAATTTTAAATTAGATAAAATAAGCATTAAATGCATGAACTCATCTAGGTTGGCCTGGGATCTTCAATGCGATTCAAACCAAAGCACAAATTTCAATGCAACCCCATATTAACTGCTTCCTTCCATTATCTTATCTTGAGCACACCCCAAAGTCAGCCAAGGGGTGGAGTAACAATATTTCAAATTTCTCCATAGTTTAAACTTCATCTCTAGAACTCCAACGACCATGCCAGACTCAGCCAACACTTAGCAAAACACCATTAACATCAATTATAACACTATTATAACATGAAGATCAAGATTAATCCATCATCAACAATGTATTCTTGATCCAAATAAACTCAAACACAAATCAAAATCAACCCAGAAATGTCGTTTAATTGCAAACAACACAGTCCGGGATTTCGAGCCAGCCACAAAATTTGGGCCAGAAGGGAAACTCCGAAAAAATCAAGCCCAGACGGATTCAGATAAAGAAATCAAAAAATCAACCATTACATCATCAAAATGCAAAAAATAATGCATAACCCAGTGTAATTAACCAAATTAAAGCATGAAATAGTAAGAATTCATCGTTAAAATCATCCAATTTGACCAAATTCCAAGTTTCACCAAGCTTCCTAGAAAATTCAGAAAAATCCGGTTGGACCAGATTTCTACAAAAACGTCAATCATTGCATGAACTCTGGGGAAATGAGGGGAAAATAGAGGAACTAGGAAAATCCGGGACCGACCGAAAATCCTAAACCAGGAGGAAAACACGAACATCGGCCATGACTTCACTCAAATTGATCGAAAGTCACAAATTTGAGGAACCTGGGCATGTAAATCATTTAACCTAAACCTCCTATAGATCTTCCTTGAATCCCAGGCTCATTCAAGAACAAGTCGAAAAGAAATGGCAATGCCCTAGGCATGAAACCCTAGATTTTAACCATGAACGCACAGGGCAAGCCATGAAATGCCCAAATACACAGAAAGTCGACCTCCAAGCAAGACTAAAAAATTTTGAAGCACAACTCACATTCATCAAACATCTCAACTCAACACGATGCCAATGAGAAAGCACAACGACAAGAAAATCCCCAAAGATCGACCAAATGCATTTCGCATAACAAAATCCGAAAACCTGACATCAGGACAAAAATTTGAAAAAATCTGGCCCAAGCAGAATTCTACATTTGAAGGCCAAAGATTCTTGAACTACAGAGTAAAACAGGCTGAGCTGGACTCTAAACGCAATCCGAGAAAATCCGAAGGGACTAGAAAATCCCAAACCTGGGTAAAAACCTGAACTTTTCCCAAAACATAATATTTTCAATATGAAACTTGGGGAAAACACTTGGGAAAGCAAAATAAACATATTAAGCACATTCCAAGGCAATTTTCAACATGTAAATCCTCAAAATCCAAGAGGGAAAAATGCAAAAGTGAAAGCAAAAGAGGGTCCCTACTTTCAGCGAGGCGTGTGTGCAAAAACTGCACAACAAACCTGACTTTTGAACATTTTTTACTTTTGATTTCAAGAGCATCCTAGGTTTAATTTGCATTAGCATTGCATTAGGTGTTTCATTGTTTGCTTTGCATCTTAGGGTTTTAAAAATTGCATTAGTGAAAAGTTCATTTAAGCTTGCATTATTGCATTCCATTTCCTTCCAAAATAGTGAAATTTTCCATTTGCACTGTAGATTTGCATGGTACAATACATTAGACATGAATATCCATAAGAAAATTGAGAAAAACTTAAAAAATTCCGCTCCTGGGACTAATTCGCCACCCTAGGTGACTTAGTCCCTGTGTACATTTTGTATCAATATTTTTAGCATTATGTTTCCAGTCTCTTCAATTATTGTTTGTTATAGTTAATTTTCTATTTTTGTTCACTTATTTCCTGTTATACTCAAATAATTAGCATTAGTATCATTTAATTTAATGGAAATTATAGATAGCATTAGATTTTTACAATGTTCATTTTTAGCATTAGTTCCTAGCTCATTTAGATTAGGTTCATTAGAAAAACAAACAAAAACTTCACCATATCCAATGAACCAATAAAAATAATGCTTCATTTGAGGACAAGCATATAATCCAAACCTCTTAGTAGTGATGACTTGGATAGGTTAGATGAAACCTTACAAGGTTTCCTCTCACTAAGTTCATCCACTAAGGCTTGTGATGATAGACCTAAACCAATTCACGAAAAATTATCTCTCAAACCTTTTAGTAGTGCTGAATTTGATATGTTAGATGAAGCCCTTGAGGACTTCATCTAACAAAAGACATCCACTAAGGTTTGTTGTGAACAACCAAAACCAAATGACATCAATGGAATTCAACCTCAACTTGTCCTTTACCCACCTTCACATCAACCTCAACCTCCACCTAAACCCGAGTTTACCCTTTACCCACCACAACATGATGTTGTTGCACACACACACTACACTAGAAATAATTTGCAACCACAACAACCTACTCCAACATCCTTACCTTTACCAAACCCCATTTTTCCTAGTGCTCCTCACTTAAATTCACACCTTAGGGAGTAATATCTTGTTGAACAACTTAAGAATACTCCCACAAAGATATTCCTTTGGGATCTCCTTCAGAATTCACCAAATTATGATTCTATGCTCCAAACAACATTGCAACAAATAGTGGTTCCTTCTGGTACAAACACAAATGAGGTGGAAACTCTTATAAAAGGAATGAATGCAGTTAGTGTGGACATTACTTTTCATCAACATGACCTCCCTCCATTAGAATTTAGGAAGCAAAATGAGGCCTTTATGCTCATTTCTTAATATAATAAAAATAGCATCAAATGAACCATTTTTGACAATGGCTCTACCCTCAATGTGTGCAATGTAAAACTCTTAGATCGATTATGTGTAGATAAATCACAAATCAAACCTGATTCCTTATCTATTAGAGGATTTCACAATACTACAAAACAATCACTCGGTGTAATCACTTTGCCTATAACAGTCAAAGTGGCTAGCTTGCAAACTCCTATTCATGCCATGCCCTTTTATCTCACATATAGTATTCTCTTAGGAAGGCCATGGATTCATGAGATGCATGTGGTGCCTTCAACTCTTCATCGGATAATGAAATATGTCTATAACAACCAAATTCATCAAGTTGAAATAGACCTCAAGCTTGAGAGTTGTTTACAACTTGAAAAAGGAACAACAAGTCCTCTAAACACATTAATTCTAACATCTCATATTGAACCCATTCAGACTAGCAAACAAAAAGAAGAATCTATGTCTAAATTGCTCAATAATGATTGTGGTAAATTGGAATTTACACCTTCATTTATGGATGAATACATAATCACTTGAAAAGAAGATGAAAAACAAAAACTTGACCAACAGTTATGTCAACTTAGAATTCAGAAGAATCTTTCCAAATATCTACCTCATCTCCTTTGGAAGAAAAATACAACATACACAATGAATTTTGATGAGATAGATTATCAACATCCTCCTAACCTAAAGGAAATGGAAATACTTTATTGGAAAGGCTACACGCTAGTGAAACGATTGGGATACAATGGTAAAGGGTGTGGAAAGAATGAACAAGGCATTCGAGTCCCTATAGAACCTAATACACAAGAAACAAAGTCTAGTTTGTGATATTCCTTTTCTAAGACAACAAAAGCAACTCAATGACCTTCATTAAAGATTAACACCATCACATGTAAATCAAGAACCAATATTACGTTAAAACATCTTGAATTTATTGATATGGATTCCCCACCATCCTGGGAGTATGTTGAAAGTGATGAAACTTTGAAACAAATGTTAGGTGCGATTGATAAATCATCTTCTTCCACATGAAATGTTACCTATGCTATGATAAGTACCAAGCAACACAATACTGATAGGAATGAGAAAACCATGGAACCATATGCTCTTGAATCTCCTAAGTCAAATGCACCCCCTTAGGAGATACAATTCATATACCAATTGACATCGAAGATAAAGAAAAAGTCATTAAGATCAAGAAGTGCCTTGATGATGAAGAACAATAGGATACTACAACCTTGCCCCATGATTTTCCTGATTTTTTTGCTTGGAAATATTAAATATGCCAGGAATAGACCCGAAGATAGTAACACATAACATTGTTCTTACAAAAAATGCTAATCTTGTTCGATAGAAGATACGAAAAAATGAATCCTAAGATAGCCTTGCATGTTAAAGGAGAGCTTGAGAAACTCCTTGACACAGATTTCATTCATATTGATTATTCTCCTTGGATCTCAAATATTATTGTAGTTGCTAATCCTGATAATCATATTAGGATATAATGTATGGATTCTCATGACTTGAATAAAGCATCCTTAAAGGATGATTTTCACCTTCCTAATATTGGCATGATCATGGATTCAACTGTTGGACATGCTTTGTTCTCATTCATGGATGGATTTTCTGGCTATAATCAATTTTTTATCAACCCAAAAGATCAATACATGAAAACATTCACAACTGTTTGGGGAATGTTTTGTTGGGTTATGATGACTTTTGGATCAAAGAATGCAGATGCAACTTATCAAAGAGAAATGAAATTGATATTCCATGATTACATACATAAAATATTGGAAGATTATGTGGATGACATCCTTGCTAAATCCTTAACTAGACAAGACAATGTGAATATCCTTCAACAAATATTTGAACGCATGCGTAAATACAACATGAGACTCAATCTAAAAAAGTGTCTTTGGAGTAGATAGTGGAAAACTCTTAGGGTTTATCATATCTCACAAAGGCATCAAGGTGGATACAAAGAAAATTGATGTTGTTGTAAACATGCCACATCCTAGCTAGGAACATTTCTCAATTATGCACATTACAAGGATGAATTCAAGTCATTTATCATTTTTTCGCCTCTTTAGTCGATTGAATGCTACCTTTCACGCATCTCCTCAAGAAGGATGTTCCTTTTTATTGGAATGAGGATTGTAAATAGGCCTTTGAGAGTTTAAAGGAATACCTTGCAACTCCACCTATTTTACAGTCTGCTATGCCAAACAAACCGTTCATCCTTTACATCACTGCATCTTCCCATGCTCTTGCAACATTGTTAGCTCAATAAAACAACAATGGAAAAGAACATCTCATTTATTACATTATTCGAACTTTAATCGATTATGAAACACAATACATACCAATTGAAAAATAATGTTTAGCTCTTGTATTCACATCTAGTAAATTGCGACATTATTTACTAAATGTTGAAATACAAGTCATGACAAAATTTGATCCTCTCAAACATCCTTTTATCAAAAAAGACTTATTAGTCCATTTAGCTAAATGGGTTATGTTGTTGACTAAGTTTGACCTTAAGTTTGTTTTACAAAAAGAAATAAAAGAAAAAACCTTGATCGACCACTTAGCTAATGCTCCTCTACCTCTTGCATTACTCAGTAATGATTCTTTTCCTAATGATAGTGTGTTGACAACAATTTTTTCTCCATGGGAATTATATTTTGATGGATCTAAGTATAGAACAGGCTCCAGTACTAGAGTCATATTGGTTCCCCCTGAAGGAAAGCCTATTCCCTTGTCATATCGATTGAACTTCCTATGTACGAATAACACTGTTGAATATGAGGCCCTAATTGCTAGATTATGTGTTGCTTTAATAATGGGCATTAAATATATCAAGATCTTTGGTGATTCACAATTAGTGATCAAACAAATAAATGGTGTCTATCAAGCTAAACATGATAAATTATCCAAATAAAAGGATCTTACAATGTCCTTGTTGGTGAAATTTAACTCATTCACCATTGATAACATCCCACGAAAAGAAAATTGGCATGCAAATGCAATGGAGAGTGTGGCTTTTCTTATATCTCATCCATATCCTTCAAAGGATATTATATTCACTGTTCATCAAATCATGAAATCTTCCATCAATGATACCACTAATGAAGTATTAGTAACAACCAAGGATGATTTGAGTGAATGGTATGATGCTATATATTTATATTACATAAAATATTGTACCATTCCCAAACCTATAACAAATAACACGCGTGCTCGCTCAAAACAATTAGCCACCAAATAAATAATTCTTTCCGATGTGTTATATATAAGGTCCTTTGATGTAATTTTACTTAGATGTCTTAAGTATTCCAAAATCAATATGGCACTCGAGCAGGCTCATGTAGGTAGTTGTGGCGGTCATTTTGGAGCAAAGACCCTAGCACAAAAACTTATTCGTATAGGCTACTACTACAAAAATATGGAAAAATATTGTTATGCGTATGTTAAGTGTTGTCACAAATTTTAAGAACATAGCAATTTATTTCATGCTCCTACTTCTAAGCTCCATGCCCAAATCCCTATTTGTTCATTCTTTGTATGGGGGCTAGATATATTTGGAAAAATCTCACCACCATCTTCCTCTAGACATGCGTTTATCATCACTGCAACTGATCACTTCCCTAAATGGGTAGAGGCTATTCCTCTTTGATCTATAGCCACTGAGGTAATATGTCAATTCATCCTAGAACACATAATTGCTCATTTTGAACTCTCTTTCTCATTAGTCTCTGATAATGGCACACCATTTAAGAATAATGATGTGAAGAATTTTTTGGAGACCTTTAATATCCAACATCATTTTTTGACACCTTATTACCCACAATATAATTTCCAAGCTAAATCAACTAATAAATTCTTTGAACAAATTTTGAAGACTATTAATAATAATCATAGGGACTAGCACACACAATTACACTATGTGCTTTGGGCTTACCGCACAAGTGTTTGATCCTCCACTGGAGCCACACCTTATAACCTTGTTTATGGTATTGAGGCAATCACTCCCTCAGAGTTAGAAATCCCAACATTATGGATTGTTCTTCAAGTACTCGTTGACAATAAAACTTATAAGGTAGAACAATTACATCAGCTTGAGATGCTCGATGAATAGTGCATTAACACTCTGCACCATAGAAAAATGGACCCTTGTCATTTACATGGTCTTTTAGGCCTTGCTTCATGATGTTTGGTCTATTTTTCTCTTATTTTATGTCGTAACATGGCTTGAACATGCATATTTAGGTACTAAAATTCAAATAATGACATCTTATGAAGGTGTTATGAAGTGTTGTAAGACATTTCTACACTCTTCTAGACTCTATTCATTACAATTCACCTAAAAATCACCTTTTCATGACTAATCAAGTCCTATTTTGAAGGGTTGTAAAGTTTTGTAAAAAGATTTCATACTTTTCTAGGCACAATTCCACTATTTACACCTTTCTTATGCATTATTTGACCCCTTTATGCCCTTATAAGCCTTAATTAAGTGCATTTTTTAATGTAAGCCCAAAAAACAACATTAAAATTACCGACACCTATTTTTAGGTCCTAGGTAGGACTTATTCGCCATGGGTGGCGGATGAGTCCCCCTTGGCTCCAAATTCAAAAAATTTAAATTTTTCTTTCAAGTTTTTATTCAAAATCACTTGATATCGGCCTATGATGAGGTATTAATGGGTTACTAAGGCACAATATTAAATAAATAAGTGTTTTTACATCCATTTCAACCCCCATTCATTCAAGCATTCAATCTCACATCACATTCAAGCATTCAAGCATTATTCAAGCATTTTTGGAGCATCCATAGATATAACTTTAGATTTTCATCAACAAGGTTTCGGTAAGTTGATAGCATTTGCATGTTATTTGTTTATCATTCTCTTGCCTTTCATTATTTTATTAAGGGTTTGATTACCAAAGTGGGGTTTGACCGAGGCAAAGCCATACTTGCTAACCTTCAACCATTTTCCCCTTCTTGCATGTGTGTTTGCAAACCTTTGTGTGTAGATTTAACAAACATTTAGGTGATTGAAGATTTGTCAACAAGTCAAATCAATCATATTTCAAGCTTGGAGAAGGTATTTTGTCTGTTTCCTGCAGAATTGACTTCAAGAACCTAACAAGAAGATATTTCCAGATTTGGTGTTGCAGAGTTATTTCCTAATTTCTCAAAATTTTGGGAGAGGACTAATTCACCACCAGTGGCAAATGAGTCCCACCTTAAGACTGAAAATATAGGTTTTGTCAGATTCCAGATCCTGTCAGTCAAAAACTTGTTTCCGACAGTTTTTCACTAGTAGTAGGACTAATTCGCCACCCTAGGTGAATGAGTCCCACTATTGATTTGGGTATTTGTAGGATCATGATGGGCCAAAAAGTGGCAATATGATGGGTATTTGTAGGGGTATGTGGCTGACTTTTTTTTTACCCAAAATTGATGAAATGAAAAGGGTTTTTAAAGGAGATTCTCAATTTCCACCAATATAAATTATGCTTCACTTTGAATTTAATAAATAATTATTACTCATTTTCTATTTGAATTACGACTAAAGTCCTAATTGATAGGTTGATTGAAAAAATCTATAACTTTCAAACAGTATCACATTTTTTGAATCCAAAACATGTGTCACATTCTATGCTTTACATACTATAGGATTAAAAAAAAAATTGAATCTCATGAAGTTTTGAGCAAGTTAAGGTGGTCACATACGAGTTTTTGTATTTTTAAAAGTTGTAATAAAAATTCATAATTAATTATTTACTTGGAAAAAAATTACAAAAATATGCATCACATCTGAACATGAGTCCTCTACTTATTTCTAAAATCTTATAAAAAAATATTATCATTTTATTGTGGTTAGGGTGGTAAACTACTTACTTATTTTTTCCCTAAAATTTAAGTACTACTACGTTGAAATTTCAAATTTTCACCAAATAGATTTTTTATTTTCTAAATAAACCTAGTAGTTTAGAAACTACATTCAATTTGCTACAAATTCTATTCTTACATATTTTTTAAAGAATATAGATAACTTATTCAAATTTTTACGTCAAGTTGCCTAACTCTAATTTTTCTGATTTTTTTGCCACTTAAGGGCCTGTTTTTTCCATGATGATCCTGCACATACCCATTTTCAATAATTTCAGACAACATTCCAACCATTCCTAATTCCTCAAATCTTTCCCAGGTGCACTCTGGTTTATCCTTTCTCTTTTTTTTTTGCATTTTATTCATTCTTAGTTCATTATTTGCATATCACATTGTGTTTTCCAACATAGCCTAAATCTTAGTTTTTTATTCATAATCAGTCATATAGATCACTTAATTGCATTTATTTCACTTCATTTAGCTTAAATAACATCACACATAACATAATTTGAATGAACCCTTTAGCATTTTTGGCCCTACCTCTCTCCTTTTAGGTGAAAAACCCTAGAAGAGCTAATCAAGTGCAATGGTGCCAAAAATCTACAGTTCATTTTGGTGAACCTGCATTTTGAACACTTTGCATTTCTGATTTCATTCACATATTGTATCCTAGATCTCATTTGCATCAACATTCAATTAAGATATTGTTTTGTTTTTGCATTCTAGGACTTCTCATATTGCATTAGTGAAAGCTTTGTTTAGGTTTCATTTTTGCATTGCAGATCATTGAACAAACTAAAATTATTCATTCTGCATCCTTAATTGCATTCTAAAAAGCATTAGAATCATTTTAAAATTTTTGAAAAACACAAAAAAAATATCATACTGGGACTCATTCGCCACCATGGGTGAACTAGTCCCTCTGCACTTTTTACACAATATTTTCTGGCATTTTCCTACATTTTTGTTTTCTGTAGTTACTTGTTGGATACAATTAGTAGAATTTCTGTTATTTACATTTAGAACTCCTAGATTGCATTTCATTTTCATTCACCCCACCTTTTGTGGTACTTGTATGAGTGTTTGGTGCCCCTTTGATAATACTTTAGTGAGACAAAGTTCTAGACTCATGGCCTCCTGCGATAGCACTTTCGTTGTGGACCTTGGGATCTCAAGAGCTCCCACTCCTAGTATGTACAATGGTGTGTTAGGCATTGAAAATACCAATTATATGCCTTCACCTTTCCATCGAGTGAATGCTGACACCTAAAACAACTCCCTCCCACAAGAAAAGGTCATTAATATTGATGGGGATTTTACACATTTATAACAAGACTTGTCCCTTGAAAACATTTCCACCACTGCCATTCCCGCAATTGAAAACCTTCATTGTTTGACTGAAAGTGATGATGGCTTGCAAGTTATGAAGAGAATTGCTGAGATTTACAATAAACATGCCTCTTCTAATACCCAATCCACAAAAATTCCTATAAGCCAAGGAGGGCATCAAGTTCCTCCCCCATCAACCAAAGCATCCATACCAACTTATACCACTCCACAAGTCACCACAACTATGCACCAAGTTAGTTATGTGGCTCCTTCTTTCCCAATTCCAATTGGCATTCCTAGTTCTCTTGTGGTATCACAAGTCCCCTCCACTACCTTCACCCCTCTTGGTGTTCCTTTCACTTCCCCTAACAACACATACACTCCATCACCATTTTCAGTTCCACCTCAAACCACTTACCCCAACCCTATTCTTACGCAACTCCTTACAACTGTTTCATCCATGCAACAACAACTTTCCACCATTAGCCAATGTCAAACCGCTCCACCCACATATCATGTCTGTAGTAGCCCCTTATCCTTAGAAATCTTACGAATCACGATGCCACAAGGGATAGAAATGCCTCGGTTTGAGAAATATGGAGATAAAGGAGACCATATCAACCATGTTAATGCTTATACAACTTTATGCAGTGATTTTTTCCTTGATGATAAACTCTTAGCCTAACCTTTTCCAAGAACCTTGAAAGATATTGCATTAGAGTGCTTCTCTGACTAGCCCAATCATTCTATCTGATCCTTCAATGAATTGGTGGATGCTTTCATAAGTCACTTTCAAGTTCATATGACACCTAAAAAGACCATGGCTGACCTCATGTGATGTAGAAAAAACATAGATGAAAAAGTAACTAATTTTATCTCACGATACCAGTCATTGTATGCTCAAATTGATGTCAAGATTCCTAATGCACATTTTCAGAAGATGTTTATTGAAAACTTGAACACAAACCTTCAAGATAAATTAACTATGATGAAATTCCCTTCATTCATGCATTTATGCACAACCTTATGTGATTAGCACAACTCAGTTTCTAGTCAAGACTCAAAGTCCACTTCTACTTGCACTGAAAAATCTGAACCACAAAACCAAAATAACACACAAAACTTTTGCAAACCAAATAGAGGATTTTTATAGTTCAATCCACCTCCACAACTACAACCAACCCAACTAGTTCCCAACCAAATGAAAGTTGTTAAAGCGGTGGTGCCTTATACCTATGGGGACCTGAAGAGACAATTTACTCCCTTACTCGATACCCTCCACAACACAATGAACCAATTGCTTCAACAACATATGATCACGTTTCCACCTGTTAAACCACTTGATCCCACCCAGACATTACCACCCACCTTCAAACCTAATGCTTATTGTCATTTTCATCACCAAAATGGACATGACACCGAACACTGCAAGTGTCTAAAACATTTAGTTCGAGACCTCATTTATTCAGGCCATTTCTCCATTGCGAGTGTTAATGATCAAGGAAATAAGTTTGTTGCACCCCCTAACCAAAATTTATAAATTTTCACCAATCCCATGCCTAAACACAATATCTCATTTGTCAAGGCTAGTGAACCTTCAAACACTGATGTAATGAGTGTTAATACAAATAATGAACAAATTGATATAACTCCAACTGTTACCCAAGTTAATCCTATGGATAAACTTGTGGGTGCGATAAACGTTATCCCTCGTAAGGGCCAAAACAATAAATCTCTTGATATCACTTTTTTAGCTAAAGATATACTTCAAAAACTTCCTGATGGTCCTCTTTACATAGCCAGTAGAATCTATGATAAACCCACCAATGGGATATTAATAGATCCCGCCTGTGGTGAGAATGTGATCACAGAAGAGTTTCTAGTATTACACGATCTCTATCAAGATGATTATAATAAACCAACTGCATCATGGATTAAGACATATACTAGTTTTGCATTCCATACGATCAGATCGATCATGCTCCCATTACAATAGGACCTAAAACTTTGGATGTAACATTTTCTATTATTCCACAATTGGATCAATTTTGTTTGTGGCTAGACCACCCTTGGCTTTTCTCAATGAAAGCAGTCCCTTCAGTGGTTCACAAGTGTTTGAAGTTTTCACATGGCAATGAAATATTTACCATACACCATATTAGCTTTAATCCATTATCCTCTAAACATAATTTTTCCTTAGAAGCCTTTTGGCCTAAACCCATGGAACCCATTACCCCTTGAAAAGACTTCTTCGTCATAACCTATCAAAAGTTCAAAGCTAAACACATATTTGAATTGTCTCTTCATAAAATGTCCCCATCAACTTCCGCTCTTCCTATCATAGATGAAACCATGCTTCAACCTAAGTCCGACAACGAACAAACCATACAACCTCATGATCAACCAAAAACAAACACTTTACCTTTCTCATTTAAATGACCTAGAGAAAGTGAAACCAATCATGTCATGCCTCCTCGAATTAAACAAGTGTATAAAGCTAAAGGGAAAGTGATTGATCCATCCTCTTTCATTTCTTTTGTTCTTCCCCCTTTAGAAGAAGAAGAACCTATGATGACTCAATCTGCTCTTACACCTCAAAAACTCCAAAATGGAATCGAATGAAACAGTGGTGCTAGGGAATGTAGATGTCGTCATTGTCTCATTTCCTGTCAATCCCACATAGAAGAAAATAAATAAAATCAACCTATGCCTTTGAAAGAAGTAATAGATGACCATCCTCCTCTTGACCCACCACAAGATAGTCCAATGCAATCTTCACAACAAAATGAACCAATCCAACAACCACAACTTTTGACACATGCTTCCTTGGAAATTTCTCTCCATCCTCTCGTCATCATCAATCTTGATGATGATGATGATGATGATGATGCAACAATAGAAAAAATAGATGAAGAAGTGCACAATGATCTAAACTCTTTATTTTCCTCTACAATGAGCTTAAATGATAAATCCTCTCAACCAAGTGAAGAACCTGGTACGACCCCTAGTTCGGTGCTTGTAATTCTTCCTCTAGACAATCAACCACCCTCGCATTATACTGAACATGATTGGGAGGTAGATGACTTGTTAGATGGTTGGCTCACATTTTCTTAACGAGCCTTTTTGCATTTCTCTTTTTATTTTCCCTTTTGCACTTCTATGTGTGTATCGTGTTCCCCCGTATCGTGTGTTCAATGTTTTCTCTCTCATCATTCACTTCTTCTATTTGTACCTCTCTTCTTCTATATGTCACACCTTTTCTTTTTCACATTTATTTTGTGTTTTCATTTTGGGGATGATGCAAAGTGTAGAGATGCCCTATGTCTCTTCCATGTTGACCCAATCGGTCCCTTTTTCTTTTTGTCTTTTTCTTGTGTTTTCCTTTTGGGGATGACACAAAGCGTAGACACCCTATGTCTCTTCCATGTTGACCCAATCGGTCCCTTTTTCTTTTTTCCTTTTCCTTGTGTATTCCTTTTGGGGATGACGCAAGGTATCGAGACCACAATGTCTCCTTCATGTTGACCCAAAATATTTTTCTTTTCTTTTCATTTTCTTTCTTTTTTCTTGTGTTTTCCTTTTGGGGACGATGCAAAGCATTGAGACCACAATGTCTCTTCCATGTTAACCCAAAATACACTTTTTTTTCCTTTCGTTTTCACTCTCTTTGTGTCATTCTTCCAATTCTATGTGCTTTGGGGAATGATGACAATTCTGACCTCTTTTATAAAAACATTGCAGCAATGAACATACTGACCCCAAATTGATAGATCCCTTATGTGTTTGGTGTGTTCTTTTCTAGGGGCAACTCCCTTTCTTTTGGTTTTCCTTTTCATTGATATGACACAACCTTACTCGAAAACATGACTTTTTATAGGGGCTTTACAAGTTGGTTCTCATATCTTGTTTTCTTTTTGCATTTTCTTTATTTCGCTACTATAAAGTAATTGCTCATAGAACGATGTGTAGCAATTCCTTTAAAGTGGGGAACATACATTACCATTAATTTATTTGAATTCTTGGTTCCTAGTGTAGCCTTGTTGTTTATATGATGTGCTAGTCACTTTGCAGATGACATTGGGTGTGATGTCCTTCATAAGTGTGATCTATCTTAGAATATTACATTCCTCTTGGTGGCCTGATGTGATGCATTGCATCCCCTAAGCTGTGAATATGTTATTCTTTGATTGGTCCTCTCTTGGAGACATTAGACACAATTTTCCCTAAGTGACTAACCTTGTACAAACTTAACAAGACTCCTTTGAACATCTTTTTTCATTTTTTTCATTTTTTATTTTTTTCCACCTTGCATAATGCAACTTGCATGCCTGTGGTACCTACCTTTTTGTTCATGAGTTCTAAGCATACAAAGCTTTTCTTGTCAAATGAAGCACGAACCAAAATTTCCCTTGTGGTGCCTTGTTAAAGTTATCAAGAGGTATAACTTTGATATGGTTGAGCAGGAAGCCCATCTAGTGGCATGACTTTCCCCATAGCCACTTTTGTGTTTGTGAGTGCATACCAAATAGCGTGTGTATCTCCCCTTTTGGTATTTCTCACCCCACGTACAAACAAAATTTTTGTGGCCCTAGAGTGACTATACTTGGGCCTTCTCACTCGGAGGACCACCATGAGTTCTGTCACCCAGAGTGAGTATACATTCTCTTTTAGCCTAGATCTAATCCACAACTAGTTGGACAAACAATAAAAGCTTCATCTGATTCTCAACATTTGTGTGTTCCTTTGTTCTTATGTTTAGTTTTCCATGGGATCTTCATCCTGGGGGCTTGATCATCCCTCTTGACAGTTGTATTCCATCTTGCTAACGTAGGTACATTTGAACCCTCCTCTCGATATTTGTGGCTACTTTAGTGTGAGTTTGAAGTAAGTTCATCCTCTCACTAAAGTGGGGGCTCAATGCACTATAGAAAAATGGACCCTTGTCATTTTCATGGTCTCTTAGGCCTTGCTCCATGATTTTTGGTCTATTTTGCTCTGATTTTATGTCGTAAAATGGCTTGAACATGTGTATTTAGGTACTAAAATTCAAATAATGATGTCTTGTGAAGGTGTTCTGAAGTGTTGTAAGACATTTCTACACTTTTCTAGACTCTATTCATTACAATTCACTTAAAAATCACCTTTTCATCACTAATCAAGTCCTATTTTGAAGTGTTGTAAAGTCTTGTAACAAGATTTCATGTTTTTCTAGGCACAATTCCACTATTTGCACCTTTATTATGCTTTATTTGACCCCTTTATGCCCTTATAAGCCTTAATTAAGTGCATTTTTGAATGTAATCCCAACAAACAACATTAAATACAAGATAATCCCCAACACCCATTTTCAGGTCCTAGGTGGGACTCATTCGCCATGGGTGGCGAATGAGTCCCTCTTGGCTCCAAATTGATTTTTTTTAAAATTTCCTTTCGGTTTTTTCTCCAAAATAACTTGATGTTGGCCTATGATGAGGTATTAATGGGTTACTAAGGCACATGATTGTATAAATAAGTTTTTTTACATCCATTTCTACCCCCATTCATTCAAGCATTCAATCTCATATTACATTCAAGCATTCAAGCATTTTTGGAGCATCCATTGATATAACTTCAGATCTTCATCAACAAGGGTTTGGTAAGTTGATATAGTTTGCATGTTATTTGTTTATCATTCTCTTTCCTTTCATTATTTTACTAAGGGTTTGATTACCAAAGTGAGGTTTGAGCAAGGAAAACCCCTATTTACTAACCCTCAACCATTCTTATCTTCTTGCATGTGTGTTTGCAGACCTTTGTGTGCAGATTTAACAAGAATTTAGGTGATTGAAGTTTGGTCAACAAGTCAACTAGGTGCTTCAAGTCAAATCAATCATATTTCAACCTTGGTGAAGGTATTATGCCTGTTTCCTATAGCATTGACTTTGGCAACCTAACAAGCAAATATTTCCATATCTAATGTTGTAGAGTTGTCTCCTGATTTCTCAAAATTTTGGGAGAGGACTAATTCACCAGCAGCGGTGAATGAGTCCCACCTTAAGAATTAAAATCTAGGTTTTGTCAGATTCTGAATCCCGTCAGTCAGAAATTTGTTTTAGACAGTTTTTCACCAGTAGCAGGACTAATTTTCCACCTTGCGCGAATGAGTCCCACTATTGATTTTCAGTAATTTTAGACAACATTCAGACCATTCCAGATTCCTCAAATCTTTCCCAAGTACACTTTGATTTATCCTTTCTCTTTCTGTTTTGCATTTTATTCATTCTTAGTTCATTGTTTGCATATCACATTATGTTTTACAACATAGCCTAAATCTTAGTTTTGCATTCATAATCAGTCATATAGCTCACTTAATTGCATTTAGTTCACTTCATTTTTCTTAAATAACATCACACATAACATATTTTGAATGAACCCTTTAGCATTTTTGGCCTACCTATCTCCTTTTAGGTGAAAAACCCTAGAAGAGCTAAAGAAGTGCATTGGTGCAAAAAATCTACGGTTCACTCTCTTGAGCATCTCCAAGATTATTACAAAATGAAACAACACTATTACAATCTCAATGTTATCCCTCATACATTTAACAAGGGTGACTTAGTTCTATCTACAAATCAGCGTAATGTCAATGCCGACCCTAATGAACGAGGAAAATTTAGTCTTAATTGGTTAGGACCATATATAGTTGAAAAAAGCTTTGGGTCTGGTGCATATTTATTAATGGAACTCAATGGAACACTCCTTAAGGATCCTATAAGTTTTGTACATTTGCGTCAGTATTATGTCTAATCCCTTTTGAATAGTATGAATTATAAAGTAGTATTGTTAGAGTTATGGGGTCTTAAACTATATGCTTTCACATTGCTTCTTTCTCGACAAACTAATCCTATGTATGTCTTGAGCAATAAAGTGATTATTTAGTTTATATTTACTTTAGGTTTCATGCTATTCAAATTCATCTTGTGTGCTATGATAGGTTAAATTTAATTTAGCATAACATACCTAATCATCATGTTGTATCTAACAAGAAACTATAATATGCTTTACTTAGATCACATAAACTCTGTTAAATCATGACGACATTAATTAAAGTAATCTTGCAAAGGTTATTTAATTAATCACATTTCCATTTAACATTCAAACACATTAAGATAAATCATCAACCATCAAATGCTCATATATATATATATATATATCCAAAGTTTTATGTACACATCATTATAATATACAACATCACCAAGGTCTTTGAGAACTAGACCCCTCAGGCTCTAGTGCTCATGATCTGGTAGCAAGACATCGAGAGACAGTCGTATGTGATTGTGACCACAATCCACTAAACCTAAGTGCAAATTGTAGGCCCTATATCTATCCAAGGGCCACCCGATTCTCATTTGTTATTTGCTCCCTCTCTGCCTATAGTCATGATACCTCTTCCTATAATCTCTCCACCTTTGTTGGGGTCTGGGATGATTGTACTATAGTCTTGGCTCAGTAGAGTCATCTCCTCACACTCTCATATTCTACCTATAGCCTCGCAAATGGTCTCAATGACTTTGGCTCCTCCTCCATGATAGGTGGGGGCATGCAATCTAAGTCCATCTCCTCGTCAATGGATGCAAACACTATCTCTATAGTAGCCTGATGGTAGAACTCCTGCCAATCTCTCGTCCTTCCTGCAAGGTAGAAACAATACACAATCAGTAAACATCATATATATATAAAGAGCATAAGCACTAAAGTACATGCATAAAATTAAATATCAAAACCTATATCTCTAGTAGGCTAAGCAATCTCAAAATCATCCTGTATAGGGGGCATGGAGGATGTGCTAGCCTCTCCTCAAATGTGGGTACTGATGGCTACTGCAATTGTTGCTCATGACCTTATCATACAGATGGGAGAGAGATCTCCCCACTCATGATGATCCTCAACTACTGCCTCATCACTCTCACTTAGGGGTGGATCCTCCTCCTTGTCCTCATCCTCCTCATCCTCATCATCCTCCTCTCGCTCCTAGCCATCATAATCTGTATATGCATCCTCATCATACTCATCATCTATAACATCAATGAATATATTTGTAGCCCTATAGCATGTCTCCCTGGCCCTATCCTCTCTGTCATATTCCTCATCTGGTAGTGGACCTACATCTCCCATTGGCTCATCCATTGGGAATATCAGTGTTGGTCATGTCACTATCCACCACTCCTCATACTCTCCTGTGGCACCGACGTGGTCTGTGTTAGAGACTAGTGGCTGGGTGTGATCAAAGAAGTCAGAGTCACTCTCTGCTACATGCTCTAGAGTCATTTGCACTGTATCACCTGATCTCTGAGCACTCTGCACTGACCTCTTGAAAGAGAACCGTTCCTAGGGTGGTATCTGTACCTGTCCAAATTTTTGCATGACTCGATCATAGTAGAAAGGGCGTACTATGTGGTCATGGTGGCCAACCAAAAATCTATCCATATGCATCCTCCTCAACTTTCTAGTATGATTTGGCCACTATAGTGTCAACTGATTAGGTCTCCAAAGGATCTCATCCTCCTCTAGTCAGTGAAATCATACTCTCCAAAAATTTAAATCACCATACTACCACACTCATCATAGAGGATAGTCGAATGCCCAAGGATACCCTACTATTGTCACACATGGGAAGTTGACTGTTCTGGTGCATGTAATATTCTCAAGTCACCACACCTATAGAAGCTTGCAGTGCACCATACTGTCCACCTCCCAGAACACAAATCACCCAAGATCATAATAGAGATGTGCTAGGATACACCGACCCCAGACATATACTGTGAGCTGCTCTGCCATCCCTCAAATCAAATAGACTAGTCCTCCCTCGAGGTTCGTTGCCTGCCCATCAAGGATGAGAACTAGTGCTACAATGGGAATTATAATTTGTTGAACCAATGGTGGTCATGAATATAATAACATTGATAGATCAATCTACCCTCTCACCCAATAATCATGAACTAGACCATCTTGAAAATATTGTAAATTGACCTTCTACTCATGGAAGGTGTAGTCTCTACAAGAATATAATCACTCTCCTCGAATCGGAACGTGGAGAATCTAGTGTACATCCTCTAAGGTGATCGTCATCTCCTTTTCCAGTAGATGAAATGTGCATGTATCTGCATTCTAGCACTTGCAGAGAGCCATCAACATGGCATCATGGTACCTCATGGGAGGCATATGGTATGCCCAATATATTCCCATAGCCTTAAGATGCTCTATCTCCTCTACTAATAGTGATGGGGCTAGACCTCTCAAGAAGCTAAATTGTCTCCCTCTTAGTCGCTATCGTGATCAGGTGGGTACCTATCAAATTACATAAATATGATCTAAAAATCATCTAATATCTTCAATTTTTATATTATTCATCGTGCAAGTATACTAAATTCCATCTATTGTGCTTTCCTAAAGGCCCTAAACACTTTAAAACCCTTTTGGGACACTTCACAAAGAAATGGGACACTTCGCAAAGAAAAAGGACACTTTGCGAACAAAAGGGACACTTTGCGAAAAAATGGAACACTTCGCAAAAAAGGGGACACTTTGCAAAAAAAAATTCCAAGATCTTAAACTAACCTATATATGCATAAAAATCATTAAATCATTGCAAAATCACTAAGCGAAGGTAGACGAATCAACTCACCTCATGTTGATGCTCACCGTGTGCCCCCTGGTCTCGGAGAACGTCCAATTGTGCAAGTCTGTAATCTCATCTGCTCGGCATTTTTCCATCTCACTCATCACTCTCAAGCTACATGAAGGTAAAATAAAATATTAAGTGACCAAATACTTCACTTTCACCTCTTTTAACTATTTCTATTCTTTTTACTATGCATTAAATTAGGGTTTTTACTATCTTAAGAATTAATAAAATACTTTTTATTCAAACCATCATATCAAGTGATAGGGAACTCTATTTTCGATGCTCTTTGATGCATTAGAATCGTGATTCCACACCTGAAATCATCAAATGTCTATCATTATGTGACATGGTACTTGGAAATTCCATACAATATGAGATTTCTTGTTCAATGTGGCTAGATTGCTACATTGATTCCACCTTTGTAAAGCAAGTCGAGTCAAGGGGGGCATACATCTACCCTTGAATTTAATTTCTAGAGGTTAGGAAAAATGATTTTTGGACAACTAATGAATTTGTATTGTAGGATGTAGTTCCTAATGTTGTCATTTTTCAGATAACTACACAGGAGAATTCATTCTCCCATCTTTTGAATGAGTATCCTTCTATAGTAAAGTATACCATTTAGAATCCTTTAGCTTACATATGCACATAGAGTCATATGGGTGCTAAAGTGGGGGCTTGTCAACAAAAATTATATACACTTGAAGAAAGACACAATTTTGCAATTAATTTGGTCCTATTTTAGACACCCTTACATCAATCACCCCTTAAAAACTACATGTATAAGCCCCTAATGCTCATGATTTTAGACATTAAGGCCTATTTCACTCACAAATCACACAAATTCTTGCAATCAACATTCAAACCACTCAAATTTTGTGAAACCCACCTCAAAAATCCCTGGTGGGACTAAGTCGCCTAGGGTGGCAACTTAGTCCCTTTTGAGGTATTTTCCACTTTTGAGTGGAAAAATCATTGACCTAATTCAAATTCTTGAGGGATGTTGGCCTATGAAGTACAAATAATGAATAACTTGGTTTTAATACCTATAAATATATGTTTTTAGGTCATTTTTCACATCTCCTAGTCATTTTTACAAAGCAAAATCAAGAGTCAAGAGAAAAATATCTTTCACAAGAAGATTCATTAGTCTTTCTATATCAAATTTGAAGCTTTAGGGCAGAAAACTAGGGTTTTTGCAATTCTTCAAGCTCACTTTTTGTTTAAGACCTCACATTGTAGAGGGTTGATCATTGATGCCTATGGTGAATCTTGGAGAAATCTCGGTTGAGGAGATGCAACTAGCCATCGAATCACACCTAAAGACTTGCTTTCAAAGTGATTCCACCTTCCATTTTCTCTCTATCTTCAAATTTAAGGTTTGAATGCCATTTTCATTGATTTGAAATATTGTAGGGTTTCTTGGATTGAATTCTTTCATCATTCAAGTTCCATTTAAGCATCTTATTCTAGCACATTAGAATAGGGTTTTGTCTTACTTCAAATTTTCCTAGCCTTACACACACTTAGGGCTAGGGTTTTATGCAAATTTTATCTCCCAAAGTTTAAATACCAACTAGGGGTTTGACTGAGGAAAAATCCTATTAGAAAACAAATTATCTTTTATTTTGTAGGTTTTTTTGAAGATTCAGGTTCAACATTCCATTAGAAAATAGAGTACAGACTGTGGGCTTCCATTTCCACTTTTAGATTTGTAGAAAATCCAAAGTGGACTAAGACACCCATAGTAGTGACTTAGTTCCACTACACTGGTTTCTCAAAATAATTTACAATTTTAAATACCCATTTGGCAGAAACAACTTTCTGGGCAATTTCCCTAATTTGGGACTAAGTCGCCTAGCTTGGCGTAAGTGTCCCAATTGGCTTAAAAATCATTTTTTCTAGAATTTCAGAGGTCCCTCCAATCTCCAATCAGCTTTTCTTCAGTTTCCAAGTGCAAATTTTATGTCTAACATCTTTATTTCGTTCTTTATTGCATCTATTTCATCATTCTGCATATCACAGTGTGCTTTCCAGCACTTTGCATTTCTTAGGTTTAGCATCAATAAATCATCTTTTTTTTGGTTTGTTGCATTAGTAATTCATGATAAGATACATTGCATCTCATTTACATTAATCCTGAGTGTAGACATTTGCATTTTGGCCCCAATTCCTCTCCTTTTAGGTGAAAAACCTAGAAGAGTTAGAGCAACCTTGGGTAATCCAAAATCATTGTCCAGAGGAGAAGAAAGCATTTTTGAGTTAGTCGGTCGAAGAGGGACATTACAAATCATTCTCAATAGGAAGTGTAACACCTCTGCCAACTTCAAATGCAGGAATCCATTAGGGACGTAAGCATGTGGCACAGACATCTACGCGTTACGCGTGCATCTCTGAAAAATATTCTTCTACCGATGTTAAAGAAAAATGCAAGGTAGCTTGCTGATGTAGAATTTCATCTTCGAAATTGGTTTTCTAAGGTGAGGAAGTATAAAAGGGGAATTTTTGTAAGGGGTGCAAATTCATGCTTATACATTTTTCCCCCACTTTAGTGAGCACAAATACTGATGAGTGCTTCGGTAAAGTAGATCGGAAAGGTAGTAGGGTTAGAAATATATACCTGAACCGTCGAGGAAGCAGACCATGATCTGGAAAAATTGAGAGTGCAGAATAAGCAAAGGACTTCATAGCCCTGTAGAACTATGAAGCTGTAGAATGAAAGAGTCTTATAGGCCCATGGACCTTTAAGGAGGCAACCCCCAAGATATCTCACATGAAGGAAGCTGCAAGAAGTAAGTGTCTCACAGGCCCGCAGACCTGCAAGGAAGGTTTCCTCCAACATCTCTCACATGAAGGAAATTGATTAAAGCACATTATAGACCCACATACCTGCAAAGAAGGCCTCCTCCAAGATCTCTCACATGAAGGATACCCAAAAAAGTTCCTTACAAATTCATAGACCTACAAGGAAGCATCCCCCAAGGTCTCTCACATGGAAGAAACCCCATGAAAGCACCCTACAAATCTACAAACCCATAGGGAAGGCATCCTCCAAGAACTCCCACATGAAGGAAACCCAAAGAAAGCATCCTACAGACTTGTAAGGGAGTGACCCACAAGATCTCTTGCATGGGGGAAGCTCAGAAGAAGTGCCCTACAGACCCACAGACCTACAGGCACATATCCCCCAAAACCTCTCACATGGAGGAAACCAAAGGAAGGGGACTCCATAGAGTTAGGAAGTGTCTTCATAGTGCACCTGTGAAGTGACATGTTCACCCACAGATAGAACATGTTCAAAAGTGGCCACGCAAGCAAGTAAGCAGTCAATCGCATGGACCATCGATAGATTGGAAAGCTTTCAAACGGGTCCATTGGGAACCCAGCACAAAGAAAGGGGTCCACTCAAGGGATGCACTATTTGAAAATGTGGAAGAGATGCTTCTTTCTCAAATCGATTCAACATCAAGGAATCCTTTCGAAAGATGTTGCTTCATCAAGGAATTTGAAAGGAAGAAAATGCCCCCTTGTGAGGGGAAGGTCAAAGTTGTTCCCACCTTGAAGGAGAGGTTTTGAAGTTCTTTCTTTACGAACCCATGATGAAGGAAACACATTCCTTTAGGGTTTCAAATCGATAATATTATTCTTTGAAAAGAAGTGTTGTTAAGATTCTTGAGAAAAGATTCATTAACAATGAATGCATTTTCTGAAAATTGAAGTGTCATAGAAATGGCGTTATCACACATGAAAGGGACAACTCAAGCAAAGAAGAGAAAAAGATACAAAAAGCTAAAAGAGACAAATACATCATGAACAAAGGGCATAGGGGTAGCCTGATATTTCATGATTAGTATTGCTCATAAATATATATAGGTATAATAATAGTGTATAAAATGAACTATCATCAACCCCCTACTAAATTAGACCATGTGAAGAATGTACAAGAAGAAAAAGTAAAAATAAAAAATTGGTTCAACATGGAAGGGAAACCTAAATTCCCCCAATGTTTTGCATCATCCCCAATTTTGTCAAAAATCAAGCACAAACATGGAAGAATGATGATACGCATAGAAGAAGGTTTACGACACAAAAAATCACGCTTGTATCCAAGCACTAACAAGGGTGACAAGGTTCATCTAGACACACATAGCATAATCATGGGGGAACACATCACAACACACACACATCTAATCTAAAGATAAAGAATGGGCCTCCCCTAACATTCATCGACCAGGAGGTCGTCTATTTCCCACTCTAGATAATCATAGGGGGAAGGAGGATGAGCATGCAGTGGTGGAATGTTAAGAGGGGGTGCGTCTAACCCTCTCACAACAATGGCTAAGGAAGAAGCCCCTGCAAGGTATCCTCCACTAAGCTCTTGTGGAGCTAAGGTCAATGATTTCATGAGAAATGCTGACAAGGCCAAAACTTCATCCAGAGAGTTAAACATGCACTTTGCTGGAGTGCCATGTTGTACCTCAATGGATGGGGAAAGCTATGCCTGAGATTCACTGCTAGGCTTACCAAGTGATTGGGGAGCGGTGATGAACTAAGGGGAAGTTGGGACTGGTTCTGTCACTAGGATAGAACAAGTCAGTGCGAGACCACCTTTTGGGTAAGGTGGGCTCCTCTTATGTCCTTCATTGCTGGAAGGACCACTCTCTACCTTCTGCTACATTAGGGGACATGAACTTTGCACAAACGAGGTGAGAGGTGCGGAGGAAGAGGATGAAGAGAAATCCACAATAGATACCACCAAAGTGTTCGACATTATATAGGAGCGAATTTGCACCACTTATGAAAATTTCCTTTTTACCCTTCCTCACTTTAGAAAACCAAATTCAAAGGATAAATTCCACATAAGCCCACTACCTTTGTTCCACTTGGAATTTTTTTTGTGTGTCAACAGAGGAATAACTGTCGGGGATGCCTGCGTAATGCACAAATGTCTGTGAGGTGCACTTACGTCCCTAGCATATTCTTGCATCTAGAGCTTGCAAAGGTGTTACCCTTCTCATTGGAAGTCAATTTGTAATTCCCTCTTTGACCAACCAACTTGAATATGGTCATTTTCCTCATTCTCTCCATCAAATTCACTCATTCTTCATGCACTTCATCTTCTTCACAAGATTACACAATTCCCTAAGCATTCAATTCAACTCTCCAAACACTTTCTCAAGCATTCTCTTAGCATTCATCACTCTCAAACAACACTTTGGCACTCCATAGCAGCAATAACAACACTTTGTCAACTCCATAGAGCAAGTGTGGAACAAACACTATCACACTAGGGGCTTGAGTCCTCTCATTTTCTCCTCCATTAGCTTGTGAGCTCTTGGTGGAGGTGGTAAGCTTTCTACTCCTCTCATTTACTATTTGGTTGAGTAGCACATTACTGTTTTGTAGTGTTATTGTGTTCATTCTCCTTTATCATACTTTTTCTCCATCATTGCTATCCTGGTTGTCCATGGAGGTGGAAACACCAAATGGAAATTTGATGGAGGTAGGCCCCTATACAAGCACCCAACAATTTTCCTATTTCTTGTGTGTAGGTGGAAGTATACTTGGAGCTAGCTAGCAAACATGCTCTTTTATGAGATCATTCTTGTCACCCTAGCTTTAATCTACTTACCTATCACATTTGTTTATACATTTCTTATTTCATAGTGTTCTTTTGTTCTCCTAAAATCCATTAGCTAGGCCATTAGTATATTTTCTAGTGGTTAACCTTGTATCTTTAGTCCTCTAGTCACATGGACACTAGCGCACCTAAGAGATACCAACACGCCGCGCTATCATCCAAGAACCAAGTTTTCATTCTTAGGTAGAGAGCTACCTGAGGCACAGTGTTGAACTTGAAAAACTAGCTTGCCTAGCCCCATCTCGAGTTTCAAGTATGCAGAGTGATTGAAGGACCTTATAGTCCTCATCATTCTCACCCCACATCTCTAAACACCCCTTTAAGCTAAGGTAAGTCAGGGAAGCCTTCCGCTCTTGGCTCTCTATGACCTGGGGCCTTGAACACGGTTGGTCCCCCTCTCTTACATTTTTCATGAACCTGACATGAACCAATGTCTTTTCATCTGTTGGTGTTGAGGCTTTCCTCTTGTATCTTGTGATTGTTGTGCTCCTAAGTGTTGTGAACGTTTATGAGCATCACAACCTAGTCCACAACCTCCAGGTATATTGTTAGGAGAAGTATACAACACCTTTTGATGGAAAGGATGAAGGTCACTACTATTTTTTCTACAGGCCTTTTCTCTGGTCCCATCATTGGTTTGGCTATGTAGGAGTAGTTATCAAGGGGAGAGATAGGATTCTCTTATGAGACCGATCACGTTCTCACTCCTCCTGCGTCTCCTACACCATCGTCAATTGACAAGCATGAGGCTATTCACATTCCTTCAAAATATGTCCCTCAACAAAGGGTTAGGAGACTTGGAACCTCATTTGGAAAGAGACCTGAAGTTGGCTAGGGTTGCTCGGGTTATCAACGAACTAAAGTATATGGTGGGGAAAGACCGAACATGCATAGAACTCTTGGCTAGTCTCTCTAGTCTAAGTGATGCATGTGCTCCTCCAAAAAATCCTAATATTATATGAGGAGACACTTTTGAAGATCATGAGAGGCAGCTAGGACTGTCGATTCCTCCTACATATGTATACACAACCAATACCATACCCTCGATCAACATCCCCTCTTCCTTTGAGGGACCCAACACTATCAAAGTGAACAAGATCCCCTTGGGCTTCAACTTCAATCCTCCCATATCCTCTAGTGGTGGAGTTTTTTGCAGAATGAGCGATGGAGGTTTTGTTAGTGGCTGTGGCTTTGGCGATGGAGGTAGTGTTGGTGCAAGTGGTTCCAGTCGAGGTCACGGTGGTGGCTTTGGAAGTGGAGGTGGCTCCAGCGGAGGCCCTACTAGTGGCGGTGGCTTTGGTGGTGGTTCTGGTGGTGGCTCCAATGGTTGTTCTAGAGGAGGTTCCTTTGGCCCTCTATCTTCTAATGACCCTATTCTGAACACTCTCCTTCAGAATATGGGTAATATGTAGAGCCAGTTAGCAAGTATTTCACATGCCTCTACCTAGCCTATCTTCCAACCCTTCTTCTGACATAGCCCATTGTTAGTCACAATTCTAAACACTCCTCTCAAGGAATGAAGATCCCTAAATTTGAGAAATATGATGGCAAAGGGGACCCAAAAACACATTTTTCCACCTTTAATGCCTTGTGCATAGATTTCTTCCATCATGATGCATTGATGGAAAAACTATTTCCTCGATCTCTCAAGGATACAACACTTGAATTGTACTATTCCTTTCCTGATAATTCTATTTTATCATTTGATCAACTTGTAAACCAATTCCTACGGTAGTTCCAAGCTAACATCGGGCCGAAGGTGACCTTTTCAAATATCGTCTGGTGTAAAAAAGGAGATAATGAAAATATTACTAATTATATAGTGCAATATTGAGCGTTGTTCTCACAAATCTCATATCCGGGTATGTGCAGGATCATGATAGGCCAAAAAGTGGCAATATTATGGGTATTTGTAGGGTATGTGGTTGACGAATTTTTTCTTACCCAAAATTGATGAAACAAAAAGGGTTTTTAGAGGAGATTCTTAGAATTCCAGCAATATAAATTATGCTTTAATTTGAATTTAATAAATAATTATTATTCATTTTCTATTAGAATTATGACTAAAGTCCTGATCGATAGGCTGATTGAAAAACATCTATAACTTTCAAACGATATCACATTTTTTGAATCCGAAACATGCGTCACATTATATGCTTCACATACTATAGGTTTAAAAAAATAAAATTAAATTTCATGAAGTTTTGACCAAGTTAAGGTGGTTAGACATACAAGTTTTTATATTTTTTAAAAGTTGTAATAAAAAATTCATAATTAATTATTTACTTGGAAAAAATTACAAAAAAATATGCATCACATCTGGACATGAGTCCTCTACTTATATATAAAATCTTATAAAAAAATATTATCATTTTATTATGGTTAGGGTGGTCAGACAGACACCTACTTCTTATTTTTTCCCTAAAATTTAAGTACTACTACATTGAAATTTCAAATTTTGACCAAATAGATTTTATTTATTTTTAAATAAACCTAGTAGTTTAGAAACTTCATCCAATTTTCTAGAGATTCTATTCTTACATATTTTTGAAATAATATAGATAACTTATTCAAATTTTTACGTCAAGTTGCCTAACACTGATTTTTTTGAAATTTTTTGCCACTTAAGGGCTTGTTTTTTCCATGATGATCTTGCACATACCCATCCACTGCCCAATTATGACGTGCAGAAGGTATAATTCATAGGGAACTTATAAATTCCTTGGAAAGAGAAGTTTTCCCTTATGAAATAACCTTCTTTTGCACATTTGTGTGCAACCCTACGGGAGTATCAACAAATGGTAGTTTAGTTTGGGGGATCTTCCTCATGCTCCCATTTTGAAGGAAATTCCATCATATCAATCTCTAGGAAAGGAAAAGTTGTTGTGAATGTAGTAACCACTACGGATGAAAATGGCCTTAGATGCAACCAAAAGTTCACAAAGTTATCAGAATCTTATTCTTCCATCTTGTAAAAGTTGTTGAAGGATAGGATCATAACCTTGTTGAACCCTAATCCTCTTAAGGAAACTTACCATAATTGGTATGATGTAAGTACCTACTATCAGTACCATCAAGTTAATGGACATGATACTGAACATTGTATGCACCTGCATCATGAGCTACAGGACCACATCGAGGACGGTACTATTCGTCTTGATGAAAGCAAACAAAATGCAAACAAATCGGTGGAAAAAGTGAATAGTGAACTACAAATATACACCGACCCATTTCCATCACATTCTGCTAACATGATTGTCAATCCCACTAATTCTATCACTCAGCCTGAGGCCTATGTTAATATGGTCACAGTTACCCCTACTGCACAACCTACACCTAGTCCCCCAGATGTGACATTCACATCACAGGACTTGCCTTTAAGCATCAAGCCCTCTCCTCTCTATATTCCCACTCACCTCAATGGCAAGATTGTGATAGGAGTCCTAGTAGATCCATGATTTGAGTAAATTTTATTATAGAAGAGATGTTGTGGCTTAACTCACTACACAAAAAAGAATACGAAGAAACAAAATCTACCATCCGTACACACAATGGTCTTTGTATGAAGCCATATGGCTCGATAACTTTGTCCATCCTAGTTAGACCTAGGGTTGCTGACACGATTTTTTATGTCATTTGGAGTCAGATCTATTTAGGATGAAGCTAGGCATACCTTTGCTAGCTTCCATGAATGGAATCCCCTCCATTATTCATAAATGTTTAAAGTTCTCCTATGAAGGATTCGTGCATGTAGTGCATGACACTGGGTACCAGCCTCTGGTGTCCCATGGGGGATATTCACTAGACCACTTTTGGCTTGCCCTGATTGGTCTACTTCCTCCAAGAACAGACCTACTTTACAAAAACTACGTAAAGTACAAGACTGAGGGAAAGGGACAGCCAAAATTGGCTCTTCCTATAGCACAACAATTAGCTGCCTCCCCTTTTTGAAAAGGGGAGGAGAAGATTGTCTCCCCTCAGGATGGCTCATCTACTCCCCTCACTTGGAAGGAGTATTGGATGAGAAAGCCTAGATTCTACCCATTAAATGCAATGATCCCTCCTTGGTGTAGACCCAGGATCAGGATATCAAACCTCCCTACTAAACTGCTTGGACCTTGGTACTACTTGTATGGTAGAGGAAAAGGTCCCCATGGAGAGTCCTCTTTGTCTTGACCTCTCCAGCCTCCTACCTCTACCACTCCCAAAGTAGTAAACGGGAAGAGGCCCGCTACCAATGCACTTGAATCGACTCCCCCCACTACTTCTCAACCTGCTCCTCCAACTACTATTCAAGAGTCTATTCCTCTGCCTAAAACGACTATAGTTGACACTCTCATGGTTGAGCAAGAGCCTTTTATTGTTTCACAACCTCTGGCCTCTGGTTCAAAGAGTCACAAAAACCACCTTGCGTGCAAGTGTAAGCACCGGTGAAAGTCTCTCGTGGCCAACCAAGCTTCCTTACAAAGGAAGGAAGAGGAGATGACCACCCCTGTATTAGGGCCTCCCACTACGTCCTCCTCTCTCCTCCCCTCTACTTTCGTTCATACCAATTTTGTATCACTTTTGGCTTCTGTTATGAGTACAAATGCATCTAACTCTAAAAAGGTGTCAGTTTTCATCTCTCCTGCGGTGGAGCCACCTCTCTTGATGTATGTTCTAGATTTTTTGCCTTTCCCAAAACCTGTAGATATGAAAAACACTTCAATCGTATCTACTGTGGTTCTCTCCTCCTCCTCTTCCTCCACATTTCTTGCCTGATCTGTGGGGAGTTCACATCCTCCAACGAAAAAGAAGGTAGAGAGTGGTCTCCCAGCAATACAGGACGTAAGAGGAGCTCGCCTTCTTTGAAAGGTGGTCTCGTACTGACTTGTTCTATCCTAGTGATAGAACTAGTCCCGACTTCTCCCAAGTTCATCACCACTCTCGAATTAGTTGGTGAGCTTAGCAGTGAATCTCAAGTACAACCTTCTTTTTCCATTGAAGTAAAACATGGCACTCCTGTAAAGTGCATGTTTAACTATTTGGACGAGGTTTCATCCTTGCTAATGATTTTCATGAAATCTCCGACCTTAGCTCCACAAGCATTTGGTGGAGAGGACCATGTGGGGCCCTCTTCCTTATCCCTTGATGCAAGAGGTTCCAATGCTCTTCCTCTTAACATTCCACCACTTTAGGCTCATCCTCCCTCCCCCAACAATGATCTAGAGTGGGAAGAAAATGACCTCTTGGTCGATCAGTGTTAGGGGAGGCCCCTTCTTTATCTTTAGATTAGAGATGTGTGTGTGTTGTAATGTGTTCCCCTATAATCATGCTATGTGTTTTTGGATTACCCTCATCAACCTTGTTGGTGCTTGGATATAGGCATGGTTTTTGTGTCATAAACTTTCATCTATTTGTATCATCATTCTTCCATGTTTGTGACTTGATTTTTGATAAATTGGGGGCGATGCAAAGTGTTGGGGGCATTTAGGCTTCCCCTTCCATGATTTTTTATTTTTACCTTATTTCCTCATGCATTCTTCACATTGTATGATATAGTAGGGGTTTGATGACAATTCATTTTATATACTATTAATATATATATATGAGCAGTTCTAACCCTAAAATATCAGGCTACCCATGTGCCCTTTGTTCATGTTTTCTTTTCTCTTTTGTTTTTCTTTTGTCTTTCTCTCCTCTTTGCTTGATTTTTTCCTCTCATGTGTGACAACACCACTTCTTTAACATTTTGATTTTCAGAAAATGTATTCGTTGCCAATGGATCTTTTCTTGAGAATCTTCACAAACTTCTTTTCAAGAATCGCATTCTTGACTTGAAACCCTAATGGAACATGTTTCCTTCATCATGGGTTCGTAAAGAAAGAAATTGAAAACCTTCCTCCAAAGTGGGAACAACTTTGATCTTTCCCTCATGTGGGGGCATATTCTTCCTTTCAAATTCCTCGATAAAGTGAAAATCTTCCAAAAGGATTCCTTGGTGATGAATCAATTCAAAAAAGAAAACACTTGATTTTGAACAGTGCATCCCTTGAGTGGACACCTTCTTCATGCCAGGGGTCTTGAGAGAGCCCTTTGAAAGTATTCCAACTTGTTCATGGTTTGTGCGACTATCTGCTTACTTGCCTACGTGGCCACTTCTTGACATGTTCTATCTATGGGTAAACATGTCACTTTATGGATGCGCTTGTGAAACCACTTTCTGACTTTGTAAAGTCTGCTTTCCTTAGGTTTCCTCCATGTGACAGATCTTGAAGGATACCTCCCTGTAGGTCTATGGGCTTGTAGGGCACCTCCTTTGAGATTAATCCTTGCGATAGATCTTGTGGGTGGCTCCCCTGGAGGTCTACGGGTCTATAGGGTGCTTTTTCTTTGGTTTCCTTCACATGAGAGATCTTAAAGGACACCTTCCCTGTAGGTCTGCAGGTTTGTAGGGAACTTTCCTAGCTTCCTCCATGTGAGAGATCTTGGGGGATGCTTCCTCCCAGGTTTGTAGGTTTTCGAGGCACTTTTCTGGGTATCGTCCAAGTGAGAGATCTTGGAGGACACCTTCCTTGCAGGTATGCGAGCCTACGAGGTGCTTTCTTCTTGGGGCTTCCTTCATGTGAGAGATCTTGGTGGTTGCCTCCTTGTAGGTCTATGGGCCTATAAGATGCTTTCATTCTTTGACTTCATAGTTCTACACGGCTATGAAGTTGTTTGCTTGTACTGCACTCTCAAGTTCACCAAATCACAGTCTGCTTCCTTGACAGTTCATGTATACATTTATAACTCTACTACTTCTTTGATCTACTTTACTAAAGCACTCATCAATATTTGTGCTCGCTAAAGTGAGGGGAAAATGTATAAGAATGAATTTTCACCCCTCATGCAAATTCCCCTTTTACCCTTCCTCACTTTAGAAAACCAAATTTGAAGGCTAAATTCAACATAAACACACTTCCTTCATTCCATTTGGTGTTTTTTTTGAGTGTCAGCAGAGGAATAACTATTGGGGATGCCTGCACTTCATGTAGACATCCGCACAATGCACTTACATTCTTGGCAGATTTCTACATCTGGAGCTTGCAGAGGCATTACACTTCCCATTGGAAGTTGATTTGTAACATCCTCTTTGACTAACTGACCCAAATATGGTCATTTTCCTCATTCTCTCCTCTAAATTCACTCATTCTTCATGCATTTCATCTTCTTCACAAGCCTACACAATCCTCTAAGCATTCAATTCAACTCTCTACACACTTTCTCAAGCATTCTCTTAGCATCCATCACTCTCAAGAAGCACTTTTTCACTCCATAGTAGCAACAAAACTCCATCAACTCAAGCAAGTGTGGAACAAACACCATCGCAATAGGGGCTTGAGTCTTCTCATTTTCTCCTCCATTAGCTTGTGAGCTCTTGGTGGAGGTGGTAAACTTTCTACTCCTCTCCTCTACAATTTGGTTGAGTATCACATTATTGTTTTGTAGTGTTATTTTTTTTGTTCTCCTTTGTCATACCTTTTCTCCATCATCACTATCTTGGTTGTCCGTGGAGGTGGAAACACCAAAACAGGGGTCTGACTGAGGCAGGCCCCTGTATAGCCACCCAACAATTTTCCTCTTTCTTATGTGCAGGTGGAAGTATACTTAAAGCTAGCTGGCGAATAAGCTCTTTTGTGAGATCATTCTTGTCAACCTAGCTTTATTCTACTTTCTTTATCACATTCATTTATACATTTCTTATTTCATAATGTATTTTTGTTCTCCTAAAAACCATTAGCTAGATCATTAGTCTATTTTCTAGTGGTTAACCTTGTCTTTTTAGTCCTCTGGTTACATGGACACTAGCGCACCTGAGAGATGCCAGTGTGCTGCTCTATCGTCCCAGAACCGCACTTTTTTCCTCGAGTAGAGAGCTACCTAAGGCATAGTATTGAACCCAAAAATTGACATGCCTAGCTCCATTCTAAGTTTTAGGTCTATAGAGTGATTGAAGGACCTTATAGTCCATATCATTCTCATCCCTCATCTTTAAACACCCCTTTAAGCTAAGGTAAGTTAGGGAAGCCTTATGCTCTTGGCACTCCATGACCTAGGGCCTTGAGCATGGTTGGTACCCCTCTCTTACAGGCATATCCACATGTTTTTAGAAAGGTAGGACATCAAAGGTGGCTCCACCAAATGATCTATGCACACCTGGACCATTTTAGGGTCAGGTGCATTTGTACTCATAGTGGAAGCTAGAAACAATATGAAGCTAGAATGAATGGAAGCAGAGGGGAGGAGAGAGAGGAGATAGTAGGAGTCCTTGATACATGGGAATTTTTCTCCTCTTCCTTCCTTTGTAAGGTGGCATGCTCAACCTCGAGAGCCTTTTGTCGGCACTTGCGATCATGCACAAGGTAGTTTCTATGACTCTTCGAGTTAGAGGCTGGAGGGTGCAAAGGAACAAAATGCTCTTGCACAGCCATGGGAGTGTCCACAACTATTTCCAATGGAGGGATAAGCTCTTGAATGGGAGCAGGAGTGACAGGTTGAGAAGTAGTGGGGGAGTCAGTTCTAATACATTGGCAGCAGGCCTCTTCCCATTTACTGATTTGGGAGTAGAAGAAATAGGAGGTTGTGGAGGTCGAGACATAGAATATTTTCCACGGGGGGTTTTCTTCCCGCTATACTGAACGAGCCTAGGCTTCATGGGAAAAATAGGAAACTCAAACACGAGATGTTTGGACTTCCACCAAGTAGGCACCATAGAATCTGATGGTGCCACAGTAGGGCGAGAAGGAGCATTAGACTAAACAGTGGAAGAGGAAGGAGGGTCTCGAGACCACTTCTCTTCTTCCCTTCTACATGCCTTGGTGGCATCACTATCAGCTTTTAAGCAAGCCCTATGTGAAATAGAATAAGGTGATGGAGGGTATCTCACTCTCATAATTAGGAGCCCTCTCTTGTAATTATGGTAAGTTCAATACAAAAGTTCCTTCCTAGATGGAAGATGACCAACAGGCATAGGCCAAGAGTAATCCAAGGAGTAACTACCATGAGCAATTGATGGTTTATAACTAGTGTCATGAATTACATGCTCAGAACCATCGTGGAATAAATTTTAAACATTTATGCATGACCAAAGGAACTGCATTCATAGCTACTAACCAAGGGATACCCAGCTTTATTCTAAAGAGTTTAGATCTAGGGATTATGTCAAACATAAGCTTCATGGATTTAGGTCCAACCAAAACTGACAATATGATACTACCTAGAGGGGATATAGAAAGTCTGTCATGTGTGCGCATGGTTCTCATAGGTACATCATATGTGTGCGCATGGTTCTCATAAGTACATCATACCCATCTTTATGCAAACATTTAATTAGCATGATCTTCTCAGTTATGATGTTTACTTGGGACGTCGGATCAATGAGAACACCTGCTATGATGTTTCCATTGATTCTCGCAAGGATGTAGAGAAGAGATGGTTCCCTGTTAAAACCCATTGATAGATCTTGTGAGGTGAACATTATGCCAGTACCACCATTCATAGGCTATGTAGAGGGGATAGGTTGATGCATGAAAGAGGACATCGCATGCAATAAATGACACTCTCATAGGGTCCCCCAAAGGTTACAAAATAGAGCAATGACCTAATTAAGGTTTTGTTACGCAACACTTTCAAAACCTTCCAGCTATGCTTGTTAGGGGTCGTAGGTTTGGTTGTAAGGAAAAGGCCTCACAACACTCACACCTACAACACTCCTGGAATACAAGGAAAGGAGCTTTCAGTATCACAAAATGGAATCAAAATGGTTCACGTTGGGTTCACCAAAAATGTAAGAGAGGGGAATCAATCACGTTAAGGCCCCAAGTCATGGAGAGCCAAAAGCAGAAGAATTTCCTAACTTACCTCACTCTAAATGAATGTTTTGAATGAGGGACAAGAATGATGAGGACTATAAGGCCCTACAACCACTCTTCAAACCCAAAATATAAACTAGGGCTAGGCGAACTAGTTTTTGGGTTCAACACTATACCTTAGGTAGCTCCCTATCTAAAGATGGAAGCATGGTTCTAGGATAACAACATGTCATGCTGGTGTCTCTTAGGTACATTGGCATTTTTACAACTAGAGGAACAAAAACATAGTATGAACCGCCAGAAAACAAGTTGACAGCCTAGCTAGTCACTTCTAAGCAAACAAAATAGAACTATGAAGTAGGAAAGATACAAATGAATATGATAAAGTAAATATATGAAGGCTAAGGTGAAAAATATAATCTCACAAAGATGCTCGTTCACTAGCTAGCTCGAAATACACATCCACCTACACACAAGAAAGAGGTAAAATTGTTGGGTGGCTGTATAGGGGTCTACCTCAGTCAGACCCATGTTTTGGTGTTTCCACCTCCACATACAACCAAGATAGAAATGATAGAGAAATGTATTATAAAGAAGTAAGGAAAGAAAGCGCACGAATAACACTACAAAATAGTATAAAGCTACTCAACCAAATCGTAAAGGAGAGAAGTGAAAACGTTACCACCTCCACCAAGAGCTCACTAGCCAATGGAGGAGAAAAGAGGCTTGAACAATCACCACAGCCTCAACTATGATGAAGGGAGGTGTTACAAAACCTCAAGCCCTGTTGTAATGGCTTGTTCCACACTTGCTTTACAAAGTTGATGGAGTGTTGTTATTGCTGCTATGAAGTGCGAAAGTGTTGTTGGGAGTGGAGAATGCCAAGAGAATGAAGTTGAATGCTTAGAGGATGCAAAAGAGATTGAGTTGTATGAAAAATGAAGCTTTTTAAAGGTGAGGTGAGGAGAATAAGGCATTTTTGAGTCGGTTGGTCGAAGAGGGATGTTCAAAATTGTTCCCAATAGGAAGTGTAATGCCTCTGCCAACTTCAGACGTAGGAATCCATTAGGGACATAAGCACACCATGAGGATATCTACATGTTGCACACACGTCTCTGACAAATATTCTTCTACTGATGCAAAAAATGAATGCCAAGTGGAACGAAGGAAACTTGATAATGTGGAATTTCACCTTCAGATTTAGTTTTCTAAGGTGAGTAAGTGTAAAAGGGGAATTTGCATAAGTGGTGCAAATTCATGCCTATACGATAAAATAAAAAATTGAATAGTTAGGCTCATATCTTATGAGTATCTAGGAATAAAAAAATTAAAAACAAAAAATAAATATGTGAATACCTAATCCTAGGCCTACACGTGAAGCTAGAATATTGTGTGTATGATATTGAATAAACCATCATGATATTCATCGGTGGATTTACCAAAGAGGATAGAGATAAATAATGTAGAAATAAATTTTGCACCAATATCAAAACAAGAATGAAAAATTTATTAATAATATTAGCAACCAAGTGAAAAAGAAAATATTAAGAGCATGAAGATGCCAATGCGATGGAACAATGCTTTTCCTTAAGAAATCCTCAATAATGGAGGATGAAATCAAGATATAAGATAGCAAGAGACCTCTTCTTTTTCAAGATATAAAGGGAGAAAGATCAAATATATGTTTTCAAAATGGTTCTTTAGAATCTAGAGCATTAGATTTAGGATTGTGAGGTATTTCATGGGTAGAAGGGCATTATACTAGGCGATAATAGTTAGTTGGGAAATAATAAACATTTTAATTTTGTTTAATTTATGGGACACTATAGTATCATGTGGATTCTTAAACATTGCACTCATATCCTTGAGAAATTATTCAAAATTTAACATGTGGTCTTATGTTAATAAGAACAATCAAAATATGATTAAAATTTGGTAATCTAGTGAAGGAAAAAGAGGTCAAGAATAAGATTAAAATCTAACCTTAAATATCATATGAGAATGGTCACTAAAGAAATTCTAAAATATAATGCTAAATTGTAAGGGTATGTAATTTCTCATGTTACATAGAGTTTATCGAATGTTAGGTGTGATTGTTGAAGAACTAAAAGTTATTTTCATCTCTTTAATCAACATGCATCAAAATACCTTAAGGATAACACAACTTAACATAGGAGATCCTGAAGATGAAGGAAATATTTCCAATTCTTGTATACTTCTTTTTTTTTTAATTTAATTTTAAATTTATCCCACCACCCAATCTCAACATTCACTAGAATTTTGTTTTGGTATTATCTTTAGGACTTGTGAAACTGTACAATAGTGATAAAAAATAGTGAACTTGTTAAAATATTCCAATGTCACTATAACATAAAATATTATAAAAATCATAAATACTCAATAAAATTATGTGGGGGGAACAAATAAAAATAAGGGTATCAAAAAATAATTAGGTAAATGAATAATGATGAAACCCTAATTTGAATTTCTTTAATTGATTGTTAGTGTTAAGTATGCCAAACCACTATAAAGAGATAGAAATAGTTTATTCAAAGAACAAATGTCAGTTCAACACCTCTTATTACAGACTTAGAGATACAAAATGTATAACAACAATCTAGAATTTTCTAAGAGAGTAGACCAAACCAATAAGATAGGTGAAATAACAAAATAAGGACATTAACTAAAATACAAAAAATGTACAAATATAAAATGAATATAAATACAAGAGAAACATAAACCCTAAAGTTTCACAATGAACATCATTTTCAACATATTAGAGACATGAAATTACAACTGAAAATATTATAACATAAGTATCAAGGTACAATGGTCTATACAAAAATGTGATAGACTATCCTCCACAAGGATCTCTTGTGCCCAAAGTTTGTGGAAAATAAAAAACTAATACTTCTCTAAATGAAAAAAAAAATTAGATTAGTTATTTTAATATTTTCCTTATAATGCAATCACTACTTAGCTAAAATATAAAGATTCTCACACATTCAAGCATGTATACTGGCATATTTTGGTTAAGGAATCAAGAACAAAAATTTAAAATTGGGAATTTATTTAAATCAATCATCTCACTCTACAACATATTTGAATCATGGATAATAACATTACCATAATTGCATCTATGATTTAATCTAATGTTATCTGGTTAATCATTATAGAAAAGTGAATCTATCTCAATACTTAGGAAAACAATTCTTCATAATCTAAAGGATTGACATTGTCCTTAATGTAAACCACTTTAGATCTATCAATATCAAACTTAAGTGCTTCATATTCACATGTTGTTGAATGACATACTAGGATAATCAATTTTGTAAGGATTATTTGTTATTAGGAAATCCTTACGAAAATTCTCAAAAAAAAATTGTGAGTAAACTATATTCTCATCTTCTTCTTCATTTATAGTAAGGTCCTAAAGATTACTTAGGCTACCACTTTGGTTGACTTATTAATATATGTAAAATATTATTGGAACAAAAAAATTAATGCCATGATCAAAATAGAAAAACTCACATACACTTGATTTGTATAGGTAACTCAGACCATCACTTAGATCATTGAAGTCAAATATTGAAAGTTGAGATACCATATGTGAAAAACCTACTTTTTCTTATTGTCTCTCTAATTGCAACATGCTACATGAGATTCATTATGATAACTAAATTCATTAATAAATCTATTAACAAATAATGATAACTTGATTTCATTAATAGTTTATTCAGCTTCTTTTGTTAGAACTTCTATTTAATGCTATTTGTATCTATTTGTTGGAATGCTAACATAACATGAAAAAGAATTATCTAAGAAGTAAATATAATTATTTTTTAATATTACCCTTCTAAGAGTTAAGAAATAGTTTGGAATAATTTATTAAACTGAGAAATGCGTAAAGACGTAAATCACTCCCATCAAACAAAAGGCAATTAGTTTTTGAGTTCACTGGGTATTGGATTTATAAATTTAAGTATTCCATTGAAGTAACTTTTTTACTTATCTTAACAAGAAAGTGTAGTCTTTCATGTTGAACTCTACAGGATTATAGGCGAGAATACAATGCGTTTAGATAAACGAGTGATGGCACCGACCCCTACTGCAGGTGCCAAAACCTAGCTTATTTACCGAGTACCAGAGCTTTTAACTTTTATAAACATGAATATGGTTATCTAAGGAAGAGATAGAATCAGGTGTGCGTAGTGAGGGAATGCTTTGAGCGTTGTTGAAAATATTGTTGGGATCGAATTTAGTCTTGACATCTACAAGCCTGATGAAATTGCCACCGAAATATTTTTCGCCCCACGACTCTGCCTGTTCTGAGGTGGAGGTTCCGTTGGCAGATACATGACCCAAGTCAAGATCCAAGTAGTTGACATGCGCAGCTCTGGGTGATTTGGAAACGTAAGGAGTCATGAATTCGTAAAACATTCGCATCCAAGCCACATACTCTGCATCTTCGGTAGCTTCGTCCCAGCTGAGTACATACTGAATGTTATATAAATATCCTGCTCGATAGGGAAAGGGAATCTGATTAGAGGGTATTCGATTCATTATGCCTCCGAAGGGAGCCAATATCACAATAATGCTGGGTTTCTGTTCCATAATCTGCCATGCTCCTTGTAGTCCTGATGCGGGGATAGGGCTTGCTGCAAAATCGGACTTAATTTTCATGTAGCCTTTACTGGAAAAATATCTGTTGCGGAGGTCGGCAGAATATCCGGTGGAGATGGCAGTGTAGATGACAGAGCCGATCCAGTCTGTCTCGTTGCAATCGGCGGCGACCAAACCCATCTCCGGGAAGACCCGATTCACAAGTTTGAGGAGTTGAGGTAGGGGACCCAAATACAATCCATTAAAGGTAAGGGAAACACCAGGCTTCCCTCCAGACACAAAGACACGGAGGAACAGATCCTCATGGGCAAAAGGTGCAACAGTTTGCCATCGTTGTACAAGCTCTGTCACGTTATCGTTTCCCGTCCTGTAGACGTTGAATACAGTGACTTTGGGAGGCACTTTGACAAGCCTTATCTGCCACGCCACAACCACGCCCCAGCTTCCTCCGCCGCCACCTCGGAGGGCCCAGAACACGTCTTCTCCCATGCCCTTTCTGTCCACCAATTTGCCATTGGCGTCCACCAGGAGGGCATTTATAACGTTGTCTGCAGAGAGGCCATATTTCCTGGAGAGTAGCCCAAGCCCACCTCCACTGAAATGCCCGCCAACACCTATTGTCGGGCAGTCTCCGCCAGGGAAACCGTAGCGCGAAGTCTTGTTAGCGATGGCGGAGATAAGTTGGCCGAGAGTTGCACCGGACTCCACCCAAGCTGTCTTGGATTTCATATCCACCTCAACCCCTTCCAATTTCATTAGATCGATGATGAGGAAATTGGGAGCCTGAGAAGTAGAGGAGAGACCCTCAAAGCTGTGCCCTCCACTGCGCACCACAATCTGCCAGCCGTATTTTATGCAGCACTGCACCGACTTGTACACTTGGTCTCTGCTCTCCGGAACAATCAAAGCGTATGGCTTCGGCACGTTTGTTTCCGCGTAGCGCAGATTCTGCAGAGAGAATTGGAGCAGTGAATAGTAGCTACCTGATGAAGAGGAGCTTTTTAACGTCACGTTTTTTATACCATTTCCACTCAGACATGAGATGAGCCCTCCTGCACTAGAATTTTGTGATGAGTGTCCTACAACCGCATCTACGCCTCCTAAATTTACCACCCACAACAATACAAACAAACTAATTATTCTCATACAACTCCAGAGAGCCATCATTTGAAAACTAGAGATAGCCCCTCAGCCCGTATTTACCAAGCTGCTCAAATCATTTATAATCCTGTCAATGTTGCTGCCTCTCAGCCCGTATTTAGTACACGAGAAGGCATAGCGAAATGGTTTTCATATGGAAATATTCCAAAAGAAAAAACATTGCATCTAGAGGTGGCTACAGGGATTTCACTTATTTATAATAATAAAAAATAATAATTGTATCAATCGATCACTATATTTGAAAGAAACCTAAACAATTATCTTAAACACTAATTTGAAAAAAAAAAAAACCTCATATGGCGCAAGGAACACGTTGTTCAAGGCAAAAGTTTACATTGTCGGCCATAAAGAGAAGGCAATAACTGAGGTTTTACTTAAATAAATAGCATGATCTCTAAAAGTAGGTTCGATTGAGAATGATGTTCCATTATATATTAAAAACCATGCTCAATTGCAATTAAAAACTTGTATATAATCGACCACTTAAAGGCAATTTTGTTGACTTCTATGGTAGTGGGAATTGTCACTATTCTATCTAATCAAATTTGCTTTAAAGAAAAAGTAAATCCTATTATTTAGCACTACCCATCCGTACTGTCATTACTACTTGGTGACGACCAACTTCATGTGATACTTTAATGACTACTTATTTGTATTTTAGCTCTCCTGTGTTTTCTATATTGCTACAAACGACGGGCGATCTGAAACACTCGCAGCGAGAACGCATCTTGTCAAAACGACAAAACACGACAGTAACAAGGGAAAAGAGAAGAAATGACTTGGCTTAGAACTGAACCGGAATAGGGCAAGTATGAAGACTCACCGGTTATTGTTAGCCCTGACTGTGTTCGGGAGCTGGTGGAAGTGGAAGTGAAGTGGGTTTAGGTATCAAGATAATTGGTACATTTGAATTAGCTTACACTATTTTTTTCTCGGCCATAATTATCAAGTGTAATGTTTGCGACTCTTATGTCCCTTTAAGTTGTGTCTTTCATATGTTTGTTATATTTTGTTTGACTTGTAAATGATGGGATAAGATGGGATAAGATGGGATAAGTTAGGAATAGGCTTGATGATGGTTTTATTATATAACGTGGAATTATAGTGGAGGCTTCAAACATTAAATAATGATTTTTTTTTTATCAATGAGGAAGTAAAATCTTTCAAAAAAAATCTTTGGTTTCTTATTTTTGTCAGTCAATTGTATATTTTTTACGATAAATATTGACTAGAGCTTTTTTGGCACTGTGTGACTTTCTTTGCAGATGGCTGGCACGTGCATTTACAACTGGAGTCACCAAAAAAGTAACCCTTCTACATTTTTGGCTTGTTCGGGCCCTCGTGATTTTGGCTTAATGTTGCCTTGATTTAGTGTTGCAATGTGGTTGACACATTTACATTAAGTCTTGGGCCCTTGTGAACTAATGGATTTCAACGACACCTTGCTAAAGTGTTGTGAAGTGTTGTAACACACTTTCACAATTTTTTAGGGTTTTATCAAATAACTAAGCATAATAAACCTATTTTTAATCAAAATCAACATTAATCTTGCCTTATTTGGAGTGTTGTAAAGTGTTGTAACACACTTTCACACTTTTTTAGGCTTGTCATTAATAATTGGACTTTCTTATGCTTTAATTGGCCTCATTTTACATCCATAAGCCTCATTTATTACATCTTTCCGAGGATAATCCTGACACCAATCAATACCTAATCATAATTCAGGTGTTTTTGGCTTGTGTGGCCTAGATTTAGGGATCTAGGACTCATTCACCACCCTGTGTGAGTGGGTCCCACCTAGATCTTTTGGCCCCGAACTGGTTTTCACACATTTCTAAGTAATTTTCATTTTTGGTCCCATACATTATGCTTGATGGGACTCATTCGCCACCTTGGGTGAATGAGTCCCGTGTGGCCCAAATTCAAATTTAATTCAAATTTTTGATGGGATTTTATTCTCCTAGATCTGATCTCGGCTTGTAGTGTTGAAATTTCCTAGAATTCTTGCATAATCAAGTATAAATACAAGCTTCTTTCACTCATATTCTCACCTAGTATTCAAGAGAGTTCACAAGATAATTTGAGCATTCACAAGACCATTCAAAGGCTTTCAAGGGAAAATTATCAAGCATTTTATAGTAGCATTCAAGTTTCAATCATCATGTCAAAGATTGCATTCATCATGTTTGATATTGTGCTAACAATTGTGATGTAGAGTTTATGATTCAAGCAAGTGTTTCATTCAAGACCAACATCATTCGAGCAAGAGTCAAGAACCACATCCATTGCAACCATTTCAAGCATATTTGCAGCACCTTATTTCTAGGGTTTGGTGTGTTGTAACATTTTCTTTTGTTCATTCATCATTCTCTTTTCATATTTTCTTAGATTTCAAGGTTTAATTACCAACAAGGGGTTTGACCAAGGAAAACCCCTATTCACTAAGCCCACAACATTTTTCCCTCTCCTTTGTGTGTGATTTACAAATTTACGTTGCATATTTCATAAGGAGCAAGATTGGAGAAAAGTTGTCAAGTGATCAAAATTATCAAAGTTGTCATCAAGCCTTGGAGAGACTTGGAGAAGATGTACAGGTGGTAATTTACAGTTTCAGATACAAAAACCAATCGGAAAGAGTAGAGCAGACTGAGAGGAGCAGAATTGGGTTCAAAACTTCTAGAAAAGAAAAAGTGGATTGATTCCCCACAAGTGATGAATGAGTCCCACTGTACAAACCTAACAGATATTTTTATAGATCCAGACACCCTTTTGATAGAAACCTATTCTCACACATTTTCCCAGAAACTAGACTGATTCACCCAGCTTGGAGAATGAGTCCTAGTCAGCCTTGACGGTAGATTTTTCAATAATTCAAACCTCCATTATGCCATCTTCAGTTTCCCAGGTGCATACTTTTTGTTTTACAATGTTTTATAGTTTTTTGTTCCATTTTGTTCATATTTATAGGTCATTTAGAGTTAGTTTGCATTCAATTAGTGTTTTTCATTTCATATTACATTCCATTATCTTTTCCAAGTCCAAACCTTGTGGTGAACCCCTTATTAAATCACATTCAACCCCTAAGACTACCCTATTGCAAAACCTATCTCTTTTACATTGAGGTATCTAGGGTTATCCTTGAGTGGAACATCTTTGAAGGTGGGTCTGAATACCTCATCATTCCCCCATTTTGATAGGTTCCTTTTTTTTGAACCTACATTTAAAACATCATAATTCTGATTAGGAGTGCATCTTCATCCTGGACTTGGCTTGCATTGACATTGCATTAGGATTTGCATTGGTTAATTTGCACTCTAGGGTTTCAAATTTTTCATTATTGAAAGCTCATTTAGCTTTCATTTTTGCATCTAATTTTGAATTCAAAAATCTGTATTTTCATCTTAGATCTATAACATATAGCATAGAAAACATAAAAATCAACTAAAAATTTGAGAAAAAATTGAAAAAAATCACTACTGGGACTCATTCGCCACCTTGGGCGAATCAGTCCCAGTGCAAATTTTGAATTGCATTTTACAGAGTTAAATTTGTTGTTTTTAAGCTTTTTTTTGTTGTTAGAACTTTTTTGTTTCAGTTTGCATACTTTGTATTACATTCAAATCATTAGAAGTAGAATAATTTACATTCATTACAATTATGGATAGAATTAGTTTCTTTCATTTTTCATTCTCAGCATTAGTTCATAGTTCAAATAGATCAGATTACATTTGGAATTCATTCAAAAATGAAAACAATAAACTAAAAAAATTAAAAGAAACAAATAAAAAAGGTCAACCTTAGAGATGACATATCATTCAAACCCTTTAGTAGTGATGACTTTGACATGTTAGATGAAGCCCTTGATGACTTCATCTCTCCTAGATCATCCACTAAAGGTTTGATACAAGAGGATACAAGCATGGACAATCATGACAATCATAATTGTTCTTCTCTCAATACCTCTCCTATTAGTGACGAAGGTATCTTGGTGATAGGAGATACAATCATTGAAGATCATGAAATTCTTGTTTGTCTTCATCTTTGGAAGGATATTATGACACACGAAGTTGATATCATGGCCACTAATTTACCTAGTCTCCATTCATCTCCCAACACCTCCCCTACTTATGAAAATGGTTTAGTGAATCAGGATACAATCATGAACAATCATGACAAACACATTTGTGTGGAGGATATGTTGATATTAAGAGATCCAATAATTGAGAGCTGTGACAACCCTACCTATTCTACTTGGGAAGACTTCATAGGACATGGGGATGTAAGTATAGATAATCATGACAATCAAACCTTTCCTTCTCCTAATATCTTCTCTAGACATGAAGAAGATAGTTTAGTCTTAGAAGATATCCTTATTGAGACTCGTGAGAATCTTATTCCTCCCTTTCCTAATGCCCCGGCCATTTGGGAAGACCTATTTGAACAAAAATTCCAATCATTGCTAACAATGAAACTCATAGTTATCCTTCTCTTGATGCCTCTCCTATTTGTGATGAAGCTACTTTACAACATCTAACCTCAGAATGTGATGAACCTCTTGTTTGTTAATTCCTAAAAGCTCTCCTAGTAGGATAGATATTATGGCACAAGAGAATGAGACCTTAGATAAAAAGGATGAAATTATGGACAATAATCAAATTTCCCCCTCTCCTAATATCTCTCCTATTGGTGAAGAAGATATTATGGCGTTACAAGATCTAATCGATGAGAATCATGAGGAAAATATTATTGAACATGAAAATGCCATCATTGACATGCAAAAAAATCTAGCCATTGATAACCTCCTTAATTGTGATGAAATTATTTTAGAAGAACTCACCTTTGAATGTCATGAACATCTAGTTTTTCAGTCTTTTAAAAATATCTCCTACTAGGGAAGGTATCATGGTGCAAAAAAATGACAACATTGTTAAACTTCTTTTAAACAATAGTAATATTGCTTCCTTAGATGAATATTATGAAGTGAAATTAGACTCCTCTTCTCGAAGAGATCATGAAATTAAGGATAGTCCTTTGACATTATGAACATTAGAAATCCCCTGACACTAACCACACATGTCAAACCTATACAAGAGATAGAAAAACAAAAGAAAAATGAAGAAGCCACAAATTTATTGGAAGATGCTTCAGAAACCTTTGATTTCATACCTATATTCATGGGAGAATACAAGATCATAACAAAAGAGTCTAAAAAGGGAAAAGGGAAACTGGTAATGGAAATACAAAATTCAAAAGCATCCATTTCAACCACCTTAAAAGAAAAGACAACATTCCAGACAAACTTTGAGGAAATTGAACAACCATCGAATCCTAAAGAAGTGAAAAAGCTTTATGGAAGAGGTTTTGAACTTATGAAGCAACTTGGGAAAGGATTTGATGTTATAGAACAAGGTATCCATGTCCCTATAAAGCCTAAAATGCAAGAAATGACTAATTATCTTGGTTATTGTCTCTTGAAAGAAAAACCTTCATTCAATGTCAACACTATCACAAAAAACTCTTCCAGGACAACTTTAACTTTGATGCATCCGAAACTGATAGATATCTCATTAAATATGTATCAAGTTGACACTTTGTTTACTCATCATAATAAATAGCATTAGTTGTTTCTCCTTTTAATGTAATAGTTGTAGGATCATAGTATACTCACTATTGCATGTCATTCCCTTTTTGCAAGGAGCAGCATATGATCATCCACTCTGGGCTCACCCTTGTCCTGCACTAAGTGGGGGCAAGGGGGTTAGGTGGCCTTGTCCTTGTATGTCACTTGTTGTTGTCTCTTTTGGCTAGTTGATCACCTTTCATGTATATATAAGAGCAAGCTTGGGATGTGGATTACATGCCTTAAGTTGGCTCGCATGTGACATACTTATCCATCATCTAATTCGATTTGGAAACATTTTACTTAGCATAGGGCTTTCCAAGTTGGTTCTCACGTCTTCTTTCACATTAGCATTTATCATTGGATAATTTAAAGCAATTTCTCATAGTGATGGTGTAGCAACTCTTTAAAGTGGGGGAATATACATAGATGACATCTTTTGGCAAAAATTTCATGGCATGATTTTCTTTTTCTTGTGATGTGTCCTCTTCTTGGTGGTTTCATTAGGTTTGATTCCATCCAAGAGTGTACGATCTACTGACATGGCATGATTTGAATGAGGAAAACCATGGGTGATGATCTAACACTTTTGACTTGATCTCTCTTGGATACATTAGGCACAATGCTCCCTAAGAAGAAGATTTTTACATGAACAAAGCAAAATCCCCTTTAAAAAAATTCACATGATATTCAAAAGCATTTACAAAAAGAATTACATTGTGGTTCCTTATCAAAGTTATCAAGAGGATAACATTGGTATGGTTAGTATGATGGGAAGCTGACACACTAGCATGACTTTCTCATTATACAGTGGGAAGCCGACACACTAGCATGACTTTCTCACTAAACCACATGTAACTTTGGAAAACTCACCCCACGAATGACTTGATGTTCTATGACCCCAGAGTGAGTGCATCTTTGTCAAAGCTTGATCCACCTCATTTTTATTTTTACTTGTTTTTCTTTCCTTTAGTTAGTGGCATTGCATGTTCATGTGTATTGTTTTGATGCATATTATGCATCTTGTGTGTGTCATTTTGTGCTTGTTTCAGTTTGACTTAGGGTCTTGGATACTGGGGCCTTGACCACTTCCTTGATCTTTGTTATCCTAGACCATCCAAATTGGTACACTCGGACCCCTCTTAAATTTCTACTTTAGTGTGAGTTTAAAGCAAGTTCATCCTCTCACTAAAATGGGGGCTATATGGAATCACCGAAAAAAGTAACCCTTCTACTTTTTTTTGGCTTGTTTGGGCCCTCCTTGTGATTTTGGCTTGATGTTGCCTTGATTTAGTGTTGCAATATGGTTGGCACATTCACATTAACTCTTGGGCCCTTGTGAACTAATTGATTTTAATGGCACCTTTCTAAAGTGTTGTGAATTGTTGTAACACACTTTCACACTTTTCTAGGGTTTTATCAAATAAATAAGCATAATAAACCTATTTTTAATCAAAATCAACATTAATCTTTCCTTATTTTGAGTAACACACTTTCACACTTTTCTAGGCTTGTCATTAATAATTGGGATTTTTTATGCTTTAATTGGCCCCATTTTGCATCCACAAGCCTCATTTATTGCATTTTTTTTAGGATGATCCTGACACCAAACAATAACCAATTATAATTCAGGTGTTTTTGGCTTGTGTGGCCCAAATTTAGGGATTTGGGACTCATTTTCCACCTTGTACGAATGGGTCCCACCTGGATCTTTTGGCCTCAAACCGGTTTTCACACATTTCTAAGCACTTTTCATTTTTCATCCCATACATTATGCCTAATGGGAATCATTTGCAACCTTGGGTGAATGAGTCCCATGTGGCCCAAATTCAAATTTGATTCAAATTTTTAGGGGTATTTTATTCTTCTAGATCGGATGTTGGCTTGTAGTGTTGTAATTTTGGGAATTCTTGCATAATCTCTAAGTATAAATACAAGATTCTTTCACTCATATTCTCACCTAGCATTCAAGAGAGTTCACAAAAGCATTTGAGCATTCACAAGAGAATTCAAATGATTTCAAGAGTAGATTATCAAGCATTTTAGAGACCATTCAAGTTCCAATCATCATGTCAAAGATTGCATTCATCATGTTTGTTATTGTGTTAACAATTGTGATGTAGAGTTTATGATTCAAGCAATTGTTTCTTTCAAGATAAACATCATTCGAGAAAGATTCAAGAACCACATCCATTGCAGCCATTTCAAGCATATTTGTAGCACCTTATTGCTAGGGTTTGGTGAGTTGCAACACTATTTTATGTTCATTCATCATTCTCTTTTCATATTTTCTTTCATTTCAAATTTTAATTACCAACAAGGAGTTTGACCAAGGAAAACCCCTATTCACTAACCCCACAGCATTTTTCCCTCTCCTTTGTGTGTGATTTGTGAATTTAGGTTGCATATTTCATAAGGAGAAAGATTGGAGAAAAGTTGTCAAGTGATAAAAATTGTCAAAGTTGTTATCAAGCCTTGGAGAGACTTGGAGAAGACATACAGGTGGCCATTTATAGTTTCAAATCCAAAAACTAATCAGGAAGAGCAAAGCAGACTAAGAGGAGTAGAATCAGGTTTAGAACTTCTAGAAAAGAAGTGGACTAATTCACCACAAGTGGCAAATGAGTTCCATTGTAAAGACCTAACTAAGATTTTTATAGATCTAGACACCCTTTTGTCAGAAACCTGTTCCCACACATTTTCCTAGAAAACTGGACTGATTCTCCCAACTTGGTGAATGAGTCCTAGTCAGCCTTGACAGTAGATTTTTCAGTGATTTAGACATCCATTCTGCCTTCTTCAATTTCCTAGGTGCACACTTTTTGTTTTATAGTTTTCTATTGCATTTTGTTCATCTTTTTAGGTCATTTAGAGTTAGTTTGCATTCAATTAGGGTTTTGCATTTCATATTATATTCCATTATCTTTTCCAAGTCCAAACTTGGTGGTGAACCCCTCATTAGATCACATTCAACCCCTAGGATATCCCTATTATAGGATCTCTTTTTCTTTTACATTGAGGTCTCTAGGGTTATCCTTGAGTGGAATCTTGGATGGGTGTGAATACATCATCATTCCCCCATTTTCATAGGTTCGAGCAGCTACCAATGTAAGAGAGTGCATGATTTTAGAGGCAGGCTCCTACAAATTGGCAAATGGTTTAGATAGTTGGAAATTAGGGTTTTAGCTATGTTCATGAGTTGCCATGGTAGTAGTTTTTGCATGCAGAGGAGACATGGCTAGCTTGCAGGGACTGGAATTGATCCTCTCATTTATGTTGTGGATTCAACTCTAGTGGGTGACAATGTTGATTGGATGAAGAGGGCAACAATAGTCGAGAATAGTAAATTTTGAAGACATCATTTCATTTACATTTGTAGTTACAAGGAAAGAGATGGCACTTGCTAGAGACTTAGTGTCTACATGGAGAGGACGTGGCCACTATTGTTGGAATGGCACTGCATTTTTTTAACTTAATATCATAAAATTGCACCCCTTGCAATTTCACCTACATTCTTGTATCCAATTTAGTGTCCACTCCCTTAGCACTTGTGTAGGCTCCTTTTATCCCATGCATCAACCTTTTCCCTTCCCAGGATGATTAGGACCCCTATTCAGTAGCTACCTTCACATGTCAGCTTTGCATTGAACCCTGTGCTTTCCCTATTCTCATTATTTTGTAGCATGATTTTTCTGGACACTAGCATGTCACGCGGACATCCGTGCGGAACACTAAAGTCCTATGACATTTTGATGTTCAAACGACCTCTTGTGAGTTCCTTTCCACTTGTCACATTCTTTTGTCGATGGTAACGGCTTGAGAACCTTCTTTTCCCTCCTATTCTCTCTTTAAAATCTATCTTTTCGATTCATTTGTGTTGCTTCTAGATTCTCTATAGATTCTTGGTATTTCTCTCTTGGAGTTCTAACTCTTTCTCTCTTTCTTGTTGCAACAGCTTCAAGATTTTATGTTCTTACAATGCTCTTTGTAAGTCTCTTGGTTCTCGCAGCTCTATCTCTCTCCTTGGCTCCCTCAAGCCTTGCAGGTGATATATTTCTTATCTTGTAGAATCTTGGGATTCCCCATGTCCCCTCTCTAATCATTTTACTATTTGATCTATCTATCTACCTTATGATACGGGTTCTCCTCCTTGAGTGGGAATTAATTTTATCACTTTGTATTTGCTTACTTTGTTCACTTTCTCTATCTATCTAGTTGTCCATGTAGGTGGGAACACCGAAATGGGTTTTGACTGCAGAAAGCCCCTAAATATCCCCAAATTTTTTCCCTTGATCTTATGTGTGTGGGTATTGAAGATATCTACTTGTTGGAGGCTTCATTTCTTGGTTTGTTGTGAGTGATTTCTTCCTCTTCTTTCATTTTATCATCATTTAATCTATACATTACTTAGTTTATCTTAGCTTATTTCATTTTTGTCATACTTTGTTATTCTCCTAAATTCTTAAGAGTTCTTAGGAATTAGAATAGTAGTAGCTTCTTTGTGTTTTCTACGATACTCTCAATTTTTAGTCTGTACAAGATTCCAACACACTGCACTGACATATGTACTCCGCACTACCTTCTTGGATTGAAAACTTGCTAGTTTGTCTAGAAAATCATTGTGACCTACTCATTTTGACTCTGAAACTCTTGCTTTGTTCCTTGAGGTAGTTTATAGCAGTTCATTCCCTAGGACTCTCTTTAGAATAAAGAAACTCATGAGAAGTGAATCCTCATTCTCTACATTTTGGTGAACCCGACGTGAAAACACCTTCCCCAAAAAAATTTTGGGGCGATGCCCAGAACCCCATTTCTTCCTATCCAAGTGATGTGTCAGCCTTCGGCCAAATTTCTTATACATTATTTATTATATTTAAATTATTACTTTCAAAATGAATTTAATATCCTCTTTTATGAGTTCAGTATCGAATTTGATTCAATGTGTTCATGATTTTCCATTTCATGCATGTGATGGTGACTTGGCCTTACCTATGTCACCTTGTATCTTTGATGCTTCTCATGAACTTCCCCCCACTTCAAAGGATATTTTGTTGCAAGAAGATGAAATCATTGTGTAGCGTCGAAAAAAGTAACCCTTTTTCATGCTTAATTTGGAAATGAATAATTAATGATAAAATGGATTTAATTGTGCCTTATTTAGGATGTTGTAAAGTGTTTCTTTACACTTTCACACTAATATAGGGATTTATTAATTAATTGAGGCTAATTAGAGTTTAATTGGCTCCTTAAATTTAAATCCAAGCCTTTTTAATTGTATTTCCCTAAGGATATTATAATGACAGAAAATGTATTCCTTTGCATTTTCACATTTGTTTGGGCCCTCCTTGTTAGATTGAGCTTAATATGGCCTTGATTTAATGTTGTAGTACGTTTAACACATTCCCATTAGGTCTTGGGCCCTTCTAAACTAAATGGACTTAATGGTGCCTTATTTAATGTGTTGTAAAGTGTTGTACCACACTTTCACACTAATCTAGGGTTTTCATTAGTAATGGGGCTTTTTTGTCTTATTTGGCATTATTTTGCATCCACAAGCCTTAATTAATGCATTTTTCCCAGGATAATCCTGACATAAGCTAACATCCAATTATAATTCATTTCTTTTTAGGTTGTGTGGCCTAGATTTAGTGATCTAGGACTCATATACCACCTTGGGCATATGGGTACCACCTAGGTTTTGGGGCTCCAACCTAGATTTCACATTAATCTAAGTAGTTTTGAAAAATGTGTCCCATAGTTTTAAGCCTAATGGGACTCATACACCACTTCTAGTGTATGATTTTCGTGTTGCCCAAAATAAAATTTAATTCAAATTCTTGGTAGGATTTTATCCTCCTAGATTTGATGTTAGCTTGTAGTGTTGTAAATTTGGAAAATTTTGCATAAACAAGTATAAATACAAGTTATTTCATTCAGTTTCTACCTAGTATATTGAATAAGCATCCTTATATAAAATTTCAATTCACAAGAGCATTCAAGAGTTGTTTATCAAGTATTTAGGATCATTATTCAAGCATAAAGCATCATGGAAAAGTCATCATGCATCAATTTTTTTTAGCTAACAATTGTGATGTAGGGTTTCATGATTCAAGCAAGTGTTCAATTTAAGATCTGTCACATTCAAGCAAAATTCAAGATCTATATCCATTGAAGCCATCTCATACATGTTTTCAACACTTTATTCTTAAAGGGTTTAGTGAGTTGTAACATTGCATGTTGTTCATTCATCATTCCTTCATTCCATTTGATTTCATTACAAGGTTTGATTACCAAAACGGGGTTTGACCAAGGAAAACCACTTTCCACTAACAAAACAACATTTTTCCCTCTCTTTAGTGTGTGATTTGCAGACCTAGGTTGAAGACATATTAGGGTATGTGCATGATCATGATGGGCCAAAAAGTGGCATTATGATGTGTATTTGTAGGGTATGTGGCTAATGACTTTTTTTTTACCCAAAATTAATGAAACGAAAAAGGGTTTTTAAAGCATATTCCCAACTTTCCACCAATATAAATTATGCTTTACTTTGATTTTAATAAATAATTATTATTCATTTTTTATTTGAATTACGACTAAAGTCCTAATTGATAGGCTGATTGAAAAACATCTATAGCTTTCAAACGGTATCACATTTTTTGAATCTGAAACATGCGTCACATTCTATTATATAAAATTTTAATTCACAAGAGCATTCAAGAGTTGTTTATCAAGTATTTAGGATCATTATTCAAGCATAAAGCATCATGGAAAAGTCATCATGCATCAATTTTTTTTAGCTAACAATTGTGATGTAGGGTTTCATGATTCAAGCAAGTGTTCAATTTAAGATCTGTCACATTCAAGCAAAATTCAAGATTTATATCCATTGAAGCCATTTCATACATGTTTTCAACACTTTATTCTTAAAGGGTTTAGTGAGTTGTAACATTGCATGTTGTTCATTCATCATTCCTTCATTCCATTTGATTTCATTACAAGGTTTGATTACCAAAACGGGGTTTGACCAAGGAAAACCACTTTCCACTAACAAAACAACATTTTTCCCTCTCTTTAGTGTGTGATTTGCAGACCTAGGTTGAAGACATATTAGGGTATGTGCATGATCATGATGGGCCAAAAAGTGGCATTATGATGTGTATTTGTAGGGTATGTGGCTAATGACTTTTTTTTAACCCAAAATTAATGAAATGAAAAGGGTTTTTAAAGCATATTCCCAGCTTTCCACCAATATAAATTATGCTTTACTTTGATTTTAATAAATAATTATTATTCATTTTTTATTTGAATTACGACTAAAGTCCTAATTGATAGGCTGATTGAAAAACATCTATAGCTTTCAAAGCGGTATCACATTTTTGAATCTAAACATCGCTTCATATACTATAGGATTAAAATAAATATATTGAATTTCATTTTTTGACCAAGTTAAGGGTGGTTAGACACATGAATTTTATATTTTTAAAATTTGTAATAAAAAATCATAATTAATTATTTACTTAGAAAAAAATTACAAAAATATGCATCACATCGGACATGATTCCTCTACTTATATCTAAAATATTATAAAAAATATTATCATTTTATTGTGGTTAGGGTGGTCAGACAAGACACCTACTTCTTTATTTTTCCCTGAAATTTAAGTACTACTGCATTGAAATTTCAAATTTTCACCAAATAGATTTTGTTTTAAAAAAAATAAACCTAGTAGTTTAGAAACTACATTCAATTTGCTACATTCTATTCTTACATATTTTTGAAATAATAGAGATAACTTATTCAAATTTTAATGTCAGAGTTTAACTCGATTTTTTGAATTTTTTTTAAGGCCTGTTTTTCCATGATGATCCGCACATACCCATTAAAGAGAAAATTTGGAGTATGTGTGCAGATCATCATGGAAAAAAGAACCCTAAGTAAAAATCGGAAAAGAGTTAGGCAATGACATAAAAACAATAAGTTATCTATATTATTTCTAAAATATGTAAGAATAGAATCTGTAACAAATTGAATGTAGCTTCTAAACTACTGGTTTTTTTTTTAAATCTATTTGGTGAAATTTGAAATTTCAATGTATTCATAAAAGTAGTGTTTAGTCTGCAACCACCACAATAATGATAATATATTTTAGATATAAGTAGAGGACTCATTTCTTGATGTGATGCATATTTTTTGTAATTTTTTTCCAAGTAAATAATTAATTATGATTTTTTTATTACAACTTTTAAAAAATATAAAAACTCCTATGTCTAACCACCTTAACTTGGTCAAAACTTCATGAAATTCTTTTAAATCCTATAGTATGTGAAGCATAGAATGTGACGAATGTTTCGGATTCAAAAAATATCATACCATTTGAAAGCTATAGATGTTTTTCAATTAGCCTATCAATCAGGACTTTACTCATAATTCAAATAGAAAATGAATAATAATTATTTATTAAATTCAAAGTAAAGAATAATTTATATTGGTGGAAAGTTGAGAATCTCCTTTAAAAACCCTTTTCATTTCATTAATTTTGGGTAAGAAAAAAGTCGTCAACCACATACCCTACAAATACCCATTATATCGCCACTTTTTGGCCCATCATGATCCTGCACATACCCGAGAAAGTTTTCAAGGTGTTCAAAGCTATCAAAGTGGTCACATCATCAACATCATCATTAAAGGACATCTACAGGGAAAAATTCATCAATTCAAACCCGAAGATTAGGTTGAGAAGATTAAGTAGATACTGAAGAGCAGATTCAAGTCTTGATTTTCCAGAAAAGTCAAACTAGACTAATATGCCACTTCTGGCATATGAGTCTCGGTTCTATAAAATTTCTAGATTTCAAGTGTTTTAGACATATCTCTACCAGATTCCTGTCCTTTCCTAGAAACCCTAATCAAGCACTAAATCATCTAGACTGGCATATGAGTCCCATCAGGAATTAGTGTTAGCATATTCAACATTTTAGGTCTTCAATCAAAATCTCATAGGTTTTCAGGTGCACACCTCTGATCTCTCAACTTTGTGTTTTTATTTACATGCATTTTTATGTCATTTAGTGAAGTTTTACATTGCATTAGGTTTCAACATTAAATCTTGCATATCATTAGTCTTTCCAAGCCCTATCTTGGTGGTGAACCCCTCTTTATTCATTAATCATACCCTAGAACACCCTTATTGTAGATCTCTTTCCCTCATTTCATCCCTAGGCTTGAGATCTCTAGGGTTTCCTTGAATGAGAGTGAAGAAGATTTTTGTTCTATGTCCTAAACCATAAGCAATGACAATTTTCCACCTTTACATTTTGGTGAACCTGCATTTAGAACATCTGAATTCTGATTTGGAGTGCATTGTCATATTATGTCAAAAGCAGTCCCTTGTCCTTGGAGAGATTGAGAACACTGATTCCACAAGGTGTAGAGGTGCCTAAATTTGAGAAATATGGGGGGAAGGGAGATAATTCTAACCATGTTTCCACCTATACCACCTTATGTAGTGACTTTATTCTTGATGATAAACTCTTAGCTTAACTTTTTCCTAGATCTTTGAAGGATAGCGCCTTAGAATTAATTTCCTCGTTATCAAAAAACTCAATTCATTCATTCAATGAAATTTTTGAGGCCTTTATAAACCATTTCCAAGTGCATATGACTCCTAAAATGACCTTGGTTGATTTGATGAGATGTAACCAAAAAGAAGTGGAAAATATTATTGACTTTATTTCACGATATCAATCACTTTATTCCTAAATCAATGTAAAGGTTCCCAGCCCTCACCTTCAAAAGATGTTCATAGAGAATTTGCAAAGTAAGATACAAGATAAGCTTACCATGATGAAATTCCCATCCTTCATGCACTTATGTACTACCCTTCGCGATTATCATAACTTAGTTAATAGTCATGATGCAAAATCCACCTCTAGCCGATTTGAGATGTCTGAATCTGCAAACCAAAACAATTATCAACCTTTTAGGAAATAGAATAAAGGATTCCTTCAACTTTAAATCCCCCTCAACAAACAACACAACATGTTGATACCCAAGTAGCTATTGTAAAAGAAACAATACCCTTTAACTATGGGGACTTGAAAAGGAAATCCACTCCCCTACCCAATATCCTTCTATAATATAGGGAGATTCGCTACTCACGATTTATCTTCATTCAGAGAGCATCATGGGGCGAACTACCCTATACTACCTCAATGGAACAGGGATGAGAGTTTCAGAATCTGAAAGAGTAGGTCACAAAGAGTTTCTAGACAAACTGACAAGCTCTCGGCCAAAGGACAACAATGCAAGGCGTTGGTGTCCTAGAGGTGCGTTGGTATCTTGTACAGACCAGATAATGAGAATGTCTCAAAAAATAGCAAAGTGAATGCTTCTATCTGTTTGCGAAGAACTTGCAGAATATAGGGAAATAACAGAACATGATAAAGTAACAGAAAGTGATGAAATAAAGTAAGGTAGAGAAGATAAGGAGGAGAAAGGAAATACTTACGACCATGCAAGTGATGAAGCTTCTAACTGATGAGTATCTTCAATATCTTCACACAAGAGGGAGAGAGAAATTTTTAGGTGGCTATATAGGGGTCTTCCTTAGTCAGACCCCGTTTTGGTGTTCCCACCTCCATGGATAGCTAAATAGATAGAGAGAAAAGTAGAAATGAAGTAAAGAGCACTAAAGCACTACAAAATAGTGTTATGCTACTCAACCAATTAATAGTGGAGAGGAGTGAAAGCTTACCACCTCCACCAAGAGCACTCAAGGTTGCTTGGGGGAGAAAATGAGAGGAACTCAGGCCTTTGCTGCCATGGTGTTTTGTTCCACACTTTCTCTACTGAAGTGGTGGAGTGTTGATGTTGTTGTGAAGTGTAAAGTGTTTGGAGATTCAAGAGATGGTGAAGAAGCTACTTAGAGCTTGAGAAGAGCTTGTGAAGTTTGTGAATGAAGTGGAGAAGCTCTTAGAGAGATGTGGAGGGATGTGTAGGAGATGGAAGAAGACCTGAAGAGATGGTAGAAGAGATGAAATTCTTGTTCAAGGGATGAATATGAAGGAGAGAAAATAGAAACGGCTATTTTTAGGTCGGTCGGCTAAGGAGGGCATTACAAATCAACCTCCAATGGGAAGTGTATTGCCTCTATAGGCTCCAAATGTGGGAATCTATCAAGGGCGTAAGCGTGTCATGCAGATGTATGTGCACCGCATGGGCGTCCCTAATAGAAACAACTCCACCGACGCTCAAAACAGGCACCAAGTGTGATGCAAACAACGGGCTTAGGTGGAATTAAGCCTTTGATCTTGGTTTTCTAAAGTGGATAAAGGAAAAAAGGGGATTTTCACATGGGGTGAAAATTCTCCCTTATACATTTGTCCCCCACTTTAGTGAGCATGAACACTGATGAGTGCTCAGTAAAGTAGATCAAGAAAGAGTAGAGTTAGAAAAGTATACCTGAACCGTTGAGGAAGCAGTACTCGGTCTAGCGTACCTAAAGGTGCAGGAGAAGCGAAAGACTCCATAGTTGCTCAGAACTATGAAGTTAAAATAACAAAGCATCTTACAAGCCTGTGGACTTGCAAGGAGGCAACCCCCAATATCTCTCACATGGAGGAAGCCCAAAGGAAGTAGACTCCACAGAGGCAGGAAGCAGTGACACGTCTACCCGTAGATAGAACATGTCAAAAGTGGTGACACATCTACCCGCAGATAGAACATGTCAAAAGTGGTGACATGTCCTACAGATAGAACATGTCAAAAGCGGTGACACATCTACCTACAAATAGAACATGTCAAAAAGTGGCGACATGTCTACCCACAAATAGAACATGTCAAAAATAGCGACACGTCTACCTGTAGATAGAACATGCCAAAAGCTGTCAGTCACGCAAACAATAAAACTTTCAAAGGGGTCCCTTAGGAACCCTTCAAAAGGAGAGGGATCCACTCAAGGGATGTGTTGTTTGAAAGGTTCATGAGGTCTAGTTGGGTTTCCCCCAAGCTAGACGTGGAGATATGAAATAGGTCTAGTCGGGCTGCCCCTAACATATAGGGGAGGAGAACCATGCAAGGATATAGGATAGAGGTAAACCTCGATATCACTTTTCAAGCAAAGAAAAGGAAGGATCCTCAATCAAACGGGAGTTTGATGGCACTTGAATCAAGAAGTTGTTGAATTTTTTCCTTTAAGGCTTTACACTCACTAGTGGAATGGCCAAGCACTCAATGGTATGCACAGAAGGAATGTTTTCCTTCATCATGTTTATGAAGTTTATTACATGTGGGAGAAGGAAGAGTGATTAAGCGGTCTTTTAGAAGCCACAACAAAATATGCTCTTGCTTAGACAAAGAATGAGGAGTAGAAAGCAAACCTTTCTCTTGTGGAGAAAAGTTTGACTGCTCACAAGAAGGAGATATGGAGATAGAAGAAAAGGGAAGACGATATCCATAGAGAGTGTTATTCTGACAAGGGGGATCACACTCTCCTATCACTATCAGCCTCTATGATAGGACTACCAGCATTAACCTCCTTAACATAAGTGTGATCATCTTCCTCAAAAGGAGGATCAACACCAATAACATTACAATTATTACTCACAATACCCCGCGATATAGAAGAATGACCATCTTTGATAGCGGGTGTGGGTGATGTTGTCAAAAGTCTAAGTGGATCGAGTCAACTTTATATTCCTGGATGAAGGAATCTTTAAAGTGTAAGTGGTGCAGGAGCACCCAAGGCCTTCAAGGAGCTCTTCAAGGATCAGAAGGTTGCAAGGGTCAGGAGGACCTATCCAGTATATCAAAACATCAACTATAATCTTTTGAAGCCTATAATGGCTTTTGAAATGGGAAAGAACTTGAAAGTAGTCAACTATCCTAGAGGGTCCTGATAAGGATCCTAGGACCAAAATGCTATGTAATTGGGATTATCATGTTATAGGGCTTTAATTAGTAATCTAATGCTTTAAGTAGGTCAAATAAAGTTGGATATTGAAGATCCAATAGTTTTTAGGTGGTAGATTTTAATAAATTTCAAGATTGTAAAATTCAGATTTTTGAATTTCACTTTAGGCGGGAAAAGGAGTTTTAGGTGTTTTAGAGGTAATTATGCAACTTAATCAATCCCAAACGGTTGGATCAGTTGGGGAAAGGATATACAAAGCCAAAATAATCATTTTTATGGAAGGTTGGACGTTGGGAGCAAGCATTGTATGGACTGTTTTATGGAAATAGTGAAAAAACACATTTTTTGGCACTTTTATGGTGTTTTTTTGTTAAATACTTGATCTCTATTGAATCTATGTCCAATAGGATTATTTTAGGAGATATTTTAACACCATTGAAGGCTCATGAAAAGTGTCATAATTAATTATGCTTTGCATGATGGATTTTTAACACATATTTGGTTCACAAAGGAGATGTTAGATACAAATTAGTGCCTTTGTCCTGATAGTTTTGTGAAGAAGAGTTTGCAGGTGAAAAAGCAGGGTGAAATAGGGCAAGACATTGGTAGATTGAGAAAAGACAAGTTGCAGCAGGGTTGTGAAGGAGACAGTTAAAAATCAGAATTTGTGGGACTTGAACAGTCTTAAGGTAGGGAAAATTGAATGCCCTATAGTTGAGGGTGATAGAGGTGATGTCATTTCACAAAGGAGACAATGGAATGAGGGCAGGAGCAGGGCACAAGAACCTACTGTTATTAAACGGCAAAGAGGACAAACCAAACCCTCTTTGGTTCTCACATGATGAATGTCAAGAATGCAGATTGGCAGAGGAGGAAGACAGTGACTTTGGGAGACTACCTACCTGCTCATTGGAAGATGAAAACATATGAGAGCAAGGGGTCTTTTGATGGCAACACATGGGACACTTCTTGGGGCAAGAAATCTTTCTTTCTTGGGGAGAATGGTGCAGGAGCACCCAAGGCCTTCAAGGAGCTCTTCAAGGATTAGGAGGTTGCAAGGGTCAGGAGGACCTATCCAGCATATCAAAACATCAACTATAATCTTTTGAAGCCTATAATGGCTTTTGAAATGGGAAAGAACTTGAAAGTAGTCAACTGTCCTAAGGGTCCTGATAAGGATCCTAGGACCAAAATGCTATGTAATTGGGATTATCATGTTATAGGGCTTTAATTAGTAATCTAATGCTTTAAGTAGGTCAAATAAAGTTGGATATTGAAGATCCAATAGTTTTTAGGTGGTAGATTTTAATAAATTTCAAGATTGTAAAATTCAGATTTTTGAATTTCACTTTAGGCGGGAAAAGGAGTTTTAGGTGTTTTAGAGGTAATTATGCAACTTAATCAATCCCAAACAGTTGGATCAGTTGGGGAAAGGATATACAAAGCCAAAATAATCATTTTTATGGAAGGTTGGACGTTGGGAGCAAGCATTGTACGGACTGTTTTATGGAAATAGTGAAAAAACACAGTTTTTGGCACTTTTATGGTGTTTTTTTGTTAAATACTTGATCTCTATTGAATCTATGTCTAGTAGGATGATTTAGGAGTTTGTGTTTACATATTTTAACACCATTGAAGGTTCTGAAAGTAGTGATAATTAATTTCTTTGCATTTTATATTGACTGTCCTAAAAAAGAACACAGAATTTACACTAGTTTGAGGGTTTTTCATGGATAAATGATCCATTTCATGGGATTTTATGACTGTATCTTGTGAAATGGATCATATTTAACATGTACCATACTGGACTAACAATATAAAGTGCAGGAAAGAAGAATCAAATGGTGTACACCAAGATTTCATTGTGAAAAATGCTTGAAGATGGAGGCTAGGGTGTAGCAGCAGAAGATCTGCCTTAATGAGGGGAATTTTTTTGAGTTTGGATCGACTAAATATGTTTTCCTAATGGTGTAGAGTCAATGAGAAAGTTCTGGAAGTGATTGGAAGGTTAGTTTTCAAGAAGCCCTAGTTTTTGAGGCAAGTTGAGGAGGGGTTTGTGCTGGAGCCTGTTAGAGGTGTCATAGAGGTCTAAAAACTTGGATTCCTTGTTTTTGAGTCATTTTAGGAGACTACTGAAAGTTTCATGGTTAGGGGTTGAGTTTAAAGAGGGGTTTCTTTGAAAAAGAGGGCTAATTAGGCCTAAATTTGAGGAAACAGCAAATTTTTGATTGGTGTGCTCCAAAACAAGTGCCATCAAGAATCTAGTATATTATGTATCATCACAAACCACATCTGGTTCAATCATTATTTTGGAGGTTCCTTTGGAAAGTTTGAGTGCAAAGTCAAAAATCCTTCGCTAGAGGCCTAGTTGGGCTAGTAGCCTAGTTAAGGTGAAAATTTGGTTTTGTGTCTAAGTCAAAGGGTTGGGCTTTGAAATCATTCAAAAAAAGTTTGTTTGGGTCTCTTAAGAGTGTTCCTATGGTTTGGGTCCATAGGGAAATCAAATAAGTCATTTGGTGCATTATTGAGGCCTTATCTCCATACTGGTGCCTAGTTGGAAGGTTGAGAGTGAATCATTATTAGCCTTAAAAATTTGTGTTTCTTTCAAAGTCCCTAACCCTCTGCATCAGTAAGGAACCCCAATCATCACCAAGACATGCATTCTTTTGAGAAGAGGTAGAGGGAGAAAACTTGATATTTCTTGCTTTAGAAGGACCTTCCTTGGGGGCATCTATCTTGATAGTATCCTCTATAGAAGATGCTACTAGAGTAAACATCAAAACATTGGAAGATACTGAAGGAATAAGAGTAGGCACAACCAAAACCTGACTAGCAGCTTCCATCTCACATAAGTACATAGCATCAAGGTCGGCCTTGACTGTGACTGATTTATTATTATAGAGGAACTTAGTAGATTTATTCAAGGTAGATGGGACTGCACCCATAGCATGAAGCCACAGTCTACCAAGAAGGAGATTATATGGTAACTTTTCAGGCATAACATATATAAGAGTAGGTATGGTAACGGGTCCAAGCTACAAAGGTAACACTATTGTACCTAGAGCTTGTTGCACAACATTATTGAACCCACGAATAACAACAGAAGAAGCATTAATAGAAGATGAGTCAATATTAATTTTAGGCAATAAATCAATACTACACACATTAAGCAATGAGCCAACATCAATGAGAGTACATCTAATGCCAATTTTATTAATGTTAACTATAATCATTAGAGGGTTCGCTTGCTTCTATACTTCCAGAGATGGGAGCTCTTATAGATAGAACGTGATATTTGGCGAATCCACACGAATATACGCCATCAACACATTAGCATCTTTTGGACTAGCAGAAGAGGGAAAGAGGATCTTTTGCAAGGCTTCTTGAAGAATACCTTGATAAACCAGAGCAGACTGAAGCAAGTCCCATGGTGAGATCTTATTCAAAGTGACCTGAGGTTGCTCAACAAGATCGTTATCACTAGGTGCTTTAGTTGTAGGCTTAGGTGCTTGAGGAAGGCTTGGTTGTTTATTCATTCTATTCTCATAGGTATGGGCCACTGTTGTATTAGAGGGAGCCATAGAGAGATCAGGAGAGTCACTATCAAATGGAACACCATTAATAGAACAAACCCTTTTAGAAGAAGGACTAGCTAGAGTCACGTAAATAATCGGTCTCTTTTTCCTTTGAGAGGTAGTAGAGACACAGACTACATTTACAGAATCATCACAACTAGTAGAACAATTACTTGAATACATATTCTCAGCATCAATCCAAACAAGATCAAATCTAGAATAGTCATTTGAAGGAACATTATTGACATCGATCCAGGGAGAATCAGATGTGGAAGGAAGTTCATTGTTTGCTAATGCACCATCTCTAGAAGAGAGTGCATTAGAACAAAGATGAGATTCATCATTCACGAATGCATCATCTCTAGAAGAGATTGCATTGGAATGAGGAAGAGATTCATCATTCACAAATGCATCATCTCTAGAAGAGAGTGCATTGGAATGAGGAAGAGATTTGTCATTCACAAATGCATCATCTCTAGAAGAGAGTGCACTAGAATGAAGAGAAGGTAGAGTAACATTTAGGAAAGTATTAATGATTTCATCTTCTTGCAACAAAATATCCTCTAAAACAAGAGGACTTTCTTGAGAAGGATCAAAGATATCAAGTGACATAGCAAAGCCAAGTCACCATCACATGCATGAAATGGAATATCATTAACATTTTTAACAAAATCAGATACTGAACTAATAAAAGAAGATATTAAATCCATTACAATTTTTTTGGTATTTTCTATGTTCTAGTAATTCACATTTTTGGAGGTCTTCAAAGCAGAATTTTGGGTAGAAACTTGCATCAATCCCTAAAATTAAGTTTCCAAAAAACAAGTTCTCTAGGAGACCTTTCCAACAGTGCAAACGGTTCTGAATTCCGAGCACCGAGTCAAAAGTTATGACCCCACCAAGTAGCGGTAAATAAATTCCTAGTTTTTTGAAGAACACTATTCTTCACGTTAGGTTCACCAAAATGTAATATAGGGGGATTCGCTACTCATGAATTCTCTTCATTCAGATAGCCTCATGGGGCGAACCTCCCTATACTACCTCAATCGAATAGCGGCGAGAGTTTCAGAATCCAAAAGAGCAAGTAACTGAGATTTTCTAGACAAACTAACAAGCTCTCAAAAATAGGACAACAGCGCAGTGTGCTAGCATCTCATATAGACCAAAGAATGAGAATGTCTTAGAAAACAGCGAATTGAATGCTTCTATCTGATTGCTAAGAACTTGCAGAATATAGAGAAATAACAGAACATGATAAAGTAACAGAAAGTGATAGAAATGAAATAAAGTAAGGTAGAGAAGATAAGGAGGAGAAAGGAAATACTTACGACCATGCGAGTGATGAAGCTTCTAGCTCATGAGTGTCTTCAATACCTTCACACAAGAGGGAGAGAGAAATTTTTGGGTGGATGTATAGGGGCCTTCCTATGTCAGATCCCGTTTTGGTGTTCCCACCTCCACGAACAGCCAGAAAGATAGAGAGAAAATTTGAAATGAAGTAAAGAGCACTAAAGCACTACAAAATAGTTTTATGCTACTCAACCAAGTAATAGAGGAGAGGAGTGAAAGCTTACCACCTCCACCAAGAGAACTCAAGGCTCATTGGGGGAGAAAATGAGAGAAACTCAAGCCTCTGCTGCCATGGTGTTTTGTTCCACACTTGCTCTACTAAAGTGGTGGAGTGTTGATGTTGTTGATGTGTGTAAAGTGTTTGGAGATTCAAGAGATGGTGAAGAAGCTACTTAGAGCTTGAGAAGAGCTTGTGAATCTTTTGAATGAAGTGGAGAAGCTCTTAGAGAGATGTGAAGGGATGTGTAGAAGATAAAAGAAGATCTGAAGAGATTTGAAGAGATGGTAGAAGAGATGAAATGCTTGTTCAAGGGATGAATATTAAGGAGAGATGAAGAGAAATAGCCATATTCGGGTCAGTCGGATGAGGAGGGTGTTACAAATCAACCCCCAATGGGAAGTGTAATGCCTCTGTAGGCTCTAGATGCAGGAATTTGTTAGGGACGTAAGCACATCGTGTGGACGTCTGTGCACCATGCAAGTGTCCCTGATAGAAACGCCTCCACCGATGCTCAAAATAGGCACCAAGTGTGATGCAAGTAGCGTGCTTAGGTGGAATTAAGCCTTCGATCTTGGTTTTCTAAAGTAGATAAAGGAAAAATGGGGATTTTCACATGGGGTGCAAATTCACTCATATACACCTTCAAAACACAATCTCACAACTTTTAGAACAAAAAATGATCACCTTACCTCCCATTAAAACTCTTGATCCTAATAAACCTTTACCTCCAAATTTTAGATCGAATGCTTATCACCATTATCACTGACAAAATGGACATGATATTCAGAACATTGCAAGCATCTTAAACATCTTGTGCAAGACCTCATTCATTCTGATCATCTTTTAGTTGCAAGTGTTAATGATCAAGGAAATAAGTTTGTTGCCCCTCCTAACCAAAATTTTCAAATCTTTACCAACCCCATGCCAAAATATAATATTTCATTTGTCAAAGCTAGTGAAACTTCAAAGAATGATGTGATGAATGTTGAAACAAATGATGAGAACATGATTCAACAAAGTCCTATGGATACCATTGAACAAGGTCCTATGGATAATATTGAAAAAGGTTTGATTGCGTTGATTGAAACTCAACCTCATAAGGGCCGAACTAAAAAGCCTCTTGACATTGCTTTCCAATTCTAAAGACATCATTAGAAATGTACCTAATGGTCCTCTCTACATATCCGGCCAAATTTATGACAAAACCCACTAATGGGTTATTAATTAATCTTGTTTGTGGAGAAAATGTGATCACTGAGGAATTCCTACTTGTGCATGAGCTCTCTCAAGAAACATGTGATAAACTGAAAGCATGGATAAAGAAACATAACAGTTTTTCTTGCCCTATGATGGGATCAATCACCTTACCTTTACAAATAGGATTGAAAACACTATATGTCTCATTCTCCATCATATCGATGTCGGACCAATTCTGTGTGAAGCTTGGTCAGCCATGGCTATGGTCCATGGAATCCGTCCCGTTGATCATGAATAAATGCTTAAAGTTTCCCTTTGAAAATTTGAAATCTTTACTGTGCATCATAATGGTGTTAACCCTTTGTCTTCTTGTGGAAAATTTTCATTAGATTTCTTTTGGCCCAAGCCTATGGAACCTATAAAACCCCCAGAAGACTTAATTTTCAAATCCTATTAGAAGTTCAAAGAAAAATACATAGAAAAACTATCCCTTGCAAACACACCTCTACCTCTAACCGAGCCTACCATCATTGACAAAACTATGATTGAACCTAAAGAAATTCCAAACAACCGAGACCAACCTAAGATAGATCCTTTTCCTATTTCCTACAAAAGACCAAGAGATAACAAAAATGATCCTGCCACGCCTCCTAGGATAAAACAACTTTACAAAGTTAAAGAGAAAGTGGTTGAAAAACCTCCCATTGCTCGTTCCATTCTTCCCCTTAGGGAAGAAAATAAACCTATGGTTGATAAACTTGATCCTACACAAATGCAACTTAAAAGTCATAATAAAAAAAATAGAAGTGCTAGAGAGCATAGGGATAGATGTTGTGCCCTTTCTTGAAGCATAAATGAAGAAACAAACAAATAAAATCAAGATCCAAACCTGACTGAAGCAATGTACGATGAGTCTCCCTCGCTGAAACAAAAAGATCTTATACTGCAATCGCAATAGGAGCCAAACACTTCTTTAGACATTATCATTAGACCTCTTTTCATGATCAATTTATATGATGATGAGGAGATTTCCAAAATTGACACAGAGGTGCATAATGAATTGAATACATTGATTTCCTCTTCTATGAGCTTAAACAATAATTCTCCTAGAAAGAGTTTTGAACTTGGTGATGGTCCTAGTTCGGAACTTGCTATTGTCCCTTTGGCTAGTTGTCTGCCTTTTGTATACGATGCACACGATTGGGATGTAGAAGAACTACTAATAGGTTGACTCGCAAGTGCCTTAATATTCTTTTGTATTATTTTTTTTTCATTTTTCTTTATGTAATTTCATGTGTGTAATGTGATTCAATTAATCTCTCTTTGTGACATTCCTCTATATGTACCTACATTCTTCTCTATTTCGTAAGCATTTTTCATTTTTCTTATTTTTTCCTTTTGGGGATTATGCAAGGCATCAAGACATTCATGTCTCTTCCATGTTGATCCAAAATCTTTTCCTTTATCTTTTCCTTGTCTTGTGTTTTTCTTTTGGGGATGACGTAAGGCGTCAATACATTCATGTCTCTTCCATGTTGACTTGAAAGGTTGTTCTTTTTTTCACTCTCTTTGTGTCATTCTTCCAATTCTATGAGTATTTGGGGAATGATGACAGTTTTGATCTCTATAAAAACTTTGTAGCAAGACATACTAACCCCAAATCCATAGATCTCTCATGTGTTTGGATTTTTGTTTTAGGGGCAACCCTTCTTTTCCTTTTGCATGGAATAGCTTTATTTGGAAACATATGACTTGGCATAGGGATTTCCAAATAAGCTCTCATGTCTTCTTTATTGTTAGCATTTATCATAATTTGCTACTTTAAAGTAATTGCTCATAGCATGGTGTTTAGAAATTTCTTTAAAGTGGGGGCATACATTGGCATTATTCTCTTTCAAATCATATTTCATTGTGTAGTCTTCTTACTAAATCCAATACATCTTTCGCTTTGTGGTGACATTGGGTGTGATGTCCTTCTAGAGCATGAGAGGCTTGATGCGATACACTATATCCCCTAAGTTGTGAATCTTATATTCTTTTATTGGTCCTCTCTTGGAGACATTAGGGACAGTGTTCCCTAAGTTAAATACCTTGCATGAACTAAGGAAAACTCCTTTGGATGTTCCCTATATTGCATTTACAATCTCAGTTATATGGCCACCTTGCATAACACACCTTGCATGTTTGTGGAGCCATCTTGTTTTTTCATGAGTTACAAGCATATGAATCTTTTCTTGCCTCATGAAGCTCAAAGTTCATTATTTTGTGGTACCTTATCAAAGTTATCAGGAGGTATAACTTTGGTTTGGTTAGATGGTAAGTTGAACTAAGGCATGAATTTCCCATAAGCCACTTGCTTGGGTGTGTGAGCACATATCAGTCATGTGCATATGTGTCTCACCTCTTTGGATACTCACCCAATAGATAACTTTAAGTTCCATTTCCTTAGATTGAGTGTGCATTGTTGGACAAATAGCTTAGATCTTATCCACAACATCTGGGACAAACGGTCAAAGCTTGATCCACCCCACTTCTTTGTTTAATTTTTTGCTTTTCTTTATATCTTTGGCAGTATATGCTTGTACCTTGATCATGCTCTTTATCATTTACATGAGCATTCTTTTGTGTCTCTGTTGGTTTTCTATAGGATCTTGATCATGGGGGCTTGATCATCACTCTTGATCATTGTCATCCTATCTTACTAGCATTGGTACATTTGAACCCCTCTTGATGCAAGTTTGTCTACTTTAGTGTTAGTTTGAAGCAAGTTACTTCTCTCACTAAAGTGGGGCCTAGATGTAATGATGAAAAATGTACTCCTTTGCATTTTCGCATTTGTTTGGGATCTCCTTGTTAAATTGACCTTAATATGGCCTTGATTTAGTGTTGTAGTGTGTTTAACACATTCACAAATTAGGTCTTGGTCCCTTGTAAACTAAATGGACTTAATGGTGCCTTATTTGAGGTGTTGTAATTTTTTTTACCATACTTTCACTCTAATCTAGGGTTTTCATTATTAATGGGGCTTCTTTATGTCTTATTTGGCCTTATTTTTCATCCATAAGCCTTAATTAATGCATCTTTTTGGGGATAATCCTGACATAAAATAACATCCAATTATAATTCATGTCTTTTTAGGTTGTGTGGCCCATATTTAGTGATCTAGGACTCACACACCACCTTGGGCATATGGGTCCCACCTAGGTTTCGGGGCCCTGACCTGGATTTCACATGAATCTAAGCAATTTTGAAAAATGTGTCCCATAGTTAAGCCTAATGGGACTCATACACCACTTTTGGCATATGAGACCCATGTCACCCAAAATCAAATTTAATTCAAATTCTTGGCAATATTTTATCCTCCTAGATCTGATGTTAGCTTGTAGTTTTGTAATTTCAAGAAATTTAGCATAAACAAGTATAAATACATAGTTATTTCATTCATTTTCTACCTAACAAGTTGAATAAGCATCCTTATAGCAAATTTGAGTTCACAAGAGCATTCAAGTGTTTACAAGAGCATTCAAGAGTTGTTTATCAAGTATTTAGGAGCATTATTCAAGCATCAAGCATCATGTCAAATTCATCATGCATCATGTTTTTTTTGAGCTAACAATTTTTTGATGTAGGGTTTCATGATTCAAGCAAGTGTTTAATTCAAGATCTATCACATTCAAGCAAAATTCAAGATCTACATCCATTGGAGCCATCTCATACATGTTTGCATCACTTTATTGCTAGGGTTTGGTGTGTTGTAACATTGCATGTTGTTCATTCATCATTCCTTCATTCCATTTTATTTCATTACAAGGTTTGATTACCAAAAAGAGGTTTGACCAAGGAAAACCCCTTTCCACTAACAAAATAACTTTTATCCTTCTCTTTAGTGTGTGATTTCCAAAACTAGGTTGAAGACATATTGAAGAGAAATTTTGGAGAAATTTTTCAAGCTATTCAAAGTTGTCAAAGTGGTCACATCATCAACATCATCATTGAAGGACATCTACAGTGCAGAATTCAATAATTCAAACCTAAAGATCAGGTTGAGAAGATTAAGCAGAGATTGAAGAGCATATTCATGTCTTGATTTTCCAAAAAATTAAAATTTGAATAATACACTACTTTTGGCGTATGAGTCCCAATTATGTGAAATTTCTAAATTTTAGGTGTTTTAAACATATCTTTTCCAGATTCATGCTCCTACATACAAACCCTAATCTTGGACTAAATCGCCCAGACTGGTGTATGAGTCCCAACAAGCATTATTTTCAACATATTCAACATTTCACATCTTCAATCAAGCTCTCATAGGTTTTGAGTTGCACACCTATGATCTCTCAGGTTTTTGTTTTGATATACATGCATTTCTAGGTCATTTAATGAAGTTTTACATTGCATTAGGTTTCAATGTTAGATCTTGCATATCATTATTCTTCCCAATCCCTAGCTTGGTGGTGAACCCCTCTTTAGTCATTAATCATACCCTAGAACACCCTTATTGCAGATCTCTTTCTATCATTTCATCACTAGGCTTGATCTCTAGGGTTTTCTTGAATGTAACGATTGTGAATTAGGAGGATTCCATATCCCCTTGTGTGTTCCATCTTCCAAAATGGTGGGACCTTATTTCCACCTTTACAGATATATCCTAATACTCATTAATAATGTTGCATAACACAATTTGGCAACGTTTGAGTCCTAGGATAGTGACTCAGGACCCATTTTCCACTTGGCGAATGGGTCCTCACTATGTCCTAGGACTCCCCTTTTACATGTTATTTCACCTCCCCGAAACTTGGTCCTAGTGAACTATGCTAGGACCTATTCACCCAAGGTGGTGAATGGGTCCTCCTTAACTAAGGATACCCCTTTTTGAACTTATTTGTGGTAGGATTTTAGTGATTTTGAATCTTAGATTTGATGTCAGCTTGTGTTATTTGAATTTTAGGTTTAAATATTAAGATAAGTATAATATAAGGCTAATTCACCTAGTTTCATAACAAGAACTTTATGCAAGAATTATAAGAGTTTACAAGAGTATTAGAGAGCATTCTAGAGCATTTCAAAGGTGTTCAAAGGAAGATTATCAAGGTTTTATTGCAGAAATAAAAAATTATTGTATCATGTCAAAGATTTATTGCATCATGCATGTAATTGCACTTATGTGTTGAAGTAGTATTGAAGATCCATTTGCAAGCGTTGTTTCATATCCAATTCAAGATCAAGATATATATACATTCCTTATGGCTACTTCATGTTAGATTGTTGATTTACATTACAAGACTTCATTCAAGGTATCATTGTTTCATGTTTATGTTTCATTGTTTCATCACAAGGTTTAAATACCTAAATGGGGTTTGACCAAGGAAAACCCCTATTCCCTAAAAATCAACAATTTTTCTTCTCTCTTGTTGTGTGATTATAGGTTTTAGATTGAAGATCAAGTGGAGAACAAGATTGGAACAAAAAATTTCAAGTTGTAAAGTTGCAAAAGTTGTCATCTATCTTGCAAGATCACGATAACAAGGCTACAAAATTTATTTCTAACTTTCAGGAGTCAAACACTTAACATTTGGGAGTGAAAATTTTGAAGAACAAAACCCAGAAATTAGTTTTCAGAAGCTCTAACAGGGACCCATTCACCACTGGGCGAATGAGTCTTCAGTGAGCCCTGAAACAACACCTTTTCTGCAAGGTACACATTATTTCAACATCCTAAAACCTCTCTTATTGTTGTTATAATAGTTAGGTTTGGTTTGTGATATTTATTTGCATCATATATTACACATAATTATATGTTTCATAGAAAAAACTAGTGGCTTATCATCTTGATAAACCCTATTTTTCAATTAAACATATGGTAAACCTGGCGTGATTACCAGAATACGACTTGTAGTCGTGATGTAAAAAATCCCCCTAGCCATCCTAAAAAGTCTGAATCCACAACTCAAACTGGTTACCAACCTTTCAAGAAGTAGAATAGGGGATTTTTAAAAATTAATTCCCCTCAACAAAGTCAACGAACTAACAACCAAGTGGTTGTTATAAAGACAAAAAATTCATATGACTTTGCAGATAGGAATAGAAATTTCACTCCTTTACCCAATACCTTCATAATATCATGTTGCAGCTTATTGAAAATAATATTCTTATCTTACCTCGTGGTAGAGAATGTGATCCTAATATACCATTACCTGTAGGCTTTCGACAAAACTCTTATTTCCATTACCACCAACAAAATGGACATGGTACATAATATTGTAAGCATATTATGCATCTTGTGCAAGACCTTATTGACAATAATCAACTGCAAATTGGAGGTGTGAATGATCAAGTTAATAAGCTCATAGTCCCTCCTAACCAAAATTTATGAATCTTTACAAATCTCATGCTGAAGCACACTATTTCATTTGTAAAAGCTAGTGAAACAAAGAATGATGTGATGAATGTTGACATGGATGATGAAAATATAAAAGATGAAATTGTAAATGAATCAGTTGAAGTGGTTGTATTTATCAAAGCTAAACCTCATAAGGGCTCAACCAAAAGACCTCTTGATATTGCTTTTTCACAAAATGACATACTTTAAAAACATGCACCGAATGGTCCTCTTTACATAGCTAAAAGAATCAATAACAAGCCTACTAATGGGATATTAATTGATCTTGTCTATGGAGAGAATTTGATCACCAAAGAATTCCTATTTGTGTATGAACTCTATCAAGATACATATGAAAAACTGAAAGCGTGGATCAAGACACATAATAGTTTGCTTGTCTTATGATGGGCTCAATAGATCTCCCTTTGAATGTTGGACCAAAAACATTAAACGTCTCAATCACCATCATCCAACAATTGGACCAATTTTGTGTGAAGTTAGGCTACCCATGGCTTCACTCCATGAATGTCATCCCTTTAGCTATGCATAATTTTTTAAATTTTCCCTTTGGAAATGATATCTTTACTATGCATCATAATGGGTTTAATCATGTGTCTTTCTGAGGGAACTTTTCATTTTATTTCTTTTGGCCTAAGCCTATTGAACCTATTAGATCTCATGAGGAATTATTTTTCAAATCCTATCAAAAGTTCAAGGAAAAGTGTATAGTAGAATTATCCCTTAGAAACATGCCTCAGCCCTCCATTGAGCCACCTATCCTTAACAAAACAATGGTTGAATTGAAAGCCCTTCCAAACATCCAAGAGAATCCTATGAAAAACTCTTTTTTGATTTCCTATAAGAGACCATGTGATAACCAAAACAATCCCGGTGTTCCTCCTAAAATCAAAAAAGTTTACAAAGCCAAAGAGAAAGTGGTTGAAAAACCTCTCATGGTTCCTTCCATTCCTCCCCTTAAGGAAGAGAAGAAACTTATGATTGACAAACCCACTCCTACACAAACAAAAATTGAAAATAGATTGAAATAAAATTGAAGTGTTGGACAACATAGGCATAGACATCATACTATTGCTCATATGTTACAAACTCATGAAAACAAGAACAACATAGAAAATCAAAATACAAACTTACCTGAAGCAATGCATGATGATTCTATACCTTCGCCACAACATAGACAAGAAACTTCAAGAGAAATTGTCATTCAACCTACCATTGTGATAAATCTAGATGATGACATTGACATTACAAAAATTGATGAAAAAGTGTATAGTGAATTGAATATATCGTTTTCCTCTTCTATGAGCTTAAATGATAAATCTCCTAAAAAGAGTGTTGAACTTGGTGCTTCCCCTAGTTTGGCACTTGTCGTTATCCCGTTGGTGAGTTGTTCATCTTCTATTTATACCAATCGAGATTGGGATGTGGATGACCTGTGATAGGTTGACTTGCAAGTGCCTTACTACTCTTTTTTCCTTTTCATGTTTTTTCATGTGATTGCATGTGCATAATGTGATCCCCCATGATGTTTTGTTTGATGTATCTCTCTCTTTTTGTGCATTCCTCTATATATATCTACACTCTTCTCTATGTCATAAACATCTTATCTTGTCTTGCTTTTGGGGATGATGTAAGGCATCAAGACATTTAGGTCTCTTCCATGTTGACCTGAAGATATAAATGCTGAAGATCAATTGAAGCCTTTAATTCCTTAATCAACAGAGTGTATTGTTGACAAATGTTGTATTTCTATATCCTTCATTGTATTCTTCTCTGAGATTGAATCTCATCAGAAATAACCCTACAACATCCAAAAGAATTTGTGAAAACTGTTGATTTCCTATAAGGACTGATGTGCCCCCTGAATTCCCTCCTGTAGATTTTTACAAAGTAATTATAAGTTGTGAACCTCTCAGTTCCATGTCTCCCCAGGAATGAAGAAACCTGCTCCTCCAAACTCTGCTGCAAATTGAAGTGTTATAGGCATAGACATCATACTATTGCTCATATGTTACAAACTCATGAAAACAAGAACAACATAGTAATGCATGATGATTCTATACCTTCGCCACAACATAGACAAGAAACTTCAAGAGAAATTGTCATTCAACCTACCATTGTGATAAATCTAGATGATGACATTGACATTACAAAAATTGATGAAAAAGTGTATAGTGAATTGAATATATCATTTTCCTCTTCTATGAGCTTAAATGATAAATCTCCTAAAAAGAGTGTTGAACTTGGTGCTTCCCCTAGTTTGGCACTTGTCGTTATCCCGTTGGTGAGTTGTTCATCTTCTATTTATACCAATCGAGATTGGGATGTGGATGACCTGTGATAGGTTGACTTGCAAGTGCCTTACTACTCTTTTTTCCTTTTCATGTTTTTTCATGTGATTGCATGTGCATAATGTGATCCCCCATGATGTTTTGTTTGATGTATCTCTCTCTTTTTGTGCATTCCTCTATATATATCTACACTCTTCTCTATGTCATAAACATCTTATCTTGTCTTGTCTTTTCCTTTTGGGGATGATGTAAGGCATCGAGACATTTAGGTCTCTTCCATGTTGACCTGAAGATATAAATGCAAGAAAATTTAAGTTGTAAGAAGTGTGAGAGGGTGTGGAGATGTGTGAAGATCAATTGAAGCAGTGAGTTGTGAAAAGAAAATGGAAATGAGCTTTAATTCCTTAATCAACAGAGTGTATTGTTGACAAATGTTGTATTTCTATATCCTTCATTGTATTCTTCTCTGAGATAGTGAATCTCATCAGGTCCTTGTAATTTACAAAATCTTGTCCTAGGTTTGTGCACCTTAGTACTACAAGTTCCTTATATCTTCCCCTAAGGTTGTGTACCTTAGCCTGCAAGTCCATTGGTAGTGAGCCTTGAATTGTAATTCTATAAGTAGTGATCTTCTATATTGCAATTTAACTCTCACCATGTTTATTCCCTTCTTCAATTTTCCATGTAAATTTGGTGCTATCTTCTACATGTGTGTTCATTGTCATATCTTTCACTGCTATTAATTTGAATAATTTTTGCAAATATGGTTAAGGGTTTTTGATCTTTTCAATATATTGATTTTGTATATTTCTGAAGGGTTTAAGTTTTTGTAGATGCTGATTCACCCCCCTTCTCAATACTTGGGTCTATTCAATAATTGGTATCAGAGTCATGTTCCTTTGAAAAATCTTAACCTCTTGAGGAAAGGTCTGGGATGGCACATGATGGAACTTACAAAGGTCCTAGGTTTGATGGGAAAAATTATACCTTTAAGAAGTTGACAATGGAAGGCCATCTAAACTCTCTAGGGTTTGGTGTTTGGTAATCTATGAAGGATGGTTATAATGCTCTAGTTGCTCCTCCTACAAATCTAGTTGAGATCAAGTGGTATGATAAAAAAATCCAAGGATAAGAATGTTATCTTGTGTGGATTATCTAATTTAGAACTTTTGAAGGTGATGAATTATAGTTTTGCTAAGGATTTATAGGGAAAACTTAGCATCATCTATGAAGGAGACAATAAAGTAAAGCAAGCCAAGATGTAAAATTTTAAGAGCATATTTGAGACTCTAAGGATGATAGAGGATGAAGATATTGCTAGTTATATGCTCTGGGTGGATGAAGTTATTATTGGCATTAGAGCTCTTGGTGGAGAAGTAAAAGAAGATGAGATTGTGAAGAAGGTTCTGAGATATCTCCCTAAATCTTACATCCATGAGGTGTATTCTATTGAATAATCTAAGGACTTGGATCTTTGTTTAGTAGATGAAATATTTAGTTCTCTCACAGCCTTTAAAATGAGAGAATTTGACAAAGATGTTCAAGAAAAGGAAGCTACATACAAAACCAATAAAAAGATAGAGGATGAAACAACTAATTAGGATAATGACTTTGATGAGATTGAAGAAAAATTTATGAGAAGATTGAATAAAGGCACCAACAAATACAAAGTTAAGTTACCCTTTTTAAGTGTTTCAATTGTTGGAGGATTGGTCATTTTGCATCTAAGTGTGCTTATAAAGAATTATATTCAATAGTAACAAAAAGGATAAGTTCAAAATAGGTTTCTATTCTAAGGAAAGTATTTTTCATTTAGAAGATGAGGATGATAATTCAAATGATGAAACCCTATTCATGGCTATGAAAGAAAAAAAGGGTGATATAGGAAAATGTAAGAAGATTGGTACTTTTTACGATGACAAAAATAATGAAATGTCCATGGATGTGTGGACTACCTTTCATGAAAAAGAAGAAACAAATGTTTGGGTGATTGATAGTGGTTGTTCTAACCACATGACTAGTGACAAGAGAAGGTTCATTATTATTAAGAAGGTTAAATATGGAGTTGTTAAGTTTGGTGGTGATGATTCAGCACAAAATTATGGGAAGGGTGCTATAGCAATTGATGGAAAGAGAAGAACTGATGATTTCTGCTATGTCAAATGTCTAAAGAATAATCTTCTCAATATCAATCAGATGTGCAACAAAGGATACAATCTTACATTCCATGCCAATGGTTGTAAAATCAAGAAGCAGGGGTCTGGAAGATTAGTTGTATAATACCTACAAGTACAAATAGAAATGTCTATCATATAAAGGAGGAAAATGGAAGAAAATGTTTACTTACTCAGTTTGGTGAGTGTTGGATGTGGTACAAAAGAATGGGGCACATCAAATTTGAAAATATGGTAAAGATTAGTACTACTCATGTAGTGAGAGACATGCCTAAGATAACTAATCCTACAAAAAAAATATGCAAAGAGTGTCAAATGGGAAATAAAATAAAGAAAAGTTTCAAGAGCAAGGAGTGCTCTTCTACAATGTCATTGGAGTTGATTCACACTAACTTGGGTGGACCTACAAGAATGAGGAGTCAATAAGGTTAAATTTATTTCATGTTACTTATTGATGTTTATACTAGAATGACCTGGGTTACATTTCTAAGAGATAAATTCGAAGATTTTGATAAGTTCAAAATCTTGAAATCAAAATTTGAGAATGAAATGGATGTTAAGATCAAGTGCTTAAGGTCAGATAGAGGAGGTGAATTTACTTCCAATGAATTTGATTTTTTTTGTGAAGATCATGGTATTAGGAGAGATCTATCTACTCCTAGAACCCCTCAATAGATTAGGGTAGGGGAAAGAAAGAATAGGACTATACAAGAAATGGCTAGGACTATGTTGAAAGATGTTGATCTACCTAATTTGTATCAAAAGGAAGTAGTTCACACTTATGTCTATTTTATTAACAGAGTACAAATGAGGGTCAATAGCACTAAGATCCCTAATGAGCTATGGTATGGTAGGCCTCCTAATGTTAGATACTTTGGGATCTTTGGCAGAAAATGCTACATCAAAAGAGATGAAGAATACCTTGGAAAAAATTTACTCAATGTTTGACGAAGGGATATTTCCTGGTTACTCTACTAGAAGGAATGCCTACAGATGTAAAAATAAGAGATCAGGAAAGATGATTTAATGCACAAATGTTAAGGTAGATGAAGATTTGTGTCATATATCACAAGAGCTAGAGGTTTGCAAATTTGATATTTCTCCCTACATTGGAGAAGAAGAAGAAGAAGAGAAAGAAGAGAAGGAACCAGAACCAATGAAAGCTCCTAAGACTCTAGGAGAAGGTTTACAAAATCAAGTGAGCATGTAACTTTTTATTTACTATCTAAGAGCCTAAGAACTTTGTTGATGCTAGAAAAGATAATGGTTGGATAAAGGAAATGGAAAAGGAATTGAATTAGATAGAAAATAATCAATCATGGGAATTGGTTCCCAAATCAGCTGATAAGAATATGATAGGAACAAAGTGGATATTCTAGAAAAAACTAAATGAAGATGGTGAATTTGTGAGGAACAAATCCAGATTGGTATGCAAGGGTTATTCAAAACTAGAAGGTATTAATTTTGAGGAGAATTCTTGTTTGCATTGAGTTTGTTTGTTGGAATTAGATTGCCATTGATATCAACTCATGGTATACAAACCATTGTATGCAGCTACAATAACAAGCATAGCTATATAGGAAGTTCATAGTAACAAGAAATTCGTGCTACAAGAACCTTATAGTTTGCAGCTACAATAGTGTGCAGTTCATGGTATAGAAACCTCACACCAACAGGAACTTCATAGCGACAAAACCTTAACAGCTCAAATCAAAGTCAACAGTGATCAATATTTAAATATGCAAAAAGACAACTTTACAACTTGGACCAATGAAAGAATAATGATTTGGCATATATGTGGCAAAAAGTTTGTGGAATGATGATGAGCTAGTAATAACTTGGTGAATATGTAGAGATTTGGTTGATTACCTCTTTGTTTATTTTCTAGCCTAGTTTTGTGTGGCTAAAGGAGATTGGTTTTGTTATGTCATTGCTCAGATGTTATGACAAGAAAAGGTAACGTGCAGATTTGAGGACTGGAAAGAAATTTTCTTATTTATTTTTATTCAACATGAGGTATGGCAGTTTAAACCCTAAATAGATGTACATTGATTTTTGTCTTCTCTTCCATTCAGCAAGGCGGTTATGTATGTTTGATGCATATCATATTTTAATAAGATTTTATAATCCTTTTTCTTGTGTCTTCAAGTTGCTTTGGCATGGTTCGAATAGAATCAGATTTGTTTATTCTTTGCTTAGTGATGAATTTTCTTTCTATAGCAGCACTTAGTGAAAATATTTTTAAATCTATGTTCTGAATAACTTACCTCTTGTTGAGTTTGTTCGGTTGATGGTGATACCCTAGATAAGATTTCTTATTTATTGTGGGTTCGATATTGAAATCAGATTTGCAAGTTGTTGTCAAACTTGGAAAATCAAATAATCGATGCTACAAAAATCTAATATTTGTTTTGATTAAAAATAAGGAAGAGGCACTTTTAATTAATGGCAGCTAGTCTAAAAAGAAGAAGCAACATCAAACCATTTAGTTGCTCAAGAAGAGCATTAAATACTTGCAAATGGAATAACTGGAAGAGAATAAGATTTCAGTTTTTAAATGTTTTGTAGAAAGTTGCTACAAGAATATCAAAATCTGCAGAAGATTGCTACAGGAATGTCCAAATGTTACTAACATAAAATTGCAAAAATATTTGTTTGAAGTTAGGGCTACGAAATTTCATTGATCTATAGCAGTAGTATATAAAAAATGGTTTTATTCATTTTCTATAACCTTTTTAAGAAAGTCTAAGTGTGTGTGTGTGTGGAGAGAGAAGAGAGAGGGTATAAGTGGAGAAAAAGAGTGAAGATAGCTTTGTAACAATAGAGTATGCATTTCTGAGTGTTGAATGTTTTATTTTCTATAGACGTGTGTGAAGGAATGTGTTAAGTCTTTGAAGAGATTTAATGTGTTTATGTAGAGGAGATCATAGAGGTTGATGTGAAGTTCAAATCTAGAACAGAAAAGATGCAATATAGAATACTTGTAGAGTTAGTGATTAAAGACTAGTGGTTGTTTGAGGACAGAAAATCATCAAAGTCTTCATAAGTGCAGAAATCTATATGAGTTACAAAATTTCATTTGTAACATGATACTAAAATTGTAATTAGAAACCTCTTATTGTGTAATCATCTGAGTGGGTGCTCAGATTAGGGGTAGAATCTTCTTTGAGTTGGTGCTCATGAATCTAGAATTGGTGTTCCTTTGAGTTGGTGCTCATAAACTTGGAATTCGTATTCCTTTGGGTTGGTTCCCATACATTGTAACAAAAAAAAAAATATTTGTGAGGCTGGATTAGAGCAGTAGCCTCTAGCAACTATTCTCACCAAGGTTCTTTTTCCATCTTTGGTTTTTCCTCTTATATCTTGTGTTGTGGGATGCATTTTGTGTGTTTGGTTTAGTTACCTTTCTTTTTCTCCTAGTTTATGCTATTAGAGTTCATTGTCATTTTTCTTAGAAAGTTAAATTTTGTAGCCCACTCATTCACCCCCCCACCCTCTCAGTGGTCTTTTTGTTCCTTCACTTTTCCTCTAGTATCTAGAATGAAGGAAATAAGGATGTTTCTTACTTTTGATGCTCACAAAAATTTCAATTTCTATCAAATTGATGTCAAGTTAGCCTTCTTGAATGGCGATCTAGAGGAAGAGGTATACATTGAGCAACCAGATGGTTTTTGGAGTTATCAAAAGATTCAAGCATGGTATGAAAAATCAAGAAATATTTGTATGGACTCAAGAGAGCTCCTAGAGCTTGGTATACTTGGTTGGATAAGTACTTCAACTAGGATTCACGAAAGGTACTATAGATAATAATCTTTGCATTAAGATTGAGGAAGACAAGTTGTTGATTATTGTTGTATATGTTGATGACATCATCTTTGGTCGAGATGATGATATGTGTAAGAGGTTTGTAGAAGATATTAAGAAAGAGTTTGAGATGTCTATGATTGGTTAGTTATATTTCTTCCTTGGGCTTCAAATTGTTCAACTAGATCATGGTATCTTTATTTCTCAAGCTAAGTGTGTTAAAGAGATGTTGAAGAAGTTTGGCATGGAGGTTTCCGAACCAATCAATACCTCTATGGTTACTGGTTATCATTTGAGAAAAACTAATGAGTCTCTTGAGGTTGATTAGACTCTTTATAGGTCTATGATTGGAGTTTTTTTGTACTTAACTTCTTCTAGACCTAATATTATGCATGCAATATGTTTGGTTTCCAAATTTCAAGATAATCCTAATAAAACTCAGGAGAAAGAAGTGAAAATAATATTTAGACAATTGAAGGGAACTCTGGATTATTGTTTGTGGTATAAGAAGGATGAAATTTTTTCTTTGAGTGCTTATACTAATGTTGATTAGGTAGACTGTGTGCATGACCAAAGAAGCACAAGTGGAACTGCATTTTCTTGGGAGACAAATTGGTCTCTTGTTGCAATAAGAAGTAGGACTTAGTTTCCTTATCCACAAAAGAGGTTGAATATATTGTTACAACATCTTGTTGCACTCGGGTGCTTTGGATGAAGCAAACTTTGAAGGACATAAAGGTGTTTTATGATGAACCTATTCCTATATTGTGTGATAATACCAGTGTAAATAATATTTCCAAGAATCTGGTAATGTATTCAAGCATGAAACACATTTCTATCCAGTATCACTTTCTAAGGGAGAAGGTTGGAGAGCAAGAAGTTAGAATGGAGTATGTTCCTACTAAGGATCATATTGCAGATATCTTCACTAAGGTGCTTTCAAAGGATACTTTTGAGTATCTATGGTAGAATTTAGGGGTAATTGCCTCTCCTTCTTGCTAGATGCATAATTGGTTCATCTATCTAGGGGATAATTCAAGATATATTCTTATGCTTCAACTAATGATGGCTTCCTCTCAAGGGGATTTGGTAATGGTTATTGCTAATAGGGGGGGGCTATTAGTTGCTTCAAGAAGGAATGAATTTGCATCAAAGGAGGAGAAGATTGATGAGGAAAAATAATGTGCTCCTTAGGGGGAGCTTGAAGAAAATGTGTAGTTGTTGAGAATGTATAGTTGTTTGAAGAAGAAATGTTGTTGGTCAAAGGGAAATAATGTGCTACTATTTTTAATGTGTAGATGTGTGTGACCCTCTGTCCTTGATGTCAAATGGGGAGAGCACGAGAAGGTGTGTGTTTCCATCAATGCTAAAAGGGGGTATGTTTGGCATTGATTGTCATTGATGTCAACACTTAGGAGATTGTTATGATGTCAACACATGGTGAATATGTTGGCATTGGTTTTCAACACTTGGGAGATTGTTGCATATTTTTGTGAGATTATTGTTTGGCATTGATAGTCATTGGTGTTGTTGTCATTGGTTTCTACAATTATATGTTTTTGATACTCTATGATCATAAGTTCATGGTTGGATGTCATACCTTTGATGTTAATGAGGTTCATGGTTGGATCTCATTCCTTGTTTGATATCAAGAAAATATGTATTGAGTATAGTTGTTGATGTTATCATGATGATATATTAAGATAAGGATTAGAAGTAATTTTGATGGAGAGTTGTTACAGATGGTCTCTAGTATTTTTTATGTTCTCTCATGTTGTTCTTGAGGAAGTATGTGTTGATGCAAGGAATTTCTAGTCTCCACAAGTTGGTGAAAGTTTGTGTTTTAGGAAGATGCTTTGAAGACAATTTGGGAGAATGCTCTGCATTCCTCTACTATTGAATATATGATCTTATGGTTTAGGATTGAATGTGTTTTTTTTGTACATTTCACTCCTATCTTTTGAATTCATCAAATTTTTTGAGGAGGTTTCTACTATTTGCAATGTGTTGGCAATTTTGTTGGTTATTTTGACTAGTCCAAAAAATGCTCCTCATTTCTTTGCATTGATATTTCTACTCTTGCGACTTGGTGGATATTCTCTTAGTGCTTGTGCAATATCTCAGTTTAGTTTCCATGTAATGAAGTGGTCCACAAGTTGGTTTATTAATTTTTTATCTCTTGGTAGTATCTTCTATGTTTCTAGGATGAATTATTGTGTTGTGGTGGCTTTTTGTGGCATGATAGTGTGAAATAAGTATTTGGAAGTATTGTTTAATGTTAATGGAACATCTCATTGGTGTCCACGTATCAATGTTTTATCTCTTTGGTACTACATATTGCATGTTGAGTTAGTTTTCTAGGAAATTTTTGGTTATCTGGCCAACAAGGCTTGTTATCTTGCTTGTGCCATGAGCTTGGAGGTCTGGGCCAACATATGAAGTTGTGTTAATTTTCATTTGGGTCCTGACCTATCTTGTTGAGAACTATGTTGATTTGATTCAATCATAAGAGTACTTTTGGGTTGAATGGTTATGTGCTACATGTTTCATCATCATGTTTCCTTGTCGATAGACTTGGATTAATGTGTGCCAAAGTGTGAGTTGTTTGGGATAACATTGGAAGATGTAATAAGATTTTTTTTGGTCCTCTCTATCTTCTAGATAGGACCACATAATGTTTTTATGGCTGACTTGTTGAAATCATTATTTGTATTCATTATGGTTGACCTAATTGATGTTTTGAGATCTTGTGAAAAATATAAATGGAAGAACATTTTAGTTGCAAGAAGTGTGAGAGGGTGTGGAGATGTGTAAAAATGAATTGAAGCAATGGGTTGTTAAAAGAAAAGGGAAATGAACTTTAATGCCTCATTCAGCAAAGTTTATTGTTGACAAATGTTGTAATTTCATATTCTTTATTGTATTCTACTATGGGATAGTGAATCTCATCAGGTCCTTGTAGTTTATATCTTTCCCTAGGGTTGTGTGCCTCAGTACGACAAGTCCCATGTATCTTGCCATAAGGTTGTGTGCCTTAGCTTGTAATTCCATTGGAAGTAAGGCTTAAATTGTAATTTTGTAAGTAGTTAGCTTCTATATTGTGAGTTAACTCTCACCATGGTTTTTCCATTCTTGTTTTTTCCATGTAAATTTGGTGTTATCTTGTGCATGTGGTGTTCATTGTCATATATTTCATTGTTGTTGATTTGAATAAGTGTTGTGCATGTAGTTAAGGGTTTTTTATCTTATCAATAGATTGATTTTGCATATTGTTGAAGGGTTTAAGGTCTGAAAGGGTTTAAGTCTTTATAGATAATGATTCACCCCCATCCTCTAAGTATTTGGGTATGTTCAATATTGGTTTGGTATACTCATCATCTTGTATCATGCTTGATTATGTAAATTTTATAATAATGTTATCACTATAATTAAAATTGTATGAACTATCATAGTATATTCTCATCCATGTATTGTTTAGATCCTAGATTATAATTGTAATGGTTATTATGTTTTATTCTTGAATAACTTACATGTGTAGATGGCTAATTCTACTTGAGCATAGATAGTAGATGTTACTATTATAAATTTTAAAAAAAGTGTTTGAGTAATATTTTATTCCATTGATGGGTTGTATATGTTAATTGAAACTTGATGGTGTAGTTGGTGTTCGTCAAACTCTTATTTATATTAATTTATGACCAATATCATGATTGATAATATTTTTATATATTAAATCATTGAATTAAATGTTATTTGAAAATAAAATATTTAGTTAAATTAATCATTGAGTCAAGTTATCATAATGAAAAGAGGCACATTATATATCATGTTTTACTAGCATGTTATATTATATGTGTTAGCCTTGCAAAGAGAAACAATATGTAGTTGAATTCCAAAAACCAAAGTATGGTTCTCAAGTTGGACATTTCAAATAGGGCTTCTTGGGACTTCTTATTTGCTATGTTGGAAAAAATTGGATTTAGTGGGAGATTTCTAAGATTAATTAAGGAGTGTGTCTCTACTACCAATTATTCTATTCTTTTGGTGTTCCTACTAAGCAATTTACTTATGGAAAAGGGTTAAGACAAGGTGAACTCTTATCACCTTATCTTGTTATAATTGTTAATGAAGTTTTGGGCTGAAATTTCCAAAGGAATTTTGATTGTGATCACTTGCATGGGATTCATGTTGCTTCATCACTGGCTCCTTCTTCCCACCAATAGTTTTTTGATGACACCATTCTATTTGGGTTTACTTCTATCATGGAAGCAACTAACTAGAAGGCTAATCTTAACAAGTATGTTGATTCCTCTATCCAATTTATAAATTATAACAAAAGCAAACTTGTTTCTTTAATAATACTCAATAGGTGAAAGATAGGATTCTAAGAATCCTGGAGTGTTAGGAAGCAGATGTTCTAGATGTTTATCTGGGACTTTTTCTTTAGACTAGGAAACATCCTAACTCATTTTGGAATTGCATCATTGAGAGAATCCAAAGGAAGCTAGCTAGATGGAAGGGAAATTACTCAACCAATCTAGTAAGCTTCAGCTCTTGAAGTCTTCTCTTTAAAACATTCATGGCTATTACCTATCTCTTTTCAAGATGTCAACGTTCATCATAAGGAAGATTGAACAAATTCAAAGGACATTTCTCTAGTCAGGAACAAAAGAGAAATCCCAGATTGCTCTTGTAAATTGGGAGAAAGTGTATTCCCCAAAATAGCTTGGGGGGATAGGAATTAGGAGGTTGAAGGCATTCAATAAGGCCTTGATGAGCAAGATGGGGTGGCTCATGGTCCAAGGAAAGAAATATTGGTCAAGAATCCTTAGTGCTAAATATATGGCTAATGACCCCCCTAGTTGCTTGCTATCTCCCCAAGATTTTCCAACAGGGTCTACCTTTTGGAATAATATCCTCAAAACAAGGAACTTTCTATAGCAATGATCTAGAAGGAAGGTGGGGAATGGGAGAGCTATAAATTTTTGGGATGACATGTGGGGAAATGGTCCTAACCTATCTTCGGTGGCTGAATTATCTCCTCTAAAACAAGATCTCTCACTTCTTGATGGTACTTATATTTATGGATATGTCAACTGGTCTAAGGAGACTCTTAGGTGGAGAAACTTAAGCAGGATGTTCTTGACCTAAGATTAAGAAGAGGTAGAAATGTGCTTCCCCATTTTGAATTGTTCTCTACTCTTAGTTCCCTCTTGGGGGATCACTGCTTGGATGTTCAAGGTGGTGTTGATAATTAGATTTGGTGTGATAACCCCTTAGGGGCCTTCTTGGTTAAATCTTCTTACAACAAATTGGAAGTTTCCCTTTTGGTTGATCAAAATTTTAGTTGGAATATTATCTAGAATGCCAAATTCATCCCAAAAGTCAACTACTTTTGGTGGGCTGCTATACATGGAAGAATCCTCACAATCGATGTTCTCAATAAGAAAGGATTTCAATTTATGAACATATGTGTTATTTGTCTTTCAGCAAAGGAATCTATAAGTCACTTGATCATCTATTTCCCTTTTGCTAAAGAAGTCTAGTCTTTGGCTCTACAAAACCTCCTATCAAATTGGGTGTTTTCGAGGGACCTAAAAGACTATGTGAGCCAATGGAGCTCTAGTCCTTTTTCTCATCCTATAACTAAGGATATTTGGAAGCATCCCCACCTTGGCTTGTTGGCACTTGTGGAAGGAAAGAAATAATAGAATTTTTAGAGAAAAGCATAGGAGCATTGGAGAGGTATTTTATTGCTCAAAGAAAAAAATTATTGAGAACATGAACTCAAAAGTATTTAGCTTCTCAAAAACCATTCCTAATTATATAGACATCAAAACCAAGCAGCTTCGGGGTCTCAATCAGGATTTGACTAAGCTCAACTAGGCCAATATCCTTAGTAGGAAGTTGATTCTATGGAGGCCTCCTCCTGAGGATTGGATCAAACTAAATTTTGGTTGTTGTTGGAGGTATGATAAGAGACCATAAAGGGAGGTGTATTAAAGCTTATGCTAGATGTATAGGACATGCTACCAGTGTCGAAGTGGAGGCTACTACTACCTAGAGAGGTATTAAGAGGCTGAGAGAACTTGGCTTTGACAAAGAAATCATCGAGTGAGATTTTAAATTGATTGTTGACTATCTCAATGGCCTAGTCGAGCCCCCCTAGAAAATCAACAACCTTATTTAGGACTCAAAATGAGGGATTAATTCTAACGAAGGTTTCTTTTTGGCTAGAGAAGTAAACACTATTGTGAATGCAATCTCCAATGAGGGGTTCTCTTATCCCCAGTGGTAGTTCTGGAAGTTTAAACATATTCTGACTCAAATTAAGGAGTGGCTTGCTAAGGACTAGTCGAGAGGGGCCCAATATAATTAATGATGATGCATCTTTTCTCATTGGTTTTTGGATTGCTTCTTTGTCTAAGGGACAGGTTGGTTGTCTCTCGCCCCTTTTTGAATTCGAATTTGAATTTTATCAATTGGATGGTGATGTGTACCAAAAGTAAAAGTCCAACTTGTATGGTAATGTGTATCAAAAGTGATAGAGAGGTGGTGAATAGAGTGGATCTAATGGTGCCAACTTTCTTTCATAATTCAACCATATGTTTCTATATGATTTGGTGAAGAACTAATCATCAAATGATAATGACAAAAAATTTTAAGGGAAATTTTCTTGTGATCTCAGATAAATCTAATAATAATGAAAAGGTTAATACCATCTAGACTCATGCTTATTTCATATGCCTCTGATGGTCAACTATCTTTCCAAAAGATGTTTGTGCTACAAATGAATTTTAATATCCTTTATTATTATGTGTAGTGGATGTATCCACAAGGATTATGGGTATTGGAACAAGATTGTTGTAATCCGGTGAAAGATTTATCAAGCTCTCATCTCTTATTTTACTTTATTTAAAGACCTCTATAGATCTTTCAAGAAGTTTAGTGACTTTAACAGTATTTTGTTGTGGATGCCAGTGCCTCTAATCTTCCACTAAATTCTAGTGAAGCCTATATTATTGCCATAACTGTTTACTTTTTCTCACTATTTCTATAGTGGTGGTTGGTAAAAAAAATCCCTTTCCTCTGCTATTGCATCACTATAAGTGGTCCCAGGAAGTGATTTGAGTTGCTTTCTTGTGTGTCATTGCATCATAATGTGGAGCTTTGGAGGCTCTTTAAAGATTTGAGTGTAGCACCTTTTTTCATGGCCATGAGAGGATTTAATGATGACATAATTGTTAAATTCTACAATTTTTGGAGGGGTGATAGAGTTGAAATTGGTAGTATTGGGTTTGAGGTATCCCCTTAGCTGATTGTTGATGTGATTGGCTTATAGTGTAATGGTCTGAGAGTGGCTAAAATCAGCAACAACAATTATCAAAAGTTTATTGACAGTTTTCTTGAAGGGAAAGAGAATCTTGAGTGGTGCCAAAATGTCCATGATAGGAAATGGCTCCCGACCCCTTATAGGGTGGCCTATGTGCATATCATGAAATATTTTACCTTGGAGGGTAGGTACACAACAATTCACGGGTATCACTTCCCCTTTCTTTTCCATATTCATAGGAAAGAAAAGATTAATATACCCTTTTTTGTTATCCTCTCTCAAATAATGCAAGGCTAAAGGGGCTTTGCATCCCCTTCACCAGAGCCTGATTCAGTGTCTCCATAATTATGCCTCAACCATCACTCCCCTACCTAGCCCATCTTTGGGAAATAACCCTAATGCTAATGTTTTCCATGAGAATCAACCAAAACCCCACCCATTTCCTCCTCTTGGTAGTACTCTTGGTGAGGGAACTTCTTCTATTAAACCTCCTCTTAAAAAACCCTCAGTTGCTCCCTCAGTTTTGAAACAATCTTCTATCAAAGGCCTCCTTATCAAATGGGACTCTATTGTCTAGAATGTGAAAGGTAAGGAAAGTAGCTCTAACCCTTCAGGTAATCCCTTAGGAGCTAAGAGGAAGGGTCTTGACAATGTTAAACCCAAAATAGCTAAAAAAGTTACCATTAAGATAGCATATGTGGATGAACAAGGAAGAAAAGATGACTCTAGCAGTGGGAAGGGTGGAAGAAGGTTGGTTAGGCTCATGGGCCAGTTGGCCAAGGGTTAAAACTAAGCTATAAGAACCTGGAGAATATCTTGAAGATGTGACTCTGGCTCCCATAAATGTTATCAAAAAGGAATTGCCTACGGTCCTAAGTGAAGACCTCTTGGAGGACTAGATGCTTGCAGTGATGAAGATGAAGAGATGGAGGGTGTTGAACAAGAGGTGGTCCAAGATTCAGAGGATAATAAAGATGAAGAGGTTAAGGAAATTGTTAAATAAATTGAGGATGTGGTTATAAAAGTTACATGGATGAGGATGTGTAGGTTAAAGATAGGCTATTTGAATTTTATCTCACTCAATTTTGAGAGATGCAAGATAAAGTGAACAAAATCATGTACAAGGATTTTAATAAGTTAACATCAATCACTCTAAGTATCATGTAGAGGGCTATCTTTGACACAATGAATGGTGCGACCAATGTTAAGAAAGGTCATAGAAAGATGAACTCTTCTAAGGCCGAGGAGATGTGATTGGATGATAGAACTATCGAAGTGATAAAGCAGTGCAACGAGGAGACAAAGCAACTGATCGAGGAATGAAACCTAATCTATAATCCCAAAAATTAATGTGTGTCTACTATGTATTTTTTTGGTTGTTGGGAAATTAGGCTTATATTCCCTCTCATTTATGTTGGTCTAGGCTCTATTTTTTGTTCTTTAGCTATTTGGTTTCCTTTGGGTTCTACTGTTCCATTCTAGTTAGGGTAGTAGTTTTGTTGTGGGGTGTTGGTCTATTTTTTGACCCTATTGTTTTGTGGTGATAGTTATGCTAGCTAGTAAGCCTATTTTTATTCTTTGGTTGGGTTCAGAGGCCCTTCCCCCTACTTTAATTATAAAAAAATGTGTAGTTGAAATTTGTAATAATCAATCTTTTTGTTCTAATTTCAATGATATTAGATCATATGGATTATAATTAGAAACATGTACATGTGAGATGAGACCCACCCCATGGTAATAAATGCAATCATTTTTCAAAAAAAATCACCTATCATCTTAGTAGGGATTTAGCATGTTTAGAGGATCCTTATTATGAGATTATTTTTAAATGAAGATAGAAGCCATGCTTTTCTATCAGTTTATGAGTAGATAAAATCAATGAGATGATATTGTGTAGATGATATTATTCTAGGATTTCCATTACTCTTTCACATTCAATGTATGATATAAATTCTTACGAATATATATTATGCTTTGAACAATGCTATGATTATGGAGTTAAAACATTTTTTGTATTGAGCATTAGACTCTTGTAAGAGTTAAGACCCATCAAGTATGCATGTGTCATGGATGAGGAAAATTAGTATGTTTGTTTCATATCGGGTTATAAATTAAGTGGGTTTTTTTTCTCTCATTCTTATCATTATCTCTACTAGAGAATAATATTTTTTATTAGTGTTTGATTTTTTATATTAGAGGAAATTCTAGCCTCTTATATGTGCATCATGGTAACATTTTTATATGACATTCTTAATTAATTTACTTGTGTTTCTATACTTTATGTATTGGTTTTGTGTACCTTGAGTGTTTTTATTTTCTATCATGGCATATCAAATGCATAGTTAATGTAACTTGTTGTATTTACATTAAAAAAAATCAATGATTTTTTTATTTTAATGTATTTGGTGAAAGATTGGGGTATTATATTTTGTCCCATAGCATGTGTTATAGGATCAAGATATTTAGGTTATGTTTTTGTGTTGGTGCTTGTCTTGGCTACACCCTTCTATAGACATATTGCAAACAATGTGAAAGTATACCAATTCATAAAAGTATTTATTTATTATGTACTATGTAATTGAATAATCAATGAACTAATTATTAGTATTCATTCATACAATTTGTTCGATAACAAAAAGTAGTGCAATGAAAAGAATTTTTTTTTTTTTTTTTTATAATAGTGGACCACATAATGGTGATAAACATGTATCTCAGCTTAAATGTATTGTTCTTATGATCTTTTATCTTATTTTAATGCATTTTTAGAGTTCATATCCTCCCAAATATAAGAAATATCCAAATCTAATAAAACTTTCTTCCTCTTGAACTAGGTCTTTACTTTCTTACAACTTTAATAATATGTTTACTTGCACAAAAGAATCATGAAAAATATGCAAGTAAATTATTTTCCTATAATCTAATTAATCTTTATTTGTAACTATCATAAGAATAAAACACAGAGGAACATACTTACCATTCATAAATATATATTCTAATCAAATAATGCAATCAATTACACGTAATGATCCCCATATATATATATATATATATATATATAATTTGTAAGCAAATTTTTAATACGAATTAAATAATTTATAATTATATTTTCCAAGTACGTATAAATAAAACCTATTTATAGCCCCCATAAAATTGTTAAAATAAGGAAAAATCAGTTTTGTTTTGTTGTAATTGGGAAAGTTTCCCAAAGACTATTTTATAGCTTAGGATGTTTCTCTTAGATTTTTTGTTTTAGCTTTTTGAGTTGAGTAAGCTTTCCAAATTTGACTATTGGAAGTTTTTGTTAATAATTATTGTTTTATGTATTTAAATCTATCTTTCTCATCAATAAAGGTGTGAAGACATTTGCTGCATTATTTTATGAGAAAATAAAAGTTGTTTTTCTCTACCTCTATGAATTTAAAATCATAGTTAAAATATTGAGTATTTTATTTCTATTTTTTTTAGTGTACTGGCATTTGTTGTTATTTGATTTATTATTTCTTATTATTTCTAACATATGGTATCAGACAGGCCTGGAATTTGACGGTTACCCTTGCCTGTCATATGAAAATTTTGTGAAAGTTTGTTCATTTAAATACCTATCATTTTACGTTTTATGAAAAAATTTAACTGTCAAAAAAAATATTTAAAGTACCTAAAAAAATCAATATATTAGTAATCTATGAAATATTATTTTATAAAATAATTATTTTAGAAAATTTACAAATTTTAGAAACTATGCATGCACTCAATTAGTAAATCCAATTGCATATAATAAATTTTATTGATAATTAAATAATTATATATATGCAATTTACATTTTGACAATGCATAGAGTATTAGATTAAGAATAATTATATTGCACAATATGATTGTTTTTTCCATATATTTATTCTCTAATTTGTAAAATTGTATTACTATTTTGACTATAAATTAATTTATTGATTTCATATGTGTAAATATCATAAAAACACATTTAAATATCAATTTCAAACCTACCAAGAAATTGTTAAATAAAATTAAAATTAATTTAATGTTTGAATTGGTCTATCTAAAAACGCATTTAAATATCAATTTCAAACCTACCAAGAAATTGTTAAATAAAATTAAAATTAATTTAATGTTTGAATTGGTCTATCTAAAAACACATTTAAATATCAATTTCAAATCAAACCTAGCAAGAAATAATTATATAAAATTAAAAATAGTTCAATCCGCAAATTGATCTATCTAAAATCATATTTAAATATCAATTTCAAACCTATCCAGAAATAGTTATATAAAATTAAAACTAGTTTAATCCTTATTCAACTCATTATCTAAAATTTCAAAATGCTCACCAATAAAACACAACTACTCCTTGAAAAAAATCAAAGCTGAATAAATGTTGTTGAAAAAACAATGCTATAAAGTGAAATTAGCTCCTATTGTTCAATTTTTTTTATAGTTTAATCTTAAATTCATTTATCTAAAAACATAAACTATTTATAAAAGGCAAACAAAATTTCAACATCTCACCAATAAAACCAAATGATCTATTGAAGAAAATCAAAGCTATCTAAAAACATAAACTATTTGTAAAAGGCAAACAAAATTTCAACATCTCACCAATAAAACCAAATGATCTATTGAAGAAAATCAAAGCTAAGAATCACTGTACACAAAATGCTATAAAATAAATCTTGTTGAAAAAAAAATACTATAAAATAAATGCTTTGAAAATACAATGAAAATTTGTGCTATGTTGTTATTCATAAGAATATCCTATATATATATTAAAAAACTATAAAATTAGAAAATATTGATAATTAGAAATAAATCTTAAATCTTAAATTTATTGTTAATTGTAACAAGAAGTTTCTAAATTATGTAGAAAATAAATCTTGTTAAAATATTCAAAAGGTTAAAAATCAATTATATTCTATTTTGAAAATATTTTCAATTAATATATATTTTTATAATAAATATTATAAATCATATATATTAATATAAAGCAATGATAATTATTAGTAAAAAAGTCAAAATCTTTAAAAAATTAGAAAGAACTATATTTAATCTTGAAAAGATTCTTTTCTCAACAGATTTTGAATTAATAAATATATTTAAAATAAATCATATATATTAATATAAAGTGAAATTAGAAAGAATTATTGCAATTTCCAATTATAAACTAATTTATATTTTTATCATAAACATTATTTTATATATATATGTGCCTACAATAAATTTTTATGGTTTAATAATAATTTGAAGTGTCATATTTACAGTTATATAAAAATATAGCAAGTCAAATGATACAGTCTAATAATTTTTTAGGTTGTAATATACGGTCCAAAATGCAAAAAACGGTCAAATAGACCATCAAATTCCATATCAGAGCCTGGTTCGAAATGGAAATGAATGCTAACAGTACACAGTTGCAGATTCCTAAATTTAATGGGAAAAATTATGATTTTTGGAGTTTTCAAATGAAGATTTTGTTTAGATCACAGGAGCTATAGGACCTTGTGCAAAATGGGTATTCAGAACCAACAGATGCAGCAACATTGGCAGCACTCACACAAAATGAAAGAATTTCATTGGAGAATAATCAAAAAAAAGATCAAAAAGCATTATTGTTTATTGTGCAGGGTCTTGATGAGACTCTCCTTCCAAGAGTTACGACTATTTCAACAGCAAAAGAAGCCTGGGATCTTCTTGCACAATCATTTCAAGGTACAGAAAGAGTAAGAGCAGTTCGTTTACAAATGCTTAGAAAAGATTTTGAAATTTTACAAATGTCAGATTCTGAGAATTTAGGAGATTACTTTACTCACACAATGGGGATAGTTAATCAGATGAAAATAGATGGTGAGGTTATGAATGATCAAAAAATTGTTGAAAAGATTTTAAGAAGTTTGCCTACAAAATATGATCCTATAGTTATAGCTATTGAACAATCAAAAGATCTAACCACTTTATCTGTAGATGAGCTTATGGGTTCATTATACACACATGAAAAAAGAGTAAATAAATCAGCAAAGGAGCCACTTGAGAAAGCTTTAAAGAGAAAAGTATCTTTGAAAGAAAAAGAAGTTGCACCAAAATCATCTTCAGCACAAAGAGGAAGAGGTAGAAATTCAAGAGGAAGAGGAGGACGTTTTCAACAAAGAGGCAGAGGTCAAAGAAGTAATAGAAGTGATGAAGAAAATTGTAGTTACACTCAAGCAAGAGGTAGAGGCAGAGAAAATTTTCAGCAAAGAGGTAGAGGTTTTCAGAGGTATGATAAATCATCTATTCAATGTTATTATTGTCAAAAGTATGGACATATTGCAGCTAAATGCAGAAAAAAGATTGCAGATGAAAGTAAAAAAGAAGCCCAATATGCAAATGAAGGTGAAGGGAAAGAAGGATATGTTTTGCTAACATGCAGCACAAAGGAGGAAGTAAATGATGACAAATGGTATGTTGATAGTGGTTGCAACAATCATATGACAGGACACAAAGAGTTGTTTCAGAATTTGGATGAGTCCATCAAATTTGAAGTAAAGATGGGAAATGATACAATTGCATCAGTCATGGGGAAAGGGAAGATATTAATCACAACAAAGCAAGGTGAGAAAAAATATATTGGTGATGTTTTTTATGTACCGGGCTTAAAGCATAATTTGTTAGGTGTAGGTCAACTTGTACAAAAAGGCCACACTGTCAAATTTGAAAAGGACTCATGCATTATTGTTGATGGTAAAAATAAGATGATAACCAAAATACCCATGACTACTAAGAGGATGTTTTCTCTTAGTATCAAAAATAATATGCATTTGAGTTTCAGTGCTCTTGTATAAGATACACAATAGTTATCGCATCTTAGATTTGGGCATTTGAATTTTGGTGGACTAAATATTTTGTATAAAAAGAACATGGTGATAGGTTTACCACTTATCCAAAAACCAGATGAAGAATGTGAAGGTTGTATTGTTGGAAAGCACCATAGAGAACCCTTTCTAATAAGGGATTCCTGGAGAGCTTTAGAGCCATTGGAGCTAGTTCATTCAGATCTATGTGGTCCAATAGAAGTTGCTTCATTATCTGGTATGAGATATTTTTTAACCTTTATTGATGACTACAGTAGAAAACTTTGGGTGTATCCTTTGAAAAATAAATCAGATACTTTCAAGAAATTCAGAGAATTTAAAGAATCAGTTGAAAAGCAAAGTGGTTATTTTCTCAGAATTTTAAGGACTGATAGGGGTGGAGAGTATATTTCTCATGATTTTCATAATTTTTGTATTGAAAATGGCATAAAAAGGCAGCTAACAACAAGGTATACACCACAACAAAATGGTGTAGCTGAGAGGAAAAACAGAACAATTTTAAATATGGTAAGGAGTATGCTTAAAGTTAAGAGTTTACCAAAAGATTTTTGGGCAAAAGCAGTTTGTTGTGTAGGTTATATTTTGAACAGATGTCCTACAAATTCAGTTTGGGGCATGACACCAGAAGAAGCATGGGGAGGATACAAACCTCAGGTAGATCATCTAAGAATTTTTGGTTGTATTGCTTATTCTCATGTTCCATATGCACTTAGAAGTAAATTGGATGATAAAGTAGAAAAATGTATCTTTGTTGGGTACAGTGAAGAATCTAAAGCATATAGGTTGTACAATCCTGAGACAAGGAAGTTGGTGATAAGTAGAGATGCAAAGTTTATTGAAGATTAGGAGTGGAGTTGGAATCTGAAAGAGAAATATCAGCAAGTTAATATTCAAGATGAAGTTGCAAACACAGGAGCTAGTAGTAGCATTCAACAATCAGCATTAAGAAGAATTTCTTCTTCATCTCCACCTAGTCATGGTAATGTTTCATCAT